>CM076398.1:49702553-50902553 GCA_038363315.1 Mugilogobius chulae | reverse complement strand
ATCATCGCCTTTGAAGATGAAGCGGGCGCCTGGGCAGCGAGTTTGAATCCATTCAAGGAATAAAACTTCTTTGACTGTAAGATTAAAGAAAGAGTCTCTATAGTCCCACTGAATGATGTCCTTGTGTCGCTGACTCTCATATTGAAGCATTGCGGACAGGTCTGGGTGGTAGTCCTCCACAGTGGCATTACCAAGTAGGAAGACAGTGACGATGGTGTGGTTCCTCAGAGTTCCAGCCCGTCCCCAGGACTCTCGAATGGCCTGGCGTCGGTCAAAGTGTGGAGCCAGAGACTTAATGGCCAGCAGCAGAAATGGAGGCTCCTTACAAATGTCCGGTTGCTCAACCTTAAGAGGGTACGTGCGACAGCGCATGTAAATAAGGAAGTCTTTAAAGCGCTGTGGTAGAGAGTTGAAATCCTTTACTTTAGTGGTGACTCTGAGGTCAGGCTGGCAGGGGTCAGACCCAATGCTGCTATCGTTGAGCCATCCTGGTAAGTCTGATAAAGTGGAATTGACCAAAATGACAGGGTTGTTATGTATGTCCAGAATCTGCTGCTGCCTGTTCCAGTACGCAGTGTGGGGAGCCAGCTTGTTCCAAAAAGGCTTGGATGGGATAACAATTTTTGACCGGTTTTTGTCCTGATGGTGGTGCCGTGAGATGATAATAAAAATGAACAGGTTGATCATCATCACAGTCACCCCAACCTTAAGCTTCCTTCGGAGTGCCATGACAGGGTCTCGCACCTCTCACCACCTGAACACAAACACGGAGAGACATGCTTAAAAACAAAATAATATACATACTATAACACAACATTATTGCCATATGCAGCTCATCAGTGTTAGCAAAGCACCCTTTCAAATATGTCTTGTCGACACTAAGCAGACAGGAGCAGGAAGCCCTAATGTAAGCATTGATTTTTTTTCCCCACGCGGAGACATAATCCTCCATCTCTTTGTTCAGGTTAAGGAAAGGCATGTGTTAAAGGAGAAACAGTTTTCTCCAGTTTTAGTAATAAATTATAACACATGTAGATCATTAATTAACAATATGCTTAATGTAAAACAGAATGGATAAGCCCTAGATCTACATAGTAATTTTTACTGTAATAAGCAGCAGATTATACATATACTTCCTTATATAGTTTAGAATTGAGCGACTTTAACACTGACTTTACAGCTTAAATACAAATATAAAAAAAGGAATGATAGAAATCTCATGCTTAGGCAATCTTTTATGTATTGTCAAGTATATCCTTATTGCACATTGTCATCTTTTATATCAGGATAAAAAATATGATGGATCGCCCTGCTCTAATAGGTGTCCTTGAATGACTTTTGGTTGACAATATTGAAAGTAAGCATCACTCAAATAGTACAGTCATCAGTTTACTGCAAATGCAAACAGGAAATGCATACCCACAGAGATAGTTCATCAGTCTCCCGGATACATTTATTATCCATTATGTAAGGTTATGGCTTTATATTAGATCATTTGTGCAATGCATTAGCTTACAGTACATCACGTGTGGCTGGCTTTGGTCTC
The DNA here is from genome assembly GCA_038363315.1 of Mugilogobius chulae. Classification (NCBI taxonomy): domain Eukaryota; kingdom Metazoa; phylum Chordata; class Actinopteri; order Gobiiformes; family Gobiidae; genus Mugilogobius; species Mugilogobius chulae. The sequence goes on along the minus strand of CM076398.1, from coordinate 50,901,007 downwards.
TGCCTCCTGTGTATTGTGTTTCTCTTTCAGCCTCCTAGCAACACCAGCACACTGCTCATACAACACCTCAGCCCTGCTCCCCGTTTAGCCCCGTTCACCTGCCTTCTCCTTTGCCCTTACCCTTGGCTATTTTTGGTTAAATGCTTCACACATCCTGAGAGAGCATCCCAGTCAGGGTATATTAGCCTCACTTGTGTTTTTCCTGGGAGATGCTGCTCATCTGAACCCTTCCTTCTCATCCACATTCTCAGTCTCTCTCTTTTTCCTCTTATGGATAATTACGCCTTCCTGCCCGCGATACCAGCAAGAGGAATTCTGGGAAATGAGTGGGTGGGGCAGTGGGCCACCCTAAGAAAAAAGCTGAGCAACATGTTGACAAGACCACTTTTTTATAGCGAATGTCGTGGGTTGTTTTTCTGTCTCAACTTTGACGAAACAAGGTGATTTTTGGCTGTTTTTACATGTTCTGATTCACAAAATATACCCAATGAAGGCAGAAATATAGACTTTTTGGCATATTTTTTAATTAATTGATTATTTTAATTACTATATATGGTTGCTTGTTTTGGATTTTTTTTTAAAGGCTTGGTTGCTTGATTCTTTCAGAAAATCTGTCAACCCTGACTACAGCTTTCAGTTAACTAACAAACGTTCAGTGTTGGTTGCCAGCTAAATACTTATTATACACATTTTCTTCATATTATTACTATTGACCCTATTTTATCCCGCCCACTTGGCTTGGAAGTGCACTTTCTGTTTAGCTCTGTTAGGGTAGCTAACGTGTTTGTTTGTCTGTCTTGTGGGGCAATTTTAATTAAATATAATGACAGTTAAAATAAACCCATCGACTGAAATCTACATGGCTAAATGCAGCTAAACAGGAAGTGCACGTCCTAGAAAAGTAGGCGGGACAAAATAGGGTCAATACTGTATCTAAAATACTTTTTACAATAACTTTTAAACAATACACACATAATCATGCACTAACAGCCTGTCATTTTTGTAGATTATTCAATTGAAACCACTATTTTTACATTTTTGGGGGGGCTAAATGCTCAAAGAAGATGAAAACAAAACAAACAACTAATTTCAAACAGGTAAAGGTACTATTTACTACTGTCAACAGAGAAAATAATAATATAGCACACTGATTACATCTTCCACAGAGGACACAAAAGCAGCCAATGTTTGACCAAAGCTTTGCACCTGATAAAAGGTGTTGTAGAGTAAACCATCTCACCTGAGTGGGGGTTGGGACAGATATACATAGAAAACAATAGTAACCACAGACTTTTGACCAATAGATTCACCACTAACGACTTCAAACTGAATTAATATTGTGATGTTCTTGTGTATTAACTATTTAAAGGAGAACGCTAATGGTGTGTTGCTGTGTTTTCTCTATACAACTTGCACAAGCTTGTTGACCTCACCTGCTGCAGAGGGCGTCTCAAGACTCCTTTCTTTTCAGATCCTCTTTCTTACCCCATAGTGATCACCAGAGCGAGTGGAAAAACACGTCTGAGCTCAGGGTAAAGGACTTCACCTGAAAAAGGATTGAGAAAAAAAAAAGTCAAAAAACTAGTTCTCTGTAATGAAAAGAATGTTTGCTGCAATTGCTGTAGATGATGGTGGAAAGTAACACTTTTGTTAAGGTTGTTTTGACAATATACAAATGGGGTTAAGGTATATTGTTTATAATAAAATTGGCAATTAAAGAGCTAGGTTGCTACACTGTTTTTGACTGATTTATCTTTTATTGCGAAGCATGAAATGAGATAGAGCTACTACGCTGTTTTAAAAAAAAGTGAAATTATGTGTTAAAGGTGTAGAAAGCTGCAGATGAATTGAGGACTTTTGCGCTGTTCTAAGGTTAGTTTTGGGATTTTGATCTGCCTCTAAAAGAACACAATTAAACCTTCTCACTTTTTAAGTCCAGATTACGTTTTCAAATCATCTTTCTGTCAATTCTCATTCATCTTAGTCACTCACGCTGGCCAAATTTGACATTGTGTATTGTCAAAAACACTAACCTCTCTTTAGGTTTTAGTGCGGTTACTGGAACACCACCACAACACCACATTCTTGCACACTTTTGAGTATTTAATGACTGGCCTTTCAGCGCAGACATGATGCCGCTTGTCGCCTGAGGTGTCTGATCTCTCATCTACACTTTGATGACAAACCAAACTGAACTCCACTAAGCTTCTTAAAGTCACCTCCTTTTCGTCAGTTAAAATGTTGTTACCTTGTAATTCCCGATCCCTTCACCAGAAAATCCCCAAACACAACGACAGCAGGCAGCTTTTTGTTTCACCTTCACAGCAGATCACACTTTACTTAATGCAAATCAATCGAGCTCTGAAGATCCTCCCTGTTTTCATCATCACCCTCAAAAGCCACACCCACTCATTTTCACACATGCACACAGTAGGGCTGGGCAATATCATATTGTATTTCATTAATCGCAATTTCAATGTGGAAAAGTTGAAATTGTGGTTGTCCTTTTAGCAGTGACTAATTCTCAAAGTTGCCAGATTGAGCCATGAAGTTAAAATAATCAATAATAAAGACTTTTAAGACAAAAAAAGCTAAATGTGTATATCTTTGTCATTAGTGGGTGTATTTCTGTGGGTTAACCTGGAACAAATTGACATTGACTGTCAAAATTTTAGGGCTGTTGTTCTTCAGTCATTTTTTAGTCAAATAATCGGTCGATGGAGTCTTAGTCAACCAAATTTTTTTTTGGTCGACCAAGTATTTAATTTGATTATAGGGATTTAGGATTGACAGCAGCAAAAGAGGTGAATCAACTTAAGATATGGGGCCAAATCATTGGTTTAATCTGTCTTTCTAGAAATAAATACTGTTTTCCAATAATCTGTATAAGTTGTTGTTTTTGCTTGAACTCTTATTGAATCAATAAGATACTTTTAAGTTTCAGAGCTTGAGTCACGCCTCCTTTTTAGTAAAATGAATCGATCGATGAAACATGTTTTTAGTCGAACAAGAATTTCTTTATTCGACTACAGGCCTACAAAAGGATGTGGACAATTAATAAAAACACACCAATTTCTCCAACTGCCTCAAAACCTTGATCCCAACTGAAGCTAAAACATGAATGAGTGTAAGCAGAATTTCAACTGAAACTGAAAATAACCAAAACACATAATTACAACATTTATAAACACAAGCTTTAGCTATGCCCTCAATAATATCCTTATCGCAAATGTTCTTTTTATAGCGTGATAAAACATTCAGGCCAAATTGCCAACGTACTATGGCACAAGTACAAAGCTGAGAGATGACCAACATTTAGAACTGATTACATCACAGATTGATTGATTATCTGAAGGAAAAGTACTCGCATGTTACAGTGACTGACAAGATAACACAAACAAACTCTCTCAAATAGATACAAGAGATGTTTTTTTTTTTTTTACCTTGGCCAAGACTAGATGCAAAAAACAAGTAATTAAGTCTGTCTATCACAATTTTGATTTGTTGTTTAATAAAGATCTCCTGCCTGAAATAATATTTTTGGCGGTAAGTTGTGTTGAATTGTGATACTGAAATGTTTAAGTCAGTTTTTTGTAACTTTTGTTTAAACTTATGTGCTGACTTGAATTATATTGTACATTAAGAATAAAAGATTGTCTTGCTTTTAATTGTTTTGGTGTAAAAACTAGTTTTTATTGTGACATTTTTCTGTAGCCATATGATGAAATGCTTGAAAATGTTTATTACGACAAGCAGGGACAACTTAGAACACACAGTGCAAGCCCTCTGCTATTAGATCTGTTGCTTAAATCATTTTATATACAGAACTGTCCAACAAAAACCCTGGTCACCTCTGGTTTCTGGATGTATACTGGGTAAATAAAAGTTTCCTGAGGTGAGATGTCCTTAAGGCATTCTCAGTAGAGCTGATCATTAGTTCATTGTAGGTAAAACAGACGACACTACTCACAGTTACCAGAATTTAACTACATACATAAAAAAAATTTCTAGTAAAGTAAATGTTACAGGACACATTTTCTTATTTTATGTCTTTTAAGTTTTACATACTTCTGCTGCTGTTGGGTTTATCAAGATAAATAACAGACACTTAAAAAGGTGGAGCCCAACACTGGAGGGGTGGGCAGAGTCAAATACTTTTTGCTGTATTCTGGAATTAACGTGGAGAATCAGGTCTGGCTTGTTCAAAAACTGCTGAAGAATGATCCTGGATATTTCTGTGACTGAAAGTCTACAGCGATGTTGACAAAAATAAGTAACTCGATTTTATTTGTTTATTTTTTTTTTTTTGCCATATCTAGGTTACACTACACACACCAGTAAAGCCCAAAATAATTCATTCTGTCAGAAATGTATTAAACCTTTTTATCAGAGGCTCAAACCAATGTCAAGAGGTTGGTATAATTAAAAGAACAGAAATATCTGCTTATACCTTTCTTTGAAGGATTACAATCCAAACTTTTATTTATTTTCTTTTGCTATAAAAAATATATATACTCAATTTTTGCACATCTTCAAAACAACATTCACCCCTACCTATACATAACTCATTTACGAAAATAAAATATAATATATACTTAAAGTAAATAATTGCTACTTTATGAAAACTGGGAGTAGACATTTTAGACCAGGGTAACTAAATGTCTAAGATTGTGTGTCTAAGATATCTAAACCCTGCACAGAAGGGTACAGAATGTGGCAGACTGATAGATCAAGCCTTAACTGTCTGCTGCACAAGACAAGACATGACTGCACCACAAAGTACAAAAAGCACAATATAGTTAATGCAATAATGTCAGTCTGCCTTGAATTTGATGTAATTTCCTCAACTGTTGTTCTGGTCCTTTCAAACACATTATCCATGTGACTGGTTGAACAGAGCTCAGATGATTCTGAATAAATGTAGCTCTATTAGCAGCATGTGCAGATAGAGGGCTCCATAAATAGCCTGGGGTTGACATGCTGTCTCTGTCTACAGTCACTGTCACAAGCCACTATAATCTAGACCTACTGAGCTTTAGCTTGACTTCCTTTGCTTTCATCAGGACATGTTGTTAATGATCATTTGGGGTTAGTTTTTTAATCTCATCTGAAAGCCCAGGTCTTCAGTCTCAAACAATGGACCTTTACACACTCTTTGCTCACTGTGTTTATTTGCTGTGCTTCTCAAAGCACAGTGGAGGCCAGGATATCTGCATGCACTAACATAAGCAAACAAGACAAAATGCTACAGAAATAGGACAAGCTGAGTCTTTTGTGTAGGCCTGTATCAAATTCAGTGCAATAATACTTTGTGCTGCTTTGTTACAACAATTAAAGTGAAAATAAGGTGGTGACTAGTATTAACTAGCCTGAATATGAAATATTCTTAGGGATGTGCCAAAATTGTTAGATTGTGATATTAACTTTGCTCAAAAGCACATTTGATCCAATCATGTGGCAGTAACTGCACAAGTAGGAGCATGTTTTTTTTTCTTTCAATAACAGTGACACGTGTGCACTAAGACTTAATACTGTCCAAGGATTAATTCTGTAGTTATGAACACTGCTTTCCATTTTTTCCTTATTTTTCTCCAGATTCTCAGCCCTAGTCTTACACATCCATCTGTTCAACGGGATTCAAAGTTATTCAACTCTGGCAGCCTGAGCCAGGGCGTGTCTAGTGTTAGAACAAACTAGTTGAGTTGGTATTATTTCATTTATAACGTCTCTCACAAAAGCCACACAGAGGCTTTGCCATATAAGATGGTGGTGGGATACAAAGCCCATTATAATCCTCCCTGGACGCCCTTAAAATAGACAGGAATTTCTCATTATCAACAAATACTTGTCACTCCAGCTCCACAAGCTAAAGGTCATCTGTGCTCAGTTCTTTCACTGTAATCTACAAAATAACCAGTTGTTGTTCATAAACATGCTTAATGCGTTGCAGTAACATATCACAGTTAATCCAGACACATGACTCAACTGCGTGAGCATATGATGAGCAATGGCCGACCATAAGGCTGTCCAGAGGTTAGCGACAGGTCACGCCCCCTAAAGACTCTCATCCGCAGGGAGTCAATATCCAGCTTAGTGGAATCGTGTGTAGCCAGTGCTCTTATCAGTTTAATAATATCTATAACTGAACTGGTTACGACTGACTGGGCTTGCAGATGAAGGACACGTACAATTGTTTCTTGTTCTCAGTAAACAGCCAAGCCTCATGTGAACGCACTAGTGCTGAGGCATTAAATCATCTGTTTTATGAAAATAAAACTAAATTAATCTATTCCTTTAGCAAGAATAAACAAAACAATGATAAGATTAAAGTCCTATTCATAGACCAATAAGATAGCAGGGCACACCCACAAGGCTCAAACTCAAACAGTGGTAAACAAATGTGTAGTAGTTATTATAGCAAGTTGTGATACATCACATTTTAGACGCAGTTACATATTTCACAGTCAAAGCTGCTGTTCACTTCAGGATTGTGTCGACTCAACACCAAACTTTTTAGAAAAAATTGCACCAAGTGATCCATAGAAAAGGGAAGACAATTTGTATTACACCCCAACCAGTCATTTGACCTAAATGTAAATACATTTGAATAAGCTTCATCTTTGAATTTATTTGAGTTATTTTTGCAACATTGGAGTTCCTAAAATATTGAACCATAAACTTTCTGTTTTGCAATACATGTTAACTTTACTAGATTTTTAAATGTTTTTGTAATGCATTATAGGCTTCTTAGTAATATCTTGTCACAATATCCTGTGTATCACAATGTGTATTGCATCAAGCCTCTTGTACTGAGATCGTATTGTGACAGAAAAAGAAAATCAGGTCAAATCAGGTAGAAAAGCAGATAAACAACAAGACTTTTGTTTCTCTTACATTTTCACAGAATTTGGATTACAAACAGTTGAACTTTTTATTTCTTAAAAAAGAGGCTTGTTGCTTTGCAGTTAAAATGTCTTAGATCACCAACTGTCAGCAGACGTTTGTAAAACGTGTAAATAAGATTGTCTGTTTCCATGTTTCCAGACTCTAGAGAAGAAGTACATTTTTTCTATTGTTTTGTCAATAAATTTGCCACAGAAGCATCTTAAAACATAATATTTATGTGAATGACCTCTATTCACCTTATTGACTGTGTGCATGTGAGTTGTTTTTTTTTCTACTTGTCAAGCTTTAGCATTCGCTTTGACAGACAAACACATCATTTTATAAACACACTTTGGTCCTTTAGTGAAGTATTCACCTGATTTGTAAAGTCATTTAACATGTTGTCAGAGAAAACCAATCACAACTCACTGTTTACTGCCTAATCTTACTGGAATTTTTTTTTTAGACTGAAGTAGGGCTGGGCGAATGGCAAAAAATTTTTATCACGACTTTGTTGGAGCCAGATAACGGTTTCGATTTTATCACAAGAGGTACAAAGAAGTATCTGATTTTTCAGATAACAATGGCTGAGTGAAACAAGCAACCTCAGCCCCTCACTAAAAAGTAAAAAAAAAAAAAAAGATTAACAAGTATTAATGATTTTGGCGTATTTTAATAGTTTTTTCTAACAAAAAAAATATGAAAATAAGCTAAAAATCAATGTTTCAGTCATAATTGATAAATATTATTTTGTAAATCAAACTTGGAAAATGTTAAAATTCACCTCTTTTATTTGAATGTGCAGCCCCAAAAACCACAACCTTCAAAATGTATAAGAGACTTTGAAAAAAGATTGTAGGAAATCATGACATGACGATTTCATGAAAAAAGCAGAGATGAGCTCACGTTTCGATTTGTATCACAATATTGCCCAGCCCTAGACTGAGGTAGTGAAAGGAATGAACTAAACAGGAAATAAACATGCGGCAAAAAAAAGAAGCCAACTGACATTCTGTGTGGCCCCCTTTTCTCGGCAGTGCACTTCCTGTTTAGCGGAAGTTATATTAGTCACAATCAAACATGGGTTTATGTTCACTGTTGTTAAATCTATTTGTGATTGCCATGCAAAATTATCAAGCTAACATTTTAGCTTCCTTAAAAGGGTTAAACAGGAAGTGTCTTGCCAAGAAAGCTGGACAGGGCGGAATAGGTCAATACTAATATAGCACAAAGCTACAACACAAATAAACTCAAAACCGAATACAGAAAGCACAGTGTTCCATATCGACTGAAATTAATTATTTACCAATTGGTTAATAAGTGACTGTAACTAGAAAAATGTTACAGGTCAAATTTATTTAATAAGCTGATAGAGTTGACTCAACCTTCAGCAAATCAAGATCGAACCATCTTTATAATTAGATCTACAACCAATCCTCTATGTTAGTAAAAGCATTACGTTAATAGTAATAGTTAAGAGTAAGTAATCTTCATTTGTATTGCGCATTTCACAGACACAGATTCACAAAGCGCTTCATAGTAACATGAACCCCTCCTCCCACTCAGTGCAGTAAACTGCCCTGGGGCAGCTCAGCAGAGACGATTCGCCCAAACACCTGGCACCTCAACCTCTGACTCACCAAGTGTTCCCTAACATGCATGTTATTGGTTGGTGGGGAAACCGGAGTGCCCAAAGGAAACCACCCAGACACGGGGAGGAACATGCAAACTCCACACAGAAAGGCCCCGTGTGGGAATAGAACCTGCGACCCTTCTTCTGCTGAGCCAGAGCACTATCCTCTCTGCCACCGTGCCTACTTTGAATAGACAAAACATACTGTAGGCTGCTACTTTTTTTTCTAGGACCCAAAAATTCAATTATTGTTCTTAGCATTTCTTAGTTCTGCAAACTGATAATTCCACCACTGCACACATTATTTCTGCATAGAAGAAAAAACATTTGTCAAGGCTCTTGAGCAAAGACGAAGAACCAGCAAACAAATGTTAACCAAGCATATCTGTAAAAGTGTACATGGAAATTTATGGAAATCTATTATGCTTTTTTCAGAAGCTATTATGGAAATATGTGAAAAAACAACATGACAGAAGAGATTGGTTTGTGACATCGCACACAAGCATATTGTTAAAATAATGGAGTTTTTAAGAAAGCCTAATACTAAAATCAGAATTCGTCAAAATAGGCTGTGCGATATGAGATACATATCGTGTGGACATAGAAAAGCGTCTATCGTGCCATTTCTTCTATCGTTTCTATCGTCTGTAACCTAATTTATCAATCATTTCAGCAAATAAGTCGTGTGTTTGGTATTAAACGTGCTTTGTCTCACGTGTTATAGCGTAACTTCAACAAAACCATACTTTTGTACATCGTCAGAGTCGCCCTTTCTTTCTCTCTCCTAGCGCACCAGCGCGTCTTTGAGCGCGTCAGAAGAGAGAGATGGTAAAGACCGCTGTCCGGAGGAAGGAGGAGTGGCCCGGGCTGCAGTCAGCGCCGCAGTCGTGAACAGACAGCCGGTGTGGCTCGCTTTTTCCTTCGTCACTCGTTGTCACTCTCGCCAGAGTTCCACCGCGCCCTGCCTGCCGTGCGCACGTCCCGCTATATCTGTGTTCACTCTGCCTGTCGGTCCGCGCGCTCTCGGTGCAGGTCTGCAGCCAGAGCCTCGTGGAGCGCTCCGCCTGTCTCCATGTACGCATTGCCGTGGCCAATGACCCAATAGCGCTCCGTTAAACACCAGCGAAGCAGCGCTGATGAACGGGACAAAGCCCTCCTAATCACTTTGCTCTGTAGTTTACTTTGACGTGTGCCTGTTGTTGGCGAGGGGAAACTAAAGCGCTAACTACAGCCCAACCTGTAGGTGTTAAAGGGCCAGTGCCAAATACAGCACAATAAGCTATTAAATTCAATAAAAACTGTATATATTTTTTTGTTTTGTTTAATCTAACTTTACTTGATGAGTAAATTAGCAAATTGTTTTATAAATGAATTTATTTTTATTTTACAGCATTTACACAATTGGAAAATATTGTTTTAATACATAAAATGTTTTAATACAATTATAAACATAGAAAACATGACTTTTCTTTCCTTCACTCTAATGAGTCTCATTGTACAGTTCAGTTAAATTCACTTCAAAATAAAGTGAGAAAAGTAAGCAATGAAATAGTGTCAAACTTTACAGTGAATAATTGAAACATACTTAATTATGGTATATGTGATATATATCGTTATCGTATATAAAAAATCTATATCGGGATATAATTTTTTCCATATCGCCAGACTAGTCAAATGTAATAAAAGTACATAAATGTTAGCTTGTTCTCAATTCTAACTAGTTTCATCAGGCTTTGGTGAGGAAAAAACACTACAAAACCACAGCTTTGCAAAGAGCTCAAGAATTAGAAAATGATTTGAATAGAAAAAAGTTTTTGCCAGGTGTTTTAGGGAAAATATCCAAAATTATAACGCGAGAAGCTGCAATTATAGCTGATTTCCATGGCAGCAGTTGTTTTTGACGTTTCAACCAAAGCTCTATTTCCAAACACAAACGGCCCAAATTTGTACATTACCAAAAAAAAAATCTTTGCACTAATGAACTTTATAAAATCTTTTTGAGGACGGACAGCGGCGGTCAAAAAGATTTTATATCTTTGTTTTGCACTGTGGCTAATGGCTCTGGCTCATTGATTCTTCCTGTTGCAGACTGATAATGTAACCTGAAGTTCACCTCACAAATGCAGCCTGTGCCTGGGTGTGCCTCATGTATTAACTCCACACATCTCTTTGTAATGCTGATATTTCATTGATGGCTTCATTATTGCAATATAATGTACAACAAACAAGATGCCTCAATTGTTACACTGATTATTACAAAACTCTGCCTTTAACCTACTTTATCTCTAAAGTACACTGGTGCCACTGTTTCCATTTTAGCAGTGCAAAAGCATCGCTTGGTATTCTCTGTGGTCAGCCGATAATGGGTCATCAGCTTGTTTGATCTCAATTTATGCCTGAAAAGAGGGCGTCTGTGTGTACAGGAAGCACAATGAGGAAATAGTTTGTGCCCTTATTAAAACTTTGTTGAGTTTTTAATAATGAGCATGTGAATAGTGTGTCATATTTATACTTAACATGGCTGAGGAAAAACAGGAGGTAAGCAGATTAGTTTTTTTAAAACTGTCAGCATAATATTACATGATTTTAGAAAAAAACTGCCACAACACCCACAATAATCTTCAGTTTATTGGCTTAAAAGCTACAGTTTACTAGGTAACTTCACTTGCATGAAAAATAAATCACAATGCACAAACTGTTCTTGTGTTCTAAAGAATCCTTTATAGAAATGCAATGGGACTTTTTACTCAGCCACTGTAACTGTCACTACATTATCAACAATGTGGGGGGTAAAATGCCCTGAAATCTAATCCTAACCCAAAACTCAGCATTGGGTCCGTTAGAGGATGTCAGGACTTCTAGTGTCGCTGACATTTTCAATAGGCTTTACTTCCCAATATGGCCACAAAGACAGGAAAAGGGAAAGGGAGAGGGAGGACCTCATTTAACTCGGGCAAATACTTGTGGCGCATGTTTCCATACCAATCAACAAACACATTAATCATTTTCTCAAAAAGTGATTTTTAATGAAATAATGCACTAAATTCAAGTAAATAAAGCAATTTTTCACATATAGTATACTCCAACTTGAGATTTTTTTTTTCAGTTTAAAATATGTTTTCTATTGTTATTCTAAGTGTGAAAGTGCTTAAAGTGAGTTATAAGGTATTTGTAAAGAGTCTTTCTTTCCATTTAGATTAGTATTTACCTGATTTATTAAATCAAACTTTCTTATAAATTTACCTGTAACTTCCTTCAAGTTTGGTCGTTGGGTAATATAATGTTGAACTTATTTGAGCCCAATTTTTGTCTACTCAACCCTAATACTGCACACAGTGAACCTTGTGTTTTTGCAGATTAGTTTACTAGCACTCACTTCCAGTTATGTGATAAGGAGATCAGGCAAATGTCCAGGTGAAAGCTTTCATTCAGACCAACTTTCTCTTTCAGGTCCCAGGTTCAGGCCATTTAACCGCATGGGCATATATTAATATGAATGTTGGCCAACTTAATGGCTCACATGTTTAAATGAGACAGGCCTAATGGGATGAGCCCATAATTAGCAGCAGCATTTAGGCTGACCTAAATGAGACAGAAAAAGACTGAGGTTACAGAAGTTATAGGCACAGAGTGTTATTATGAGTCAAGGAGGGTGCTTTTAAACTGATCAGTTATCACCAGGTCGATAAATGTGATATGGCAGTTAGAAATTAAGAGAAGTGGTTAGTGACATATGTGCAAGGTCATCTGTCACAACAAAATGTTAGTTTGTATAATACAAAAAAAAAAAAAAAAAATCTAAATTAAATATATAAAGTTTATCTTTAAACTTGTAAAACAAGTTTATTGTTCTCTATTGTTACCAAACCATTAAGCAGAAGCAGAAAATAGAGACCGGTCTCATGAGTCTCTAAATCTAAATGTGAAAAAAGGGAATTAAAATAGTTTTGATGCCAATCACAAGATGTTTACATCATCGTTTAGGACAGGAAATTGACACATCTATCTGCAATCTTTGGAACTGAGGACGTAGATGAGATAAGCAGCACATTAGTAAACGAGTAATGTTAGAATCAAGATCTATCACACTTAAATCCAAATTCAAGTCTTGTGCAAACAACTAAATATTATGCATTGTGTTAAACCGGTTAACCCTGTTGTTAAGACGTCTAACCGCTTCTTAAATTCTTACAGCTCATTAATTTAGCAGTTCCATTTTCTCTCATAGGTTAATGCAAAAAACAAAAAAAAACAAAACAATTATTCCAAACATAAATCCCAAATGTACTTGCAACATTTGTGAGAATAGTTCTAATAGGCTAAATGTTTGCCAGAAGTATTCAGTCCTAAATTGTCTACTGATGGTTGAGATACACAGCTTTTTCCCACCAGTTTAATATTCCAGATCTGCTACATTACTCACTAAGTCCACCCTGACTGGCTTTGTTGAGGGAAAAAGTGGCTTGAATATTTCTCTGTCTAAACATAGCAGCTCACTCTATGCTTGTCTGCAGTGGAAAATGTAACTCATGTGATGGGCAACATTTTATCTTACGCAGAACAGGAGCCTGGCGTGCCACAGCTACCACTACCATGATACTGCTATGTTTTACTAAAGACAGGTTAACATAAACTTAAAGATATGTCAACTATCATACAGCATGGTTGCCTTGTTTTAATCATTTACACTAGTAGATAGCTTTGTTTTTGTGATAAAGTTTCCATTATGCCTGGAAATAGCTCAAAAACAGGATCACTCAATGTCATATGTACACAACCAAGACACACAGGCTTGAATTAACTTTCCAACTCGCCTTGTTGCCTAAAGCGAGACTTGCAAATGTGTACACAGTGATAGATCAACTTACTGAAAAGTCCCTCGCCGTTTCCCGCTCCTCTTTGCTGCTAACTTATTCCATAGCCGATGACTCAGTTTGTAAATCCATGCGTCCTTGTCTTCCTCGGCGGTCTCCCGGGGGCTACAGTGTGTTTTTGTGGAGCTGCTGTTGTGGTCCGCTCCTTCTGAGATCTGTGCGCACAGGCAGACCTGCGCCGCCGCCGTGACGTTACGTGCTTTGGTCCCAGCGGAGGGGCGGGGCCAACTGACGGAAAGGTTTCACTCGGTGACGTCGCTGCGTAAAGGGGGGCAAGTTTTGGGTTGGTTGATGGGGACGGGACGCTATTATGAAATTGTCTGCCTAATTAGGGATCGGTTTCATGACCATTAGTGGAGCTTACTTTTTTCTGGGCTTACAGGGAATAGGCGACAGAGAACTCCTGTTTCCTGTTTATTTATTTATTTGAATGGGACAGCGTGGATTAATGAACAGCCAAACCATAAATACACCAGATTTAGCTAAAAGCTACTATCCATCTGTACAGTAGTCCCATGAAACCAGGGTGAAACAGGTAGCCTAACTATTAAACAAGAAACAAAACATGAATCGACAAACAATTTACCTCACATAATACAACACAGAAACACAGCAGACAAAATCAATCCAGACATCATACAATCAATAAACATACACTTAAATGCACATGAGGCAGATCTATTTAGAGCTGTGCAATTAATCGAATTATATGATTATTGCTGTAATCGTTTACAAAAATGGTGTAATCGAGTAATTGTGATTATTGCCCGTAACTTACAAGTTTATAATAGGTGGTTTCTTTACAATTGTAAAATACAATTTACAGCAGTTTATTTCTGTGAGATCTGTCAGATACAGATTTTATCTTTTCACTCTCACATTTGAAGCACACAAATGCTCTGCTGTCTCTCTTGTGATTTCAATTAGCCTATGATTTAAATAACCGTTATTAATATTTTCATCATAATCAAGCAGCCCTACATCTGTTTCTAAAATGCTTTAAATTAAAGTGCCTATGTCTATGGTTTGTGAAGGCCTATTCCTGTGCTCACTCACTCACGGCTATAACTTATACACATTCATACTTGTCACTTGTGTAACAGTAATAATTTATTGCTGTGTTCACAATCTATAACACAAGTCTCTGATCATGCAGAACAAAGTTGGAGGCACAAAGACGTGAAGTCGTTTAAAGTAGGCTCAAAGCTGTAGATAATAATTTCCAAATTTAAATGTGCTGTCATTGGTCAGCTGCATGGTCAAACTTCATTGATCTGTTGCTTTGTGTTGAATGTATCACAGTGGATAATACAAGTCAGCTCTGTGGAGGGCCAACACCACAATAAAAACACATAGAAACACAAGTTAAAGATTGTATGGATGAAGGATTTTAACTTTTTTTTCCTTTTCGATGGCAACAAGAATGTTGACGTTATCACTTTGCAAAGATAATTTTACCATTTAAAGGTGGAGTAGGTTTTCAAACTGGAATTACTGGTTTTAAATCTGACAACTTTCTCTTCTAAATGCTTCGACATGTATTCACTTTGGTTAGAATTAGAGCTTATTAACTTCTTCTCACAACAACAAAGTGAAACTGGAGAGGACCACCCAAGCTCAGCCAATCAGAGCGCAGCTTTCGGCTTCTGATTAGAACAAAAAATCTTAAATATTAAATTCAGACAGTAAGCAGTGGTCTATTTTTTTTCAGAAAGTGCTGCATTTGTCATTTACCTTTTTGTGGAATATAATTTACTATTTACAATTTATAAAATGAGTTACCCCAACTTTAAGAATATAAAACTTTAGGATTTTCAGAGGCCATGATACAGATGATTTTATGTTCAGTAGTTAAAACATGGTATTAGTTGAGGTTACTAATCAGACAGGAGTAAAATAAACAAAATCAATAAAATGAACAACCTAAAGTGCATAAATGTCATTTATATATTCTTATTATACACATTTATTTTTAAACTGTAGAAAACAAAAGCCCACATCACATTTTAAAGAACATAGTTACAAGGAACATTCATTTGCATAAACAGCTATTGTTGGTTTACTGTAACCATAACACTTGTGACAAACAGTATCAACAAAAATAACAATGAAATCTTAATTTTCTGAAAGTCCTACAGAATTGAGATGACGCCCCACATGTACAGATGGTAAATGGACAGTATGAGGTGTCCCTGGGTGTGGGGTGTCCAAACAGCAGGGGACCAGTCTCTAGGCCACAGTTAATGACCCACGCCTGGATGAAGCTGGTCTGAGCCTCTTCTGGCTTTTGTTTAACAGGCCAGCAGCTGGTTTCAGTGTGGTAACAATTAACGTCAGCTCACCTATTTTCAGGCTTACTGCTTGTTTTTTTCAATGTTGCAAAAGAAACAACATGGATAATCTACGAATGTAGCTTGAACTAGTCTTTTGGATATTTTGGTTATGGTGGTGCAGATTAGAAAACTATAATTTTAGGCCTTTAAAGTCAAATTGAATTAATTTTATCAGGAAAGAAAATACTTTGTATACAGCCCAATTTGGATTATCTATTATAATACAGAAAGAATCATAAAAGAATATTATGTTGGATTCACCTTTGTTTTTAGGAACTTGTAAAAGCAGCAGCATCATGGTATATCGAAACGGGGTGTTTTGGTGGCTGCCTGGCTAAAACACAAAGTTTTTTTTTGTTTTATTTGAGTGAGTTTTTATATGGGATATTAAAATTTCAACCACCTATGAAAGGTTGCTTCCATGTTGCTTCTGATGTTTGACAGACATGGGTAAAAGAGCCATGGAGACCATGCAAGAAGCTATTTCTGTAATAAGTAATGCTATCTGGGCCTCTGAAATGCACTTTTTACATTCAGTGCAACAGAATCTATCAGCTGGTTAAGGCAAAACATTGAACATTCTTCATTTGGATATAGATAGTAAATACATTTTTGTGAACATACCAAGCAAAGCAAATCTCATAAGTGGTCCTTTAGGTCAAGTTACAAGTCTGTGGGGATAAATACTGAGGGCAATAAAAACACCTGTAATTTAATACATTATTCTAATAAAAATCAATTTTGTGGTGTGTTGTATGGTTGGGCTATTCAGTTCAAAATTCTTTTTTATTTTTTTCCTCATAAAATCATTATCACAATGTTGTAATGAGTGCATTTACTTTGCAGAGCACTAATGGCCTATTACATACATTCCTACATCACAGTCCTTATTACTGCCACTTTTACATACAGTAGGCATGGCTGCCTGCTGGGGTTAAGGGTAAATGTCTTTCTGTCCTTTACAGAGCAGTAATGGCCGGAGCAGGACCTGTCCAGCCCATGACACTCACTGGAGGGATTGGATGTCAGCAGAGGAGGTGTGGGTGTGAAAGGATCAGGTGTCCTTCAGCTGGCCTCCTGGCGTCTCAGGTGGTCATTGAAGTGTTGTCCTCTGTGTTTGTAATCACCCAAGGGTATCTCCTGCTTCAAGTGCAGCACTTAGTGCCACTGCTGCCACCCAGTTGCCTTTGGATCATCTTTAATCAATGATGGACCAACGCAAGGCTCAGTGAAAGGCATGCAGGAACAAAGAGAACAAATCCATCCATTTAGACACAAACCTGGAGCCTGGCCAACATGCAAAACCAGTCTTTAGTGCATTTGGAGTCCAGTTGGTCTAGAAATTGAAATTCAAATATCACAACATATTTCAGTTTGCATGAATAGAATCAGAGATTGCTGATCATATCAAGTTGTGTACTTGAGTAGTTTTTTTTTTTTTTGAAAATCTGTACTTTACTTGAGTATTCAAAAATCTGACCACTTTTTACTTCTTAAAATTTTCAAGTAATAATGTTTTTTTTTTCATTCCAACTTTTTTTTTTTTCCTTCTTAAAAGTTGTGCAAGGCTGCTGCTGTGTATCAGCACTTGTGAAGAGGTCAAAAGTTAAAAGCCCCAATAAAGTTATGAAATGATCACATAATGATATTATCTCACTATAAAGCCCATCTCTCTCTCAAAGACACTACACATTAAGGTTGTGATTGTGCTTTTTACTTTTTTACTCGAGTCAATTTACAATGGTGTACTTGTGTACTTTGACTCAGGTGAATAATTTTCAGCTTTCAGTATTTTGCCATCTCTGATAGAATCCCATGGTTATACAATTCACATAGTTCTTTATGACCATACTGTACTTTGCCTTAAACAACTATATACATTAAGAGTGAGTACAGCATAGTGTCTATTTTAAAACCATATAGATATTTCACTGAGCATTGTTACTTGCAAACAGCAATTTAAGTTGAGCAAGTGCTGCGAGGGAGAATCAAAGCACTCATACTTAAGTTTCCTGGAGTTCAGAGTAAAGAGGAAGTCCCTTAAAATCAGACAGTGATTCATGAAGATCACGATGTTTTCAGCCATCACACTTTCAGCTTCCCTTTAGTTTTGGGAAATGAGGACTGTTAAAGGAAAAGAGAAGGTGAGGTTTGAAAGGTTTACACATTGACTGGACTTGGTGATTAAACTTTGTCCAACCCAATGTAACTTCCTGCATTTTTGGTGGCAGAATTATAACAATATGATATGTTTTTGCATTTAACCTTCCGACATAGTTTTTAAACTTTTTGTGTTGTAGAAAGTTCTAAGCCTATGAAGCTTTTCACTATAGCTCACTCCTGGACGATTGCATATTTATACTATAAAGACTAAACACACTTCCAGAAATAACATTTACTGTTTAACATCTCACTAAAATGTCTTTAGTGACACCTGACACAAAACGCTTCTGAGAAATCCCGAGCTATGCAAAGTATTTTCTGTATCTGCAACCAAACTCTGGGAAACATGTACAAAACTGGCTACTAACTGGATTCTTGAAATTCAGTGCCAGGTAAAGTCTTCTGATTTAATTGCTAGGAAAAAACATAATCTAAATGAAAAAACACGCATGCAATGTCTTTTTACACATAAGTGCATCAAAACCACAACAAACCGCTGTGAAAAGCCTTTTAAAGTTCAGGAAATTCCTGAGACATCTCTAGGCACCCACTCATTGTTCTTCAAAGTCACAGAGACAGCGATTCACATAAACATTTATGATACTACATCGCTGAACATGACAAAGACATTCCTTGTACACAGGATGTCATCTTGTTTTTCTGTGGATTTAATTTATTCTTATCGTGCTAAGGGTCACAAAACCACAAGATAGTTTTTTCTCTGTCTTGTTTCTTATAAAAAGTAATAAAATATAGATAAAATTACTCTAAGCAACAAGTTAAGTTGTAGAGCTCTGTTTTAAACATTTAAAAGCATTGATCATTTAAAGATCCAAACGTTTTTCTCTACTTTTTCATGCTTAGTCGATCATCTTTTTAGCTTCTATAAAACAAGAATACATACATATATGTAAATATGTATTAGCCTTTATTACTAGATCCCAGAACTTGAGCATTATCTACATACAGTACATGTATGATGTTCAAATAGTATGTACAGTACACAAAAAGATTCTACTTGAAGAACTCAAAACTTGAACCTCAATGGTGTTTTGTCTCTTTGCAAAACACTGTATTTTTGGTCTTTTTGTAAAATTCGGACAGTTTCCTCATTCAAGCATTTCGTGATTTGTCTTTGAATTACAATAGTCTCTTTGTGCCCGTGTAGATCCTGGCAGCGATGTCCTTGTGCCGTGTGACATTGGGTCTCGAGTGTTTCTCTGGAACAGACTGGCCTGTGGTTCTTTGGGATGGAAGCAGAAAGATCAAAAGACAGTGGCTCATCAATGTATCATCACATTAAATAGAATATGTTGTAAGATTGGGTTCTTTGGAAGTTTGGACATAAATTATGTATCACAACAGGAAGGTGGAGTGTTTTTGCCATTTATAGCTGAGACTTTATTTAACCTTTCTTTGTTTAGGACAGCTTTGTAAATGTCAATATAGAAAAACTTGATTCACAAGATCCCAGCCTCTCAGAAAGGACAATTGTTACACTGTTGACACTGGATAATTATTACACAGATTTCACTTTTGAATGACTACAAACGTGGTATACTTTAATACAATGGTTAATGTATTTAGGACTAGGTGGTTGAACTATTACTTACTGAGAATAGTGAAGGTCAGCGATTGCAACAGTTTGTAGCATTTGTGGGCATAGTATGTGTTTCTGTGAGCAGATTATTACCCAGAGTCAATACATGGAGCCAAGCGTGTGCAGAGAGTATGTTCCTCCAAACAGTCAATCATTACCACTCTCCATCTCTCTGTAGCTTTTATTTAAGATTCTGTTGTTTCTGCAGATCTGAATTACAGGATTAACAGTATTATGTACAAAATTACAAAATAATTAAAGAATGTAGAAGGTTACAAGATATTTTGTTTTACCTATATGAAGGTTTTGATTAATTGTACAACAAATTAGGTGCAGCATGTTCTAAACAACACATCAAAATGTTGTGATGGCTTAATTCGATAATGTGAAGAAAGGAAAAGACTGTAAACAGTTTTGGAGTAATTTGATGTAAACTGATGATGTCTAAGCAGATGATGCCTTGCTTTTCCATTTGGAGGACACAAACAGAAATAGATATCCTCTGTTAAAATTACTAGTTTAGCTGATTTTCACCATTTAATAAGGATTTTTGATGAACTTGAACATTAGGAATAAGATGTTTCAAAGGCTTAAATGATGAACTTTCCCCCCTTGGGAGTCACGGGACATGGCTAGTTAAACTTCTCATAATGTTGAAAAAGACGTGCGCTTCCTTTGTGTTTGCACACATCCTCTTTCCCAAACCGCAGCCGGATTTGCTTGAGCAAAGACAGACGAAGTTACTGGCCTACTAAAGACATCCAGAGAGACAAATGGCACCGCATTATTTGTATCCTATCCATCATCTGTGTAATTGGAGCATGACTAGACTCTGCACCAGAAGGTTCTGTACTTGTGCCCCTCTTGAAATGGAGAGGGCTGTGAACAAAACAGTTTGGGGGAGGTCATGTTTCAAAATAGAGATTGAGGAAATACAAAGTGTTCTGTCAGAGATAGATGATTCACACTGGCTGCTGCTTAGACCTGTATTAAAAAAGCAATGTCGCAAAGAACAGAATGAGTAAGAATAAACTAGTGTGTGGTCTGCTCCACATATGCATATGCATGAAGTGTTGCACTTCTCTGCAGGTACATCACCAGCTTTCAACTGCTTAGCCACAAACAACAAAGTTTTTTTTTTTTTTTTTTTTTTTTAAGACAAAATTGAAGCAGTTTTAGGCAATCAACTTGATTTAGGACAAAAAAAGACGACATAAAATGAATTAAATGTTTTACTCTTGCTGATTGATTGAGTCAGTCTGCACATGGAGATATTTGGTTGCCTGGGATAATTAACTAAATTATCTCTCAACCAGGCCAAGTTACAGGTCATTTCTAAAACTGCATGGAATTCTTACTGAAAGTGTACGTACGAACAAAACACAAACTTCCACAAACTAAAAAAATGTCTAATTTCTCTAGCACAAATCTCTTTCTGCCTCATTACTTAAACCTCAGACACACAAATTTGAGAAAATTGGGATTAAATTGCTTGTTTCTTGGTCAAGTTGTCTTTTTTATAAATCACAAAGCAACGTGAAAAATTGTTGTATGTACACACGCTTTATAAATCCCTGATCTGTGGATAAGCAAGTCCACTCACAATGAGAACGCTTCTTATTCAAGGCAATGATTTAGCCGTAAATTGATTATTGACATTTACTTTTTTGATGTGATAAATCTAAAGTCTCTCACTGAAAAGGTTCATAGTGTTCCTCTAAGGTTAAGGCCAAATGGAAATGTGAGCTCTACATTTGACTAATCCCACAATGTCCTTAAGGTAGCCTGTCTGGAGCAGATCTTTTCATCATCAGCATCCAAGGGTAGTAGGTCTTTGTTGTGTATGTTTATGTTAGATGGGGAAATAAAAGTCACTTCTGTTTCAAGTATTGAACCCATGATTTTAAAAGCAGGATTTGCTGTTGTGTCAAAAGTAGGGATAGAAAAAGCTTGAAAACTTTGAAAAGTATGCAGCAATCGAATTAAAAGGTCATAATCAGTTTTGCTCATGCGCTGATATACACAATGCAGCTACTTACCTAAACACACACTATATTTGAATAATACAAATAATAATACAATAATAGCCTCACTGTATGAAGAAACAAAGCCTGAACTTGACTGAATGTGCATGATTGGACAAGATGGTGACATAAAAAATACAAGTGAGCACTAACAACTTTATTTTAAATGTAATTTATTTTGGATTTTCTTTGTCTTTTAAGGTAAAAAAAAAGCTACTATTGATAAACTAACAAAATAGAAGAAAATCAAATAATGACCTAAGTAAACGTCCTATCTGAAGTCAAAAAACGTCATAATGTAATTGAGGATAATAATATAAGGCGATAAATTACAGGAAAGAACTATTAAAAAAAAAAATTAAAGTAGGATTTTTTTGAGTTTGCTCTTGTTTAATCGGCTTAAAAAAATGTTTGCTGTTCACAAAATCAGGTTAATTTAAGTTATATGGAAGATTGTAACTTCAAAAGTTGTTTCTCTCAAAATGCATTTTCTGTCTAATTTTTGCCAAGCTTTACAATCTTAAAAACAAGCTTTTGAAGGTTTTTAATTATTTATTTATTAATTTAATACAATTTTAAGTCAAATTAATGAGTCTGTGTGTGTATTTATTTCGCACATTTTCAGTCAGACCTACATAATCCCAACATAAGATTTTCAAAGTCCCTCTTTAAATTTCTTTGTATTTTATTCAAATTAATACAATTATAATGGCTTTGTTCATTTTTCACATTTGGTTATTTAAGCTTAGTTTACTCGTATGTACTTGCATTTACATGCGAGTAAACTACAGGAGAATTTTCATATTGATGGCTTTAAATTTGCCTTCCAACTACTCAGAATATACAAAGGCAGGCCAAAATCCCAAATGTTTTTACACTGTGTTCTGGTGTTTCTTGTCTTCTGTGTATTCAGGAAACATTCTGTTGTCTTCCATGAAGTCAGTCTTTTGGTTTAGCACGTGGCAAATGTGTCAGTTGTGTTATCACGCTATGATTCATTTGGTTTCTTTCGAGTATGCACTATTTGTACTTTCTCAACCTTATCTGACAGCACACAGGCTTTCCTCACAGACACTTTCTCCCTATCATATTTGATTTGTTATCTATGAATTATTGGAATGTCGTTTGAAAAATCAACAAAGATGTACATTTTAACAATTTAGACTCTATTCACAGGAGTTTCATTGGACTTCAACCTGCAATTGTAATGTGTTGATGACAGTCACTGCAACTGTGGCCTCCCAGTCTTCTCAAGACTCTGTAATTATACATGATTACTGCCATCATGGAAGCAGATCAGTTACTGGAAAGCCCTTTTCTGTCATAGAAAGCAGTGTTGAAATAACTTAATGGTAAATCTTTAAAATGACAACTACAATGTTATTAGTTTTGTTAATTTAAATAAGACCTATTGGGAATTTTCTGTGTATTTAGGAAGAAACTATGTCATATACAGATCAGTAATTCACATTTTGTTCATCGTAAAACATAAAAATGATCTAAAAGCGCCTAAAATAGAAACTGGTTTATTGACTTTCTGTTTAAGACTGCAGAACTGATAATCTCGATTGTAAAAAATAATTTTAATGAGCCACAGATTTTAAAATTACTGTTTATTTGTTTTTGGAAAGTGACTACATGACAATTTTGAACCTTACATGTTTTACTCCAAATCTACATTTTTCAGTAATCCCAAGCAAATACAGACACGTGGGCGGGGATAGGTGGTAGGTGAAGACAGGGATTATCTAAACACTTGTGCATCAGTGACTATATAAGATCACTCAACTACGCATGAATCAATCCAAATGCATTTTTGGGTAAACTAATGATGAAAAAACACTGTTGTAGCAGGATTGAAAACTCAAAATAGTGGATTTTACATTAATGGTCCCATTTACATGCATACAATATTAAACTATCAACACAAAAGATTATTCTTGCAAAGCAACTTACATTGTTCCTGTTGTCTTATATAATAAATCACACTGGGAAAAAACAGAGCTGCTTTGGTGCATGCATTTGTTTTTGTGGTTGTCTGAGAAACACTATCTGGGGACACGGCTCGTCCCCTCCCCAAATCCAGAGACACCTGAGCTCAGTTATAGTTGAAGCATAGCAACAGGCCAACACCTCCACTTTCCCACCACAACTTCTCTCTGAATGAGGAATAGTCTTCTAGACAAAACGCAAACATCCACTGGAAACTTTAAGCTTTTGTGAGAAACAGGAATTATAACTTAGTATTTGAAATCTTTTACAAAACAAAGAATAAAGACAGAGGACTTAAATGATCAAAGAAACCTAAACCGTCTCGTAATAAGATATAATGTAGAAGCAGACAAACATAGATCCAATAATGCAAATTCTATTCAAACTAAATCCCTTATGAGGCAGTGGGCATATGACTGGCCTTTTAGACTTTTGTAATGAATTCCTGTTTATTCACCAACTGAAAAAAAACTCTGACTTCAAAATCTGATATTCTTTTGAGCAGAGCTTGTTCTTGTAGAATTAGAGTAAATCAGATGGCAGGACTGAAGCGACAAAACCTCAGCAATAGTTTGAACCAAAAAGCTTAGAAACACGCACTGGATATAAGATTTAATTGCTTATGTATAGTTGTATATTTCACTGGTTTCAAGGCGTTTCTTATGGAGAAATTGTCTTAAAATAAGAATTTGCCAATGGTTAGAATAATTTTCCATTGGTACATAATCTGGCTCAAAGTAACAGGCTATGTCTTGAAATCAGTTTGAAACAGATTGAAACAAGGAAAATAGTCTAGGTCTCTACAAAAAAAAACATTAATTTGTCAAAATGTTTCAAAGTAGTTAAACCATATTAATAAAGAGCATTTCTGCTTTCTTAATTTTTTTTTTTTCAGTTTCACCCTGCTGCTTTACTTGAAGTTTCTTATGTAGAGGTCAGCTGATTTTTTATTTTCTCTGTGTGTGTGTCAAAATGATTCTGCTACAATACTCATCTACATACAGTATTTCACATCTTACAAAAAGTAAAATACAGAACCAAGTGTAGAATAAAGTTTACTCAGATATGCATGAATCACTCTAAATACAACGTGGAAAGGTGACAGATATTTTTGCACCTGGGTATGTCTCTTTTAAATATTGTAAACTTTATGAATGACACACACTTTTTGCACTATTGTTCTGATGACTGTGTATATTTTTATTGCCTCATTTTATTGGCCTATTTTTGCATGCCCTTACTTTTGATTTTATATATCTTAAATATTTTTATTATAGTTGATATTTTTTTATTATTTATATATTGTTTATTCTTTATGTGTATTTTCTGTGTTATATTGTATGTTGCACATTAGCAAAGTAGCAAGTTCCTAGTTTGTGAATTGTTTGTTCACTCACAAAGGCAATAAAATCTTTTCTGATTCTCATTCTGATTTAGATGCCCAAATGACACATTTTTCTAAAAAAAAGTATGATGTGTAAGTTCTTGTGGTAAATAATTATCAGTTTTACAGCAGTTAAGTTGCATTTTATTACAACTAGAATCACCATGAACCAGTTTTATTTCACTTCATGGAAACCGTCTGACATTCCGTCATTAGGGTTAGTTCACTTCCCAGTATAGGCGGAGACTTTTTTAATTTAACCAATCACTGCTTTTTGATCGTTTTGTCGTTCAGGAAGTAGAGCATGAACATGTGTCAGTGATAGTTGCCATTTCTATGTGGTAAACTTGCACATTAGAGGGTGCACTATCATATTCTAAGAATATTTGACACAAGGTCAAAGGAGGAGAGTATACAGTCTGCTAGTTCAGCTCGGGTAGGCTCTGCTAACACACAAATGCAAAGACAATTCACACACAACTCACACAGTGTTAAAATGATTAAGTAACAAAAATAATGTGTTACAAGCTATTAGAGATTGCAATATATTGAATTTTAAATAATATGTGAATGTTGTTTTGGAGGTATGCAAAAACTGAATATCGAGTTTATCATGCAGTAGAATTTACAATAACAAATAATGCTGTATATTTTATAGAAGACAAGGCACTTTTATATGAATTTGTATATGAATTCATTCAAAGTGCTTCACAAAAGAGGAAAATTTGAGAAAAAGAGGAATTTGTCTGATAATTAAACACACACCTTCAATTAGATAAAACAAGAATTTGTGCCTGGAAAGTATGGTTATACATGTTTTGAGCACATTTTGATTGATTTAAACTAAGATTGCCAGTGGCACAAGCATAAAATATGTCGTCTTACTTAAAATATGAAAATAAAAATACTAACTTAAAATTCTGGGGAAAAGAAATTGCTTCCAGTTTTGAAACAAGGACTAAAATGATTAAGTTAAGAAAGTCAAAACCTGTTGAAATCACTATAGCCTTAAGTAATTCAACCAATTTTAAAGTTACTGGCATTTCAAAGTTTTTCCAGTTTAGTAACAAATGTGAAGTGATTTTAACATGTTTTATGTTGGAGAGACAGAATATCCAAATATTGTTATCGAGATGCATCCAAAATGTATCAAAATATTAATTTTTGTCAACATCGCCCAGCCCCTACAAGCCATTATCTTTTGGATTTTTTATAATGTGGTTGCTAGGTAACAGTTGTGGAATTACAGACCTCATCAAAAATGTTCACTATGTTAAACAGAAAAACGCAGTGTAACCTGTCGTTCAGACTATAACTATGCAATAATAACAGAGGCAGAACAAGATTATTTAGGTCAACACGGAATTTCAAACTTCCGTGCGTTAAGTGGGTGGGAAAGCATTTGTCTTATATTGACAGAAGAACTTTAAGTCCCGTCACTCGTCATTAGTTCTCTGTATTCAGGGTAAACATTTAAAGTATACAGTGAGCATTAGCTGTCTTACCAGTCTGCCTGGAGTCTTTGTATCAACTTGTGCACACCCTTTGGTAACTTGTGGATTCTTCTTTTGGGAACAGGTGTGAAAGCTTCTCAGGTGTTGACGTTATCTCTGAGAAGAAGCAAAAATAAAATAAAACCATTAGCTGATCTTATTATAATGCAACGTTTACCTTCACAAAGCATTCATAATAAATGACTTACAAAACTAAGGCTGCAGCTAACAATTATATTTAGTTTATTCTGTTGATTATTTTATCAAATCGATCTGTAGTTGTTTAGGTTGGAAAAGGCTGGTCAGTGTGAGACTGCTGCAGAAAACAATACTCAGTTACAATTTCTTGGACACATGATCATAGCAGATTTGGCTTAAAGTCAAATTATCTTTCTTTGATTCAGATGATGACATACAATTTATTTTCCTACTTCAAGTTAAAAGAGTTATTTTAGGAACAAAATGTGTCTTTTTTGTAGTACAAAAAGTCTTGTTTCACTTTGCAACAGCAGAAAAAAGGTTAATACACATTGTGGTGAACAATTCGGAGTCTCAGAATGCATTAGGTAAACCAGCAAAACATGTTTGCTTACATTTTTAAGGAAACTCAATATTTTCCTGAAGTTTGAGAAACTAACTTTTGTAGTTATAAATTAGTAAACTTTGTGTTTTCCACTAAAAAAGTTTATGATAAATGCAGAACTTTTGTGGAAAAAATTAGACCACTGTGTACTGTCTGAACTAAATAATAAGGAATTTTAGTTTTCATCAGGAGCCAAACGCAGCGCTCTGATTGGCTGTGCTTGGGTGGTCCGCTCCAGTTTCACTTCATTTGTAAAATAAGTTGCTAGGCCGTAATTGCAACCAAAATAATACATGTCAAAATGAACCATGGTTGAAGAATTATGAGAGTAAGTTGTCAGATTTAAACCTAAATCAGCTCCCCCACCTTTAATTCATGAAATTTTACTTGTCTGGATATTATTTTTGCTGTAAAATAAACTGTTTTTTTCATTTTATTTCAACCCAAAAGTGAGAACAAAGGGGCGGTGAGCCAAAAATATTCACATACAATAATAAAAGCCCATACAATGAGAGAATGCAGAGCTCTGATACCACTTGTCCTGTGGGTGACCTCGGGAAACTTTATCTGCCCAATGCAATCAGAAATGCGAGAGCTACCTGCATAGCTGCACTGTGAGCCCCTGCATACTTTTAGGTTAAGTGCTGACTGAGATGAGGGCAGACCAATGCTAAACAAGCCCCCATGCACAGTAAAAACACTCACAGCGTTCACATGTTGGACTTTACACTGCTGCTGCTGGTGATGAGTCCAGGCAGTTCACACACACTTCTGGTCCACTGCCAATAAGAAGCAGACTCAACTTCAAATGTATCTGTCATGTGCCACCACAAGAAGGCACAGGCCATAGAAGGGTTTGCTCTGGCAGACTCTCAATGTAAAGCAGTCCAACAAATACAATATTTAGATTAAAAAAAAAAAGTTTATTTTATTATTTGCCATAGTATTTGTTTCTCCAAAAAGATTATGCTGAAATCACAAATGCTGAACAGTTATGCTTGTCTTTAACTCACGGGGCAGGAAATGAAAAATAATAAGTTCTCAGCCATGTTTTATTTTATGTTGTTTTGGAATAAAAAAGAAATAGACATTTGACTAATCAAAAAACATGCTTTAGTGTAAAGTATTAAGACTGATTTCCTGTTGAGGGCGGGACATAAAGTAAACCTAAAGAAACCAGTTTGTGCATAAACCACCATAACGGTGGTGGTTTGTGAGTCAAACTTTAGGGGGTTACCAGCAATGTTGAATACTTGCAACTACAAGTTTAATATTCAATAACTTTTCCCATTATATTTGTTTAACAATAGAATGTAACTCTGTTTGGTCTATTATGAAGAAAACTGAAATTTAAAAGTTTATAGAAATAAATGCAAATTTAACTTTAAATGATCAATGCCCTGTTACCAGATGATTTAAAACAATAATATGAGTATTTTTTATAACATGATTCTATTGTATATAAAGCCAGGTGTGGCTGGTCCAGGTGCATTAGATGAATACGTTTGTGGGAAAGGCCTTTCCAGACTTTGGGACAGTGCCAGACTAGTCTCACTACAGAACCAGTTCTAATCACAACAACAGTCCCACCATGTATTTAAGATTAAAGGAGGAGATGCTGGAAGGAACAACTTCAAAGTCCTTTGTAACATCATATGAATGCTTCACTACTTATGTAAATTTTTCCTCTACATATTTAAAATTTACTTAATGTTATATACTATATGTATAATGTATGTATATATATACTGTACATCGTCAGTGATGCAAAGAAAACCACAATTACTGTTGCATGGGATGTACAGATGACAAACAAAAACAGTTATATATATTATTTTACTGAGGAATTTCGCAAAATTCGCAAATAATACAAAACCTTTTTATGCTTAAAATACTTAAGGATTTTAACAAACATTTTTAAAATAGAAACATTTAGTACATAATACTATAGTACTGTGTATTATGTACCACGTGACTATATTATAAACTGTGTATTTCTATGTACAGTAGAAGCCTACTTCTTCTACTGCTATTTCATTTCCTCTGATCTTTATATAAATGAGGCTCCAGTTAACATTATTACATTCAGATAAAACAAGCAGATTCAAACATTAGTTTTTGTGCCATGTTGAAAAGTGGTACTTTTCTGTGTGAAATTGAATATGTAAGTATTTGTAAGTTTGTATTGTGGCAGCATATTTTTTTTTTTTTTTTTGGTAACACAACAATCAACATTTTTTATTTGTTGTTTAACTTTTTAATGTGTCTGTTGACTTTTTGCCTTGAGCGTGGGAAAGCATTTGGTTAGTAGCTTTAATTAAAAGTGAACTTTAACAGTGCAGTTGGCCATGCCCACGTTACTCCAAAGCTGCTTCTGAGCAATGTGCTCAAGTCTTTCCAACTGCCAGGAATTTTATCATCCTTAAAGTAACACAGAGTAACTTTTTAGATTTGAAAAATCGCCGATATTGAAATAGAAAAGAATGCATTGTTTTTTGCCACACAGTGAAATATTTTAACTTAATGAGCAACATTTCTTTGAAAACAAGTAGTGCGCTTCCTTCCAGATCAGAATCAGTTAAGTTTGGATTAATGTTTTTATAATGTCAGTCCATTTTAAAAAAAAATCTAAAATGGTTTACAATGGGCCTTTATGCAATATTGACACTCTAATGCATTAGAAGCACCAAGTCAGAAAATATGCCTGACTTTTCAAGCATATATTTATATACAGTAGCCTATAATATATATTTTGCTGATAGACCCAACACTCAACTCAAAATTGTTAGCCTATTTTACATATATTCAAAATTATGTTGTGAAATGGAACTTGCTCACTGAAGCATTGTCAGAGTCAGGAATAAGGAAGCAGAACATCCCAAAGAAACTTGTGGTGGGTTGAATGAAATAAACATGTTTATGTCTTAAGCAAAGAGGCCTATGCCTCAAGAGCTTTTTTGTGCACACTGCTGCCACTTTAATGATTTAGTTTTGTTTAATACCATTTAGACATTTGGCTCTGGTTAACTACATTTTTTATTATTATATCACCACAACAGCAATATTCCACCATGATCCTATGAAAACATCTGTGGAGGTTAAGTTGTTGATTTGATAAGTAATTGATTGTTGAACAACAAAGCTTTGAGCCTAATTATTAGCTACAAGCTTTGTCTATTTATTAAACATGTTATGCTGCTAGCACAATCTACGGATGTGATTGTGAAGGACAAGGTAAAAAAATTCTAAACACAATTTCCTTTTTTCACCAGAATTTGTACGATGAAAAAACATATTTCATTTACACGTGTTTTTGGGTGGAAGCAGTGTTTAACTGAGGTTTATATTTAGGCTTCAATTAACCTCCCATTCAAAGCCTCAACTGTGTGAGAGCAGTGGTTTGGAGGAGCTA
This sequence comes from Mugilogobius chulae, assembly GCA_038363315.1. Taxonomy (NCBI): domain Eukaryota; kingdom Metazoa; phylum Chordata; class Actinopteri; order Gobiiformes; family Gobiidae; genus Mugilogobius; species Mugilogobius chulae. The sequence goes on along the minus strand of CM076398.1, from coordinate 50,870,631 downwards.
ATGAGCAGAGCCTGTTGACTGGAGAGTCAGGCTAAAACACAAACATGTTGTGAAGCACTGGCTGTTGTCAAGTGGGAGGTTAGCCATCTAAAGCCACTCCACCCCAGTGACTGTGACTGGCTCCATTTTTATATCTGATAGCAGCCTAGAACTGACTAAATATTTGACTCATTGTACATCTGAATTAAAAATAATAACATCATCACCAGTCGGGTAGGCCTATTGCAGTCTGTCTGTATTTGCATATTTGGCCTATTTTATATTAAATAATTTTCTTTGGTTTGCCTTAAGGGATAGTAGCCTAATTATTTACAATCTCAACATTCTCAGAACAATAGAAACACAATTACAATTTCTGAGTCTGAATTTCGCTAAATCATCAGCTGTTTCAAATGTCTCATGAACAAGGCACATGCTGGGCCTAGATAAAGTGATATGAAGTAAGAGCAGATGCCATCCACCCACAGAATTGTTGTTTTAGCACTACAAACTTGGACGTCAAAACAATAACATATTACATATATTGCTTGCTGACGCACCAACGCCTATAAAACGTCTTCTTCTTCTTCGAGTAGGGTTTTATGGCGGTTGGCAATCATGAGTGTGCATTACCGCCACCAACTGTTGTGAATTGTTCATAGTCTTTTGTTGCATCGTATTCAGAGGGAAAAAAAAAACAAAAAAAACAAACAAACAAACAAAAAAAACAGTGAACCCAATTTTCCTCACAGTACAGCATCCTTTATCCAGTCTGTTTACGACATTCGTTCAGTTTCATGAACAACTCCTCTCCCGAGACATCCACAACATTCATAAATCTTTTCGCTGCTCCAATGATCATATCTATACGCTCTGATTTGCTTTGAATGGCTAAAGAACAGTTTATAACGTGTACAATAAATGCCAGAAAGTTCTTCTTGTCCACTGATATAAAGTCCACTTCTTTTTCCTTATTTTCCTCTCTGCATTCAACTTGTTTTACAGCTTCAGCGTATGACAGATTTGCATTTACCCTTAAATCACAGATTTTTTCCTCAGATACTCTTCTTGGGCAAGAGCTTGCTCCCGCGCTATGATTACCTTTGCAGTGGACGCATTTTGGTTCTTTGCCTTGACGTGCACAACTTTCATTCAGACAATCACTCATCCCACATCGGTAACAGCGCCTCACTCCACGACATACAGAAGCAACGTGACCGTACTCCTGGCACGCAAAACATCGCAGGGGTCCTCGCTCAAAGGGCCGAACCCGGTAACAAATATAGTCCAGATAAACACGATCAGGCATCCCCTCTCGGAATGATAAACACACGGATGTGCTGAGATCTCGCTCTCCATTGACTGTACGCATCAAGCGTCTTACACCACAAACTCCATCAACACTGAGGAATAATTCTTCATCAAAGGCGACAGGGACTCCACTGACAACTCCTTTCTTCTTAGCAGTTTTATCAAACACAAAGCAATTAACTCGAAACAGCTGATTTCCTTTCTCAAAAGCGCAAATATCTAGAGCATTCTTCCGTTGACAAACACTTTTACAATCAATAATAACTACTCCACTCCTTGTAACAGTAACAGAACGCACGTCTCCCACCATCTCGCCCACATACTTTCCCACTTCATGTTGGTTACTAAAAAGTCCATCCTCGCGATCCAATGCCACCATGCCAACCAAATATGATTCCTCACTACTTGTGTCACTCAATGGTCTTTTCTTCTTCTTCTTTTTATATCCATTATCCTCTTTTGAATTTCGCTCCCACATGCTTCATCCATCTCCACTTCCGCCTCGTCCTCCATCCATAAAAACGTCTTATGTGTAGTAAGTCGTGGTAAGTGGCCAGATTGTAATGATGTTTGCTTTACCACTCACTGTTTGAACACTGCTCCATTCATCAGATGCCAGCTCAGAGAAGAGCCGAGTGGAAACAGGACACGCGGCGCACAAAGACACGTCTGTGCCTGACTGTTCGCGCGCTTTGCTGCCGCGAAGGCTGTCGGGAGACGGAAGGTGCGCTGGACCAAAGCATGGATGCACAGGTGAGCAGCTTTTTACTTCCATGCTTATTTCCCATGAATAAAATCCAGGAAGCCGACAAAAGCTGAAATTAAAGATGCGTATTGGTAAGGCGACAAGCTGTTGTTTGCACATCCTTTATGTGGGAGACAACGCCTAAAAAGCAAAAACAATAATTAATAGCTTACAGGCCTCTCTATCAAGACGATTAGAGTTTGCAAACGTCCAAAACAAAACAGGAATATAGTTCCATCTTGTGGACAAATGTTGCAAGATACGAAGCCAACGTGTGAACAGGGCTGTGGTAGGAGCACGTCTAATTAAAATACTGTTTTGTGTATTTTTTAAATAAAAAATCATCATCGTCATCATCATCAAAAAAATAATTAATATTGCAAATTTTATTGGAACCATAATAGGGGTTTTGATTGAATCTAGACCCTAGACTGTATAGAAATCATAAATACCTCACACTATAAAGCCTAAAATGGTAAACAAAGCAGGGTTTGTCTTTGCCCTGGCCCCTGGCATATCCTCAACTCTCTCTCTCATCCTTTCTCCAGGTCTGATCTGTCCTGCTGAGCAGCTCAGAGTTGGATGGATGGGGCAGGACAGGAGACAGATGGGAACATGGGACAAGCTGCAGTAACATGAGGTGAAGAAACTTGAGACAACTGTGACGACAGAGTAAACCGATTAAACATTTGAACTTGACATTCAGTTTCTCCTCTGATTTCTCTGCACTTGAAATGACTCTAACAAAATAAAAAGTCATTTCAAAATGAATGTCGTCAAAAGGCTTTCTATGGATATAGCCTTCAGTTTAAATGGAAACGACCACCTAAGCACAGCCAATCAGAGTTCAGTATTCGGCTCCTTATTCAACTCAGACAGTATTCACTGGCCTCATTTTTCACAATGCTTCATTTATTGTTTACTTTTTAGTGGAAAACACAAGGTTTACTAAATTTATAACTAAAAAAAGTTAGCTACTACCCTAACTTCTTCTTTAATTCACTTGAGGAACCAGTCAATCGTAAGGTTGTTTTGTGTACTTATTAAAAAAAAAGAAACATTTTGTGTGCTTCTTTGTATTTCGCATTCACATATTGTTTGTTGCTTTGACTTGTTGACATTTGCTGTGGACCATGCTGCAACAGGTGTGCTTAAGGCAGCTAATCTGCAAATCAGATTGAAAGCACTGGCATATTCAGCTGCCTTCATGTTGTCAGTTGAAAAGCCCTTCGACCATATGGCTCATCTGGTTAAGAGTGACCAGGTGACTGTGAAATCATGCCTCCTCCTGGTGGTAATGAGATGAGACTCTCTCCCTCTCTCTTATAATCTTTGTTGCTGCACTGTGTCTATAGGTCAGTGTGTGAAAGCTGCAGAAGACAACACAGCTCTGCAGTGCCACAGGGCTCTTATGAAGAAGTTGAAACTTTTCAGAAGAAAATGGCAACGCTTCATCGATCCATCTCTCTGGGAAACAAAGAAATGATGGCTTTGTACAAAGATGAAAACAAGCACTGTTCTCAAGATTGTGAGGTACGTTCAAAGCTTTTGAAGTTTCTGTTGCAGACCTTATATACTCAGATCAGATGCATAATGACAATGGCACCTGATAAATCTAGAAAATAAACAGAATTGTAGAATTTACAAATCTAGTGGAATGCATTTTTAGTAATTAGTTTTTCCATATACAAATTAGATTTTACTTTCCACTAAAAATGTTTATTGTAAAAGCAGAACATGCATGCATGTTGTCTGCAACCAAATATAACCTACTTGTAAGAAAAAGCTATGGGAGTCACTATATGACTCTTTAGGATGCAAGGATGATTGAGAGAGGATGATTGCCTGGAGAGATTACCCTGCTTCACTTTTTGTCAGGAAAAATGTTCCTTAAGTGGTCAAAACATCCATGAATGTGAATACTAAGTGGTTTGTTAGAGCTAGTTTGAAAGGTTTAATTACCTACATGCTTTTTCCACAGATTAAAAATTATGTACCAATGCTTTAAATCTGAGAATAGTGGAGAGGGGCATTTCATGTATTTATTTACAATAAATTTTTTTACAATGCAATTAGACAGCTGATCTGATTCATATAGCAAATGCTAATATTTAACTTTACTTTTTTTGCTTTCAAATTCGATGATGTTTTCAGTTACTTTAGAAGTAGAATATACCGGCACTATTAGGACCTTAAACATTATAAACTCTTCACTATCCTCCTCATCTCATCACAGGAGCCATATGCTGACAATAATAATGAGGCCAAAGGCAGAGGCAACATTCGGAGCTCAGTCTCTCTGGAGATCTACGGCCTGCAGAGGCAGCAGCACAACCAGCAGATCTGCATTTCCAACCAGGAGTACTACAGAAGGCTGGAGGAGCTCAAGAGCGCTCACCTCAGGAACATAGCAGAACTGGAAAAGATGTACATCAGCCAGGCGGTGGAACGCTATAACAGAGAGGGTGAAGGAGTGACCAGGAACTTACAGAGCAGAAGATTGTTCAGGTGGGTCACTGCTTCTCCCTGGAACAAAAAATAACAAATCATTTATTTTTTCTTGTTTGATCTATTAATTTCATGGTTTTGTTTATTACTTATAACATTCTGTAGTAAACGAAAACAGGAAAAAGATTCTATTATGAACATTAATTAAATCTGCTTATACACTGATCTATTGGAAGCACCAACATAATTCACCATCACTACAATGATAATTGTACAATCATTGGTTGAAAGAGCACATTTGTACTCAAGTAAAACATGGCAATATTTACTCATATTCACAAGTAGTCCTGTCACATGCTAGTAACATTTCAGGTCAGTCTTTAATATTAAGCTATTAAATTAGTATTTGTTTCCTCCAACTGTAATAAAGGTAATATGTGAATGAGGAACTAAAACAAACTATATGAAAACCTCAAAACTACACTTTAGCAAACATTTGAATAGTGACAAAAAGAAAGGAGCCTTGTGTTTTGTTTTGTTTTTTAAATTTGAGTATGTAATAATTACGTTCATGATAAGATTATGCATAAGCTGTGTACCTTCTGTGCAGGGATGGCCCGGTGAGGCGACTGCAGAGGATCAACTCACAGGAGGAGCTGGACTTTCACGACACGTCCAGCGGCTCAGACCAATCAGAGATCTGTGACGAAGAGCGGAAAGACGACGTAAAGGTGAAGAAATCACAAAGAACCACAGGGAAAGACTGCTCATACGGAAGGTCAGTAAAATATTATATTATAGTGAGGATAATAATAGCAATTTGTAGTCATTATAAACTTTGAAATTGTGAGAGATTTTAGCTAATCTTTGATGCAAAACTAGTAAATGTAAAGTGCATATGACAACTTTGCAAATATAATAAAATTAAATAATGAATTTATTTAATTTATGTAGGATCATATCTGTTAAAGTTAAATATAGCTTAAAGCAAATCAAGTAGCTGCAGGAAGTAGAGCAGAGCATGACTTCACGCTAAACTCAATTGTCTCATGAAACCACACAAGAAAACCAATTTTTCCAGACACTTAACATTCTTTGTATGGTTGGTGTGTTTTACTGGTCATAATTTAGTTTTCAAAGATCTGTTTGATTAGTGCAAAATGGTTTGTTATGAAATTTTCTTATTGTGATGACATCATTTCTAGTCTGGAAGTAAAATTTTAAACATAAGATTTGGTAAACTGGGTTGAAATGTCCAAATTGATTTGCAAAATCTTAAGTATATTTATCTTAACTGTAGATTCAACTTGACAATGGCACTTAAAGGGGCACTGTGTAAGAAAAAAATAATAATAAAGTGATCCAAGTAATCCACTTTTGAACACCAGGGGGAGCATTTCCAGTGCATTTTGCCTATCTACCATGCTGACATCTAGCGTCAATATTCACATTCCGGCCCGTAATAAAACATTTCAAATAAGTATAAATGTATCACAATGTGGATTGGTTAACAGTGCTCTCTTAAGTATTCATGTTGTAAAGAATATGATTTAGATGTTTGTGGACTACAAGTGATCTTACACAGTGCCCCTTTAAAGACTGAATTTTACAAATAGATTTTTTGTACCTGGGTAAAGTAGAAGTAAAATAATATCGTTTTTGCTTCTGATTAGTCCATCTTATGCAAGCCTTGTTTTTCATTTCTAACAGGGGAAGGCAATATATTTATACAATATATCAAGTATAATGTGCACAGTAAAACAAGAAAAAAGGTGATATTTCTACCTTAGTCATTCCTTTAACACACAATTAGCACATTTCTGCTGGCTTGTCTCAGTATCTTCCAAATATTGTTATTGAGACTAAAAAAGTATTGAGAAATACTCCCCAGCCCAAAATTGTAATAAAAAACTTTGTGCACTTGTACAAATAACGTTTTAAACATTTGCAATAAGATAACATAAGAACAGCAAGAAAATATAACATGTAAAAAAAACACAATAATTTTAAAAATTGGCTTTAGCTCATTATTCAAGTGTTATAAAATAAGGTTACAATAAGTAAGGAGTGTGCTGACAAAATAAATAGCAGGCAAAATGTCATCAGTATAATGTTATGTACAATAATATAAGAAATACAACAAATAAAGTGACTTCTGTAAGTTGCACCAGAGATTAAAATACTGATTGCATTTTCTGTCATAGAGTAGAGGAGCCAAAGAAGCAAAAGTCGTTCTGGGTGCAGTCAAAGAACCCCAAATCTAAAGTGTTGACTCTGACTGGAATCAAGCCTAAGGCCAAGTCTAAGGTGACCATCCCAAAACCGTTTCACATGATGCTTCGAGAGGAGGAGAGGAAGAGGCACAAGGTACGCACACGCTCTGAGGTGGAGATGGAGAATTCCCTGCTGAAGCGAGAGCTGGAGGAGCTGAGGGAGTGCAAGAAACAGTTTCGGGCAGCACCGGCACCTGTCACATTCACCTGCCCCTCTATGATGTGTTCACTCAGAGGTTCAGCCAACGATCCTCTACTCTGGGCAGATCTGACCAAACCAAGCCGTATTTTGACTCTCCAAAACCATTTGAATTTCTGGAGCGAGAGAGGAGGAAGAGAGAGGAGAGGATTGTGGCAGAGCTGGGAAATCTGTGCTCCAGAGAAGAAACACACAGGTTCAAAGCCAGACCCATGCCCCGATCGGTGTACGGCCCAAAATGCAGCACTGCCAGAAGACCTCTGTTTGTCTCTATGGAGCGGGAAGCTACTGAGGGCCACAGTGACCCCAACTCTGACCTGGAGACAGAGCCAGTCAAGGCAGAAAGCACATCACCGGACGGAGAAAAGTCAACAAAATATCATCCTCCAAACCGGTGAAGAAACAGATTGAGGTTTCCATCGAAATGGTTAGAGAGAAACAGTGGTCTTACATCAACCCACTCCAAACCACAACACGTAATCACTGCGCACCACTGCAACCAACATCAGAGAAAAGTGACTACATTAGTGTTTAAAGACCACTAAAGGCTACTGTTATTCATATTTAATTTTGTAGAAATATGAAGCAACAAAATCACTACCGTTATAAATGTTGTGTATCATGTTGATCAACAGATGAAATAAAAAAGTAAAACCTTATCTTTTGAATTCTTTGTTCAGCTAAGAAGATGTGTATTAAATGTTTTTAGTGGTGAGACTGTTTTACTTAAAAATGCATAAAAATGTGTTACCAAAACATTGCATTGTCCATTCCAAGTTTGGAATATACTGTATCAGCATCACACTACCCCTAGTTCTCACCGCTGCTCCCTATTGGTTACACCTCTCCACGATATTCCCACCCAAGTCACGAGATGCTGATGAAACCCCCTGGCTCCTTTGGCACGCGCTGGCACATTATGATAGGTTACTTGTGCACGAACAGCAGAGATGGGCACCACCTGGATGAGCTACGCTGCGTGTTTTATTCTCACACGTGAGTAGATTTCAATCGATAATATTAGGCTATTTTGCAGAACGAAACATTTAGTTTGGCTAGTTTTGTTACTTTGGTGTTTAGTTTATCACGTGTGAAGTTGATACAATGTTGCATCACTCTCCAAAAACTACGACCAGCTCTTTCCGACACGCTGCTTAAGCATTATCCTACTTTAAATGACTCCTATTGCTGAGTGTAAATTCTTGCACGTAGCCACAAAATTATTAATTATATACATTTTTGCATAGATCATGATGTAACATGTTTTAGCTGTTAAATCAGTTCAACTTCACTAATTATTGCTTGGATTAGGCTTTAGGTAATAACCATGCAGTAGCCTACACGGTCTATTGTAATAACGCTTTAAAAACCATCATGATGACGCAAGAGAGACTTAGCTCGCGTTTCAGGAAGAAGGAAGACAAAACTACATAGTAGCTAACATGTCTGATTTTAGTTTGAACATAGCGCCAGTTTTAGTTCATCGAACGCAAGCAAACAAGTGTCAGGAGCCGAGGTAGGTCCTACAACACCCAGCGTGGTAATCACGAGGTTTCGATGGTGTTTTGGTTAAGGTGGAGCCTGTGTTTTTGTGTGTACCACGGATCTGAAGAGAACTAGCCTACTTTAGCTAAAACAAAATCTCAGTCGAGCTCTAGAATCAGCTGAGAGGTAAAGCAGAGTTGGGCGCGGTTAGAACAGGGGGTAAAGACAGCGGGGGAATGCGGGAGGAGGCATTCGAATGAGCGAGGAGGCTGCATCTGTAGTGTCTTGAAGAAAGAAAGTTACGTCACTTACATGGCCAATTCAAAGTAAGAATGTGGTGTGATCAAAAGGGCAGATATTGGCATTCTCACTCTTATACCTCAGAGACCAGGACCCTGAAAATAACCATGTAGCCTAACCGACTCGCGACCCCCATAGGAAAATCAAATAGATGTCTGTAATAATTTCAAGCTGGAAAACCCTTAAAAGTGGGTTAAAAGGCATAAGTAAAAAAAAAACAGCTTCAAAATCAGTGCTGGGTGTAACTTGGTTACTGTAATTACTGTAGATAACATTTTTGAGTAACCAATAGTGTAACTTAGGCTAGTTACTGTGAAAATACTTGTAATTAAACTACAGTTACTAACAAAATACTCCTAGTTACTTTTAAGAACAAAAATAGCTAGAAAAGTGACTTATTGTGTGAGATAAAACGGCTCAAAGACACAAATCAGCCGCTGGAACAGGGCCCAGAATCATTTTTAATATTGATTTTACTGAATTTGAGCTGAGTAAAGCAGCTAATTTGTTGTTTACCTCTGTTTAAATGTCAATAAAAATGTTAAATCCCATTTTTGATTGAGGTTTGCAATAATTGCACAAAGTAATCCTAAAGTATTGTAACTAAGTTACTTTCTTGAGGCAGTAACTAAGTAGTGCAACTAATAAAATTTTTTAATACTTCCCCCCCAACACTGTTCACAGCCAAGTCAAAAATGTAAAATTACATCATGAAACCATTTTTGCCTCACCCAGACACCTGTCCAATCTGGGGTGAATACATAAACTTTTGTTTCAGACATCATTGACCTTATTTATCAAGCCAGGTGCTAAATTGCAGGTGCCAAGTTAAAAAAATAAAATCATGTTATTTGCGAGCAATTTATGCAAACTTTAATACCACATATTACACAAAAGAGATATGCACCACCTAAAATTCTGCATCTTTAGTGTCTGTGTGAAAGAAAAATGTCAGCTACACCAAGTTTTTGCTCCCCCTAACCTGTTTGCACATGAGCAAATGCTTGATAAATCTGTCTCCAGCTGAACTAATGCATTTGACTTGTTTGTTCCAGTTGTCCATCTTAATGCTGCACAGGAGCCCAAATGCCACACTTACCATGAATCTGGAAAAACTGTTTATAAGGTCTCAACGCAGCTACACCCTGAGGAACACAACTGTGAGCACTCATGGAGCAATGACACTGTATGTAGTCAATACAAAAACCCTACCGTGCACTTCCTGTTTGCAGTAGTGTTTTAAACAGTATTTTTTTGTATTACTTCAGAACTTTGTCTTGGCCAATGGTGTAGGACACGATGACACTGTCCTGAAGAATACCAACACTTCTCTTGAGCTATCAGTATGTCTTAACGTCACTTACGAGCTCAACTGTGCGTCTGGATCTCAACTTGATGTAAGTATTTTATCATTAACCTGTATACTTTGTTGACATTCATCATTATTAGTTTAAGACATTGTCACACAAATACCGTAACTATTAGTCAAGTAAAGGTTACCAAATCTGTGTGCGTTTTATCAAATTGTTAGCAATGTAGATTTTTGAATATTTAATGTGTGTGTTTTTTTTTCTTTGAAGCAGACACGTCACAGAACTGTATGTGTTGGTAAGTTTTCCTTCAGACTCACACCATCAAAAAAAAAAAAGAGAGGTACACTAACCTTTTCTTTTACAGTAAACTGCACAGCTAAACCTCAGAATCTGAAGTATCCCATCGGTAAGTAAATTTCATCCTTTAGTTGGCCTAGTCAGTCTTGATGTGACCCTGATATTCACAATTCACTATTAAATAAATATTTTACTGTTGGGTTTCCTTGAATATACTGAATCAAAACAATAACAACATTCATGATAACATAGAATGAACTACCCTTTTTTCAGGCACTCGTGGTCATGTTATACCCCTCACTGTCGTTGCAATCTGCATCTTCGTGGTCTGCATAGTTATCATCGCAATGTGTGTCAGAAGAACCGGTAAGCGTGTTACGAATGTAAGCATCACTCATCTATCTCTTTGGTTCTAATCTGTTTTTTTACCAGTGAGGGAACATGAGTTGGTGCAGGCCTAAGGATTCAAGGTCAACGTCTGCATATTTGAGCGTTAATAATAATCAAGTAATATTTGTGCATTTGCATGGATTTAGATTTCACATGTTGGATTAGATTGAAAGGTTCAAATAGTCCAATGTTCAAATACTTTATTTTATTACTCTAATACTTGTAGTGCAGCTGCAGTTTATCTGTCACTGATCAATTCAAGTTCAAGCTAAACTTGTTCCTTTTTATGTGATTTTGTTTTTATTAGCTTTCCTGTACTGTATTCTTTGCACTTTTAGCACTTCGTGTACATCATGTAGCAGCCATTGGAAATATTACTAGTGTGTCATTAATAATATTAACACAGAAGTCTTGAGGCTGTGGAAGCTGAGAGATTTTCTGTTGGCAAAGCCTGTGCACTTGAGCAGAGGTGGGTAGAACTCAATTAGATTTACTCCGGTTACATTTCTGGCTTCACTTTTTGGAGAAATTGTGCTTTTCAGAATAAATACTAACTGTAACTTTAGCTCACATCTTGACTAAGATATTGCTTGAAGTAACAGTACTCTTACTTGAGAAAACATTTTGGTAATGACTTGCAAAAACTTTGCCCTTTCAGTAAAATTAGTTTCAAACTATAAATCACATGTCACATCCACCCTTAAAATGTATTCCCTAAAACATTTCAAGTCATGACTGATTTCTTGGACTAGTTCAATAATATTAATTACTTAAATACACATTTCAGCTGCTTTACCCACCTCTGACTTCGCGTAACAGCAAAAAATAACAATGTAGAAATAAAACACTGTGTTTTAAATACTTAGACTAAACCTAAGCTACAGCTGTGGAAGCTTTTAGTTAGAAAAACTGACCCGTGTATTAAAAAGATTGAAAATTAGTTATTTATTATTGTATATATTTTATATGAACATTTTATACTATTTAAATATTTTATGCTAAAGTAAATATATTTATCATATTGATATAATATTATACATAGATCATAATATAACTTTGTGTTGTTATCATTGTGATAAGAAACAAGCAACAGAACAATGTCAATGCTTTATGCCCAACATCTGCTACATTTCCTTTGCAACATTTCATTTTTCTGTACAATAAAACAAGAGAAAAAGTGTGTCTTTGTTTTGTTTTGTGTGTGTGAAGGGGGAGTGTGTCTTTGATGGCCTGATTTCTTTAACCTGAAGTGCATTGGGCACTTGCAGTGGGGTGATGAGTCTTGTGACAGGAAGTCTGTCTTGAATGACAGGTACTGGGAGGAAAGTTGCACGTTCAAGTCTGATAGACCAATAAATGCATAATTACTTTCTGGGGATTCCCCCAGGGGCAGCTCTATTTTCTCATGGCCATATTAGGAAATAAAGTGATCAACTGTGCTGCACTTGCAACCCACAATGCAGACTAGGTAAAACTGTTTCATTATAAGAAAGAGACAAGGGTATTTTTTCCATGAATCTGGGAACTATGAAGCAGATCAGTAATTTATATTTTGTTAAACAGGTTTATTGACTCTTGTTCAAAAATATTATTATGTAGTTTGTTTTTTTTGAGTAGCCTAGGTAATTAATTTACTCAAACACAGTTTTAAGTAAATAATGATGAAAAATACAACAACTAATTAATTTAAGTAAACTGAAAAAGGGGGTTTCCATATGTATTTAATACCATTTAACTTTCACTTTTCAAACTGACTAATGCAAAAACTGGCATTAGCTGTAACTGGTGATGATCAGAAGTTGAGTAGCCTATAGGCTTTATTCACTTAATGTCACTAACCTGCAGAATAATACAGTACACACCAAAGTGTGTTTGACAACACTGTGGCACGAGGACAGTAGGAATAGGAAACTGTAAGTTTCCTGTAAATGGCTGAGGTGGTATTATTGTGTTACCATGGAGACCACTACTGAGTCACCTCATGTTGTTGCTGCTGAGTGAGTTCAAAGTTCTGGTGTTCAAAGCTCATGGCATCCACACGGTGGCACTGTTCTTCCACACAAATCAGCGCTACGTGCTGGGTTCAGACTATAGGATATTTTGTCCTCACTCTTCAGAGCCACTAGGCACAGCTGCCCTGGGGCAGACTAACTTGAGCGAGGCAAGCAATCTGCGCCACATTCAGAAACAGGCACCGGCGTTGAGTGTTGATCAACCATTAAAACACTAAAGCACCGGGGATTTGAATCTTTGGACTTGTGGGAAACTGGTGCTTAGACAAATCAACTCAGGTAATAAAATGTCGCCTAGATTAGAAAATGTCATTACCAGAAATTAACAACACTTCGCATGGACGGTGGTGTGTGTTTCCTCACAGTTTGAGAACAGAAGCATCAAGACCATAAAAGTAGTCCTAATGCCTAGACTTGGTCTAACTACAATAGTTGTGGACATAAAACAGACCTACATTACCTGAAAGCTTCTAGTCTCTAGATTTAGTGGATTATTTCAAATGAACAACCCCAGCGTCATGTGGAAGAAATAAAAACAGAACAAGTGCGCCCTCTCATGACCAGTAAAGAGTAATACAAGTCCTTTATTTGAGTCAATGATAATGTCACGTACCTGTTCTGTATAAAATCACTTTTTACTATTACTAGTGTGTGTGTAATACGTCAGGAGCCCGTGGCCATGCGCACACTGGTCCCTTTGCCTCCGGAGTCCATCACGCTACATTAGTCCGGACTAATCAGCCGTTCAGATGTTATTATTCCCACAAGAGGAACACACTTCATCTGATTAACCGCAGGTAAATTTATTTTTGTCTGACACGATCAAACACGACAGACAAACATGAACAAGACAGTTTCTCAAGACGCAGTCACTGAGCTGCTTTGGACAAAGATTGTGTTAGTCTAAAAAATAAATAAAATAAATTGATTTGATAATAGGCAGCCTATCTACATAGGCTATAAAGATACTGAGACTAATATAAGTCATTGTCACTGACGCATGTTAAATGAACAGTATGACACATGCTTGGTTACTGTAGTTGGATAACAAATTGCAGTTACTATTTTCTCATTAGTTACATTTGAGTCAGTCTCTGGGATTTGAGTCTTTTTTTTATTGTTGGTTTTTGATAATTATAACAGAGGTAAACAACAATTTTTGTGTACCTCTGTTTAGATGACAATAAGAAACATAAAATCTAATTTTTGGTCTATTGCATGCAATATTATACACAAAGTAATCCCAAAATAATGCAACAAAGTTACTGTCTTGAGGCAGTAACTAAGTAGTGTAACTAATGACATTTAAAAAAAAAAAAGTATAAGTTTTGTGTAACTATTTACGTTTTTAATACCTTTCCCCAACACTGTAAATTAACAAAAGCAGTGCTATTATGAAGCATAACAAAAAGTAGAAAAAAAAAAAAAAAAAGACTGCTTCAATACTGCTTACTTTGGCAATGCTTAGTGTGGCAAATGAACAAAAAGAACTTTTTAGGCCTGTGACTGTGATTTTATAGGCTAAACATTTTAAATAATCAAGTTATTATAATAACTTGCATTGTGGATGACAATGGTGTTTTTGAGATTTTTCCCTTTATACAACTATGCAGGAACATTTTGATGTCCCCATGCCTCTTAAGAAAGATGAGATTCTAAATTTGTGAATTATTCAAAATGAAAACTGGAAAGAAAGAATTGAATAAGTAAAAGTAAAAATGAAACATACACAGACTTTACACTTAAAGAGTTGGATAAGAAGTGAGGCGGAGGAGGAAGTTAAACCTTGTTTTCTCTGTCCCTAAATAGCTGCTGTTCATTCTCATGATGAAGATGCCAACAATCCAGTGTATCATGCCAAGTATCATCACAAAAGGTCAAGACGTTTAAACACTTTCAGCTTGAGCTCCTCTATCGCCTGCATCTCCACAAACTGTACAGATATAGGCTATTATTTTCCTCCTATAGGTTTATTATCCAGCTGAATGCTTCATCTTCACAGCAATTGATCCATTTAAGTGTAATTAAAAAGGCGTTTAGAGCAATCATCAGAGTGAGACATCCCGGGGGACATATCTCCAACATCAGAGAATTAGTATGCACATCAGATGTTCGTCTGTATTAAGACACTGTTTGACCCTAAAAGCAACAACAATATCCTTAAAAACTTTCAAGGACACACGCTTTATCACCTTTTATCTCAATCTTTGTGCCACTTATCAGACACATCAGCTAATGCTACAAACCAAACTGTTACCACATTTCCTCTGGGTTTTTAAATTTACACTTCAGCGTTGTCAACTTAATTGCCATCGACTGAGAGAAATAGCAATCCTTCCACTTGCTTTCATTTGTTCTTAATTGGTGCCTTTTGTAGCTGAGCCATGTTGGAGCGAGGATTCATTTGCAGACTGATGTGTAAAATGACACGTCTGCTGTTTTTACAGACACACTCACACAAAAATGACATTTAGGGTCTTAATTGCAGGTAGATTTTGGTTGAATGATGCAGAGGGAAGCACCAAACACAAGTGGAAAATAACATGTTCTCATCTAATTGACCATAGATGTACTCTTGTGCATATTAAAAGTATTTTGTCCAAACTGTTAGAAGCTATGGTTGACTAACGTAAGGGAACACGGAGCAATTCTGTGGCCAATAATGTAAAAAGGAAAGAAAGAGGTTCAACGTTTCATTGGAAAATTGTCAATTTCTATGCAGATTATTAACATTGACAGTGCTTTCCATTTTGTATTTTACTGTAATAAAAATGTTTCAGCTAAAAAAGTCAAGGTAACAAGAAGTCCTAAATGTTTTAATTGAAAGTGTCGCTACAACTTATATTGTTGACATATTTTAAATGTAACTATTTTCTAGTCTTACATTTATTAATTAGAACGAATTTCTTTGTGTTTGTAGAGATTAGTAAATTTTAGCACAATGCTAGTAGCTTTCCCACTTATTTCTTGTCATTACGTCAATGCATTTTTTTTTTTTGCTCGCCTAACTTATGATCTAATCTTTATACAAAGCAAATATTTACAGCATAAATAAAGACTCTAGAAAATATCTTTATAATATAGCATCATTGTGGCTATATCAAAGAAATAGCATATTTAGCCTATATAAGCAGACACATTTATAGTTACAGAATAAGTTTTGTTCTTGTCAGAGTGTTCTCTGTGTTATTTTACCCAGATGGAGGGCAGCAGTGTTTTTGGTAGGTAAATGTTTAGTGTTACGTGTAGAAATCACCAAATTTTTAAATTATGAAATTTGTTTTTCAGATATTACATGTAAGTAACAGTGTTAATTTAAAGAACTGCCTCTTACCCTCCACCTGACCTTATGGCATAATCAAATTCTAAAACGTGAACAGAAACTGTGGCTTTTGCCTTTTCTTCCTCTTCTGCCTTCTGTTCATTGTAAACAGCAGTATTTATATAGCTTTAATAAAAAATAATGTTGGTTGACTTTTGATTTGCAGAAGTGATAAGCCTGGCCTCTAAGTACATGAAGTGTTCAGTTATAAAAACAGGTATCTCCTGTTTGGAAAGTTTTCATCTTCAACAATTTTTACCATTGCCAGTATTGTTGAGCAGATTTTGTTAAGGAGGGTTGAAATTATATTTAATTACAGTGAACTCTTGTTGGTTTTTGAAAACACTTTCTGCTATACAAGGAGAAAACTGCAAACTTTCAATTACTTTTTAAAAATGGTACTTCAATTGAACTCTTCATGGTTAGATGAATTTGATGTGAAGAGTGGTGGGTGAAAAGGTAGGTGAACTGAAAACTGAACTGTCTGAGCACTTGCACCTTGAATTCAAGACATGATTACTGAAACATACATGCAATAATGAAAATATAAGTTTGAATAAGCTACTTATGAAAGAACACTGTTACGTCCAGAATTTAAACTTTCTTTATGACATAAGGGTATATTAAAACAAAAGAGTTCATCACAAGGAGTCAGTGAACAGCAGATTACCCATGATTCTTTGGGACGCGGGCACGCTGTTGGTGGATTTGACAGGATGAGGAGCGATGAGGCAGGAGTCTTTGGGGTAAAGAGACAGAGCTGGTGACAGGCTGTTCAAAGGCTTCTGAAGAGAAGAATTACAGTCAGTTTGTGCTGGATTTACTGGAGTTTAGTGGTGAAGGGGCAGATTTTACAGACTTATTACCCCCTGTTTAATCTAGAAGAGCAAAGGAACTCACAGCTGCAGAAATGATCTCTTCTGGTGGCAAATGAGCTTCTACGGGTTGTGTGTGGATTCCTCTGCAGTTTCATTTACTGAAATTTGGGTAGATTTAATTAGGGCAACTAACTATAACAATTTTTTTGGTACGTGGATTTGGTTAAAGTAAAAAAATGGCATGCAGATATATTTCTTTAAGAACAAGATGTGCTTTCTTACTTTAAGTACAAAAAATCTTCCGTTGGCAGGGTTCCAATAGCTAAACAAGTAACATTTCTTAAACTCAAAATAATATGCTCTCTTCATGAAATTTTAACTTGCCTAAATACGTATAATATAGAGATATTGCCGTAAAGCAACTTTTATCCATTAAAAACACTCTTCTTTCAGCACTTGACAAGTTTTAGAGGCTGTGTACAGTTAAAAAACGATATTCGATTTCTAAATAAATTGGTGATTACTGGAATAATCGCTTGAGTTGTGATTAATAGTTTAACTTGTTGCAGTAATTTAATTCATATTTCTTTTTTCTTTGGGTTATCTCAGTCAGAAAAAGTCCTCATTAGCTCTAAAATAATTCTGTGTTAAATTTGATAACACTTGAAAAGTCAACCATTTTATTAGTTAATACTTGGAGTGAGAAAACAAATACTTCATGTTGCACTGTTACTCATCCATTCAGCTTAAGGGAAAGCTACTGTATATCCTGAAACTGGAAGTTATTACAATGCAACACAATGTTCAGAATAGATGATGGCTCATTTTGACCTTACATTTGGTCCATCATGTTCTGAAGGAGTTTTGTGTATTACTTGTTGCCTGACCTGTCAATTCGATTATTACATTGGTATAAATGTATTGATTCAACTTAAAACAAGCAAGGGGCAAATAAAAAGACAACCTTACCATCCACTTACTTTCATATTTCCTAAAACCTACATTTGTCCTTCAGTGTCCTTCAGTTTTCTTGTTGATGTGCAACAGATTCAAAGGGAATCAGAAGTAGTTTGTCGAAGCATATGTTAACAGGGTTGACATTATACCATCCTTGATCTGCTCAGTTTAAAATAGCACTGCTGGCTCTTTCCAAGTGTGAGGAGGCGATAAAACAAACTTAAATTCCTCCTTTTTTCCTGCGTAATCACCATGGTTTTTGGCTGTGACGGGTGAAAGTAAACAACCAAATGATGGTGAGATTAATTGATTCAGATCCTGTTGTGGCTGCAGGCCTGTCAGCCAAGCATGAATTTAATTAGGACGTCTGGCTCATCTGAGTGAGAAAACAATTGGCCCCAATTTGTGTTGCTTTGGAATCTAAAGTGTGGCCATATAGTGCCAAGACGAGAGGGCAGAGGATGCTCCGAGGAAATAGCACTAGGGAATTATTCGGAAAGAGGAATTCAAGTTATCATTTTCAGCCAAAGCAATTCTAATTCTGGTGTCCAGTCTCGAGGCACTGGCTGTACAGGGCTTAAACAAGCTCACTATTAAGGATTAGGTGCTGGCTGTGGTGCTGATTTGCACTGTTTTTTTGTTCTCCCGCTGATCTGATGTTGTCAATTCCCCACCGAGCCACTGCACTCTCAGGAGAATGCTAACACTCAATAATCAACTGTGAAGAAGTGGTGCTGCGTGACATGCTAGCTACTGAAACGACTTTTCTTCTACTTGATTGTTCTTTTTATCCAAACAAATCTATTATCTGCTCTATAAAATGTGTGAAATATTACGGCTATTAGCCACATCATCCAACAAATGAGGGTTTGCAACATTATTGTTAAATGGTGCAATTTTCCCTTTTTCCTACTGAAATTACCTCTGAATCAGGGTTGGTGATTTGGGAAACAAATTAATCAAGATTTTTTCACTCATTTTGATTGATCTCAATTTTTGATTAGATTTTGGAAGATTTTGCTTTTGGAAATGCTCTCTGCTCCAAACCACGAGATTAGCTGTGGAGTCCCTAAATTATTGACCATTTGACTGGATTGCGATATTTCAATTAATTGCCCAGCTCTAATCTGAATATATTTTTGTGACTTTAGTCTATACATTCTTCTGTTTCCCCACTGAATCACTGCATAAAACTTTAGTACATAATGACATTACTTAAGAGATTGCGTTTAAAAGGGTACATATTATGCAGAACTTACTTTTTAAGAGTTTTTATTCCTATGCTAAAATTGCTTCCTCCTCAAAAACACAGCTGAAGTTTTGTTTGAATGCCTCTGATCTGTGATGTCATAGATTTGTTCAGTCAACATCATAACATCTCCATAGCATATCAGAAATCATTTCTTTGAAATAATAGAATCTAATCATTCTGAGTAGAAACATGATCTTTTTAGTGTTTCTACAGTTCTGGTGCAGAAGATTCAAAGTGAGGGTGCTCAGGAGAAACGACACAAAAATGCATCATGTTTGTCCTTAAAGGGGCATTTTATGTAATGTTCAATGAGTTTAACATGATATTAGTGTCTCTTATCATAGTTTACTCACAGTTGTATTTGGATTGATTCTTGCAACTTTGAGTAACTTTGTCTTGCAGCTGTTGCTTGAGCGCCAGAAAACTTCTGTTTTCACTCACCACCTACTTACTTGGATTACTCAAAAATTCTTATACCAAGATAAACATGCAATTTAATGTTACTTTCCAAAACAAAACAACAAAGTGGTAAGTAAGTTAAAATCTGCTTGTTACAGCTAAAGTTTATCATGAAGATGCAGGGCTCATCAGTTCTGCAACGGTTGTGAACTGTTAGAATGAACATATGTCATTGTATAAATACAAAAACACAATTATCCATTTATCACAAAAGTATTCAGCTTGCCAACCCTGAGTGGATTTTGTGGGGGTGGAACAATGATTTCCAATAAAACAGTTAGTCAGATTGAACAATGTGAGCATCAAACATCTGCAGAAACTTTAAGAAATCAGTTTAGCTTCAGGTGATTTCGCACTTGCTAAAAACATATTTATTGAATTCAAAGTCCATAATTTCAGTTTGACATGAGAACCATCAAGCTAAGGGAGCATTTACTTAGAGCCAGACAGTTCATTCATTCTACAAGCGGATGAGAGCTTACATCTCACTTAGCAAAATAACTCATCCATATTTTTCTTCAAGATGTCAATAATAAGAACTTGGGTGAGAAAAAAAAATGGGTTTTGTGATTCGCAGAGATTTGTCACTGTCTTGGAGAGTTCAACGCCGGGGAAAACAGCCATCCATCAAAGTGCTGTATCGCTCGCTGGACACTGCTCTGACCTCCAACCATAAACACCATTACCCATGTATTACAGCTTGTGCCACTGAATAATTACTGTGGATGCGAAGGACCTTTTGCACTCTGCCCGTGACTGCCTATAAATATGAATAGAGTGGTTGGATTTTGATATCAAGACAAAGATGATTATATGCTGAGTGGAAAAGCAATGTGTAGGAGGCGGCTGTGGAAAGGGTGAAAAGAAAAAAAAACCTAAATGCAGAGCTGTCATGGAGAGAACCCCCCATCTGTGCTGGTAATGAATATGTAGGACTGCAAATGTGACAGTCAGAAGAACAAGGTGTCAAAACACGTGCTAAATGGCTTATGATATGTAAATGATAGCGAGACATGTGCAAAGGCAACTCCAGTAACACTGACTCAAGCGTATAGCTCACTGCCATTACGGTGCATTAGTGGGAAAGATATTTGGAGAGGTACTGTTGTGTTTTGAAGAGGAACCGCAGGGGGCAAGCATTTGTCTGGAAACTACGATGGCATCTGACGTTAACTTTAAATGCTCAGGATGGTTATAGCTTTTCAAAGTAATGAGAAGAGCGGGCAAACTATATTGATGGTCTGTGTCCAGTAAGCCATCATAATGTCACTTTCCAAAATCGTGTTGACCCTAAAACTGACCCTCTGTAGTCTGAATTTTCATTAGTGGTTCTAACTTTTCCTTATGAAAATTGATGTTTGGTTAATTAACACTGTAACAAGGATACGAGTGAATGTGTCTAGGACGATAACTTCATTTTACAGCACTACAGCTGGCAGTCTTAATTTGTGGTGCACCATAAGGAGGTCAACAGTGACAGCCCCAATCTCGGCTCTCATGTTAAATCTCTATGGGGGTTTAAAAAAATTATATTAAAAGTTTTGAAAACTTCTCGGGCTAATCAGCTATGTGGTGAGTCAGAGTATAACCTACATTTTGTTTAACATTTGTATTCGTTCATAAACTACAAAGTATTAAGCCAATTTACTGAATTTTAATCATAGATCTGCTTTTTAGACTAAAACCAGTGGATCCGCAATTCTTTAAACTCTTAATATTTAATTTTTCAAAAAACCTATGGCACTTTACAATGGGGCAATTTACTTCCGGAACCAGGGCAATCTTCACTGGTGTGACCTCCATTAACGGTAGTACACCCAAAGGGCTTTGGGAGCGTGGTTTGTTCCAGAAATAGATATAGATTGCTAGGAGTAATTTTGTATTCTTAAAAACTGTTCTAGACTTCTAGAAAAAGAAACTCCACATGTTCAGTGTTAGTATATTTATACCTTTTCCATTGTATACTTTTTTCCACCAAAAAGTATATCATCAACACAGTATTTTGCATCTGCACTGTCTGAATTGGATTTCTCACAAACGGGCAATACTGGAGATCTGGGAGAGAGAGGTGGAGTTTGAAGGTAAAAGAAGAAGTGTGATTGGTCTAGCGCAGGTGTAGGTGTATTTTGACTTGAAAAGCTTGAACTTTGTATGTCTGCTAATAAATAATAATAATAAAATGTAAACAGACAATGCTATTTAAACACCATACAGTATATATAACTTCTTTATGAAACATTTTAATGAAAAATCATGAATAATATTGATTTATGGTCAGCATTGTGATTCACCATCCATTTGCATTTAATATTAGCATAAAGAAATTCAACAATGCACTAAATCAGAAGCTCTGTGAGGACAAAACTCATATGCCCAGGCTTTTCCAGCAAATGGACAAAGACATAAATGTAAAAAAAAAAAAAAAAAAAGCCATTTCCCAGGTAACCGCAACACTTCCATATTTTTATACGAAGTTCCAATTTAAACATTGCCTTTGTATTTCTTCCATCCTCCTGCACTGTCCTCTCCAGACTTGGTTTTATTTATTTAGTTTTCAATCTTCCTTTCACAGTATGCAAATGTATTTATTTACAGTGCATCTTTTTCTGCTGAAATGTCAAAATGTCTACTGTGAGACGAGCGGTCACACAAGGACAATGCAGCCAAAATGTCAACTAGATATGGACTCTCCAGATGTTCTCTGTTAAGTCATTGTCTGGGTAGAGAGTTTTATAATGTGTTTAGTTCAAAGGTCAACATTAAATTAAACAAATGTTAAGCACTCGAATGCACAAATACATAAAGACTAAAAACACAATCTGTTTGTGCTTGATCAAATAAAGCAGATCATTACTGATTCACAAACCCCATGTGGAGGCATCTGCTGTCAATACGGGTGATGTCAACAACAATTAATTGTTAATTATGTCAGAAATGTAAAGTTAATTATGGCACTCTCTAAAAAAAATGTGTGTGTTTATGCATCTCATTGAGGAATTGATTAAACAATGAAAATTAAGCACAATTTAACTTTTTTGTAGTGTAAAAACTATAACTATTTATGCAATAGTGATCATTTTTTTTACCACACTAAAATTCACTTTTTTTCCACCTGGTACCACCACAACAACAGCATTCTTTGGAAGAAAAAAGATTCAAGCTAAGCTCAGCAAACCAGGACTTGGTTGTTAAAATATAGTATCCCTAACCTTTAGAAAATTTATCAGAAGCTTCCTTTCACATGAGATTACAACATTGTATAGGCCAATATTATTTCCTCATCATTTGAGCGAATCCACATAATTATGGTGACCAGATGACTCATTTACCTGAGACAGTGCCTATTTTGAACCCAAATCCACTTCTTTGTCCCAGTTTTACACAAGACATGTCTCAGTTGTCCTGACCACTTTCACACTTCCCAACAGTGAAGGGAAGAATATATTGCCATTTTGTTAGTCAAACAAAACACATTTATGCAAGAAAATAACCAAAACACAACAAATGAATTTACTCTGACAAATGTTATAGAGATAGGCCTATAGGCTACATGAATGTGAATGAGCCCCAAATGGACTAAATGCATAAGAATTAACTCATTTACTCACAAACACTCGCTTGTGTCCCAGTTTCTGGTTTTAAAAATCTGGTCACCCTAACCATAATATTAATAACAATCTAAATTTCAGTGACAGTCACAGATATTTACGATCAATAAGTACCAATAAGGCACAAGTGAAATACAAGTAGTCTACTAAAATTCAATAATAAAGGATTTAAACTGCAGTGTAGTAAAGTCGCATCATTTTCAAGGTAATTAACGTTAATTGGGCGCTAGCAAACTAGATACAACAACAACAACAAAAACAAACAAACAAACAAACAAACACTCACCACTTTGAAACCACTCTGTTTTACAGCAGGTAGGCATGGCATCGGACCACCATATAGCTACTATAGTAGGGGGTTCTATAAAGTCGAGAGGCACCAGTCAATGTATGATAGTAAAAGTGCAAAATTCGAAGATTATTGGCAAATCGCTCACCTGTAGCAATCGTGCCACACCCGACACACATGCAACACTGGTGCGCGCCATCTTGAAATGGAAGAAGTCTCGCGAAAGCCTTATCATCTCGCGAGGGTGACAACACGCAGAAAACCCGGGTTACAGTTGCTTTTGACAGTATCTTACCAAATGTTCAATCAACTAAAAAGTTAGCAGCAAAGTACAAACTGTTGCCAAGTGTTAGAAAAGTCTCCTCACCACACTGGTCACATGACACAACCATCTGCTGCACAGACTCGGAGAAGTGCACATGTGCCAGGAGCAGTGACTCAGGGGGAGTTTGTCTGGACCACTTCTGCCCCAGCAGCACCTTGGCCCTATGGAGACAGCTTACATCTGTCACCGCTCCTGAACTTACAAGGGCAGCATCCCGACACACGGCTCCGAGCTTGTTAAACATCAATAAACGTCACATTCATATTCTGTGGGCATTATGCGGCATGATTATGATGGATAACCAGGAGTGGGAGAGAGGTCTGCAGAGCTGGAGCAGAAGACTTTGGTGCTTTATGAGTAGTTTGTGTCAATGCAGTACTTTGAAAAGTCTAAGCAACATTTGGGCTGTTAATTATCTGGACCACATACTGTTTTAAGACGTCAATATAGCCTTAGTCTTTAATATTTATAAAGTTTATGTTGGCTAACTAGTCAAATTTATAAAAACACACCGCAAAAAGTCCTTGAGCTTCATACTTTCAACTAGACACACGAAAATAATCTTTTTAAATAGTTTACTTTTGTTTATCAAGCCAACTGTAGGTGGGAGAGAAATTAAGAGGACATAGTATATAATTAACTCACTTTAATGAGCTATTATCCTTGTTATAGCAGTTTTCTATCATTTTTAGTTTACGCGACGTAGGACCAAACTGAAGCTATTTCCTAAGCTCCATCTACAAACACATTTCAAACAAAGTAGGCTGTTGAAAAAAGCAGAGAAGAAGGTGAAAGGTGGAGCTGAGAGTTGAGAGCAGCATTGTGATTGGTTTGACAGGAGGTGTTTGTAATCAGCACACAGTTTTTGTTATCATCTGTCTCTATCTGGTTGACTTGCAATTTGCTCACTAAAATTGCAACCAAAAAAGGGACTCAGAATTAGAGATGCACCAATCCGAAACTGGTATCGGATTTCTGTGCAGATCCATGACAATTTTGCTGGATCGAGTGTGGGCTCCATGATATCAGTTCAGCCACTATATCCTGGTTGTGCCTTTAACCTAATGTCATTTGATTACTATTTATTGGAGATACTGATCCAGAAAATCACATAGGCCTAATGTTTGAAGTGTGTATGGCACAGCAAACATGCTTGTATTTAGGATTTCACCAAACAATTTGCTTGTTTTCACGTAAATGGCCTATCTTTTTAGGTTTGTAGTAGTATTTTGTCCAGCAAATATGATATATAGAGGTGAACCTACAATGTAACCTAGCAACCGCATTGTGAATGTGGGCCAAAACATAGAAAAATAATTAATAACAACTATATTAATGTCTATGGGCCAAAACTCACATAAATGACACAAATGCTATGATTTGACAAATGACAATATTTTGGAACACTTGAACTGTGTGGGGTGCACGGTAGCAGAGTGGTTAGGTTAGAGCTCTGGCTTCCCAATAAGGAGGTCGTGGGTTCGACTCCCAGGTTGGACCATATCAACATCTCACGATCTCTCTGAGTGGAGTTTGCATGTTCTCCCCGTGTCACCGTGGGTTTTCTCCGGGTACTCCGGTTTCCTCCCACCTCCAAAACATGCCGTGTTAACTGCCTAAGGCCCAAAGTCACTGGGATAGGCTCCAGTCACCCACAACCCCTCACAGGATTAAGCGGTAGAAATGTATGTGTTTGTGGAGAAATTCTGTTTTGGGATTATTTCCTGTATTTTTCAACTTTGTCAATTTTGTCAACTGCTGTAAAACAAGGACTGTCAAAGCAAAATTAGAAAAATGTGATAATATGTCATTTGGGATTTAATCATTTTTATTCCCATTAGGTTGTTAAATCATTTTTTACACAATATAACCACATTTCTTTATCAAAATCATAATCAGAATTTAAAAAGCTGTGCGTCCTTACTCAGAAATGTTATTGACACAGCCAAACACGTTGTTCTAGTGTTTAGTGTTCTTAGTCTAGTGTTCTTTTCTAACAATTTCACAAAATTTCAATGATTTGGGCCCAAAAGGTTTGACACATATTAAAAAAATAATCAGGATCAATGGCTCAAAAGTCTTAAAACTGTGGTTCATAATTCATATTGAGGTAAACAGTGATTTCATCCCTGGCACACACCTAGCCTTGATGTAATTATGGTAAATGACTATATGATAAAGCATAAGGCCCACATAACTCTTAGTTTATTTAATTATGCAGTATGAGGACGGTGTTTGACGTTTGTTTCTGGAGTGTCGTAACCAGTTACAGTAGAGCTCCTCAAAATAAATGGTATTTGTTAACGGGGAAAATAAAACTCTTACAGGAATGAATAGTGACACCCTCCAGTGTTTAAATGAGCAGCAGCAAACCACGTTCTAGCAAGGGTGAGATAGGACACTGTGGTATGAGCAGGATCAGGCTGTTTTATAAAGCATTGGTTTGCAGGTCAGTCATATTCATCCATTACTCATCCCAGGTGTTACAGCAGGGTGCACACATCTGAGAGGAACTTCAAACGGTTACACATTCAGACAACTAAACACGCGCCCAAGCAGTGAAAGAATCAGCCCAACCACAGTTCAACCACAGTATTTCGAAAGTATGGTAGATAGAAGAGTCGTGGCAATATCATAGACAACAATCAGAGGACAAATTTTCTTTTTTCCTTTAGTACACATTTAATATCGTGAGACAATCAGCATCAGTGAACACTTTTGCAAAACAGACTTCTCCATTTTGTATGTTATTTTGTGGTTCTGAACCAAACAGAAGTTCAATCATAAAATCAGGAAGATTTGTATACAAACAAACAAAAGTTAGTTATGTTCAATATGAACAAGTGCACGCTGCCTCCACACTGTACTTTCTGTTGCTTAGTGCTTGAAAACAGCCAGGGGCATCTCTACATAATTCACTTTATTTGAACTGAACATCATCAATTGTTACTTCTGCTGGACAATGCAAATATGCACATCCAGTCCTCACATCATTTTTTGGACATCCATTTTTCCATTAAATACAATCACTCTTGTAGTTTTACAGTTCAGGATACAAAGTGTGACTTTGGACATTTTTATAAGGTACATTTTACAAGTGCACAAAGAATAATATACATCTTATAAAGTCATCACTCTGTGAATTATATACAGTTGAGTCAATAGAAAAAATACAACCTTGGGAAACAACACCAAACAAGCAGTGTTGTTGTGGCCTTTCCCTTTTAGTCCATGCAGAGCTCAGATCTGTTCAACAGTGCACTGCAGCTCTGACGCTTCAGTTTCTGCTCTCCAATACGATGGGGTCAGCAGACGGTCAGCTGGGGGCTAAATAAAATATTCCTTCTGGTTCTCACTTGAACCGGTGCTATGTGAGTTGTTTTGGCTGCTGAAAGGCAGCTCTGGGCAGTCATCTGGTTTTACTGTTTTCACATCTTGACTCCGACATGTCCATTTCCTCCTGTATAAGAACCGGGCCATTATGGCTGAAGCAGACAGAGTCACGAAGATCACCAGTGCTATCACACCTGAAAAGGCAACAGCAAAAGTTTAATAACCTATTCTCTATTGCTGCTTTAGCTGCAGTTGTTGTGATTGTTCATTTAAACAAGAGACAAATGCAGTCAAAAACTTGTTTAGTGTACTGTACCTCCGATTAGGGCAGAGTCACTCTTGACCGCATTGACTAAAGGCTGTCCCATTTCCACAGATCCAGACTGACCTGTCATCAACACAAACCTCCACATCAAGAACAATGAAAATCAAGTGTGCAAAGCCACAAAAATATGGTCTGTTACCTGACAGGGTATGGACGGTTTCAGCTGCAGGAGAACCACCTGAAGGTGAGCCACATCGGGACTGCACCAGAGGGCCAATGACAGTGGTAGGACTGGAGTCTGGATGAAGCAAAGCAGCCTTTAGAGGACTGATGGTGTTGAAAAGCACAGCAGACATGCAGCCTGTGAAGCCCGCAGCAGCTATTCGAGCCAAGTCTGGGTCAAATTCTGAAGTATCTAAAGACAAACAAGCACAATGCAAATGAAGCACTCCTCATCTCTGCACAAGATCTGCCTTTCTTTTATCCTCTTTTAGTACCTTGGACTCTTCCCAGGATCATTGACCTGAGGCCATTAAACTCCACATCAGAGGTGAGATTAAAGTACTCCGCCATGTTCTCGTCAATCTTAAATGTATAGAACAAGGGAAAGTATATAAATGCTTTCTTATGTTTTGATTGATTAAAGAAAAATAAAAGCTCACTCATATGTGAATGGTTTACATAGTAATATACACTGTTACCTGTATGATGACTCTGTCTCCATCTCTGTTTAGAGTAATACTGTGAAGCAGTCCGTTGGCCAGGTTCCCCACTGTGCTTCTTAGCACCTCACGGACTCTGCTGCTGTCCAGTCTATAGGCCACCTCCAGTTTACCTAAACACACACATTACAGTATGTCTGCATTTCAATAGGCACCACAGTGAATAGTAAGTAGGAGAAGTTGACTTGTAATTTCAGCATGTGGTGGGCTGTGACACTTGTAATATACAGTATTTCTAATAGAAAAGATGAAGTATTTCTGATGTTTTGGCTTTTACAAGTATAAAACAGGGAAAGTTTAGTAATGTAGCCTTGGTCAACAGCCTGTAAAAACATATTGGCCTAAGTGATTTTGTTATTGATCCGTAATTCAGAAAGGCTGGCTGTGGAGATGCACTTCTTGTTACAAATACAAGACAAACTCTATTTATTCCCTGTAGAAAATTTTATCACCCAAAAACCTGTTCCAGGTGGCAAGCATTTAATGGGGCGCCTCAGTTTAAAAACAACCACCTGCAGACTCCCACATCACCATGGTAACCCTAATGACTGTTAGCTATCTGCTTTCGTCTGGCTTACTTATTGAAGCAAACAGAAGCTAAGTTAATAAAAAACATCTTTATGTGAAATTGAAGCCTATTCCATTAATATTTTAAGGTCCTGGCCCATTTCACAGTTATACAGTATAATAAATTATACCGGCTTACCCTGTTTGTTAAGTAGCAAGGTTAGGTACTCTCCGTAGTAGGAGCTGATGAGTAAGAGCAGTGCAGGGGTTTGAATGGTCCTGAAGCTCAGAGACACATTTTCTGCTCTGAAGCTGAGATCTGAGACAACAGAGGCATGTGCTCTGGTGCTGTGATTGTGGGTTTTCTCTTTGGACCCCTGGAAGCTGTAGTTAATGGAGGTGGATGATTTGAAGCTAGCTGAAACTTCTGCAAAGAAAAGAATATGTGTCATTCCACAAAAATCAAGTTGACATATTCTGTTTACTCAATGCTTCTGCAGTGCAAATGTGTCTGCAGCTGGCAGATTTCAAGAACAACAAGTAAACCATTATCATTTATTCAAAGTCCAATGTGTTTTTGCCATTCTACTGAAGGTCCTTCTGATACTTAAGTGTATGCAGATTTAGTTTTAGTCTAAATGTTTTTGGAAGCAAAGAACCATCCAGATTTACTGCAGTAAGGTGAAAGAGACTGAGCAAAAGAGACCATGGTAAATTATAGATGCGGTATGATCATACTCACAGAGCATTTTTTATCACACATATGTCCGTGTAAAGATTTAGACTGACACATTTGAAGTTACATTCATGCAAATATTTGTTTTATTAGTTATTGGTCTGAGCTCTAAAATATGGCAATGGCACATCCTGTGTCTCTCTGATGTCTAGGAAAGTAAAAATGAGGCAGACAATTAGCAGCTGACAGTTACGCACATCAATGTAGAAACTATAACTGATAATTAAAACTGTGTCTGAGAGGTGCTATATCCGTGGTCACATACTATCTATCACATGTGCTTATATCCCAGAAGAGAGACTTCCTGTTTTGTATTAAATGAAAGAAGGTATGGTGTCATCTGTTCTAGAGTGCATCAAAACTATTTTAAAGGCAGGCTCTTTCTGTGAAAGACTAAGCGGGAGACGTAGGGAGTTGTTTGTACCTCGGTCACAGAAAGCTCCAGTGAATGCAGATGGAGAGCAGTCGCAGTAAAAACTGCTGGGCTGTTCCACACAGCGACCCTGGTGTTGGCACAAGGAGCCGTAGCTGCTGCAGTGACCCGGACAGCCCGCCTCCACCCCAGGGGTCATCCTCGCTCGGGCCTCCAGATCCAGAGTGACCCCATTCAGCTGGAGAGCACGCACACATCCTCTAAAGCCCTTCTGTCGGGATGCTGTGCCTCCTAAGGAAAAGAGACAAAAAGACTAAGAACATTATGGTTCTATGAATCATATATTATATTATGTTAACTTGTCCAAAGCATTTCATGTCATGTGGACCACTACATTTTCTTTGTTAAATGTCCAGCTTTGATAAAAACATTTCAAAATTTCTTTCCCTTTACATTCCAAAATAGTGAAGAAAAGACGTGTGTATAACATGGACTATTTAAGTAATAAAAAAAAAAGTATGTTGATATGAAAATGTGACATGTCAGAAAACTTACTAGGATGTGATATCATATTATTGCTACAGTTTTGCTTTCAGTACATCAACAAGAATAAAGATTTGTCACAGCTTGTACATTTTTTAAAATGGTGAGATGATGAAACCACAGTGAAACAAAACTCAGCAGGTGGAAAGAACCAAGGCTCTGACTTTTATTGGCAGCATGTGTGCTAGTTGAGCACCATGTGGATTGTTGGTATCTAGAAAGTTGGCGAGCTGTCAGTCTTCTTGACAGTTTACTTGTCCTCCTGGCCTAGCTGACTGGGACTGAAAAAACACAATTTTATTCTTATTCTCAAGGAGAATGTGAATTCCCAGTTATATTTGTGAGATCTATGAGTGCCCTCATGCATAGGGACATTAGTGCTTCAAATAGCTACAT
Organism: Mugilogobius chulae; assembly: GCA_038363315.1. Lineage (NCBI taxonomy): Eukaryota > Metazoa > Chordata > Actinopteri > Gobiiformes > Gobiidae > Mugilogobius > Mugilogobius chulae. Next base: position 50,839,974 of record CM076398.1, on the reverse strand, counting down.
GAAAAGCTTTGAAAAGTTGAAGTAAAAATTAAAAAAACAAAAAACAAAAAACAAACAAACACACAAATGTGCAAATGTGTATCTGTATCATAACAGAAACAGCAATCTATTGCTGTCTGTAAAGTGGAGAGTGTGGCTGAACATTAGTGGTTCTGCTGACAAACTTAGTTTCTGCCACTATGTGCTTACTTCAGGAAGAACTGAAGTGACAAAGATGTAGGATCTCCAGCTCTCTAAGGTCCACTAAAATACTGCCAGAGTGCAGAGTTGCATCACACTTTACGTAAACCAATACAGACAATGCAAATATACAAAGAATGCTGTGGCTAGAAAATATCACACTTTTCTAAAAAAATTTGTTCTGTGGTCTATAAACTGATCACCAATAGTGAGCATCAACGTACATTTTCAAAGCAGCTGGCAGTGCGTCAGTGTGTGTCCTGCGCTTGTGTACCTATAAATAATTGGCTGTTGAGTTGCAGGTGGATGTGTCCATCAGCCGGTGCCTCCTGAGTGGCAGCGGGCAGCTCATCCACTTGGAGCGAAGCCTCTTTAATATTTCTCTCCGCTCGAACTTGGTGCCACCTGTTGTCGTTCAGTGGGGTGTCTGCCTTCACTCGCACACCCAGCGGCCCATTACCCACGTCAAAGGAAAACAGGACCTCGTTGGCAGCTGCACAGAAAAAGACTATTACACAACCAGGCATAATATAATGACAAAATGCAGATCTGAATAGTAGAAACAAACTGTTTCAATTTACAACACTAGATAAGCTAGAGTTGCTACTGAATTAACTTGTTCCTTTCACTTCTCACATCCGTCACTTGTCTCTAGTTCTCTCTGTACACACCACTGCAGAAGAAACTGTATTTTTTAGTATACACTGACCTGGCCACCCATTCTCAAATAAATTTACTTCTCTAAGTGTTTTCCACCCAACAGGAGTCAAAATGAGGTTATAATTTGTGTTATCTAATTGTCAGGAGTCAAAAATGCATGACTGGATTGGTATATAGAAAACATATTGAGTGAACAATCTATAACTCTGTTGCAGTTTCCATCATTTGCTGTCTAACTTTCTGCTGCAGTATTCTTTATACCACGTTTCCGTGCTGCCGCTGTCAGTCACAATGTGCTGTGTGCCAACTCTGATGAAGATGAAGCAGATTTGGAGCAGCACTGTCAATGTACTGAAGGGAAGCTTTGATAGGAAGATACATGGAGCCTTTAGTGATGCAAACAGCTGCTGTCATCAGGCATTCTGCATTCAAGTTACATACAGGATAAAAAGCCACCATATCTGTAACCTTCTAACACTTGCTCTGAACTTGAAGAAGGTAGAATTAACAAATGAAAAAATAAATTAAGTTTATGGTAAATTTGGTCATGAATTTATTATTCTGTTTTATGTTTTCATTCTTTCATCTAATCCCGCTGAACTGTCCTTTTCCAGGTTACACTTGATTTAGTTTCTTTATGCATGTTACTTTTATGTTTACTGATAAACAAAGACTGGAGACAGTAAATAAACTATCTAGGCATTTTAATAACAGCAGTACTCTCTGAAGGGACCTTTTGTGCTGTTGGATTTATAGCACCACATCCTGCTGTGTTTCTGCCAGAGAAGAAAAGATACAAAAGGCAGGATTTGTATGTACCAGTCACTGACAGTGACTGCAGCAAGAATCGTAGGCTCTTAGCCCTCCAGCTGAGTTATGGGCTGATGTGAAACCCTAACTCATAGGATCATCCCGCTCTCGAGTCATATCGAGCATCTGAGGGAAGTCCAGATTAAATATCTCACCTCTGGGTTTTACTTACAGCTGAGTTCAATCCGAATGAAGTCTTTGATGCCCAAGTTTTCGAGGAAGACTCCAGAGGATGAAGTCGTTTTAAACAGGAAGGAGATATCGGCGCTCAACTCTCCGTGGAATGTGGGAAAGTGAAGGTAGGAAGTCTCTTTGTCAAAGAATGCAGCATTCCAGATATTTCCTGATGATGTTATGTTTTGATGTTACTTAAAATGTTTAACATTTAGCACATATATGGATGTATTTATGTTGGGAAGAACAATATTTATCACTTACTGTCTCCATGGCAACGCAGTGGTCCAACTCTGTAAGCACTTTCTGAACCAGGCCTATTTATGTCTCTGAGGACCAGGGATCGCACCGGAAGGGTCTCTTTATGGGTGAGCAGGCCTGAATCTTTGGTCCTACAAAGAGTGATATAAATTATTCTTTGCAATCCACAACCATATGACAGAAAACAAAACAAAAGAGTTTGTACTACCAGTCATCATGGTCTGCATCACAGTTGCATTGGTGTCTTGGATCCAGGCACCTGTTTTGGACACCACAAGCACACTGTTGACTTCCAGGTTGAGCTCCACCCCAATAACTCTGCACCTGTCCTCCTGTTGGTCCCCCAACCCACCAACTGTGTGGAGCACCATCTTAAAGAAACACAAACTTTAATAATCATATGTATTGCAAACAGTATACTGTGTAAAAGAAAAGACTATTGCCTACCTTGTGTGTTGAAAAGTCTGGACATCTTGCAGTGATAAGCGACTTCCTGTTCACAGTGCTCTGATTGGCTTATAACTGCAGCCAGCAGCTCATCCTCAGATGTGTATTCAAAATGAGCTGAGTGTTGCTTCTTGCTCGGCGAAGCTCGGACTCTGGTTAGTTCAGTGTTGTTGTGTTCAATCACCATCCATGTCTTTTCCTCTAACAAAATGGGACAAGTTTTAACTGTGGTCCACTGTATATATATTGCTCACAGCCGAAAAAATCAAAGGCTGAACTGACATGGCACATGAAGTGTTTATTTAGCAATGCATGCTACCTGTCATGTTGCAGTATATGAGCTGTGGTCTGATGGGTCCACTGCCATCCACATCAATGTAGTAGAAGCCTGACGTGTTGCCTCTGTGCTTGTACGCCTCACAGGACTGCTCATGTATCGCTGAGGAGGAAAAGATCTAAAATTAATAACTTTCTCACGCACGCATTCAGTTTACAAGACAACAACAAGAAGCACTTATTCTAGGGAGGGAGAGACAAGGTAGTTGAATTTGTTCCATCGTCTTACAATATTTTATATAGTTTTGCTGTTTGAATGAATGGCGTTTGCATTTATTATGTCTTTGGGCAATATTGCTGAAGGGATAAAAGTAAAATTGCCAGGCAATGTTAGGTAGGTCCCATGGTATTAGATCTGCCCTTGGTACCATCTTGTTTTTTGGCACCGGTATCTTGTATACGTTAGTACTAAATACTTGTATGTTAGACAGACACAAAACACTCTACTTTCATATCTGCAGTACTTTACTAAGTCTTCAATAAGTCATCAAACACATTTTGCTCAGAATAGTGCTCAAGCAGAACTCATGTATACAGAAATCATGCAATTGATGAAGATTTATTTTTGATCATTCCAGAATAAGACCTTTGAACTTAAAAACAAAGACTTGAATATAATGAATATAGTGCTTGAGCAGTTTATACTTTAAATGTGCTAACCCTAACCATAAATCTGTCCTATTTAAAATCAGAGGTCAGACTTAGACTATTACCTTAATTATTATATATGTTTTGTGTGCAAAGACTATGGTCTGCAAATGTTATTTAGCCTTTTGCAACTGTTATGATGACTACAGTACAGATTGATTGTGTCTGGATAGGTTTCATTTACACACAACATATTAAATGAAACAATAAAAAGTCACTTAAGCCACAAACACCATTATATTAAGATTCAGTAAAGTTGTCCTTCCAATATATCGGACATTAATTTTGTGCAAAGAATAATCTGCTGACTTGAAGAGGGCTGACAAACATTGGGTGTAATCAAAATGCTCCAAGTCCTAATGATATAAAATTATTTTAGTAACAGAGCAGAACTCACTGTGTATATATTTAGTTATTATAAACAAAATGCATCTGTTGCGTTTTGCGGTTTTGAGAAAGTTTTAATATACTGCATTGCAGACTGTCTAACACACAGGCATAATGTTCCAACCAAGTGCCCTTTGATAAATTGAGCCCACAACAGCTGCAGTTTTGGAGTTACTCTGACCCATTCCAATTTTCAGAATTGTTCACTTCTTATACTTGCTCAAATATTTATCCTGCTTTACAGTCACTAAGAGATTTACAAGCAAGTTGTTTTTGTTTTGGCTAGATTTTATTGAATGCTCTTCTCTCTTGATCACTGGTTGCGTATGTAGTGTTGTGTATATTTACTGCATATTATTTACATTTGATATTAAATTAGGTAAACACAATATTTATTATGCACATTTATTACAACCCTGCGTTGCTTCTTGAATGAGAGGGAGAGTGATTGTATGTATGTATGTATGTATGTATGTATGTATGTATGTATGTATGTATGTATGTATGTATGTATGTATGTATGTATGTATGTATGTATGTATGTGTGTATGTATGTCTCTTTGTATTAACCATGTGTTGAGTTGGCCACTGTCCAGAACCCCAAACCAAAAAATATTGAGTGAATGTTGCTTCTTTCCTTTGTTATTGCTTGTCTAGCCAAGCCAAATTAAGTAAAATTGTCATCAGGTTAAAGAATTAATAAAGCATGCTGTTTAAAAAGGGTAATGCTTTGGTAAATATTTTGAAAGCACATAAATAGAACTCTGAAATCCAAACAATTTGAAATTCCCTCTAAACTAGTCTTTCTCATGAGGCTAAAGCTTGTTTTTCTTGATGCCTTAATCTCCTGTCCATCACTTTGAGCTGGTTGCTCACATAACCCTGAAGATAGTGAAGGGATTTGATCTAAGCCTGACCTCTTGCCACAACAACGCCTGAGGGACTGTGAGTTAAAAGCGACCTGAATGCACACACAGACACGCACCGACACTGTGTAACGTTTGATCACCGCCTGATCAGAGTGCATTGTGGGACTTACAACTGTGACAGGTGGCTCCGCTGTAGCCGCTGCCCGAGCAGTTGCAGTGGAAGGTGCTCCAGGACTGACTGCAGCTGGCGCCATGTTCACAGTGACTCGGAGAACATCTGTGAACCAACACGACAGAAGGAAGCAGAGATCAAATCTTTACATCCTTGATTTTGACGTCATACTCCTAGATGATTGGGAGGGTCTACTATGTAACTATATGCTGCAGTTTTTGAAAGAAAAATACAAAATAGAGATTCATAAATGTTGAACCTTGAAACCCACATTTGTTTGGGATTGGCTCTACAAATAAAAAAATATATTTTGTGGATTAAAATTCTTTCGACTGACACTGTCGTGCTTTTAAAGTTTAATAATAGCACCACATTTTAAAGTTTAATAATAGCACCACATTCTGAGGCTACTGTGCACAAATAATTTTACCTTGTAACAGCAAGTATGATTACATTTTCTACTGCACATCAACCTCATCTCAAATGTAAACGGCAGAGTCTTTTGTCTAACACGAATAACTGAATATGAGAATACGTACTATAAAAAAAGAATGAGAAGATAAAAATGGCAACATTTAAAGATCAAATCTTCAAATCTAATAAACTGTCATTTGGGAAGCTCATGATTATAATTTGGAAAAAAATTATGCAAAAAAATTTAAACTTTTTCACAAGTCTTAACCTAAAACATGAGTTTTAACACATAATGATGAGAAAATAGAAATACTTCATAGTAGGAACTCTCCCACTAACTATGAACTGTTATCTCTATTATCACTAATACAGTAAAGTGAGCATCTCCATCTCTACTTTCATCACTGAAATGAAATAATGTCAGAACAGCATGCTTCCTTTTCTGAAGGTGCTTTTAAATATAGTTTCCAGTATAACTTTAGACACTCCTGGTACAAAGAAAGAAGATATTTTAGCCTGGAGCAGCTGTTCAGTAATAAGGGTAATAATTTCATCTTTTAATGACATTAGGAGAGGATCAGTTTTGGCTTTAATTAAGTTGAAGTAACCAAGTTGGATTTTTCAAGAGGCTTCCTTGCTTGAAGATGTAATTGGGTTATATTGGCTCTGGGGTGAGCTGTTTGCAGTGAAGGGAGTGAGAGGAGGAGATGAGTTACTGTGATAGGAAATAGAGGATTGGGGGAGTTGGGTATTAAGAAGAGCAAGAGCCAACAAAGGGGGCACGAGCTGAGATGAATGGTGTGGCAGTAACTGTGTAAACATATTTGCAGGGGGAAACGGGGTCAGCAGATTGTACCGGCAAAGACACACAGAGGAGCAGACAGCAAAAGCACCATGTATTTTTAATCGTTTGGAAAAGCTGCAGTTAGAGGAAGCCCTGACTCAACATTTCGTGTGAGATTGCAAAGTTTGGTCTTTAATAGTTTCTTTGGTATATAAAGGAACAGATGTGCGGTTGGAACGCTCAGTAAATCTGTGACTAATATTGAAGTCTTATTAAATGATGTAACAAGGCTTATCTTCAATTATGCATTTTCAGCACAAATACATATGAGAATCTCGACTTTGGTGTACGCCATTAGCAAAGAGGTCAAACATAATCTGTATTTGAAAGTCACCAAATTCTAAAACATTAGTTGGGGATAATATGATTTGAGCAGCAGTTTAGAGGCTGTGACTATATTGATTTAGTAAGAGCACAAAGGACAAAAAGATAATAGTTTGACCTGACATTTGAGCAGTTAAACAAGCAATTAAAAGGACACAAGAATAAAGTATCTCATAAGGCCGTTCAGTCTGGCCAGCAGAAAGGTTGTGCTAATTAATAATGAATATTAGTGAAGAAACTTGTTTTTGTCACACTCTTATCTACAAATGTGGTGGGGACATTTTTTTGCTAAAAGAAATATTTTTTTCCCATTAAAATTACTTAATTTTGAACATCCAAAAATAATGAGTTTACAACTCAATACTGCTCTGGGATCTGTAAATTGCACTCCTTTTTCAAAAATAAATGAGTTGGTTAATGTTCTTTGTAAGCACAATGTCACAAAAGCACAAATATGGACTTTTCACAACATACAGTTTCAAATGGATTAGTTTGACAAAGACTCAACACTATTAACATAGGGGCACTTTGAACACCCCGCAAGCTGTAATTATACACATTAGATAATAATTTTCCTGCTTTTTGATCAAAACAATCCTCACTTTTTATCAACTTTTTTTTCTCACTAATCTCCAAAAAATTGACTCGCAAATGAGTTGTTGCAGAGGTTGTTATTGTGGAGATGATAATTATTATCCTCAGCTGAAAACAATCAGAGGCAAAAACCCAACAAGGCAAATCATACTTCCCTGGGCCAATGCTTTTCACAGACTGTCAGTCATTTTGTAGGAAAATATCCCCAAATTCTTCCAAACTCAATCACACTGAGCTGCAGAGATTGGCCCCAGATAAAATACTGGGGGTTCAATGAGGATTTGGTGGCGACCAAGAGGGAAAAAGAGAGATTGCTTTTTCCGCCATAGTTATTTCAAAGCTTTGATCTCAGTCGAACGGTAGCTCAGAATAAGCATTGTGTGTATGTGTTTTCTGTCTGAATCGGTCCATATCGCACCACTGCCTCAGATATAAATTACATTTTCACAACACAAAGAAAACAAAACACCATTCCTGCTGAGGAAAAGCCCATGATACTCGATGACAAAACAATAACAGGATTGTGTTCCTAAAATATTTCAGGAAACACTGATCCTGAAACAAAGGTGCCTCATTTCCATGTGGCTCCCGTTCACTGCTGTCTAATAATCTATACCTCATCTCAAAATACATCCTGCTGTATACAGAAGGGATTAAAGGGGATTGGCACCGGTAACAACAAAACATTGTCAACAATATCAAACACTTAGCTCCATCTTCCTGGCTCAATGTACCACCGCATACATGTATACTTGCTTCGAAAACAGAACAAACCTGTCAGCGATGCCGCACATGTCGATCTGCAGCTGACTATAATTTCCCAGAAGCCTCTCCTGCACCATTATGAGGTCCACAGGTTGGTTGTTTACCACCAGGGAATGCATACAGCCTCGAAATGAACTAAAAGGGTTTCTGCAGCCCTCTATGCTGTCTTCAATGGGGCATCCTGCAGGTGAAAATCAAAGAAAGCATCACATCAGAGAAGGACCAGCATAATTTTAGCATAATAAAGCACATATAGCACTGACTGTCGTACCACCAAAATACAAGTGTGTTCCTTTCGCGATGGTTATAGGTGTGTTGGTGTAGGCAGAGGCTCCGTCTTCTCCATCCACTGCCAAACTTACATGACCTCGTCTGGAGATGAGCTCCATACTGTGCCACTGTCCATCACTTAGAGATGAGCCTAAGCACACAAACGTAGGCATTACATGTTTATTTGTTTAAGCAAATGGCACAATTCTTATGTTGTGTGAAATGTATTTAATTAAACAACATTATGCAAAAATGTTGAGTATGACACATAATGATTCATCTTGTATGCAGGATCTGAATCTGGGAACTGGTGTTGGTGTGTGATACTACTACATTATAGAAATTATTAAATAATGATAACATTCATACATAAGATGCAGATTTTGCCACCAAAATGCAAAATTACCAAACAATCCAAAGTTAACAAATAACATTATTAACTTTACACACAAGGTGAGTTAATTAAGTTCAGAAGCCCCTTGAAAAAAGGATAATCTCAAAAGGCTATCCGTATCATAAATTATAAACAAACACATAAAAAAAAAACCATTAAACAAACAAACAAACAAACAAATAAATAAATATAATAAATAAATACATACATACATACATACATACAAAATAAAAATAAATCTCTTGCACAAAGACACAATGACAGTTGACCTTTCTACAGCTGTGATGTATTATTACCACAGTTATTTCATAAACACAGCAGGCATCATATTAAATCTAACGAATACTGTCATTCTAACCTGTTGTAAGCTCTTGCTGAGTCTTTCCAGATTTGTAAAGTCTCAGACAAAGTTTGGCTCTGCTCAGATAAATCCACACTACGCCTCCTTGCTTTAAAGGTCAAATGTGAGCAGCAGCCCCTCTCTGTCCCATGTCCTGAACTGAAGTCCCACTGATGAGGCTGTTGATACCGTCTCGGTCGTCCACGGCAGCGAGAGGAGGCTGTGAGGGCCGCTGAACGTCATGGCAACAGATACGGGCTCGACGCAAGAGAAGGTGACATTGCCCTGAGAGCAGAGGAGTGTGGGAGAAGTGATTAGGGAGGACGAGGCAAAACATGATAATGCATGAATATGAATTAATTTGTGAAGGGTGCGTGGAGGTGCCCTGACGAGCAGAGATCTCATCAGCAGGTCTCCTTAAAGAGCACCAAGTATTACCATAATGATAATAGTGTGACTGAGAAGAAGTGGAAGAGAACCTAGGCGCCAATGTCACTCAACAGACTGCCGAGGTCACGGAGAAACTGCTTTAGCGACATAAGTGACCGTACCGAGCGGGGCAGAAGGGGGGCAGACTAAATGGAGGCTAGCAGCTGGTCGTCTCAGTGTGCTGGCCGACAACTTTGAACAGTATTAATTGCCGTAATCGCACATGTTTGCAAGTGATGCTGATATATTGAATCCGAGTTTCTGTTGGGACTATACGGTTCTATTTTCAGTGGCTCCCTGCAACATAGTGACACTTGATCAAACCTAAAAGCTCTTTGCGGGGCAGTTAAAGCGATACGCCATAATGCAGGCTGAAGATGAGAGTACCTTGGAGAGTCAGTGGTGTTGTGCATTAGTTGACACAATCCATTAGGCACACAAACATGTAAGCCTAAACACTGCATGCACAAACTGGCATAAACACAATTTCACAAATGGATAAAGGAAATAGAGAGAAGAAAGTTTTTTGGAGAAACTATTTTATAAAAACTCGCTCTGTGCGTCTGTAATAATGTGATAAGCAATTAGAGAAATGCAGCCCGCTGTGGCAATATTTGACTGTAAAATGTAAAGCAAAAATTAAGGGAAGGTTGAATGAATAACTCGTTTATAATAATAATTGCCTTTACTGCCACTGAGTCTTTCTCACATCACTTCTTTCAGTTACAATATGGTTCAGTAGATCTAATTGTACAACTTTGTTCTTTATATTTTATCTAACTTATGTCATTTTCTTTACAGTTTCCATTCATGACAGAAGGATTAAACCACAGAACGTGTCATATCCAGCAGCGTAATAAAAACAACTTTAGGCTCCATTGAATTGATATACTGCAGTGGTATGATTTTAACCTCAGGTACGAGAGGACATACTTTAAAGAAGCATACCTTTTAAAAAACAAATGTCGATTACATCTGTGACACAGCTAAAACTCAGAACATGTCATCCTCTCTTCAGACATGGTTTTGTGCTGTTTACTGTTTGATACATGGGAGGCAGCAAAAATAACTATTATTTTCTGTTTTTTGATTTGCAAAATTGTTATCCAGCAGGGTGTGAGATTTGATTTCTTTTTTAGAAGCCAATTTAAAGGTGAAATTTTGAAGATGTTTTTCATCCAATTCCAAAAACCTGACTGTTCACACTCGCTCACGATGGGTGATTTAGTGATACCAATTTACATTATATTGTGAAAAAGGTTCCTTCCAATCTACTAAATTATACCAACCATCAAACAACAGAAAAAGTGCTTTTATAAAATTTTTTAGTAACAACTATTGTATTTGCTTATATATCAGAGAAGCTACAAATCTATCACAATGGTAATTTTCATTTTTTTGCTGTGTAACTTTTAATAAATCAACACACACCTTTGCATATTTATGAAATGCATAATGTGTTATGTTTAATAACTCTACTTGTGTTCTTTAGGAGTTTGGTTGCTTTACCTTACATGCGAGACGGTTGTCCTATTCATCCAGAGTGATCGATAGTAAAGTCTTCAAAGTAGTCATCTGGACAGTGTTTCGAGATCAGACGTTTCGACTCTCATCCGAAAGTCAATTTCAGATTGAAAATGACTTTCGGATGAGAGTCGAAACGTCTTGATCTTCGGAAACACTGTCCAGATGACTACTTTGAAGACTTCTACTTACCTTTACATGTTTTAGTGAACCTGACTTCTGAGGAAGGTGACAGACGCTCACTAGAACATGTAAAGGTAAAACAACCAAACTTTATCTATAAAAAAAAGAGCTACACAATTTTAACACCTTATATTAAAAAGATATATTTAAGAAACGCAACTTATTACTTTAAATTTAATTAATTCTAAGCATTTCCAAACATCCTAATCATCGAAAATGGTCTATTCACAACCATTATGACTGAAACACCTTGCCTCTTCATGGTGCAATTTTCTCATACCAAGAACATTTTTATTTACTTATTCATTAATAAAAAGGTTATATGTAACTTTTTTAAATTAGGTATGCTGCAGGAAAAGATAGTAGATAAGTCAAAGCAGAAAACTGAAGCTCATAATGCAGAACAGGTTACAGGTGGAACACTGTTATAAAATGATTAAAAGTTCATAGTCAGTTTTACATAATATTTCCGCAGGAAAGAAAAATTAAAAATACACACACCACAAAATGACAGACCTACAAATTGAGCAGTCGTTTTACTGAAATAATCCACAAATTTAAAGGGGATGCTTACCTGCACAGTCACCCGCTGGTCACTCTGTTTTGCGAGGTACACCAGGTTCAGGCCATTATAAATCACATTTTCCAAACATCCATGGAAGTTTGTGCTTGTCCGTGCTGACCTCTGTGAGCCGAGGATGAGGTCTGCACCCACGCTGATCTACAAAGGGACACAAAATGAACCACAGTACCAGATTAAGAAGGGAAAAGAAGCAGTGTCGGTGTGGTGCCTTTGTTGTTTTGGTCAAGGCAAGCCTACTTGGTCATGGTCCCAGTGGGCGAATTTAGATGGGATCTGGACCCACAGAGTGCTTTTGTCCACGGTGAGGTTGAGGTGTGTGCTTTGATGCTCCACAACAAAATGATGCCAGTGCTGGTCGTCCAAAAGACTGCCAGGGAGACATGGTGCTGACTTGCAGGAGAGCGCCTTTGCCTTTGGAAGCAAGAAACAAAAAGAAAACTATGATGTCACGCAAAACTTTCTAAAAAACAAACCCAAACAAAGTTGTCCCTGCCTCTTCTTGTCACTGTGAAACAAAGTGAGACTGCATCCCTATTTGCTCCATTGTTGTTCACTGGCATTCGCTGTTGTTTTGTCTTTCTTTGATCTAAACCATGAACGTGGCCGTTTTCCTCAAGGAGCCTCACCTGGGGAACTCATTTACAATCGGAGCTACATCTGCTGTGGAAAACTGACCCAAAAAGCGAAGGCAGCAGCCAAATTAACACTGAAGGGATGTGAAGAATGAGGGAGTCTGCCTGAAGAAAAGACAAACACGGTGCCATAATTCTGTCTTATTTGGTTTGCTGGCTGGGATTTGATATACAAGCTGTCTTTACTCAACTTAGATGCAGGTAAAGAAGCAACAAAATGCACTTAGGACATTAAATATAAATGAAATGTCTGTCTGTCAAAGACTCTGGCTTGAGAGAGAGTTTTTTTTTTTTTTTTTTTTTTTTTTTTTTTTTGTATGACTTAGTATGGCTAGGAAATGGACATGACTGGCAGAAAACAAAATTCTATCATATCATAAAAAACATGAGAATCAATAAAAATGTTTGAGGGAGAAAAAAAAAAACGTGACAAAAAAATAAAAGATGAATTAGATGTCGACCGGATCGAACACGACTCTTTGAAGCAGAGTTAACATGTACGGATAGTTTGTATGAGAGAATAGCAATACATTCTAAGTTTAGCTGGGCGATTTAATTGAGACTTAATCAAGTATTATCATCAGTCATCAGCTTGAGTTTACAAACAATCCTTATAACGCACCAAGTGAGTTCAGATTGTTCAGGAAGAATTTTATTTATTTTTTTGCTTTTGTTTATAGAAAGAAAGGAAACTGGAACTGAGGTTGATCAATGTACAAAAAAAGCAAAACTCAATCTTCTTATTTTCTATCCTTTTTCCATCCGTATGAATTAGAATTACCTAATCTCTAAAATGCTGTACATTATTTATCACTGCCTCTAGTCTAAAAGTTATTGCTTTCTCCTTGGTCAGTACAATATTCGTAAACTTTAAGGACAGAGAGATTGCATATCTTTTGATAAGTCTAAGGTCACCGCCATAACAGCATAATATAAATTCTAGCCAAATAAAGCAAAAGCAGTTCCTACCAAAGCTCCCAAACTCTGTTATAATAAGTGGAAAAAGTCATAAAATTGTTCAGGCTATCTTTAAATCTTAATGAAGTGGTTCTTTATTCTCCATTTCTCCAAATCTTTTTGAATACAGCAAGATTTTATTATATCTTTTGTCCTTGTATTATTGCTCTGGTTTTGATCTAAATCAAACGCACCACATTTTACAATACACATTTGTAATTAATTAACAATAATGCATTTTTCTTTCAGCCAGACTAGGGTGGAAACATTTTAGTCTCTTTTAAATAATTCACTCATTGCGGCTGGTGAAAATATATCTAAATGTTAAACACTTATTCTACACAAAATAAATGATTCCATGCAGTTCCCTGAGGCTGCGTCATCTAATCATGTGGTGCCTGCTTTGGCAATAAGGTACTCACGACAACACCGGATCTAATTTAGTTTGCCGTTTATTGACAGGTCTTATCAGATGAGGCACTGACGTAATTGTTTTACCAGTTTCCTCGGGCTTCTGTGATTTGGATGGATAACTTATTATAAAACAAAACATAAACAAAACATAAACAAAACGGCTGCTTTAAAATTCGGAAACGTTAAGCATGTTACTTGTCAGACTGCTTCCCAAATTACCTTTTTCTCACAGAATCAAACACTGTAATTTATGTTCATCGTCTTCCAAAGAATGCATCAAAACCAGTCAGAGCCAATTTTCACTTTTCAAACTCCAACAACAATCAGCCATTTGTATTCACGGCTATTTATTTTGAAGGGCAATTAACATAAAGAAGCAGAATTTGGGAAGATCATTTTGAGTTGTGATGCAGCTGATCAGTCAGATATCTCCACGCTGATAAAACGAGGCAGTTGTGGGCAGTAAAATTAAGCAATGCTGCCTCTCACTGACACCGGCGGGGATGTATCTGTTTACACCCTGATAACAAAGCAGACAATAAAAACAGTGCTATAAATCATGGCGAAATCCTCAAAATAAAAGTCAAAGTCGACACTAAATCATACAGAAACAATCTTGGAGTCTCACCTTATGTATAAGATTAAGTAAAAATGACCATGCAGGGGAAATAATGTTCTCTCTGAATCAGGGTGGATTTCCATAAGGCACTCCAGCCCCTTCCCCAACCCAAAACAAGCATAACAAGCAAAACCCTCCTATCCAGACCAGGCAGGCACAGCTCAAGTTTGTAAATGGAGCGGCTCAGTGCTCCTGACAGATTTCCCCAGTGACATGGAAGACTGGATCAAAAGCAGATAAAAATCTTCCCTCACAAGTCACTGTTACACAAGCATAATTAAAAACGAAATCAATGTCAATTTTTTCCCACTAAACTGTGAACCAGTGTGCAGTCTGTTGTTTTAATGGGACGTTTCTACAATTTGAGTCCAAATAGTGAAATATGCAGATCAACATTGTCAAAATCTGTGTGCTCACTCCCATCAGTGGCTAATAACATTTCTAGTTTTAACGACCCTGATTACAACCATGTCATAGGCTTGGCCTATAACCGAAAAATCGAGACATCAAGATCGAATTGAAACGAATCGTCAATTATTAGGTGGTGGGTTTTGAATCGAAAGATCGAAAACCAATCTTTTGTCAATAAAAATGTGTGGTTTGGAGCAAAAGTTAAACTTTGAGGCAGAATATTGATATGTAGTTTAAAAAAATCGAATAAATGGGATTCATTAAAAGCTTTAGTTTCGTTTCAAATGAATGAATTAATTTTTTGTTCTGTGGTTGTGGTTGTGTGCAAATTTTAGGCAATTGGTGACACTTAAATCTTAATATGGACAAACTTTGATGTACCTGACAGACAGAATTGAACCAAATATTGTAGCAACTTTGTGCAACTGAGTACACAGTAGCATGATGACGATAATTCAAAACAACAAAATTGACACAATGACGTACTACAATGGCCTGCTCACCGGCCTATCCAGCTGCAGTACATCCAGAACGCTGCTGCCCGAGTCCTGACCAAAACCAGGAAGTACGATCACAATAATCCTGTGCTTAGGTCTTTGCACTGGCTTCCAGTGGCTCAGAAAATAGACTTTAAATCAGCTCTGCTTATGTTCAAGTCTCTCCAAGGACTAGCACCAAAGTACATCTCTGACATGTTAGTGCGTTATGAACCATCTCGTACTCTGAGGACCTCAGGGACCGGCCTCCTGCTGGTGCCCAGGGTCAGGACTAAACACGGGGAATCAGCGTTTCAGTTTTATGCAGCTAAGATCTGGAACAGTCTTCCAGAAGATGTAAGACAGGCCTCCACAGTGACAATGTTTAAATCTCGGCTCAAAACATTTCTTTTTATCTGTGCATATGACTGAAATACTTTGTCTGCACTCTTTATTTCTTTACTTCTTTTAGATTAGATTTTATGCTGATTATTTATATATTTTTAATAATGTTGTATTGTAATTTTGATGCATTTTCCTGCCTTGTAAAGCACTTTGATTTGCTTTGTGTATGAATTGTGCTATACAAATAAATTTGCCTTGCTTTGCCTTACAAAATGATCAGTTTCCCTTTGGTTCAAATTAATTTATAAAAATATTGATTTAATATCGCTGATAAATTGGACAATCATTCAAGTCAGAATAAGGTTTTACCTAGTCTGTTGGAATAGACACAAAGCAGCTGAGATTCACCATGTGCACTGCATCTGCAACTTTGGATTTAATCCTAGTAATTAAAACAGTCTGAGTTATTCTTTTCACCTGACAGGGGTCCAAATATTAGATTTGTTTATATGAAAATGCTTATATGAAGAGGTGTTTTAATTTCACATTTATGTTGTAGTCATTGTAATGAATGTGTCTCCATTTGTTTAGCTTTGTGGGTGTGCGTATGTGTGTGTGTGTCGGGGAAAACTGCTGGGAGAATGAGATGCAGAAATAAAACAGTGGGCATGCTGATTACAGTTATGACATTTGGACATGCAGCCAAAGTCATTTCAAAAGCACAAATCAATTTCTGTCACTTCCACTGGCTCAAACTCTGAGAGCTCATAGTTGGCTGCAGTGAAGCGGCTATAATCCACATTCTCCATACTAAGCCACACCATCAACTTATAATTGTGAACGGCAAAAGTCTAAATTAACATTTTAATGCATTTTAGGGAAGATAAAAATGAATTATATTGGGGAGTGTGCGTGCTATTTAATAAGCCAATATCTTGTATGGTCATTCGGACATCTCCGGGCAGAGAGTGGAACTAAGTGTGAAACATTAAGTGCTGCAGGAGAAAGGAACAAAGCACCAAAACAGGCATTAAGGCTGTGGACCAATTAATGAAATGGTTAATACTGTAAATTCATATTACAAGTAACTAGACTCTTTTGTAAAAGTTTTAGGCTTTGAGCTTTTAATGGGTTTTAAAATATATCTATTTTGTAAACTTTGACAAACTTGGCTGATTTATGTATTAAAACTTAAACAAAAAATAGACAAACGAAAAACTGAGATAGACAAATGTATGAAAAGTAAAACACAATGTCTACTACTGCTATGATACAAGAATTTCTCACTAAATTTTGATCCTACAGTGAAGGCTTGATACTCCTATACTAATTTCAACTACAATTATTACAGTGCAGCATTATGGTTTGGACAAAAGTGCAAAATTGAAAAACAGTGTTGCCAACGGATGTATGTCTATTAGAATTAAACACTAGTTTGACTTTTGACAATGTGCAGACAGAAGTGATATGGGAGATGTGTGTGCTTCTCTCTCAACTGCCAAAGTGTGTGTTTTCGACTACTTCCACGTTGTAATGCTTTGACCGATAAGCTTCAAATATCAGCCATAACAGCCTTTCCAGATTGAAAATGTGTAAAACTCAATTCAGAGTGATGCTGCACATATCAATCTGGCTTGTTTTAAGTTTTTACAATGAGATTTGTGCTGTGAATGTGTGCTGTTTTATTTCTCTTGACATAAACGATAAATGAGATGATTGAATGCGTGTATGTCTTACCTGTTTGCAGACGTAGAACAAGCTTTCCCTTCTCTAACTCAAGAGCGATGCTGTGTCCACTTTGTCCATCCGCATGTAGCAATGTCCCAAAGTTCTTCAATGTTTTAAAATTAAGAGAAATGCTTTGCTTGGCCATTGTGGGTTTTGGACTCAGTCTGAAGAGAAGACTGCTGCGGCCAGTAAAGCTCACCACATCTGAATCTGAAAAAAAAAATATATATATAAAACAAAATATTCTTGATAAAACCACTATACCAGTCTATGAAAATACTTATAAAATAAGTATCAATAATGGACATAGATGGGGTTTCATTATTGCCAAAGGGTCTTTTCTTTACAGTGTATAGAAAAGATTAGAGGTGGCCTGGATGAGCTGAAGACCAAAGACAATCTATAAAGCCTGCCCTAGTCAGGCATCAAACGTGAAATGTCAGCTGAAATATATTGATTAGTTTCCCCATAGTGAGACCACCCACAGCTCACTAGGCAATCATTGTATCTCTCTTTGTTGCTGTATTAGATTTCTCTTCTTTTAGTAAGACATTTTTGTGTTGTCATTTCTACTGTATCTCTTTCAATTTTATGACAAGTAATCATCTTAGGCTTTGCTCAAGGGGTGAACTTGACCGATATTCCTTTATTTTTGTCTCCTACCACTTTGTGCAATTTAGGCTACTGTGATCCTGAGGCATAGTGCACAAGGACAAAAGTCTATTGAGTGCAATTGTTCAATGTCTTTTTCTTACAGAAAGGGCAATGTAGGTCAAAGCTTGAGCACTAATAAGCAGTGCCAGGAAAGGCACATTACCTGTCTAATTTAGGCAATATATATTAAACACTTTCTGAGTTTTGCTCGGGTACAGACATATTGTAAACACATCTATTCTGGAGGAAATTACTTTGCAATTTCCTGTCTGACTGCATCTATACATAGAAAATGTATTCTTTAAAACAAGGAAGTACACAGTTAGCATGCTGTGTTGCTGGTTGCTTCATCATGACAGCAAATCTTACTCTGGCTTCTGAAAATTGTGGAAAGTGCTTATAAAGACAGGAAGGTGAATAATTTGGAAGAATGTGTGAAATCTATGAGCAAAACACATGAACAAAAGTAAAAAGCTGTTTACGTGCTTAAGACAATAAAATCCAGTACAGTGCCTTGAAGAGTGTGAATGCCAATACTTACTGTAGGGACATCCATAAGCCTCGACTCGGAGTCCGATCCGGCCGTTAGGGTTCCAGTCCAGTGGGATGAGGCGCAGGTAACGAGCGATGACCGTCTGCTGCAGCTTGTGCTGAACCACGCTGTCTGCATTTGTGTTTCCAGAAAACATCTGAAAATAACACACACAGTGTTGTTGCTTCTTTGTTATAACAATGGCCACCTTTTACTTTAGAAGAACTCCCTTTTGGTCAGACCTGCTTCTCCATAAGTGAACATTTCCCTTTTCATCTTTTCTTTGAGGTTGAGCCACAGTCCCAGAGGCATGTGCAAGAAGTGATGCGTTTGATTTTCCTCTTTAATGAAAGGAATGGTTTGGAGATAAGGCCACGTTCCTGGTGAATGCCTTCTCAATCAGGTAGAAAATTAGATTTGTGAAGCACAAGTTGTAGTTTTATGTGTTTGATGCCTTAGTAAACACTTGGTCCATGGAGAATAACAGTTATTAACCTCCTCAATCCTATAGCCATGTCGGCTTTTTTCCAATACTCAGCTGAATATAAAGTTTAACAATTCATTCCAGTGTAAGTCTTCAATACTAATAAAAGAAGTGTCTGCAAAGATAGACAAAAGTGCAAATCATCAAGTTCAGCTGTGTGTCTTTGAACAGGTGAGTGGAGAGCACTGTCTAACCTTCAGCGAGGAGGTGTTTGATATATAGCCAAGCATGGATACACACTCTTCCTTTGGGAGCTTTTAATTAACAGAGAAAGTGGACAGAAATGAGGAAAAGGAGACAAAGGTTTAAGAGGTGAGGCAAGAGCAACGTTTCCCACAGAAAGTCTTAGTAAATGCAGATGATGGCCAAATGAAGGTGACAGCCATCACAGGGAAAATGACTAATGGACTTTTTAATAGCTTTATATTCACAAAGCCTGAAGGCCAAATGAGCTTGGCTTATTTTTCTCATTTATTATTTTCAACATAACCAGAATCACAAATGTGGAGTTTCTTTATGTGGAATAAATAATAAAAACTGAAAAATATTTTGATTTGTCGAACAACATATTTCTCTTCTGAGAAAACACATTTTGCAAAAGGATGCTAATGACTGCACAATGCATTTTACTTAACCTTCATGTGCAATTTTGTGCAAGTTAATGCATTGTCCTTTCAATTCAGAGTCTGTCCTATATTTTCTCACAGTGTACATTAAAAACACATTTTCAACAATTTGTCAGTATTGCTACAAAAGCTAGACATGCTTTTATATTCGCAACAAATCCATAAAGCCTAAATGAATCGTTCTTCTCTTATTAGGAGAGCACTTCCACCGCCATCTGCTGCGGCTCACCTTAGTGGCACCCGTTCAAAGACAGACACGCGGAGGAGCAGTGAATGAGAGAGCATTACTCAGCTCCACTCAACTCTGGCCTCTGCGCTTAAAGGAGAAAAGTCCTGAAGGAATAGTGACTGATGAAGCAGCTCAGCCGATGACTTTGTTCCCCGAAAGCCTTAATAAAGCAGGCTGACTAATACAGAGCTCTGGAGAGACGAAGGAGACGCGTTGCGGATTTAGGCCGATTTATAGCGACTGTGAAATCAACACAAGCTCTAAAGCTTTTTCCGCACTCCCACAGTCCCTCTGAAGGAATCTTAGCTTGACATTCATTTTACCCTCGCTGCAAGAGCTCTACCTCTCATCAACTTTAAATTGAAGCTGCTCTACACCGCATCACTTAAATAGGGAGAATTGTCTGTCTACAAGGTAACGTCTGACTGCCTCCGCATACACTCTTGGAGTAATGCACTTAACGCAGGGCGCTACAGAGCCCGCGGGTAACGACAACATTTTAAACGCAATTGTGTAAGTAAATGAGATGCTAATTTCTGGGTTTGTTAAAATGTAACTGCAGTCTTTTTGACATGTGGTTTTATTGGGCTTAATGCACATAAGCACATAACAGGCCTATAATTCTAAACTAATTTCAATAAAAGTTAATTCTCTACTATAAGTCTGCTGCTCCATTGCATGTAAAAACTTCATAAGTATATCAAATCAGTAAGCACATAATAAAACACTAATTTACTGTTAATAACAAGGAGAGGTTCATTACTTTTACAACAGAATACAACTGAACTCATGCACGGTGCTGCAAATCTCGAGTAAATTAAATATGCAAATGTATGCAACAAGCTCATATAAAACATCTACTTTGCATAAAGGACCACAATATACAGTATGCAAATGCTACCACAGTATACTGTGTTCTGTTTTAAATGTACATCACAAAATAGTATTTTACCAGGCAAATTCCATTAAGCAATCAGCAAATATGTGTGTATCAGCAAATAAATTCAATATAAATAGACAAAGAGACCCCGCCCGTTGGGACTACGGATGGAAATTAGCTCTTGGCTATAATCTGGGGAGTTTACATTCATGTTTTTAATCATGTCTGTTTATTAACATGTTCTGTCCCAGTCAAAAAAACAAACAAACAAACATACAAATACATAGATAAAGTCTTACTTGCTATTATAAGGGTTTGCTATATCTCTACATGTTTTTCTAATGCTTCTACCATTATGTTATTGCTTGACAATGTACCAATACCACTTCCACTCTGTAAATGGGGTGTTCCTTTCCATAAATCAAAGCTGTGACCTGATGGGGTCTCTTGATACCTCTCCATGGAGATAAGTAACTCTAATGCTATTCTGTCAAACACTCCAGAGAAAGTGCACTCGAGTGAAATTGCATTGATACAATCACCTAGGTTGACCCTTCACCAGAAAAGTTTCAGTTACCTTTAATAAAATTTTCTTCTATTTTCATCTTATTTCACTCTTCTAACTCACCCCGATGCTGTCCTCCTGCCGATACTGCCTCCAGTTATGTCCTGTGTCACTGAACATCAGCAGGTAGGCCGTCAGCCAATCAGAACTGCCGTATCGTCCCTGCGTGGCCACCGCAGTGATCTGGGTCCGCTCTCCCAAATCCACCTCCAGCCACTGGTACCGGTCTGAGCTGACAGGAGACCACCCTCCAGCTCCTGCCCCACAAGGATCAAAAAAGGAAATTATCAACCAAAATTCAAACACATAAAGTTTATAAAAGTGTGTTCTTCCATCCCAAACTTTGCAAACCCCAGAGCACAAATACTTTATCCTCTTTAGTTTTTGATGTTTTATTTGGAACAGTAAAGAGTTTTAATCTGTAGCTCAAGGACTGCTCTTAAAATGAGTCAAAGGCATTCATGACAAGCACCAAGAGCTTTATACAATATTAAAGCTGGCCATTTCATAACATAGCGTCAAATAATCCTTCTGCCACGAGAAGTTAGAGCGACTCAGCAGCCATACCATGAAAACATGTTGAATAATTAACATGGCCATAAGTGTATAAGGAGGTCATTGTGCATGGCTGGGCATAAAAGTTAAAAGTGCTGAATCATGCCAGTGTGTGATATTGTGCAGTTGCGACCGTCAGAATATCCTATAGAACAGCATGATAAGAAAACATGGAGAAAACATACCCATAAATCCTTACTAATAGTCTGTACACACAAGTCTTCTGCTTCAAAAAATGCATGAGCGAAAGAACATTAAGTGGACGCTACTAAATTATTCCAGTATCTTGCTTTTAATTTTGGTATAAATGTGATTTAATATAGAGCCTTCCAGCGTGACAGCTTAATACACTGCTTCAGCTAAAGATGTATTGTTCCAACATGTGTCAAACAGCTCTTTTGTCTGTTGATAGATAATCTTGGAGGATTTCCACTGCTGAGGCCGAGGTAAAACAGCACAGTGTTGACGATTCACTTGGAGCTGTAAATAACAGGAAAAGCAGTCCCTTTGGCTGTTAGTTTTTCTGAGCTACAGCGAGAAAGACAGGTGGGAAGAAACGCAAAAACACAAAGAAGCTGCAATTCTTTCTTGGATGTAGCAGGTAATTACTTTTGGCTTAAAGATTAGCATCTGTAATTTCACCACTTTATAGTAGATTATTAATGCATTGTGTATTGTTCAGAAGATAAAAATAGCTGTTGTGGCTTTTTATTTTTTCAAACAAGTCATGGGTTGCATCTGAGAGTCTCTTCTCATTTTGCCGGTAAATTAACTTGGAATGAACTGGGCCCTCAGAGAATGGCAACAGTATGAGGAGAGTTAGCAGCAGTGACATAAACAACTATAGGAACTTAATTTATTCACATGCTTCACCATTGTTAGACAATGTTTTTCATTTGGTTCCATATCTTTGCAATGATTGAATAAAGTATTAATAAGTATTATTTTGAGATTCAGGTGTCTAATAACAAGAGATATTATTTCGGCACATTTAAAGAGTGTACTGTTTCATTCTTTGGCAAACATGCAGGAAAAACAAATTGATTAAACATAAAAAAGAAAGAAAATCTAATAATAAAATGCATGCAGTGTTTTCACAGCTTAAGCCATCACCTGTCAACAAGCGCCTGCTGTAGACTCCAAGGTAAATAAAATAAATCGCTCAACCCCCACTGCTTCCCAAACAAAGTAAAAGCATACCTTTTTCTACCTAAGAAAATACTGTTCTCAATGCACACATATTATTCTTTGTCAAGTTTTTGGTGTTGAAGTGCTACAAAAGTAACTCATTTTAGATTATGTTCATTGTAAACTACTAATCTAAAACAAGGATGGACAGTACAGTCATAGTGTTGCCTTTCCTCTCTCATCTTGATGTTTTTTATTAGAGATTTTATACTAAAAGTGGGTATTAAATGTATTAACCAGCATTTTGAATTCAATTTTTTTTAATCTGTCAGTGGCTTTCCTTCTGAATTAATAAAATGCCATTCTATCTTTTCTTAAAACTGTTCAGTAACAAAAACGAGTCCATTGTCTTTCTGTTTAAAGCATAATTAAAAAGTCCATGGCATCTTTACCTTAGTTAAATGTTTTTGAAAATCCAACTATATGTGACAGTATAAAGTTGTTCAAAACAACAACAACAACAACAACAACAACAACAAAACAACAACAACAACTAAAGATTGTCATGTTTTAAAGTCTGCTTAAATTTTCTCTATCTACAGAGAAGTAAAGCTGGTGTCACCAACCTGGGCTTGAATGACACTTATACTTCACATCTTATCTTGTTCGTCATTAAAATTATTAGCATATGCAGTTGAAGTTAAAGTTGTTACAATTTCTGTCCAACTCAGAAGAAACACGATGAGTAGTAGCCTACTCAGTTACTGCACTTTAATAGATCCAAAAAGCCTTAGGCTACTACTCACTACATGACAAATACTTTTGGTTCCTCTCTCCACTGTTGCAAAATCTAAATGACAAAAAGTGTTTCTTGTACCGCTACTTCAAATATAATCTTACAAGACAATACAAAATGTGAATCAATCCTAAATAGCTTACAACTCTGTCAACACTAATGATAAGGAAACAGTTGTTTGAAAAGAAGATTCTTGCATAATAATACATCATTGTTTCTCATATCAGTGTATTTCTCTGCTTCACACAGCTCTTGTTAACTCAAGAGTCATTCTGCTGGAGATGAAGGGTAGTTCTTGTGAGTGCTCAGGTGCACTCGTCTGCAATAATACCAGCACTTTCTGTACCTAAAAACAGAACAACAATAATACTCGGCCCTACTGTCTGGAGTCTGGACATCAAAATGTGCAGCACCAACCCAAATCACAGCTCTATAGCTTTTAAACAGAAATGTAATCTAAAAGCTGTCAAATGTTCACTGTAAAAGCAAATACAAACATTAATCTTTCTCTTCATCACGCCTTGGCGCTTGGAGAAATTATTTGCAATAGATTAAATGTGAACAAAACATAAAAGACAATCTTCTTTCAAGTTGCCCAGACTCAGCCACAACAAAAAACAGTAATTTACAGGTTACTATGGCGTTAAAGTTCTAATAAGTGATTCTACTACCTTGTGCACGTGATTTTTATTTTATTTTTTTTATCTGGCTGAGTTCACTCCTTAAATAGCATTAGCAAACAGCCTAATGTGTAACTAGCTTCAAGAGCTTGTTTATTTTGATCCACTCACCGCATATCTTCAGTCTCTCTCTGCCTCGGTAAGTTTTAGCGCGACAGACGGCAAAACTAAAAACGTATACAGTACGAGGTGTTAATGGATTATCTGCTGCATGTTTCTAGACAACTGGGAACTGGGATATTTGCCATTTGAAAAAATAGCACTTCCCAGTTCAAAGCGTTCAAACCAACTCGTACGTGAACATTGTGGCTAATGCTAACCTTTAGGCTAAACAAAATGACGTTAAATAACAGCTGCGACCAGGGTTTGCATGGTTTTTGTGGCAGTTAAACTCCTCAGATTCACTTTTTGTGGTATTTGTTGATTTCTTATGTGAAGTGGGACTCCTTCCAGTGATCCCAGTTCCCAGTTGCCTGGAACGCACCATTAGCCAAGTGATCAGTGGCTAGCTAGGCTAATATGTAAAAGTTTTATTTGTTTGTTTTTTCAGCTAAAAAGTTGCGTTCAATTATAAAAATGTGAGATAAGGATGTTCCAGTTGACTCATTCGTATTTTTATTTTGTCATTTAACCATATAGATTGTGAAGATAATCTATATGGTTAAGGCTCTAAAACCTACAAATTAAAATAAATCTGATAAAATAATGTAAACAAACAAACAAACTATTACTAGCTCTCCTCCCTCTCCTACAACTACTACTAACAATCAAATGGGTTCCGTCCAAACTTTTAACTAAACATTTTAACCAAGCTTTTCTTCTAAAACAAATATATATATATATATATATATTTTTTTTGTGTTAAAATAAGGAATTGTCAAAGCAAACTAGTGTCAAGAAGCTTCAGGCACCAGCTTCAGTCTTTTAAATTTACCTAAGAAAATTCAAGCCAAAACTCTGACTTTTCTCTGTGCAGTACAGAGCCTTTTTTTTTTTTCTAATTATTAGAGTTAATTAGGCATAGTACAAACTACAGAATCTCAGCTTCATAAAAATCTCCCAAAAGGTTCAATATCAATTGTAGACAGTATTAGCCATTGTGTTTTAGTGAACATATGCTGGATTCATAATGGGTTAAAAGAGACAGCAGACTTATGTTGTCTTTTATTGTTTGTACAATTAGTCTAATTAAAATACTGGGCCTTTCCACATGACATATGGTAATATTTATAAATTCTGTAAGTTGAAGATGGGTACCTAACTTTTTGTTGTAAATTGGTAAACTTTATCTTTTCCCCCAAGAAATATATTATTGCAGTTACAGCCCACTGTGACAAAATCAGATCTGTCCAATTTAGCATTTAAGTTTTCATAGGTAGCCAAAAGCAGTGCTCTGATTCACTTCAGTTTCACTTTACTGTTAGAAAAAATATGTTCTTTGCATCTGCTAAAAGATTTGTGGGAGCTAAGTAGTTGGACAATATAAATAAATACATACTTCAATGAAATTCGGGTACCCAGCATGTGACAGGTTAGACTACATTTTTCAGTGATGATGAGATGTGTGGACAGATTCTGTTTTAGACTGTCACACCAAACTAAGTCAGAAGAATAGGTTTAGCAAATACTAGATGATTAGTATGCTGTAATTTGAAGTCAAGAAAAACACATCTTTACCTTTTTAGCAATCAGAAGGAATTTGATTGTTGCATGCATGTAAACAGTGTAATCAATGTGTTTTAAGTCATGATCCATACCACACATTGACCATGTTGCTTAAAAAGCATGGGCCATATTTTCTGGTGTTTTGTCTTCTGTGACAGAGTACTCCCATCAGAGCCGGCAGCATCAGTTTTTTTTTTAAAGGTCCAGTGCAATTGCTGCCTGGTCTAGGCTTATTTTAAGAATAGGTCATTATTGATCCTACTACACCTATACTAAGGATGTGAAAACATGGAAGGGTGAATGAGAGGTATGGAGCATGTGCCTCAGTAATGTTTTTTATTTGTTCTGTTCTGGTTGGTGTAATCCCTCATTGTTCTGTTTATAGAAAGAAGCTTGTTATTGCTATTGCATTGTTTTTTGTCTAAATAATGAAAATAATAAACACATTATTTAAATCATAACTGAAATCTCGATTATTAAAAAATAATTTCCTTTGAGAGAGCACACAGGATTAGTCCTTTTAAATGCAGAATGATGAAATCAAATGAAATCCTTGATATATCTCACAGAAATAGATTGTTGCAAATGTATTCTACAATTGTAAATCAAACTGTATGGAACCTACTTTTCCAAGTTAAAGAAATGAGCACTTAGGAACACACTTATAAGTCAGGTAATAATAAGAATTTAATCAGGGTTATTTGATTGCACAATTTTTGTAATCGAGCAATAATCCTAACTGCAATTGATGTTCGATTAATTGCACACAACCCTATTTTAGACTAGTGTTAAATGTTGCATAAAGTCATTGATGCCATGTATCTATTCCTGTGCATGTGTGGACTTTGAAGTTGTGTGCCGTGCTCCCTGCAGTGAAGTGAATCATGAGGTGACCCACACTGCATCAGAGTAAAACAGGAGGGAGCTTCCGTTTTACTGCCTCTTAAAGCCGGCGGCATCAAAGAAAACAGGAAGAAAGAGAGACAAGAATGTGACGATCATTTATTGATGGTAAACTGATAAATGTTGAATGTGAATTCAGACCAATAGAGTAGAGAGCGCATCTGGACAACTGAAAGATCACCGTCTAGTGAAACTGACAGTTTACAGCCTGTTTTCCAGAGAAGCATAACTCCTAATAGCCCATCAACTCGTAACATGCGTCAAGTGTCATAAGTTTAAAATCTACGAGATCTAACTGGGTCCACATAAAATACTGTGTTTCCTATTGATAAAAGAGATTGTAGTGGCCTAAAACTACCGGGATTCAACATTGCTACAACAAAATCACACTTTGTTGCCCAGTGTGCTATCTTAAACATATTTAAATAAAAAATGATGACTGCTTTTAATGGTGTGGTAAAATATCATAGTATAAATGTTCCACAATAGTTTGACTCAAATCTACGGCAAAACAGTGCAAATAAACATCAGAGCAAATTTGTGATTGTGAATGACATCTTTTGTTCATTTCAAGTGTTTTGGACCTCACCATCTCTCCGGTTGAGTTTTGCAAAGCCTGGTCCGTGACTGCTGGACAACTGTGAGGAGCTTCTGAAGGATGATGGAGGCAGGTGAGTAACGATAGCACTGTCACACATATCTGCAAGAAAAAGATCAAAAGCATTTTAGAAAATCGAGAGAAAGAAACTATAGCAAGGGTGTCTTTACTTTTGCAAAGCAGCCAAGTCGCTCATAACAATTTCTTTTCATCATAGTCATTTAACTGTAGCTTTATTACTTTTGCAAAAATAAGAAAATGCAGTTTCATAATCTGAATTGCCCCTGTGAGGAACAATTTACCTTTTCACCTTTCCTATAACAGCCATGCTCTTTCCGCACTTTGCAGATTGCTCTTAAAACTTTAAGCTAAACTATTAGGCTTTCAAGTCATTACATGGCATTACAAAGGCAACAATGCATTTTCCCTTAATGACCCAAAGAGCAAACTCATTAAGGAACAACCAGTAAATTAAACTAGTTCACTAAAACTTTAGACTCAACAACATCGCTTCTGTCTTAATCCCAGTCAAGTGTCAATCATATTTCACTGCTTTAGGCTTTTTCTAATGGTTTCAATGATCCTTCTTAATATTCCTTTCTGATGATTTCCTGAGAGGCACATATCTAAGTGTTAAAATCTATTATTGAAGCATCTGCGCTTTCAACTTTCTCTTACACCATTTTCATAATTTTCAAGTGAAAGGAAATTATGGGTGTTTAATCAAAACAAATCTAAAGCAACCTATACCTCATTTTAAGCAATGAGTCACACTCATGAACATGTTCTAGTGTGAACCTTAGCTCTTCTTTTGTCATTCATTATACTGCATGATTATAGAAAATTAACAGGGATAGTGTTAGGCATGGCCTTCTACTAATTCTCCAGTGAACATTGTGCCTGATTGAGCTCTGCACTAGCTTTTGTCATTGGTTAATACAAAACAAAAGGTGTTGTAATATACAGTATGCTTTAGTCTACATTTATTTTTTATTTTTTTCATAACCATTACCATTTAATGCATGATGTGAAGAGCTTTTCTCTTGACTAAAATGTAAAAAGTACTTTCATTAAAAAAACAAAAAAAAAAAAAACAGGTGCAGGTCCTTTAATATCCTTAGTTCTTTGAAAGCTTCAGGCAAACATGTGTACTCCCCTTCATTAAATAAAAATAGCTATTGTTGGCACAGCATGCCAGGGAGTCGGTAAATCAAAAAGAATATTTGATAATAGAAACGATATCAAAGAACAGTCTTGAATGTGAATGCATCCTCTATTAAAGAAACATAAGTGTGGCATAAAGAGAAGCGCCTTTTAACTGTACATAACATGACATTTTTAGTGTGTATTAATATTCAAGGATCATACTGTCACAAAGCCTTTGTGACAGTTTACAGGGTATTTACAGGGTAATGGACAATCTCCTATTATCTGGGAGAAGTATTAATATTGTTAATCATCAGGCCCATTCCAATTACTTTAGATATAATATTTCGGTAGATTTGATCATCAGATTTGGCATGTTTTACTTGACTGGAAATTTACTAGGGCCAGCAAACTCGAATTTGATTCAGGCACATGCAGTTGCATATAAAATTTGTGGAGACTGCATTACGGACTACCTCAAAGTCTTAATTTTAGAAAAACAGCCAGACAGAGGAAAAATTTGATAATTCTGTTGCCAACTGCAATATTGCATAATGCAAAAGTTCCTATTGTAACAAACAAAATATATACAGAAATGCACAGTTTGATTCCGAAACAGCCTGGGGTCTTTCTTGGAGTTTGCATGTTCTCTCAGTGTCTGCGTAGGTTTCCTTCTGGTGCTCCAGTTTCCCCTACCACTAAAAACATGTTCAACAGGCTTCTCCCCTCCCCACCCCCATGACTACAAATGTAAAATACCTGAAAAGCTAGAATCTGGTAGAAGCATCTTTGCCGTTGTGCTTAATTATATATTATAACAAAAAAAATCTAATCAAATCAAACTAATTGAATACATAATTTGCAGTGTAGTCCTTCACAGAAAAGATGACAAAAAACTGGATAGAATAAACTCTGAAGTATAGGCTCAGTCAACCCCCAAACTGAGGTGGGGTGTACTGGTATGTTCTGACCACAGATTGAGAAACATTGAAATAGTCTGTTTGTATGTCGAATTGACTGTATGTCAGCATCATAGCAATTAACATCACAATGATTTCCAATGTCCTGCAGCCCTATTCTGGTACATATTTGGAAAGAACCTGTCACAACACCTCTGACATGTTTGTGAAATGGCCCTTAAAATCCCTGTCCTTAACTTTGCTTTTACTGTCTCATTTTGTTCACAAAAGACACCTTTAAGATCATGGTCTTTTTCCGTTATGCTCCTTTTTGTACAAACTTAACTCCCCAGATTTGAAGAGGGTTTTTCTCCACTTCACTGCATAATGCTCTTAATTAAACCCTACCTTACGTTGATGAAGTTGATAAGGAGAAGAAAAAGGTTGAAAAAAAAAAAGTATTTCTCTTCAACGCTGCTGTAGAGTGCTGGATAATTTTCTGAGTTGTGTGACAGTGATGGGCACTAATTTGACCCTGTCCGACATGTGGGCTGATAAGGCTGACACAGAGGTCCACCCTGTCCACCTGCCTCTCAGCGGCGCACCACTGCAGAATGGGATGTGTCGGTGTAACAAGTGATCCACCAGGCGCACATACACCTGCTGCTCACAACATTACTCACTGTAGGCTCTGGTGATGTTCAATTGGCTGTCAGCAACATCTGGCATGTGCCCTACCCGAATGAAGCCATAGCATCATTAGTACAGCTATAGTGGTCCTCATGCCAACATCACAGGTAGCAGGCAAAGTGAGCTGTGATTCAAGGGAGGAGGTGATGGAGGCTTGTGCTGAAGTGAATATGGACTGTATTTTTCAATGCATAGAATCAAATTGCAGCTTATGTGACAAATTATACAGCGCTGCTATTTATTACCAGCAAATTATCTATTCAACGCCTCCGAAAGCATTGCCTTTGTCGGTTAACCATTAAATAGGACAGTACAATTCCATGTTAATGTATAATGCATATTGTTCATGTAGAAAAATATGTTCTCTGCATTTCTCCTCTAGTACAAGGGCTGCATAAAGTGTTACACATGATGTTACAATAAGTGCTTGGCTTAGAGATAAGTCTGTATCTGTTTTATTTTGGGTATTTTTTTGGATTTACTTTAACCATAGTTTAGTTGCACTATGCTAGACTATGCTTAGGCTTTAAATATAGTTTTTATCTGGGTGTACTTGGAAAGCATCATTATATTTTAAGTGGTGCTCTTGTTATAGCCAATTGTGCATGCATTTGTTCACCTCGCCAGAAAGAATTGAACTCGAGACCCTCGGTCTTTAAGTGCTTGACAATTGGTCTGCAGAATATCACAACAGTAAATAGAATTTCATTTTTTGGGGTGACATTGGCTAAGGTAGTTAATACTGTTTTTCTTGATTTCTCCTTTTCACATTCTTTCTGCTGTTCTTTTTTTTCGGATGCGGATTGCCCTACTACCTGCACCCCTCCTCCACACACCAGGTGATAGGAAGTGTGGTCAGCCCATCAATCAGACTGACCACCTCAGAAAGTAGCATCACCATCTTGACCAGTGACTGTCCTGAGGATGGCTCGCAGTTAGCAGCCGAAACATGTTGACAAGGTACATTCAATCTCAAAACTAGGGATGGGGGGATTCTCTTTCGATTCAGTTCTCGGATTTTGCAGCACCGATTTTTGATTTTGTTCGCTTTTTTATTAATTATTATTATATTATTTCATGTATTATACAACTATAGTGAGTGTGTATGTCAGTGGCTGCATGAGCAAAACTGATTCTGGCCTTTCGATTCGATCGCTGCATACTTCAAACGATTTCTCATCCCCACTCAAAACACATTATCTTTAACGAGAAATGTGTAGAAATTTGGAAGGCTTGATGGGTTAATTTGAAGTCATTCTGATATAAATATTATTCTTAGCTTTATTTTCTATGGCAGACGTCACATCTACATAAACAATCAAGCCCATTATGACTTCGCTAGCCGTCGCTGGAGCTAAAGCACAGTCACCTGTTGAACTGGACGATAGTGCTGATAAACAGCAGCCTCTCCCTGTTTGTGGCTCTATTGATTCATGAGGCAGTCATTTGTGAGCCAGTGGATCAGGCCACAAAGCTATCAGCACTTTGGAAGCTGGCAGGGGTCCAGGATCATACCCCCAAAACAATTCAGCACATAGCACTCTGTTTAAAAGGGCACTCTCCAACTTGCTTCAGGCTTCCTATAATTTACACTGTCGCACGGTCCTGGTCAGTGTTGGTAAAAGTAACTAAATTATGCAAGTATAAAAGAATGTATTTGGAATAATCAGTTTGAGTTTTCTGGTACGTAGCAGTGTTTTGCTTCTGTGGTATTCAGTTACTTCCCTAAAGTCTAAGACACACAATATATTCCAGTAAAAGATTGAGCAGGTTTAAAATTAAAAACAAAAAGAAAGAATACTGTAATATTTTTTGTGTTGTATTCCGTTACTTACTTGTTCCAACAATAGTACTATATTCCAAATACTTGAAAGGCTTTTCATGCTGAATTGCATATACTGTATTATGTTTATAGGGGGAAAAAAGTTGAAAAAAATTTTTAGTTTGTTATGCACATAGTATTTATAAGATAAAACAACCTTTATCAGAATTTAGAGAGAAAGGTTGCACATGCATCATCTCAAAAATTATGTGACGTTCGAGGCCAAAGCTGTGTGCTCAAAAATAAAAATGGATTCCCCTAATTTTAGAAAAGAACTTCTGGATACTATCAAATAAAAATCTAACTACAAGCAAATACAGTTATCTGAATATTTTCTGTACAGGTTTTAGTTAGTTTTCAGCACTGTCTGGAACTAAATACATTATTCTTCCCATCTCTGAATATGTCACTGTCACAACTTTTGGCAGTAATTTAAATGTTCTTATTGCCTGCACTTATTAAGTTGAGTTGGTTGATGAAACGCAAATTTTTGATATTTTATAACTTATATCTTTGTATAGCTGATTATTTGCGTAAGTAGGTGTATGCTTTATTAGGTAATGCTTAACATTTAAAACCCCAAGTTATGCATATTTTAGCATATGTGCCTCTCAGAACAGTGTACCGGCCAGTGGAGCAGGCAGGTCCTTTTAAATATTCATACTGAGAAGCTCAGGCTTGGCACAAAGACTTAGTTCATGTAAGTCTATTCAGATGCCTTATAGGTTAAGCTTTACCTTCAGTGGTGTTACTCTCTTCTCATTTCTTGACCTTCACTACAAAATATTTTCATCACTTTCCAATTAAAAGTCCATTTTTTCTTGTATTGCCAATATATTATTTAGAGAAATAAAACAGCCTACGGCCAAATGTTAATCAATTACAATTTCTGAAGCTAGTTTAGAGCCGGAGGTTAAACATGTGTTAACTGTGTCATTGGACATAATACAAATGGACACTTCAAAATTCAAGGGAACTTTCACTAAGGAAATCTAACAGTGATCAGTATTGTGTATTTTAGTTAATAAGAAGCATGTCAGATTTAATTAAGTCTCTGATTTATCTTTGATTTTGAACATCTGCATAGCATTGACCTGAAAAACCTTTGAAATGAAATGAAGCTTCAGAGAAAACCTCTCCCAATTCCTTTGGCACTGCCGGTCCCGCAGGTGTGTGCTGCTTTCTGCTCTATATCTTCCACCCCATTAACTATGTCATTAAATCGCACTTCACATACTCAGTCTTTGTTGCTCCAAAAGTTTGCCTCAGCTTGGTCCCTCGGTTCATTGTGTGCTACGATCTTATGACCAGGACATTTCTATTGCACTCACATTCACCAAGCCATTGCTCCTGATCTAATTATCCCTTGTGGCAGTGTTAAAGCAAACAGATGGAGATTTGCAGCCCAAATTAACATGCAGCTAGCTTTAGTGCAGTGAGGTTTTGTTAAACACCTTCAGCCCCCAGAAGTAGATTTTATATGAGTAGTAACAAATAGTGGCTTGTAACAGTATAACTTCATCATGGCATCTGTTGTGTGGCTGTGAATTTCCAGCTGAATTGCTCTGGAAAAGAACTACAACAACAACAACAACGACTAAAAGGTATACTCAGCTGTGCATAAAGCTGACATACTGACATCATGCAGGCGGTGGGTAGTTAATCATAATAGAATGTTTTTTCATATAAACAGTCTGTCACATTTTGTTTTGGCCAATATTTACAAACTTACTGCCACTTTAAACATAAGGTAGCACAGCATCCATAATATCCATAATTTAAACGTTGCTATATTGCTATATGTTTGACATTAGCTTATTGCTACCTTGTATGTACAGTAGATTCCCATTTGACATGTTTCTTATTGTTGACCACCACCATTGATCTAATATACTATAATCAGCAGGTTCATTAAACACATATGGTGTTTTATAGCATTCCCGACTAATATGAGTATTTTTGGGGGCAATGCTAGTGCAAACTAAGTAAATTATCAAGTTGCAGGTGAAAATAGTCACAAATTGAGGGAGTGCTCACTGCGGTGGTAAATGTATGAGATGATTTACTGTCTTATCATAAACAAAACCTACATTCATCTGATATAGAGCCAAAACTGTAACAATAATTATCTATTTAGAAGACATGTTCCTAAATAATCAAAAACATGGTAGTAACAAGATCTAAAGTTTATTAAAGTTGATTTTGTAAAATTTTTACTACTCCTATAACAACAACAACATATAATATGTATCTAAAAATAAATCAAATCAAATATTTAGGTTATATGACTTTCATCATTCATCATCATTTTCCCATCAGTAAGATCACACCATGCAGACAAGACTTTAGATCTAGCTCTATTGTCATTCGCCCCACGTGTCCCACACCGGGTTGACCTCCACAGAGAGAGAGCACCGCCCCTCTGTGATCCCAGGTGAACACAGGGTCGTTTGATGAAGTGAGGTGTGTTTAAGGAGCCAAAGCTCAGCAGGGACTGGCCTTGAACAAATATCAATGTGTCACAAACTCAGATGGATAGACCTCAATGCTCTGTCAGTTTATCACTTAACTACTTGTCCCTGGGCTGATAAATCTGGATTCCTGACTGACGGCTCTGCGGCACCTCGGCCTTGACTTCATCAGATCACATTCATGGCTTCACTTCCTCAACGCATCTTCAAATAAATGACATTATGGAAGAGAAATAGCACTTCCTATCACACAGGCTCATAACATTTACACTCAACCCACTATACAGTTTACTGAAAGTGTCCATTCTGTTCTGAGTTAAAGAGGCTACAGTCAAAACACAAGGCATTATCAAGTCAGTTTCATTAGATCTCATTCAAACATGACCTCTGATAAACAACCTTCCTTCAGACTAATATTAACACATATTTAATATTTTTCAGATCGAACCACAGCAGCTTTGGGATCACATCAACGAGACAGACATGACGTCTTGCTGACTCAGATTTTGCTGCTCCTTCTTTGGATCTTTTTAGATTTTGACCTCTGAAGATGAGATCAACACAATAAGGTCTGCATCAACCTTTTCCCACATTTATCTGAATTAATGTTTTATTGAGGATACAAATATAAGATCTAAACAAACATATAATTCACAATGTTAAGACTAATTGCTTTAATAAGGACACACTCACGATATCCTTCTCAGTCCTCATAGCCAGAGCTTCTTTCTCCTTTGAATATTTTTATTATAGTGATAATAATAATGCTCCCCTCCCCATAGACGTTTCCTCAGACTGCCCGGCACAAAAACACGGACTAAAACTATGAAGCTAAAAGTTTGCTCAAGGACACTTTAGAAGATAAATGTTGAAGGATTGTCTCTCCACTTTCTGCTTCCTGGCTGTGAAATGTCAGTAGAACAGATGTGATCTTAACTTCTGTCAAGGTTGTCTCATCCTTGTAATAAAATTATCCCGACAGTGATTGAAAGCAAGAGTATAGTATATGGAGTAAATTAGCTTAGCGCCAAGTGTTATTTAAAATGACATTTCTCAGAGAGTCACTCACAAGATCAACCTTTTGCGTAAGTTTGATGATTTTAATATTAGCTTTCATTGTCTACGGCTCATCACTTTGAACCTTCCAGTGACAAACCATTTGAAGAAACAGGCTTAAAATGTCACTTCTGTCTCAACCTCTTGCTGTTGAGACTGATGACTTTCGTGGAGTCTTTTGCTATCTCCACCTACCAGAAACACTATCACCACTTTTGGGGCAAAATGTCTCTCTACATCCTTCCCGCGAGTGCTCCTCAGTATTCCCCAAGCGTCCTTAAATTCTGCTCTCGAGTGGCTTCGTGTTGAGTGTGCATGGTCAGATTACATGTCCGCACCAGCAGCACTATAATCTTTCATTAGATTGTGATTAGGACACACTCTACTGACTCCATATCAGTTAGATAAGCGATAACAATGCCCTGAAGGGCTTAATAAAACCAGTGGAACAAGAGAGAGACGTCAAGATTTAGACCTATTTTCTGCCGCTGGGCTCCTGAAGGTAGGTTAGAAATGTAATATATTCCATTTTTATGTATGATTGCCTCTGGGCTGAACTCCCATATTCAGGTCTAAATTAGCCCAATCTTATCACAAATTTAGCACGTGATATCGACTCTCTTGGTTTCGTTTAGTAAACTACGTTGCTATAGCAATAAGCAACCGACACTGATAGATAGATATTTTGTATTACTACTATGATTATTTTTTTACTGAGACTCCCTGTCCATCATCACATTTGGCTTGAGCTATATCCAGTGGTCAGATTTAGACTAAAGAATGTTTTCTTTTTAGCACAGAAATAATACACAAGATAATACTGTATATGACTACAAGTATAAAAC
Organism: Mugilogobius chulae; assembly: GCA_038363315.1. Lineage (NCBI taxonomy): Eukaryota > Metazoa > Chordata > Actinopteri > Gobiiformes > Gobiidae > Mugilogobius > Mugilogobius chulae. The sequence continues at coordinate 50,803,560 of CM076398.1, read as the reverse complement.
AAAATCTTAGGGGTTATGCGTTAATGTCTTCCGGGCTCAAATAGACCTAGGACGTTACATCCGGTGGCGCGGTTGCCATAGTGACACAGTTGTCTACTCCAAAAACGCACTTTTTGTCGCAGCGACGGCGGTCACAGCAGCAAACAAGCAGCTTTTAGATTTTCATAAGGAAAAGTTGTAAAAGTGTGCGCGAACTACGCGAAGCTCGACGCACATACTGAGACTCGCCATGCTCATGAGCCCAGGCAGAGGCGCTGTGGGTCGGGAAGAAGTGAACACACGCACCGCTCGCGGTTGCCAGACTTTCAGAGAGCCGAAAGCGACCGCCTCCGACCCGCAGCGCCTCTGCCCGGGACATGAGCATAGTGAGTCTCAGTATGTGCGAGGAGCTTCTGTTCACGTAGTTCGTAGCTCACTTTTACAACTTTTTCTATGAAAACAACTTCAGGACTTGCCCAAAATACTTCGTTTGATGTCCATCGCAACTGTGTCACTGGTAACCACGCCACCGGATGTAACGGCCTCTGTCTATTTGAGACCGGAAAAAACGTTAATGCATAACCCCTATTAGACACTAAAACAAATACTTTATTACTGAGCAACATGTATCCATGAACTTGACTGAGGACGTCTGGGGTGAGGCCAGTTCAGATTGTATTTAAAGATGGGTTAGCCGATTTTCACACTGCAAAAACACAATTTAGGTTTTAAATTGGACAACTTCCTCTTATAAATCCTTCAATACATGGTTAATATTGGCATGTATTGATTTTGATTAGAACTATAGTCAATAAACGTGTTTTTACAAGCAACAAGTGAAACTGGAGAGTACCACCCAAGCACAGCCAATCAGAGCGCTGCATTCGGCTCCTAATCAGAACTAAAATTCTTTATTATTCAATTCAGACAGCACTCAGAAGTCTTTTCACAAAGTGATGCATTTATCATATATATTTTTACTGGAAAAACATGAATAAGTTAGTTGTCACATTTTAAGAAGAAAAAGATTTTTTTCTTTTTCTAAAAGGAAAAAATTAAGGGAAGCTTTTCACCCACCAGGATATAGATGTTACCTACTTACTTACTTACTTACCTACTTACTTACTTACTTCTTTGCAATATCCCATATACTCTAGTATGTACGTAGTATGTACATAGGCTATAGTATGCATTAGTCATTCTCATTTCCATAGATAAATATGCCAACGGGGCCAAAGCCATATTGATCCCACCTCCTCTTGTATTTTTCAATGTATTTCATTTATCAATAAAACCAAAAAATACAAAGTTGATACATTTACTGCTAAGTTGTGGAACTTTACAGGCAAATATTGTTATCTCCATAGAGACGTGCACTCCACCAGAATAATTACATAGTGCTGCTTAGTATAGTTTGTCACCTACCTTGTAATAGGTTGCATCCACATTATAGAAGTTGCCTTACTTTCAAATGCTTACTTTCCCTTTACTTTCTATAGAAGATGTATTGTTTTGTAACAGGGACCAAAAATAGAAATCTACATGCGTTAAATACTACCATAATTTGTTTGGAATCGAGCACCAAAAACCTACAATATTTATCTCATGGTTTAAAACTCTTTTCAACTACCAACAGTCTTGTTAGAGTTGAGCAATGGCAAAACTTTCTGAGTCTCCTCTGTCAAATGAATGATTTTTTTTTCTGAGCTTTGTGCCAATTTTTGTTTTATGTAGATTGAATTGCAGAGACATCAACAAATCCACCATGTAACAGCTAAACATCAACTTCCACTGTAGAGTTCTGAACTTTCCCCGCTGTAAGTCATCTCCGTGGTTGTGATTTTGAACCCATTTAAATTCACAAGCCTTAATTTGCGGAGCAGCTTGAGTGACTGTTTTGGCATCGCTGCTTTTCTTTTTGTGCCGTGAAATAAAAAGCCTAATCTGCAACTCAAGCTAACTCTTCCTGAAGTGCACCATTTGAATAGTGACCAAGGCTGTTATTTAATGAGTTTGTGAGTGTTGGACGCAAACAGGAGTGAGGCTGCAGGTCACACTGAGTGGCCCTAAGAACATGTCCCCCTCGTGATGCTTTTCCTTCTTTTGTTCACCCGGACAAATGGCTCCAGTCAGACCTCGCCTGCAGCACTGGCCCGGCAATAGCACAAAGTCAAATCAAAAGTGAAGAGACGCATCTGGGCCAAAAAAGAGATTATTAAGCGATTGACGTATTATGTTTGCTCTGTGGGTGGAGAGAAGGGCTTTTCAACCACTTATTGATTTGAGAGTTGTGGTGGATGTGGATGATTTTTTGTGTATGGTTTTGATAGGGTCTTTTGGAGGTCTAAGCCGATTCTGTGGAGCCTACAGAGACTAAAAAGGTACATATTTGTCACTTTTTGTATATAAAGCTGCTGAGGCTCCTCTCACTCTAATAATTAAGTAAACTTTAAGGTTGTCTTTTTATTACATTACATAATATGCTAATTAAATGCATTTAAATGGGTTGTTTTAATTGTCTATAAATTCATTTCCAATTATCTAGCGAAATAGAAATCCTTGTGATATACTGGATATGTGGAGGTAATGCCTTTAGGCTCAATTTTAAAGCCTTGTGCATTATTCATTATAATACGATTATTAAAAAGAATATTCTAGTGTGAGGCTGTTGCTAATGAGTTTGTTGTGAAGGTAGAGCATCCAGGCACATGTTGAAATTGTGGCCTTGGAGTACTACCTTTAGGCAATGTTTTTCCTTTCGGTCATTATAACCTTTCTGTGTGGTTCAAGGTTGTTTTTACATACAAGTACATTTCAAGAAAAATAGCTTTAGATAATATTTATTTATTCTGTTGTTGGTTTATATGTGGCTACACCTTTAAGGCCACATAAGCTATGATGTGAGATAGAGCTGAATGCATGCTAATAATTAAATACAATGAGGGCTGCAACCATTGATCGACTGTATGTAAATAATCATTATAATTGTTGTCTGCACTATGCAGACTCTAAAGCACATAGGAAAATAGCCATTTATAGTATTCTAGATCTAGTTGTCTATCCCCACAATTAAAACTTTTATTTGATTAAACATCATTTTATAATAATGTCTGACTTAAGGCTGCTCAGTTAATCAAAATCAAAACAAAATTGCAGTTTTAATGGATGCATTTACTAAAACTGCAAAGGCGGCATTTTTTTAAAAGTACCATCAACAAATATCTTATGATTCTGCTTTAGAACCGTGTTTAGATCTGTCTTATATACTCTGATAGTTCACATAATTAGTTGCTTTGTTGATTCTCCTAGGTGCATTTAAAATATGAACTTGGGATCTATCACAACTGCAGCATTTATTTATTTTTTTTCCAAATTATGCAGCCCTATTCTGATAAATTGATTATTTGAAAAGAAATAAGGACAATTTAAATAAATAAATAATCACTTGCTCATTCACTACAATAGTAATCATTCATCAGTACAACAATTAATGTACTTAACTTAACAATCATAATTATTCTCTGTTCTATTGGTAGCTAAAATGATTATTGTCTAAATGCAGTTTTCTTGCGGTAAAACAACAAGTGAATGGCTTTAGACATCATTAAGAATGTGTGAAATGACCTCTTAGATATTTCATAGCCATCTACAATATTATTATTTGGGAAACTCTCCCATGGACTTGTGACATCATCGATTTTGAATATGAAAAAAAGAAAAACAAATTGTCTATTCTATTCTATTCTATTCTATTCTATTCTATTCTATTCTATTCTATTCTATTCTATTCTATTCTATTCAGTGCACACGTTGCCAGTACTCTGGAAGGTGTCCCCAACAAATCTGTAAAACTGTCAAATATAATAAACATTTAACAACATATAGCGCAGACATTTCTCCCTTTATTGCTGTGAAAAAAATATTCCCACGTGAGCCATGCATTTATTCTTTTCTTATTTATCGCTCTCCTTGGTAATCATGCGAATTCAACCTTCTCCTCTCAAGCTGATGCCACAGGCAATTTAGAGTCTCCAATTAACCTATTACCCTGCATGTGTGTGCGTGCGGGAGCAGTTTGAGGACTTGTTCCTCTGACACACAGTTGTCTGACAGATTCTATAACTATAGAAATTGTTAATAACATTTCCCCAGAATGACTAAATTCTCACTGACCTCATGTCTTAGGTGACTTTTTCAATATAGTTCCCTCGCCACCTGTACGCAGTGAGGCTGTGTTTATTTATTTGTTGAAATGACAAGTTGCATCGCTGCTACAAGTCTCCTGTCTGGAGCATCTTTTGTCTGCTGAGCTGTTTCTCTGTCACACACCAGTGCCACCAGGTCTTCCTTTTCCTTTCAAACTCTGATCTTTCCTGTCATTTTGTTATTTACAACGTGACTTGACTGTAAGGAAGATACTGATGCAGGTTACAAAACTATCCCAGATACATTTTGAGACTTTTTTTTCCAATAACATGTACAGTTGATACACCTCTCAACCCACATTGGTCAGACAAAGACTGATCCTACGGAAACTTTATGGACTGATGAACCACTCTCATCAAATACTCCTTTATACTTTTCATAGCATCACAAGACAGCTTAGTCCTACATAAAAATTCAAATTTAGCTTTTCCCAAGATATCTCCCAGAAAGCTTATTCCCAGCACTCACCTGCTGCGCTGTCCCGGACCAAACCAAAAGTAGAAGGGTGACCTGTGCAATTATTCCAGTGCATTTTCTCCTCCAGGGATCCATCGCGGAGAAGAGATAACCGCTTAAAAGTGGATAAGTGGTCGTCTCCGGCGTCCTCTCCTCTAAACTTCCTGCTACTCCCTCTTTTTTCTTTGCTCAGATCCCTAATGAACAGCGTGTTTGTGAGTGGTGGATCCAGAGCGCCAAGAGCAGCCGCCTTCCTCCACTGAAAAGAGCTGAGTGAGAGGCTGCTGGCTGCTGGTCTGCGCGATGAGAGAGAGAGAGAGAGAGAGAGAGAGGTAGGAGTGAGAAGGAGAGGGGGAGAGGGAGAAGAGGGGAGAAAGAAGGAGCGAGAGAGAAAACAGAAGTAAGAGTGCGCGTTAGATAGAGAGGAAAGGTAGAAATGGGACAGAGATAGGGAGGATACAGAAAATAGAGGGGTTAGAAGTGAAAAAGATGGAGATAGTTTGGCTGAGAGAGAACGAATGAGTGAGGTGACGTTGACAAAAAGTGAAAGATGAGAGGGGTAAGCATGAAAAAGAAGGATAGAGGTAGATGTATGGGTGAGACAGAGAAGAAATAAAGTGAGGACGAAAGTGAAAGAAACAGATGGAAGTTGGAGTGAGAAATATGGGGTAAGAAAGTGAGAGGGGGGTAGTGAGAAAGAGATAATTATATTTTTAACAGATCTGATTGTGTCTGACAAAACATTTGTGAGAGAAAGTTTTTGTGTGAAAATGAGAGAGAGAAGAAGGATTGAGATGAAGGGTGAAAGAAGTATAAGTGAGTGATAGAGAGATAGAGAATAGGTAGAAGTAAGAGCAAGATGGTAAGGTAAAAAAAATGATGAGAAAGGGAGTGAGGTGGGGGTGAGAGAATGATCTGATGAAAATAAAATTAAGTAAAATATAAGCTTGTTGACTAGACACAGTAAAAGGAAGAGCAGGATTTGTGAAAGAGAGAGAGATGAAGGCAATAGGAAAGTTAGACAGGGAGGTTGAGAGAGAGAGAGAGATGGCTTAAAAAGAGAAAGAAGTAGAGGGAGAAGAGAAGCTTTCATTAGTGTCACAGCTCCACAGAAATGCATCAAAAAGATTCTTTATTAGTCACTAAAACGTCTCCACTTGCTCATCCACAAACCTTTGACCGAGACGATTTGAGACGATGTGCCTGGCCCGGTTAGTGAGCGTGTCCTCCTCCTCCCCCTCCTTCTCCCATGTCCCGCTTGGATCCAGCTCAGTCTATTTGAGTGGAGCGCTGCACTTGAGTTCTGCAAGATGTGAAAACAAAGCATGCTCCTGATTGGCTATTATCATGATAAAAGGCTGAGGAGGAAGTTCACTCCTCTGGCTTTGAATGCTCATTAAAAAGCATCATTTCACTCATCCAAATAGCTAAGGAATGCATGTGGGCTTTTCTCATTTAGTTTAATTTGAATCCACATACTACATTTTGTATATCTCTAAAGTGACTTCTCTATTTCTTTTATTCATGATTTGTTCCTGTTTACCAGCAGAGGAGCAAGTCATTTTGAAGCATGCAATCAAGGATGCCAAAAAAGAAAGAAATTATGGTTGAATTTCAAGAATGGTGTCTATTAATGAATAGTTTGAGCCACATTCAGGTTTTAAAAACAGTTGCTGAATGAAGATGGCATTCTGTAAAATAATCTAAATGTCAGAGTGTGCTCAGTTCTTTGGGAGTATAATTAATCATAATTTCCAGTGCACCATGAGGTTTGATATGTGCTAATAGAGGACGGACATTGTTCTTTACAGATAATAAAGTTTTTTCTTCTTCTTCTTCTTCTTCTTTCTTTTATAAAATAGAAATGATGAATCCTTATTATGGGAACATCACTGAGGTCCTCCTATATTCATTCTTGCTCATGTGTCCAATGAAAGCTGCCACACAATGCCAAGGTGACAGAAGCAATATCTCTGCCCCAAATTGGATTTTCGCACTTTATTTGACGACTGTGTAAATATCGGGGCTGGAGCCAAAGTAAAGAAAGGGATTTTGCTGCAGTCTTTATCAGTATAATCAGAGTCATTATTGCGATTGCTCCGTAGTGTCGGTGTCCTTGTTTTATCAGTGAAGATGACTTGCCATAGAGCCCTGCAGGGTGTTGGAGAGGCTTTTCAGGAGCCGAGAGCCACGCTGCATGTCAATGATGAGGCTAGTGTGAGTGAAGACTACGCTCTATGTGCCAGGGCTGGGCTGTGGACTAAGCTGTTGGCACTGAAAAAAACACAAACAAAAAAACTGCTTTAGACTGAGGAGCAGTGAAATGCATTGGACTTGCTTGTAAACATGTTTGAGAAGATTCTCAGATCTGCAGCTTGTGACAGAAAAAATAACGTTCAAAATAATCACGCTCTGATGTGGTTTGTCTTTCTGGTAGTCGGTACATTTTTAGAATTTGCACTTGAAGGATATTGCATTCATGGCTCTCTGATTGGTGACATATTCTTATTTGAAAAGGTATCTCATTAACAACAAGTTACACAGGGGTCACTTTGACAAACGTTGCTGTCAGGCTTGACAACCCATCAGATCCATTGATTTTATCTGAAATCCTCATGAATAAACAACTGACAGTGTTTTTACCCCTAAAATTACGGCGTGTTTGGCTTGGATGCTGTTTTTTTTTTTTTTTTTGCTGTGCAGCAGTATTGAAGTCACTGCTGTGGCTGCTGCCAGTCCTTGTTTGGTTGAATTCATTTCTATTTTGCATACTAAATGAAAGGCAGCCTATGACTGATGCACTCTGGCACCACTTTATATTCACAACACCTGCTGCACACTTTGTAGGGCTTTTAGCCTGGCCTCAGGCCTGGTCAGTTTGCCACTTTCACCAGAGAGTGGGAGAGTGGACCATGCATTGTGGGAGGACATGACACTTTTATTCAAATCATTCTAGACTGGCTCTAAAATGCTGATGTCGAACAGTAAAGCAAACAAATGCATGAACTCCAAATAATAATCTCCATTTCAAAATATGTTTCCACAAACACTGAGTGGGCTGCATAAAAGGTCAGTGTTGAATGTGGTATTTTTGCTCTAGAGGTTTAAACATGGGTCAGCTCGCTTTTTAACACATTTTGTATCCCTCACAATTACTTTATATCCTCTGTTTATAGAAAGTGCTAAAAAGTGCAAGTTGAAATGAAATGCAAATGCAGTGGCTTTGGTCACCTTGAATATAAATGATTAGTTCTATGCATGTGGAGAGGCTTGTTTACAGGGAGCCCCAGCACAGCACAAAATACAGGTCTTAATGGGCCACCTGCAAAATGTCTTTCTACAGAAGTGCACAGATCTGCAGTTTGAATTTTGTGTGAAACTCTCTAATCAACATACTTTTCCACTGAAATATTGTGCTAACTGGATTGTGCGTGAGGTTATTTTGTTTTTGTCTTTTGCTGAAGTCAAATAATTAACCATTTATGGACAATGTTTTTTTTCCATAGCTAGCCTCCAGCTTGTTTCCTTGGGAGTTAACTTTTCATGAATCTAGAAACATCAATGCCATGATACTTCACACTGAACCACTGCTCTACTGTGAATTTTCTGCTGACATTTATTTACTGAACATGACCGAGGTGGAATCCACGTAGAGAGGGACAAAACAACAGCAAAAATATCTGAAAACAAACTTCTTGACATTTGAAAATCTAAAATGGTCCAGTGTTGTGCCCCTTCATTGTGCTGTGTGACACCAGTCTGAAGCGTCTGTGGTGAATACTTTTGATGCCACTCCAAACACAGCTCTCCATTGGATACCGCTAAATGTCAGCTACTTCCACGTGTACTTGCTTTTATGCTTTTCATTGAGGTGTTTGTTATTGTTGGTTGATTGTCTGTTGTAGTTGGATACATACATACATACATACATACATACATACAGTAAGAGATACATTTGTTTTAGACTGATGGGGTTTCAGTTGTTGACTTTTGGTCGGTATGTCTTATAGAGCTGCATTGTTATGTTGGATGAAATAATGTAGATACAGGAGATTTAGAAGTTATGTGGGAACTCCTGGGAATAATCACACAACAAACACTGTGTATCTGTGTATCTGTTTTTAATCTAATCTAAAAATTGCCGAATAAAAACCACTCAATTTACCGGTAAGTGTTTTTGTTTTATTGTTATCCCAATTTAATTAATTATATTATTGTTGCAAATGGGGAATTTTAATATATTGCAAAAAATGTAGAATTTAGGAAGTCTTTTGTTGCTATCTTCTTAGCTTAGCGTTAGCTGTGGCTGCGCCCATGAGTGGGTGCTTTGCATTGCTGTGGTAGACTAAGTGGAACAACCCTTATGCCCACTTTGCAACTCGCATATGGAAACAATAAGATTAAAGATTTCAAAATAGATTAATGCGATTAAAAAATGTAACTCGATTAATATGTCTGTAATTAATTAATGCACTAATTTGACACTCCTAGTTTTAATTTGATTTATTATGTAATATAGCTAAAATAATCCAATGCAATTACTATTGTATCTTTTTTTTTTACAAATAAAGGTTGAAACATGGTGAGTGAATATTTATAGTGTTTTATCAATAGAAATGTGAAAGTTATTGTTTTTACTTTTAGATTTAATAAGGGTCATTTCATGATTATTATTTTCAATCTGTTTTTTTCCCAGTACAGATATATTGTCAGAGAATCTAAGGTATTTAAGTGAAAATTAGTTTACCATCATCAGGACCACTTTAGCTGAGGGATATGCTCTAAAGTGGAGCATGTTTTTTAGTTGGCAAGGGAAACCGGTGTGCTAGTCATGTTGTGCCACGAAGCACTCGCTGACAACCAGGTGTTTCAGTTTTATAAAGTTGTGATTTCATATGACCTTGTAATGATTTGCCAATGATTATATTCAGTGCTTTTATGTCAGCTGTGTGCTTAAACAGACTCTTTCCATTGCAAACTCTCAGAAGAGCTTCAAGTGAATGTGTGAATATGACATGACTGAACTATTCATTAATTAATCATTAAAATAAACTGGCTTTCAAATACAGAATTGACTCTAAAATGAATGAACCTGAACAGGAATATTGAGTTAAATTACTGAATAATCTGATTTAAAAAGTTGTAAGCATTACTACCTAATAAAATCTGTCCCTAAATTTCATGGTTTGTGCTCTCCATGTTTAATGGATTGATCTGATTTATTACAATATTAGTTAGAGAACCACCTTTTTTAGAATCTTAATACCTTGCTTATCAATCTGTTCGTCAAAGGAGTCAAACTGATTTACTCTTTGTAAATTGTTTGACAGAAATAATTTGCGATGTTTCTGCAAATGAACTCTTCACACTCATTTCTGTCAGTAATTAGTCATAACTATCTTTGTGTCTCTCCGGCTAATTAATGGAGAATTTAATCTTTCATGCCTCAATAATAAGCGATAGGAGCTTTGAACGGCAGTATGATTTTGCTTAGGACTTGATAATTGAGACCGTTAAATGACTAAAGGCGCGTTGAATGAAAGCACTGGGGTGAAAGATGGCTTATTGATTCACAAAGTCCCTGACACTTGTTGGACTCAGCTAACTGGCCGTGTCGCTGTTGTGCATGTTGAGTGACGCTTGCCCAAAAACCTCCTCTGTGCCTCTGACCTCGGGGAGATCAGGGGAATATCGAATGTGTGTCCTCCGATGCTAGAAGGAAGTTTAGGCGAAGGTTTTTTTAGCGCTGCAGGTTATTGACGGGGACGTGAAGCGTGATATTAGGTGCAGTGCTTTGTGCTGGGAGCCTCATAGCCCTAACGATCCCAAAGTGTCGCCGAGATGTGGCAGAGGACTGACAGGGTTTCTCAGCTGGAAGAGAAAGTGTGCTTTTACTTGTTAGATAACAAAGACACTGTCAGATAAGAGATGATATGCACATCCACCATGTACGCTTCATGCACAAGTCCAAGGTGGGACACTGTCACTACCTGTGCGTAGACAGTAATTGGACTCAATAGCTTGTTTAATGTTTTTTGGACAAGTTTTGAACCAAACTTTTGTATCCTCCTGCTCTTGCACAGTGTTTTGCAAATAGTGGTACATCTGGTGGTACATGAACCCTTCTACAGTATTCGATTTAATAATGTAATCTATCAACAATTTAGTTTAATTGTAGCAAAAACCTGACCTGTCACCCCCCTAAAACTCTGCCTACTTGTCCAAATCCTGTTGACTTTTCCTATATTCTTCAACAAATAAAAAATAAAAAGAAAGGGTTAGGGCAGGGCTATTCAAATTTCAGCCTTGGAGCCAAATGCATATTTTGGCCCACTGTGGACCGGACCTTTTTATTGTTAAGCAGTGTGATTGTTGTTAGCTGTTGTTCACTAGCCAACTGTATGCATCATTTGACCACATTTTGTTATAAAATTACTTATTTTTTATGGTCTTGGTTTAGTCCCAGATCTGATGTTGTGGTCTAGTTTTATTCAAGATGAGGTTTATCTCTGATGTGATCCAAATGTAGACAAATGTAGTCTTGGTTTGTAAGCTTGGTCTAATCCCTCTGCTGCTATGATTCAACTCTGGTTGTTGATTATTACACTGGGTTTGTTTTGACTTTGTCTTGATTTTGTATTTATTTCAGTGAAAATAGTTGATAAGTTGATAAGTGGTACCATTGCCACAGGTTTGTGGATAGTGGATGTAAGCTCGCGTTTGTATTCAGGCCCTCAGACCATAGCCCACTCACAAATATGGCCTACAGATAAATATAATTGAATAACCCTGGGTTAGGGGAAGCCTCCTATTTTTATATAAGTTCTATCATTCTATAATCAGGCTCAGTTTGCGTTCTAAATCTACGAATAAAAACATACCACAAAAATTCAACTTTTGTATGGGTTCTACCAAACGTACTAAATGTATTGCCTGTTTCCAAAGCATTTTTAAGTTAAATTAGAGGAATAATGTCAATATATTGTCCCAAATTATACCCAGACTAGTTAGACTTTGCTTCTCCTTCTATAATACATGATTCCCAAAGTGGGGCCCGGGAGCCAAACTCAGGCATTCCAAGAGATTTAAATTGGCCTGCGAAGAGGTGCTATGAATTGTCAAGAATGTCGGTTTGATTGAATTTTAAGTTGAATAGATTGTCAAAGTACATAAAACAATTTTATTCAGCTAAACATGTTAGCAAAATACAATTTAATCACTCTATTATTGCAAATAAAATGTTAAGATGCAACATAAAATTAGGTTTGGCCCTCGACACGCAGCAGCATTTTTCACATTGGCCGTCCGAGGAAAAATAATTTTAATTTTGGCCTGCTCATGAAAAAAAGTTTGGGTATCCTGATACAGTATATACTGTGTTCGTATGTGGTACTTGGTATCCAAACTTTGAGACTTACATAAGCCATACTCTGTTACATTCAAGTACAGAATGTTTTGAAATGTGTATAGAAACAATATCAGTGCACGATGAGTTCCTAAAAATCAATTTTCCATAACATTTAGATTATTTTTGCTTTTAGCCATGTTTTAAATGAACCTTTTATCCCTGTTATTTTATCATGCAGCTTTACTGTTGCATAAACCATATTCAGCTTCAAAAAGCACAAATTCCGTTTTGAAGTGTATCGCAGAGACAACAGCAGTGCGGCGGCTCCAATCAATGTTACTGTAAATGAATAGATACAATAAATGAGAATCAACAAGCTTGTGGGCGGCTGAAGCATTTCACTTTTAAAGACTTTACCATTCTCAACGCTCCCAAATCAAATATGAATTTAAAACCTTCAGTTATCAGCATTGGTCTTACTGAATACCTCTCAGGTTACTTTCTGTAGTTTTCTTTATTTTGTCATTTATCACTGTTTACTTGTTCTTTGATTTTTGTTTACTTGTTTTTTTAATTCAGAAAACTCTACTGTACACTGTGTTTTATTGTGCTACGCAAACACAGGTAAGCGCGTTTCCATTTCAGTTGTAGATACTGAAAATGAGAACATCGTCCTGGGAATCAGCTTTGGAGCTTTATAAAAGTTACAAAACTCAATTGAATTTAAAGCACCACTATAAAAGTTGTCGTATTCCTTTATCAACCATTACGTGACAAATGTGAGTGAAATTTCCCCTCAAGAGACAAGGATCTATTGACAGAGAGCAGGTTTACACTTTGAGCCCCTCGTTGTCGATCTGCCAACAGTAATTCTCTGCCCAGCGCCTGTATCACCTGATCAACCAAGCGCGGAAAATGCAGACGGATTATTTTTCATGCTTCACCATTTTTTACTGAATTCAGAAAGTCCTATTTGCTGCAAAATGTACTCCTGTTGCCTCATTTTCTATTAAGATTTCTAAAGTTATGCCTATTTGCGAGAGCCTCATTCCACTATTGTCCCATTTAAGTCTGGGAATGAATCCAACTTCTCCATTTGTAGTGTGCATCGAGTTGTGCTGAGAACAGTCAATAAAAAGGCCACTTTAGTGTCAATGCCGTTTGATTTGTCTCACAATTTGAGATAATTATGTCTTATAGAGATTTTAGTGTGCTATTGATCCCATTAGCGCGCTGTAGATAAAAAGTAAATATGGTTCTTGTGTTGCAATATAATTTTCAACCGTATGAAGGTCTTACACAATAAAAAAAAGTAAGAAGAACTTAATGTGCCAATGACAGGCTGAGCTATCTATGCATTTTGTAAGAGCGCAAACTGATTTAAAATGTAGTCCTGTTTAGTAAATACTGGCTTCAGCACCTCTAAGCATTTTTTGTAAATACTAATATAGCGATTCATAGCGACATACCTTTTAGCCTGCTTTTACTTACCAGTAATATGTCAGTTCCTCAACCTTTGACCTCACAGATGAAATTGAACTGTGGGTAATCTTTCACTCAAACTTGATTCATAGCTTTCCCTTTTCTCTCTCATTGTCTGACACTGTGCGGTCATAAAACACCCGACTTCCCCTGCTGTTATTTCATCTCTCTGTGAGTGCTGCATTAAATTTTCTGAGACTGCGGGAAAAGGAACAAAATAAATAAAAAACTCTCTCCCTGGGGTCGCTCAGTGGGAGGCCAGTTCATGTGATCGGGAAGAAACCAAAGTGTAACAAAAGTAAGATGTCTTCTTCTGTTGCTCTGCCCACTCGCAGGCTATCGGAGAGAATGAGCCTGTGCTCTGGTTTATTGTCTTTATTATTGTAGAATATTTTTGTTTTGCAAGTTCACAAAAGAAAAACTCACCCAGGCAATGTTCTTGCACTGTCTGGGATATTCCATATGGCACCAAACTTACAGTACATTGCATTTATTAAAGAAAACATATTGTGCTTTTGTCTGTCCATATAGTTCTAATCTCAGACACTCCTAGATCGTCACAGTATTTTATAATTTAGACATTGTAGATTTGCCAAAATGGCTCTTCGGTGTATTATATTTTTCAAAAATAATATTGCAGAACAAAGTGCTATCTATCTGGAATCATCAAAATCAGAGACTGACAGGAATGTTTGTTTGTCTATCAGAGAATAAAGATTACTCAAATATGCACGATTCACTCTAAATATTATTTCGAAAGGTTAGATTAGAATAAAATAACAACTTCTGTAACATAGTTAAAAGCTCATAAAATTAGAGGGATTATTTGTTTCAACGCGGGGATGCTCGCTCAGCTTCAATGTGCGGCTGCGTGTTACACGGTAATAGCAACACATTAACATTTATCACGTTCAGAAAAAAAAGTTATGCTACTAAATCAACACTAGTGAATGAAATTTGTTCTCATGACCCACATGTATTACCTTCAGTGAGTTGTAAACAGCGACAAAAATGTTTCAGTGACTCAACATCCATTCATAGATCCAAACTGCCGCAGTTTCCAACTAGACTGTAGTGGTGTATCTCTCAGCAGCTGACGTGTGCAGGAGCAGAAAGTTGTAAACAGATAATGTGTAATCCAGAGACTCCGGAGCACATCAGACTTCTGATGTAAAATATAAACAACTGCTTGAGTCAGATATAGGGGTTCAGTTCCAACAGATGAATACGGCCATTGGACAAGACGCATCCACTTCTTCCCCAGTGTGCAGGCCTATTCCACTTGAATATACTGTACTGTAGTTCTTTCAAATGATCAATTCTGATGTATCGCCCATTTCCTAAAAATATTTTTGTCTACTGATTTTTTTCTGGTTTAGCACTAATTTGGACTCGGTTGAAGTCTGTGGTAAGTTTTGTTCTGTTACAAGTTATATTTCTGGTTCAGAGTTTGAACAACAATATGGGTAAAGCATTTTGCATGTTGTTTTTCCATAAAAACTAAACAGTAATAGTTATTTTATTGAACTATTTCTGGGGTGATACTGCAACCCTGAATTCTGTTAAAAACTGTTTTTAACATGTGCACCATGGGTTAGAAGTCCTTTGATGCAAAGCACTTTGACTGCCTTGAAGGTAGACACATTTTTCTTACAGTATGTGTGAATGTAATCATAGACCATTTCATTACATTCTATTGTCCAACAAAGAGTGAATTTCATTTTTTTGAGTTTCATTTTCAAATCAAAATTTACTATCCAGCCTTTTCTTTAGTACAAAAAATGGGTTTGCCGTTTTAGAATTGTGTCCATATTGAGTTTCTTTTATGCCATTCATGCCCATAGCCCACAGGCCAGAAAAGTTACATCGTACATCTTTATTCTTCTTATTCTATGCTTTCTGTCCTCTGTCCTGCCCCGCTTTCTCTTTGCCATGAGCACTGCACCTGCTCAGTTACCTCCTGTAGCTGACCTGGCTTTTGTCATTGAAATACTAAAGTTATATGGTTGCTGCTGTGATTCATTTCAGCAATACTGTACTGTACTATATATAGTTAATGACTTTTTTATGTATGTCGAATAAGAGATATTAAACATTTGATTGACTGAATAAGATGTGCGTCTTCACAGATGTAAAGTATTTTGGGTTAACAAAACTCTTTGGACAGATTGCTGCAGCTAAATTCGGCTTGGGGATCTGTCCAAGGTGCTTAAAGTTGCTATAGACTCCAGCCATCTGTGACCCTCTCTGTCCAAACAGGCACACCCTCTTTCTTGCTTGAAAGGCTGCTGCATTCAAGAAAGATTGATGGATTTCAGTTCAATTTTGGTTTTAGTATTCAGACCAAATCAACAAATGTATTTTTATCTCTTGTTCTTTATTACAGCCACTGATCAGCTTATAATCGAGCCGTGAATAGTAATAATTATAACCCATTTAACTTACAAAGCTCTCTTAACTTATCAACAACAGTACTCTTTAATAGAATTCAGCTACAAGTTGTACACAAAAATAAGTTAGCAGACAATCCTCAAAACTGAGTGCAGTTTTTGTTTGGAGGAAAGAATGACTATTTTTAGTGATGAAGTGCCATTATTAAAAGTCTGTATTGCGTGTGCGCGGGAAATAGTATTTAAATAACCCAACTTATCACAACTTTTAGAAGTGAGCACGTGTTGTGGGAAGTTGCTAACAGACACAAATGCGTGCTAAGAACAAGCGCGCCTCCTGCATTTTAGAGAGTATATCTGGTATTTTGAAATATGTTGAATTAAAATATTTTAGAAAATTATTTTTGTCAGACTCTCGACCAGCCCAAAATGCAAGCTATGTAGTTCCATCTTGACATAAACAACCCCGACGTTGGAGCCTCACTACTCAATTGCTTTTCACAGTGGCTTGTCATTATTTAAAAACCGTCATGTGTGTCTGTGAATGAGTCTTTTTGTCTGTTGACTTGATCTCAATCATCAAAGATGTGCACATTTACTCAGCCCGCCACAGTGTGAGACGCCTGGAGCTGGCCGTTTGCTGTGGTAAACTGGCAGAGTACAGCGCAGACAAATTAATGGAGAGGCTAACGACTGTACAGGATGGTAATGGAGCTCTTTGTGCCTCAGTAGCTCGCAGTTCACCGGGTTAATGGGGTATTACAGGAGAGCAATGTAAGGAGAAGAGCGCATTATGGAGACAGGGAGGCGGAGGAATGCCAAAAGAAAACTGGCAAAGACAGGAAATTGAGGGTGAATCATCGCTCTTTGTAGTGGTGCGCAGAAAGTTGTCCAGGTTTTGACACACGCTGATGTAAACTGTGGAGGAGACAGGGAGGAAGGCTGACATCTTCATCTCATTCATTATTCATGCTACTTTCTTCTGTCACAAAAGATTCGGCTTCCTCGACAGCTGCTACACAAGTGTCGTGCTTCAAATAAAAAACAATTATGTCTGAATCCGCCGCGTGGGATTTGATCAGCACCACATTGTATACGTTCTATTCAGACAAATTTGTTTCATATGACACTTATCAGATCTTCTTTAACAGTGCAGCTCTGGGAAAAAAACAAAAACACTTTTTTCTGATTATTCTACTCTGCATTTGACCCATTCTGCAATGCTACAGGAGTAAGCTGACCAGCACATCTTGAGCTAAGTTTGGACAGGAGTAGGGTTGTCAGAAGTAAGGCTGGGCCGTTAATCAAAAGATGAAGAGATCAATAATGAGCCATGTCAAATTGTCACATACTCTAAGAAGAAATTTGATTGTTTTCTGTGTTAAACGGCACAAATTAGAAGTACTTTTGAAAAAACGTAATAAAAAAAAACTGCCCAGCCCTAGTCAAAAGTATTGACAGTCAGATAAGATGTTAAAAGACTGGTTTGTGCCAAAAAACTTGACCCAAAGAGAGCATTTGCCTTCTCATTGTAGTGTCAAAAATGATATGAAGAGTAAAATCTATTTTTTAATACAGAAATCAAGTTTGAATATTTAGTACTGTGACAGCATCAGTGGTAGGATTGCAATCACAATCAACTTGAAATCGCATTTTAAACAGACAAAATTAGCAAAAGGTGGAAATTTTAGAAGTGCCATCCTTTCCCTCACAAACAACACAATCTCCTTTTATTTCTGTACCGACATGTTTTAAAAGGCATGTCCTTTATTCTTTTAGAAGTTTATCAGCCCATAAGTTTATTTGTTTTTATCAATGTCACGCTTTAAAAGTGAGTGACCATGTAGAATTTTGCAATTTTGCAAATCAACTGGACTCCACAATACATGTCCAAAAAATGAATAAAATAATGCAGACCTTGACGTATTGACCATATTTTGCTTCATTGCATTGAGTCCTTAAATGTGCTTAGATGTTTTGTCAGTGATGTCAGTTATAAATTAGCCTTTTTGTTTTGTATTTGTTGTTGTTTTACCAACTGCTTATCCGGACTACATAGAGATTGAGAGCATGTTATAGTGCTGTTAACATTGCTATTAGAGGAGGAGGTCATTGAGGTCTAGACATCCACAGACCATTTACTCATTCGTTCAGCTGCATCATGCTATTCTTCTCCTGGGCTTAAACTTTCTTTCAAGTTCTCACTAAGACAGATTTAGTTTTAAACGCCATACAACATGTCATAACTAAAAACAGATTACCTGACAGTGTAGAAAGATGGATACAGAGAAAAACTACTCTCTGATGGTGCTTTGTTATTGCTAATTATTTCAGTGGGTGTAAAATATATCTGTTTTGCACTGCATCCTTCTCCATGATGTTGTTTTGTTGCACTCATGTAGGCAATTCTTCATGTGCCCCGAAATAAAATTTTTCCTGCACGCCTCTATCTCTGTCTCTCTGTCTGTCTGGCGGAGGAAGCGATAAATCAGATAACTCACTTTCGGCTTTTGTCTGCAGGGCCATGAGGGTCAGCACAAAAGTAGTAAGACTGCAAAACTTTATTTTTTTATTACCAAGTGAGACGGTGACACATCTTACATCAGGGACATTTTGGACCGTAACCTCTATGGAACAATGTGGACGGACTGTTTTGCTAATTAGGTTTTAGTGTGAGAAAGCTGCATTTATTTTTGGTATAGTCACCTCAAGGTGTCCTAGAATAGATAAACTTAAAAGCCTTGACCTTAACTAAAACACGGAGATAAATCAAGTGTATTTTTAGTCTTATATTGACTTTATTTTTACATAAATAAATGTGAAACGGTTATCAGCTTATAGTGAACTAATCCCTCTTCTGAACTTGCAGGCAAATGTCCTTAAGTGTCCTGAGCTGTGCCACTCTCAGAAAGTACTTGAGCGGGAGAAAAACTATGAAAAACATCAAGTATTGCTAAAATTGGATAATGTATTCCCATGTCTTTCTAGTGTGTCATTTGTTGCTTAGCTTTGTCTCACTTGCAAACACTGATAAGGGAATGGAAGAAGGGAACGCTTAGATCTTTTTATGTTTACTTCTTTGTCGTCCTTCAGTTAGGTTTTGCAAAAGTGAGATCAATTTTAGTAGCATTCTTGTAGTTGTTGCAATCCCAGGAGTAAGCATTAACAGGATCTGATGAGAGTATTCTGTCTTTTATAAACCAGTCAGAAAGAGAGATGTGTTTTAGTCCAGGTCATATTTCTGTTGATAAAAAGACAGTTTGATAAAAAGAAAATATTGTTTGGCCTTTGATAAGCAGAAAAAACAGTCATAGTAGTTTTACCCAGTGGCAGTAGGAGGAATCTAGTCAGAAACTTTTTTTTTTTTTCAAGAATATGATGTAATTTCAACCCGACTGCAGGAGACCTATAACTAATTGTTCTATAAGAATTGACGAAACTAAAAACCCATACCCTCAACCCTAACATTATTTGGTTTGAGTCAAAATAAGTCCTTTTCAATAGACAACAATCATACGTTTTTAATAAAGTATCAAACAAGCAAGGCACTGACGTGTGACATTGAAACATTTGTATTTTTTTATTAATTTATTTTTTATTTTTAGGCTGAAGGACATTCAGCAGATTTCAAATCACAACCTTGTGGCCGGCTGCACATGGAGATTCTGTGGGATTTGTGTCCACTCAGCCACTGAGCAGTACTCATTTTAACTCTAGCTGCAAATTCTGCTATATAGTCCCTGTCTGCCAACTCTGTTTTAAGCAATATGAATTCAAAGGTAAAAAACATTAAACAGAGTGCCGCTGCTAAATCTTTAAAGGGATCCAAACTTTTCAGTGTTAGACTGACAGCTGTCTGGTTCAACTACAGTAATCTCCATCAGCAAGAAAACCTGAATCTGCTTTTGACCAGAAATAACCCGTTAGTTATAGAATAACTTGACAGGTCATTGAGTTCAAGGATAAATGATAAAGAAAATGCAAAATCTCTCTACAGTTTTAGTTTCTAACAGGTGTAATCTGGCATATTCATAATGAAATGAAAGTTTAATATCAACATAAGCTTTGAATCTCATTTGCATTTTGCTGTCATTCAGGCAGTTCACATTGAAAACCAATAAAAGTCACAACCCAGTGTGCAAAGTGAAACTAAATTGTATTCAGAGTACTTGTACTTGCAGACTGCAGCTGTTCCATTTGGTATTCTGTTTATGATTGTGGAGGCAGAAACCGTGTCATTTTGAATGCTATGCACAATCAAAGCCCATCCAGCGGCTTTGATTACATTTTAAAAACAAAAATTACAGTTTTTGTCAAACCTGGCAGAGGCGCCTGCTGCTCGCGCTTCATCCTGATTTAGTTCCTGTTGTCGCTTCAAAGGAATCTGTGATTGTGCTGTTTGCCGTGTCATCTTCTCCATCCAAACTCGCATAGACACTCTATTCAATGCAATTAGTAGTCCTAAGCAGCTATCTGTAGCGCTTCATTAGTGGACTGTGAAATGGAAGCTCATATGTTCAAAGCATCTGATGTTTTCTCTAAGGCCACAGCAGTGAATTGTAATGAATATGTCGCAACTTTTCATTTACTTTGACTGCTGCCAAAGCACTGCCACATTACTGCTGGAAACAACTGCTGACTCAGTTACCTTTTTAACAATAATGATGCCTCCTAACTTCTGTCTTTGCTGAGGGTTTGTTTCAAATGTGAGTTTAAAAGTTTAAGATGTGAACAAAGGACATAAGGTGCGACATGAACTACCCACAAACTGTGAAAGGGTGGGAGCTTCTCAACTATTTCATTCTAGATCATTATTATCTATTGGAAAACTTGATAAAAATGTAAATTGTGACCTAAAACTTTTCTGATGGTGAAGATAAAGAATGTTCACAGTATGTAATTTTATATTACTAAGAGGAGTGGACATAAGGAGGCGGTACTGTTTGCAAAGAACACTTTGCCAAGGATAATTTAGTTGTCGATAGATGGGCTTTGTCGCCTGATGTCAGTTCTTGCAACAACAGTTGGTCCGTTGTTATTGAACAATAACAACTGACCAAAGTTAAAATCATCAGCAAAATATAAACTCCAGGATCATGTACTGCTTTTAAAAATATTTTAACAAACATTTTAGGACCAGATGTTGAGTTTAAGAAGTATAGAGGTACAAATGTTTCAATAGAAGAAAGTGAATAGGAGCGAGAACTTTGAGAGACTAGTTGGCTCTGTGCACGGAACTTCAGTTGGTTTGTGTTTGTTCAAAATAGTAAACTTCTGTACATACGACCATTTACTGTTAGCGTTAGCATTTAGACACAATCACGTCTCTTTTTAAACACTCAAGTGTCCTCTGGTGAAATATTCATCTGGTTTGTAGTCTTTAACATGTTTTGTGTAACATTCACCACAAATGTCTGATCGAAAGAGTATTTATTTGTTTTAAACTGATGTAGTGAAAACCTCATAAAAATAATTGAACAAGAAATTAACCAAAACAAGCCAACTGCACAGAGCTTATTGTGCTATTGGTAATTCTTGGAATGTGGTGGAAAACGACACTTCTTGCCCCTGACACTGGATATGTGCCACAGTGTAAGTCTGGGAGCCTATCTCTCGATCTTGAACCTGGATGATGTCTGACAGGATTCCTTGGAGCATTTTACTTATGAAGCATGTTTTGATTTGAATAGAAAAACTGGAGTGCCCCCCCAACCTGTGGACACAAAATGCTAATTCTGTATGGGAACCTGGGCCAAGAAAAACAAAACAAAACAGACCCACAACCTTCTTGTTAAGAGGTGAAAGTACGGACCACTCTGCCACCATGCTGTTAAAGTAGAAGTAGTAGTTTAGTAGTGAGTTCTGAGTTTGTACTTCCTGCCCCTTTGTGCTCATAATCCTTATATGTCAGGAGAGTTTTATTGAAAGGTGCCGGGGGCCGTTGTGTAAAGCTTCTTCACTCTCTCCACTCAAACTATTGGGTTTTCCCACTGACCACAGACTGCTCCCTCAGCACCCATGTTTCCTTCAGTGACTGCAAGCTCCGAGCGGATCCTGTTTCAAGGCAGACAGCCCATCAAAATGACTGACAGACGAAAAGCTTTAAGGTCAAGTCGAAGTCAAGCCTCGCCATTGGCTGCTCCAAGGCAAAGTGCATAGACTGTCTTTAATCATAATTACGTTCTCTCACCTTCCCTGTGGAGAGCTGTCTTTTTAGCGCGCTTGTCCTCTTTTGTAGAGGTCATAAGGTAAAACCGGGTCCTAATCTCTCTGCCTTTTCACTTTAACTTGATGATAGGCATTTTAAGATTAATTTTTGTTGACTATAACCCAGTGTCAATAAATAAGTAAGTACATGGCTGTCTTCCCCTGTGTATTTTGCGTTACTTCCATCATCCCTCTGATCTATGTTCAAGTCAGCCTTGTGTGTTGCTTTATAGATCAAGTGTGAAATTACCATAAGTGATGATTAAACCGCATGTAACAAAGTGCTTCTGACTCACTCATTAAATCTTGGTACCCTCAGCGACTGAAAATATGCAATTTTGTGAACTTTTTTTTCAACCCACCGGTTCTCGGCTCTGAATGTCATGACATTTGAAATCTTCCTACTGTTTTCCCCTAATGTTTTGCTTTGTTTCCATTTGTTGTGCTTGAAATTGGAGCGTTATTCTTGGCTTTTCAAAATTACAACGTGATATTTTGCCACAGCAGTTTGGATATTTTCACCTGTCAACACCTTTTAATGAGAGCTAAACTTTCTCTCACTTCTGGAGTCACAATTGGTTCGATGTTTTCAAGCAGGTGCACACAGCAACTGACAAGTGAAATAAACGCACCATTTAAACCGTTTGCCTCCACATGTTCTTCCGTGATAAGCTTTACGTTTTCTACATCTCTCTCTTTGTCTTTCTTCTTCCCACATCACAGCAAGGAGCTCTGAGGAACCTTTACTGTAGCCGCCTGGTATTCTGCCTCATTAGGAAACAGCGGCAGATTCATTTGTTCGGAAGATACTGTCAACACAATGTCAATGATGCTATCCAGGAGCTACTTGGTTGAATAAACTCTCCACAGTCTGTTCTGAATGCCTTGAATGTTAATGCTAGAACAGTAATATTCAAATCAGCTTCATTATTAAATATAGACTGTATTATTCAGTGCTGAGGTAAAAGTAGACTTGTGGCATCTAGCTCAGGGGTAAACTCTGTTCTCGTTCTGTTTACTGAGCTCCAATCTCTATTTGATGATTAAAAAAGGAAGCCTAGATTTTGTCAGTGTCACTTTTGCTTTTAAACAATCTGGTGTGGTATTAATATATTTTACTTTTTCAACACCTTTATTGTAATTTAAGGAGTACATATTAAGGAGCTTTTATCCTTGTAACAATTTGTTATTATTAGCTTACTCAAACTATTCCTACATGATTGAGTAATCCTGTATTGTCCTGCAATTATCTGTTTTGACCTATCCCCAGTCATACCCATACTGTTTTGTCATAAATGAGGCCTTAAAAAAATAAAAATCTTCTAGGCATTACATAATAATCTGCACACCACAAGATAATAATAATACGTGAGTCTAATGTTTTGGTTTTTGTGTGAACATAATTTACATTACATAAATCCCAGACATTAACTGTATTCATCCAATCTAGACATGGTCTATTCATCCAATCTAGAAATGGTTCAAAACACAGGTGCATGGTCTAAACTACATTTCACAGTTTATTGTGACATTCTGCAGCCCAATGAAATGATTCCAGTTGTTTTGACATGATAAAATTACATGTTTTGATATGACCCTACATGATATAAAAACAATATTGAATTCAGTATTGAAAATGCCTTACAAAGCTGAAAATTACTTATGGTATAGTTCAATATTAGCCAATGTTAGTCAAAATACAACATTTGGCTGCTAATAAACTCAAGAAAACAAATTAGTGCAGTGAAGAATCAAGGCCAACTGACTTGCTCTATTTAAATAAATGCCACAAAACTTTCTGCAAACTTTATTCACTGAAATGATTGGCAAGTGAAGGTTACAACTGACACATACATTTTTGTGGCTGTTTAAAAAAACATAATTATATTATATGAATCTGTTAAAAAAAAAAATTATTTTTGAGTTTTAATTATGTTCTAGCATTGCTTCTTCCTCAAAAACACAGCTGTTTTTTGACATTTGAGAGACTATTCTTTCCTCTCTGGGCCTCAAAAACACGGTTCAGAATGTTCCAAATTTGTAATATCAAAGATAGATCTTATGCCCTTTTTAGTCGATAATTTATTAGACTCATGGTGAGCTTCTGCAACATTAGCACATCAGGCATGCGTTTGATTCTTTCCCCTATTCTTTTACAGCCAGTTACTAGAGCTCTAACTCAATTTGCTATGTTGGGAACATGCATGACTTTTTTAAAGTTCTAATGCATAAGATGCCAAAGTAAAAGTACTCATAAGCATGTTTAAAAGACAAGAACAATGCAAATAATACATTGTATTTGTCATTTAAAGAAAATAAAGTAATAATGAATAACTTTACTAAACATAATTTGGTAAACAACATATAGTATACTGCTATGAAACAATAAAACATTTATAGTGAAAATATGATGTGAATGTGTAGGTCTGTTGGATCAGACCATTACCTTGGCAGAGGTCATTACATTAACAGCATATTTGCAGTTTGAATTTATCTGCCCTGCAAGTGACAACATTTAATGGTAAATTGAACTCTTTTG
Source organism: Mugilogobius chulae (assembly GCA_038363315.1). Lineage (NCBI taxonomy): Eukaryota > Metazoa > Chordata > Actinopteri > Gobiiformes > Gobiidae > Mugilogobius > Mugilogobius chulae. Next base: position 50,778,953 of record CM076398.1, on the reverse strand, counting down.
ACAACCAGCAGGACACTGAGCGCTCTCAAGTTGATGGGCCAAAAAATAACACATAGACAGGGCAATTATTATTTAAGTATTGTGGCTAAAGTGAAAATGGCTAGGACAAAATCTGTAGGTTAAAAAGGGGAATGACAGTGCAGTATCACAATTTTAATCAGTTTATTCTTAGACTATGTTGTCTTTGTCTGTTACATCTAATCCAGAGCTCAAACATAAATTAATTGATTGTGTAACATAAACAATAAACCTCTGATTTTCAGATAATTACTTTTACAGTACATTGTTATAGTAAAACTCACAATTGACTTTGCACATAATGATTGTATGCATAAATAATCTGTTTTTCCCAGAAGGGAGAAATCACAGAATCCTATAACGTGACTGTAATTGAAAAGCTCTGACCTATTTCTGGAAAAAGGGTTCATTAAATCAAATTTCATTTGCTGTATTTTTAAGTGGGCTCTTGGTTGAAACGTAACAAGCTATGGATGAATAGCAACACACTAAAAAAGATAATCAATATAAAGGTTATGCAGATGACAAAAGAGCTTTTGAAATGTTAGCAGTGAGTTTCAAAATGTATTTTCTCTTGTAGAAGCTCAAAACATAAAAAAACAAAAAACAGTGAATCACCAAATCCTTCTTAACCAATTTGAAAAACATGTTGGGGTTCAAGGCTTAGCTTTGGAGTAATTTCAGTCGTATTTATCAGATTTTTGTGTTCACATCAATTCTTCTAAATCCTCCTCAGCAAATCTGACATGTGGAGTTCCTCAGGGGTCTACACTTGTCCCCCTTTTGTTTTCTTTGTATTTATTTCTCCTCAGGCAAATTCACACATGAGTTCTGGAAAGTTAAAGCAAAATATGTGCTGGAACTATTCCGTACTCTCGTTTCGTGATTCACACTTCTGGGGGAACGAGTGAGGCAACGCTGCATGCTTTAAGCAGATATAAGATAGAAAAAACAAAAAACCATTGACACTTTTTTTTGAGACGCCAATCACGTTTGCGTAAAAAGTGTTATGTCTGAATGCAAATCAGAAATTTCTTCTACAGTAAATGCAACAGGATTAATTAAATATTGTAGAGATAAGTGTAAATTAAGTCTCATTGTGCTTCTTTTATGTGATATGATATGCCTATATAATGCACCAAGAGCTCATTAACACCTGCACAAAACATGGTGATGTTTTCGTATAGCGCCAGTTGAAAATAAAAGGCACCTGCGATACTGACTCTGGTATCTAAAAAACTTGAGCGTTTCACAGTCCAACTGGGCACATCTTCCTCACGTCTTTAAAAAGTCCTAACAGCAAATAGCGAGGTCAACAGCGTACAAGTTTTAGATACGCAAACCTTTCATGGGATTTATTTTTTAAGCATTGCTGGTTCCAACGCTTTGTTTGTGCACAGTGGAGTCCACACACATACAGTATGTTCGAGAAGAGATGCGCCTGTGATGGACCATGGCTATTCCCATACGTCCCTGGTCCATCTGAGCACACGAAAGGCGCGAGTCCAGGCGAGGCTCCTTTTAAGTTATCCAGCTGCAAACTTTGTATCTTGAAGGTGGTGTTCTGTATGCTGCTGTAAAAAGTTAAACCAGGATTCCCTAACACATCTCTCGCGTGACTCACTTCTCCTTTCAGGTTGTCAGAGCTCTACGCAGGAGGAGATGCAAAGAATTTAAACACTGATTGATGATAATCTGAGTTTGCATGCATGTTCTCTGTAATGTCCTTGACTTGTCCAGATCACAGCATTACACTCTAATAAGCTTTTCATTTTCTTGTCCACTTTGTGTAGTTTGCAGTAGTAGTAGCAGTTCTCTTGGTTTACTTTGAGTCACTTTAGTCACTCGAGTGCTGCTAGACTCATCTCCCGATTATCTTCAGCTGTTATTAGAAAACAAGCTAGCTAAGAGGTAAAGTTTCAGAGGAAAAAAATGAATTTAATAAATGCAAAGAAAGATATTTCACTTATGTTACCAGCAGTCAACAAGCTATTCAACAAGATATTCAAATGATCAGATTCCCCCACACATACACACATCCTCAGTAAGTCGGCCATTCTCATCATACTCAATATTTTATCTTCTACATTCAATTATAAATGTGCACGGAAGCCCTCCCTGTTCCTGCATGGCTCCTTCCCAAATGCTGAGTTGATATTTCTGACAGGCAGGATTAGAAAGCGGACATATTGGCTGCATTCCTCCTTCCCCACACACAAAGATCGCACCGTAAGCGTCCTAATCCCACCCATGTTTTCCTGGATGTTGGACACTTTGGCCTGGTTTGGAGTCTCCACTTTGGCCTCAGCTGCCTCTCTCGGCGCTGGGCTGGCACACAGTGAAAAGCAGCCATCTGTTTGGGATGAGAGCTTGTCCTCTGGCTGCTGTTGTGTGACGAGGAACAAAGCACATCTTAGGCTGTACTCCCAAAATCTACCAGCTCCTAAATAATGTTTAAAAAAGTGTGAGTTCCACATGCAATGACTTGTACAGGACAAACGTTTAGATTCATAAGTGTAGTTTTGTTGTTCGTTTTCAGAAACTTGTAAAAAAAAAGTAAAAAAGAGGAAAAATATATGGTGTAAGCTAAGATATAAGGTGAGATACACTCTTGTGTGGAAATTATACAGATTACTTCAGCCTCAGGAGTTTTACACTGAAAATTTGACACATTTCTAAAAGCTGATAATTATTCTCAGTTAATAAAAAAAAGAGAGTGAGGCATTACTATTTGGGCAGATTTCTTTTTAGCATGTTCAGTCTAAATACAATTCCAAGCCTTAATATTAGGCATAGTAATTGGGACTGAAGTCTGAAGACAAACCCTGTCAATACATTAGACAACTAACAACTTTTTGGTTGACTATGCATCATCAACTCAGGGTCTAAAGGCTCATAGTCTTTAAGTAATAACAATATTTTTTCAAGGTCTTTCCAAATAATGCTTTAACCACTGCTGCCACCCCTTTTATAAAGCAACTGCACATTTACTTCTGGAGACTGTGCTTTTAATTGGTCATTTTTAAGTAATATTGTGGTTTGCGGAAAAGATAATGTCAAATCTGTGAGCTTTAATGTCAGATGTCTTTTGAAACACTTGGTCGTTGTTTTCGCACACTGAGAAAGCTCCCTATGCAGAGTGTCAGCAGTAAATTAGCAGTCTTACATGCAAATAAGTAGCAAGTCTGTGCTCATTACAGTCAAGCTGTGACAACATGGCTATAAGGTCATAGGTGATATAAACAGACCCAGTGCTCACATCACTTACGCTTCACTATTTATTATGTTATTTGGGTTTTCAAATGGAGGTCACTGAAAGATGACCTTCACAGAGCCAATACTGTTAGTGCTGCCGGTGATATGATAAGTGCTTTCAGAGTGGAATGAATAGGTTTGCAAATCCTGGATCAACTTTTCATTTATGTAACTTATTAAAACTGTCTGTTTATTTGTTATATGTTTATTTATTTTATTTTTAGCATAGGTTGAATAAACATGGCAGCTGCTGGAGAAGAAAAACTGATACTTTTTCAGAAGCTTTTCAAGAAAGCACAAGGTTTCCTCAAGGATGGGATTAATAATTCTGATTAAGTCTAGTGGTTTTATCAAAAACAACCAAGGAGATGTGGCTCTTAAAGAAGATTCACAGATTGTTATCAAATTGAAGAACACCTACAGCCTACTTTAAACCTTCCAATGTCATCACTTATTGTCAAGCTATCACAGCTTTAGAACAGATTTTTTTATGTACAAAGCCTATTTGGAAAATTCAGATTATAAAATATTGTCTGGCCACCATGTTCATCTCCCAATCATCAGTACGAGTGATTCACAAATGAATTGGTCAATCAGAGATGTGTATTACTTGTCCATAAAAGCTTATTTAAATTTAAAAATAGTTAACACGGGGAACTGAAAAACAGGATATTTCTACAGAATCCTTGAGCAAAGCAAAAATGACTATTTGATGCGAAATGAGAGAAGTTTGATTTTGTCTGAAATGACAACAGATGAGCTTTTTTTGTTTGTAAGCACCACACAAAAAACAAATTAGATTATTTCATGGTGTATCATGGACTTGATTCAAAGGGAGTGAACTTTCTAAAGATAATAAAGACAGTATAGCTGCGCACATTTCCATAGTGTTCACAACTAATCCAATCAATCAAAGTGTATTTATAGAGCACTTTACAACAACACAAAAGAGGACCAAAGTGCTTTACATGAATAAAAGACATCAAGAAATATAACACAATTCCAGAGAAAAAGAGACAAACCTGTTTTCTTTAGCTATTTGAAAAGTGCAAGAGAAGTTTTTGTCATGTGTCTGGAAATAATAACACAAAGAAAATATGACTCTCCATATTATAAACATGAATTAATGAATGAATTGTTTATTTATATAGCAAATTTACACAGACGGATGTCTTCCAAAGTGCTTCACACAGCAACCGGCTCAACCTCTGACCACCACCAGGTGTTACCTAACCTGCTTGTTTTATAAACTTGCTTTGTAAAAGTTCCTTAGGGATATACTGTATATCTATTTATGTAAGTAAGTTGACCGAACAGCAACATTCCTAGGTCTAATGCAGAAAGACTGTGTCTGGCATATGATGTGGAAACTTATTTTATTGCCAAAAATAGTTATTTAGTTTCTATTATACCCTCATCAACCGATTTCAATGCAATTTTAAAATTCCATTGAAAATTGACCAATTGTGAAAATAAAGCACTGGATGAAGTACTGTCAGTTATGTTTTATGGAAATAATTTCTCTGACCGGACTTCTATCCAGGGAAACTGCTGTCAGTCCAGGAATGTGCCATGACTGTCTGACTGGCCTGGTTCCTAAGTCTGTCCATCTGTAGCGCATGTTGAGGGCTGATATCAAATCCTTTGCCGCACAAATCGCAGTTTACTGAAGCCTGAACATGCTGTATAAAAATTCTGCTCTGCTCCTCTCCAGCAGCTTTATTAGGTGCCAATAATCTCCCTAATTACAACTGGATGAAGCTTTTTTGATATTTCAAGTTCAAGTGTGAAGTGGCGAGGTTGGGCTAATCACTTCTCCGCTCAGAGCAGCCATATGTTGTCTGCTCCAGGTCACTGAAATATTTCACTCACACCTTCTGAAGTAATTACAAAGCACACTAAATAATACAGCTGTGGCTGAAGGTCTGAGCAATATAACAGCAGGCTTTTGACGCTTTCTATAATAAAACACGGCTGAGAATAGCTTGTTGTTACACCTGACACTAATGCTGTATGTTTTCAGCTTCAAAAGTGAGAGCTGTGTCATTTTAGAATAATAAGTGCTTTTCAATTAAAAGGTATGATTATTAAAACAGGAGAAAACAATGGAAGAGTGTTGATATGAAGTGTGGCTTTACAAAGTTATCATTTGCTGCAGGGACTGGCTGGCTGTAATTGCTTTAAGTGCTTCAATAATACGTCTGGACTGGACCATGTAGCTAAATTGCATTACACCACACTGCTACACCCCACTGCTCATATCGAGTTTATAACGGTCTTTGGTGCTGATATGACGCGCTGATAACTGCAGGGGCTGAGACGAAACAAATCTTTCTCTTTGTCCCTCAGAACATTCTCTCTAAAGTCTTGTCTCCTGCTATCACTGCTGAAAAGAAAGAACACAAGACAGCGCATAATCATTCAGATCATCTGTACATTTATTGGGTGTAAATGGGTGTGATTCATCTCACTTTGTCTCATGAGCTGCCACTTCTGGTGTCATTTTAGGATACAAATTAAATGAAACAGTTCTATCATTAGTTACCAGTAAGATAAAATAACAAAAGCAAAATAAAGAACAAGATATTTTCACTGCAGTATGAACACAACAGAAGTGTAATGAGCATTTTGGAACTATACTTTGGTCTTCTATAGTGCAGTGGGTATGCAAGGACTTACCAGAGGGTACATGGAATTGTTTGAATTTCAATATCAAGTAGAATTTGCAATTTTATTTGTTCTCAATTGTGAAGGTGTCTGCAGGATTTGGGAAGCTTTTGGGTCATACATGCATCTAATACATGAAAATATATGATGGAAATGGATAAGATTAGGCTATAATACTTGGAAACACATGTATTTACCTTATAAACATGGGGAATGTGAGGCAAGCTTAGAAGGTAATTGGGACACAAAAGATTGGGAAGCAATGTAGTGAGTCGTACATTGTTAAACAAACTTAGTTAACAGTGAGTAAAAAAAGAAAAGAAAATGAAACTAAAGTTCTGTGAAAGTGGTGCTGGGGTGGAGGAGGGCTGCACAGCTAAACAGCGATAAGGCCAATTTTATATTTTAGCAAGGCAGACTTTTCAGGATCCCACAGCTAAGTGAAATAGTGTCTGTTGCATTTAAAAGAGCTTTACATTAGCTTTACGTCTGTCTGGTTAGTTTAGTGTTGTTGTTTAGATATTGTAGCTGATATCTTTAAAATATGCTATTTTCAACTGAAATACAAGTGTTTATTTCACATCTTCCATGGACTGGATCAAAGCAGCGAAGGATGTCTTAAAGTCTGAAGCCTTCAGAGGTTTTGACTTGATGGGCACAAAACAAGCTGACAGTACAAAAATATATATATTATTGGCTGACCATATGCTGTACTCTGTCTAAGATCAACAGCACTTGTCTGACACTGGCAGCTGTAAAAATAACTCACTCAGTTTATAATCCACAAACTGTCTCCTCTCTAATGTTCAGACATCTCCATCCTCTTCCTCATCTGAATGCATATAAAACTGCAACATATCAGCCGCCACATCATTCTCTGTTTGGGTTGAGCCACCGAGAAGAGCGGCTTATCACAGCCAAACTAATTGGCTCTAAAATAGCGTTGCTTTAGCAGGAGCCTGATCCTCAGAGCTGTTACCCGAGCCTTACATGGAGCAAATTGATTTTTTCCGGGCCTGATTAAACTCACCTTGGTTGTGATTGGCACAGCTGATTGACTGCACAGTGATTTGCCAAAATGCTCAGGTAGTGGTGATTGCCAGCGACGCTAGCTATTGCCACCGATTTTATTCAAGCACAGATGGAGATGTCTTTAGCTTTTAAAGAAATGAAAACAGATTTGCAAACCACAGAAGACTCTTCATGCATATTGTGTGCGCTCATAATCTAGTTTTTCAATTTTGACCAAGCTGAGTTATTAAAAAGAGTTTTTTAAAGTAAATTCATGAAATGAGTCATTTGCTAAGGCATGTTGGCATTTGGCTTAGTTTGTAGATCAGTTGCGAAAAAACTACTTCAAAGTTATTTTTACACCTTAGCCAAAATAGCAATGAGTCCACACACCTACTACAAATCATTAAAATACTCTGCAAATGTCAGTTCAAATACTACTTAATGACTCTTGAAAGATTATAACCTCTGTGACTGCTGCTGTAGACTGAACAATGTAAAAATAAACACGTGGCACCAAACCCTTTCCTACAGAGCAAAAACATCATCCCACTGAGAAACATTGAAAGGGGCAAAAATGGGCCGACTGAGGGGCATTAATAACCAGCCAAAAGCAAGCCTGGAACAAGCTGCTCCGACTGAAAATGCAACACATTCCTGGCCACACAATTTCAAATGATTAGAACCGACGTGAATGTGTGTGATATAAATGCAATGTAAATCTTTTATTTGAGGCAGTAAATGTTTATGCAATTAATCGTTGGAACGCTGCACTGAAAATCCATCACAATTATTTGCAATGGATTTTTTGTAGCCACAATTAATGTCCAAAGGAGCGTTTCCATTTTTTTGCTTTACAATCACAGAAATATGAAAATGTGGGTAGTGGTCTAATCGTTCATACATTCACCCGGGAACAGAAGGTGACCAGTTCATTTCCAAAAGTTGTTGAGTGCTTGTGTCTAGTATATAACAGATTCACTGACACTATTGTGTTAAAGCAGAACCAAGCAGTCATGTAGCCCTCAAAGTAGTGTAGTACCGCACTAACGAGACAAACTTAGAACAAGATCTCGAGAAACAAGACAAGACACAAATGTGAACAAGACCAAGAAAACAAATGTCAGCCAAACCGTCGGTACTACGACACTACTCTAAAGCTCTCTTGTGTAAATCAAAATTTGCGTGTGTATTTTTAGTTTTGAAACTGGGCAGCCAAAACACATCCAAGCATGTTTTACCCTCTTAAATCAAGAAGTACTACCACTGAAAAAATCAAGGAGCCAGGGTTCGCTGGAAAGTCAGTGTCAGGTTGGAATGTGGGCGGGACTTAGAAACTGCAAGTGTGGGATTTCCTCCGAGTGCACTCGGCAGCTGAGAGAGCCGTCACCTGCTTCAAATACTGTACATAAAAAATACACTTGTAACCATGACAGAGACATTCTTCAATCCCACTGGAGCATCTGATCTGAGCACTACAGTGCAGCGCTCAGGGACCAATCTCCAGATGTTCTATCAAAAATTTCCATTAAAATATGCCCAATAGTATTTGTTCTGTTATGCATATTTTGGTTTGGTGGGAAAACTGGAGTGCCTGTGTAGATTTCTTGGTGTCTGGTCGATTAATCAGTCGATGGAATTTAGTTGACCAAAATTTGTATTAATTGACTGATTTTTTCTATTCAAATATAAGGGTTTATATAAAAGCGCAACAATATGTAGTGGGTTAGTCACAATGCGGGAGCAAACCATTCCCCACTACTTTTGTATGAAAAGGTTCATTTTGCATAAACTTAAATGCATTTGTACTTTTTTTCCAAGTATCATTTTGGGTCACGTAAATACTCAGATCAAAAAGATACTATTTTGTTTGATATCTTTTGCCACGCCCTGTTTAGATAGTCGAACATGTTTTTAGTCGACCAAGAATTTCTCTGGACTAGAGCGTCAGTGCCACTACTGCGTCAGTGTGAATACAGCGTCAGTGCCACTACAGCATCAGTGTGAATACTGCATCAGTTCCACTACAGCGTCAGTGTAAATACAGCGTCAGTGTGACTACAGCGTCAGTGCCACTACAGCGTCAGTGTGAATACAGTGTCAGTGCCACTACAGCGTCAGTGCCACTAAAGCGTCAGTGGGTAGAGGCATAAGCCCCTCACACAGGGAGAAACATGCTCCTCACATAAAGGCCTGGGCAGCTCTCGTGGGTCCTTCTTGCTGTGAGACAAAACTGTTAGCCACTTTGAAACCATACCTCCCATGTGGCTTGTGAGAAAGAGATGTGTGAAAATAAATAGATGCTAATCATTATTATGATTAGTTTGGCAGCTTGTGATACAAAGAGCAAGGATCATTTACATTGAAGCTTAGCAGCTAAATTAAGGCATTTTTTATTTCATTTTCTCATCTCATCCTGAAATATTAATCTTAAATTGAAACATTTAAAAAACTGATACAATAATTAAGGCATCAAATGCAGACAAAACAAAGGGATAACACTGCAGGATATCAGACTGTAAAATGCGACAGCTAATTGAACCAAATGAACAACTTAATTTGTCAAAACCTTACACATCTATTTATAAAACAAAGGGGAACTGTCACATCAAGACTTGCCATTGCTTTTTTGTCACATTTTCTTAACTACCTCAAATGTGTGAGAAGAAGCTGTTGCTCCTGGATTGGTTTTGATAATTTACTTATTCTTCAACTTCTTTAAACAAGTTGGTCGAGAGTTAATGGTAGAAACATTTCAAACATATTCATCTGAACAGTGTTTTTGAGGGAACTATTTACTGCCCACCAGAGATCATTTTCAATCTAAGGGACTGTTTTAAAATATTCTGCTTTGAGCCAAATTAGCCCTGCCATGGAGGAGTTTTAACCTGACACTGACTTTGGTTTTCTGATGAACCAGTTTTGGATTGTTCTACTCTTTTGTTCACTTATATTTTTTCCTTCACTAATGTTTACCTGCTAAGTCTTGCAACAGTCTATCCTATTGTTCAGATGACTTCATTGGACACCTTTTGTACCACATTCTCACCTACTAGTAAAAAGAAAATAACAACCTAACACATTATAATCTAATATATTCGACAGATCTCCCTTGCTTCTCATTGAAGACAGAAATCCAGTGATTTATTAATTTGTCGGTTTCTACTATGCATCTTTTTTTCATAGTTGCTCGCAGCACACCGAGTACTAGACTTGCCACCTCTGTGTGTAGTGTTCAAAAGAGCCCGCCTCCATCATAAAGGCAGTCAGTAATAGGTTATAATGGTGTGAAGTTGGACTCCTCTCATTTAGCCTTGGGGCCTTTGTCTGCTATTCTGGCCACTAAATGATCAATGTGAAAAGGGTGAAGAAATGCCATTCGATCCACAGATTGGCCTTTCTGGATAAATCTAATTAACTCAGGAACAAGCCGTACTTTTGCACCGGCACTTATCAAGCCAAAATGTCACTGAAAATTGGCACCTTTGCTTTGAATTCAGACGAGACCACAAAAGGTGCAGGACCTCCAAACCTTATTTTGTAGTTGTTGGTATGAGACATGTATTGTGACTGCAGCTCAACACAGCTTTTTCACACCACACACAGTTTGACCTTCTGAAGTGTATCTGCTCTCCCGAGCCCAGTGACGTTTGATATATTATCTTAAAAATTACTATGAAAAAAATGTGTTTGATAATAAATTATTACAAATTAACTACAAACTGATAACAAAACTACTGCAACATTTACCACAATTGTTTTTAATATATTTTAGCCACTTTACAAAGATTTCATTTTCTGCTAATTCTCTAGATTTTTGAACAGACTTAGGATCTGCCTTGCATCGATACAGTCAGTATCAGAGACCATGTCAACAGACCTCTGTGGGGGAAACAGTATGAGGAGTGTACTTTACAACAACACTACTCAACAACTACAACAACAAATGAAGACTTAAGAAAATATTTTGTGTGAAATATCTATATGAAGACATGGAGTGATCCAAGTTTGTAAATATATCCAACATTGCTAATGATAGCTGCAAGCTAAATGCTAATGTAACGCTAGCGCTGCTGCAGGTGTTGTGTAGTTGTGCTGAAAATAGACTTAATCTCCAAAAAAAACGTCGCAAAGGAGGTGGAAAGTTACCACGTTGAAGTTTGTAGATTTGGAAGTAGCTTAAACATAAAGGCAAAATCAGCTTCAACATACTTTTAATCTTGTACTCAATGTTTCCTCATTATTCGATCGTTCACAGTAGCTAATATTTTGATTGAGTCATTCGTGTCCCCTTGCCCAGCCCATAAATTTGCAGCCAGTTTTATATTCATCTTATTTTGTCCCACACATTTTTCTTGGCAACACACTTTCTGTTTAGTTAAGGTAGCTACCATGTTAGCTTGCCTGTTTTGCGAGGTGATTTTAAATAGCCTTCATATAATGACAGTCAAAATTAACCCAGCGACTGAATACTACAGGGTGGAAACAACTAAACAGGAAGTGCAATGCAAGAAAAGTGGGTGGGGCAGAATAAGATGACTAGCCTTTTTTCAAATGAAAAATGCTATCAATTAGCTAGTTGCAGTCATAACACTTTTTATGAAGAGGTGGCTTTTTAGTTTTTGCAGTTAAAAACACACCTTTATCAAAGGTGTGCTATAACTAGTTGAGATCTATTATTAATTCTCATTACCACTTCTGCCTTGGAGGGTTATACAAACCTTTTGCATCTTGAATGTGTGAAGCTGACCACTTTTCTCTTGTAATTGTGTGAGGTTTGCCTTAAACTCACACATCACTCCTGAAAACAAGTCATGTACTGTATTGTTGTTTGCAGATACTGAAGTTTGTATTTACTGACATTGCAGTGGGCTGAGTACAGACGCTGAGACATAAGAAGAATATAGAGTACGTGGAGACAGCAGGCACTTTACAGCCTGTCGCCACGGGTACAAAGTTGATTGACACAGTGACAGTTGTGATGGTTTATGATGGAACCTCTGGGTGTTTAGGCTTTTAAGTTGTTCTTCACCATCTTTCCTGAAGGCGAGTCTGTTTGAAAGTTTTGTCAACAAAAACATCAGCTACACGGACACAATTCAATCTCGACTGGCATCAGATAGTGCAGAAGATAGGAGAGAGATCATCATTTCCTTTTGCCATTTCCACTATCAGATTATTACAGGACCACTCCACAACACAATTAAATGCCAACTCCTGAATATTTCACAGCTAAAAACTTTTTCTGTTAACCTGTGAAGTGACCTCTCCGTATTTATCTCCATGGAGTAAATGTCACTTAGCTGAAATTACTGCTGCATTAAATTATAGTTTATGAAATAGAGATTTGAAGATTTTTCTTAGGTTATCGTCAACAACACAGCAGCTGTTGAGTCTCACTTTTTCCAGCGAAGATTTTTTAAATGGCAAAATCAATGCTTTCTTTTGATGTATTGCAGCATCTGTAAATATTGGCTAAAGTTAACTAATTTTAGTGTAGTGAAGTTGATTTTTTTTTTTCTTTTAAGACTTATGAAGGATGTATCCCAATTTATCAAAAACTGTAAATTTTTCTAGTAACTACAGCATATATTTGTTAATTTTAGATTAAATTACTTGGAAAAATGACCAATCTACAAAATGTGAACCTTAACATAACATAATAACGTTCTTGGATTTTGTTTCAAAACTTTATGAAATCGGTGTCCATAAAGCAGGTCAGATACAAATAATGGATTTTAATTGTAGTAAAAGAGAGCATTAAATGTGATGCTTTTTCTGTCAATAATGGCAGCACTAAAATGTATTTGTGACACTACTTTTTTTTTTCTTACTTTATTAACCTCATGGAATAAAACTGCACTTTCAGTTGCGACATTTGTTTTAGTAATTTAATGGTGGCTGTGTCTTCTTTCCAAACATACACATCCTATTCACTCTAAAAATCTATAAGCTTCTACTTATCAAACCAGAGTATAACGTGGCTTCAACCACAAACCTGTATTTATTTAGCGGGTGAATTCAGCGTGAACGCTACACAGATGCTGTTGTCTGCAGAGGGTCTCAAACCCTCTCTAAACGCAGGTGAGATAAATAAAAGAAAGCCTGGACTCTGTGTGATGATAGAGACCATAAATAGGACAAAAGAATCCATAAATACAGGAGTGTTGCTCTGAGGGAGGCTGCTCTGCTTCCCAGGGGTGTTTTTGTCTTGTTGTTGCTCTCCTGGTTTCCTCATCGCACAAAGAGACGAGCGGCTCAGCTCCTAAAGCCTCAGTCTGCTCTGCTTTATCTTAATGGAGATCTCCTCCACAGCCCCAGCTTTATCTGCACAATCTCATCCTCTCACCACTAAATGCCAACTCAAAACAAAAGCTGCTCAGGAGTTACACTAATACCAATATGTGGGAGAAGCAGCCTGTGGTGAGGACATGCTGCAGACTTACATTCAAGCAATGCTCTAGCACACAAACTTTAGACACACTTATACATATTGCCTATACGTCTTATTACACAACAGTGAAATTGAAACAAGATTTGAAACTTTAGAAACTCTTATAACTCCATTGTGTCCTGCTCAAGGCTGTACATTTGCATCCAGTAATGCTTTGAGTAATGTTGGTGCTTATAAGAATGTAAAGCAACCATTTTACTTTTTCTCTGACAGAATAAAACTAATTACAGTTTACAGTATTAGACAAAATGATTTCAAAACACCTGTGCAGTTAGATATTTTCTTTTCTTGAAAACTATTTTCCTTTTAGATATAGTTTACGTTACAAATTTATGCATCAAAGGAACAACTTTTTTCTCTCTTACATTTATTAATATTCTCATGCATGTTTAAGCCTGCAAATTTTGTTTTGTGATGGTTTAGTCACTTTAGTTTGACATTTTTTCACTTACGACCCCCAAATTAACACCGTAGGTTTTTGTGACCTTCAAACACAAAATGTTGTTTACCTGCAAACTGATAATCTATTATCTTTAATCTTATATTTGATTTAATTTTGAAAACATAAGCCTAGATAAAGTCACCTGTGGGCCAGCAAATAGAAATCTACATCTATCACTGCATTTGAAAACCTTGTTCAAAGCAGGTGAACGTGACTTTTTGTTGTAAATAAAGAAACTGTAACTTTTCCACAAAATACAAAGTACATACAGGTACATCACTTTATGGGTAAATCTGACATATTTCTGAATCAAATAATAAAGTATTTTAAATCTTTAATTTAATAACTTTGGGATATTTGCCATGTGTTGAAGAATTTGGGAATGCTGGATAGATGTAACTACCTGCTTTTTATTTTACTTTAAGCTTTAAGATACCAATGTTCAGTTTCATCATCAGGGGACTTCCAGAAATCATTTTGTGACCTTCAAGAGGTCCCAACTCCCAGCATTATTGGTTTGTGTTTCTAACTTCTTAAAACTAAATATATAGATCTGAAAAAGTAAAATTCTCACTTTAAGGCTAGACACCTAAGGCTCTTTTTTAAGGGTTAGGATTATTTTTTTTTTTGTTTTTTTTTTTTTTTTAATTCATTGTTTTTACTCCGTTACTCCATTTTTTTTTTAGAGACATAAATATCAACCCAAGGTTCCTGAACTGAATAGATGTTGTGACTAAACATACCAAAGGATTTGTTGATATAATTTTAATTTTACATTTTTAAGGGTTTGGATGTAACAAAAAAAAAAGAAGGTGGTTAACGGTGGTGTTGTTTACTAAATTACTATACTACCAGTATCCCCTCTTAATTTATATTTTTTGGCGTATGTCTCTTTTTTCAACTATATATGTTCTAAATGTGCAATTTTGCTTCATATAAATTTCCTTATTTCTACATGAAAACGCTACATGATAACAACCTTGTAATATTTTTTTTATATTCGTAAAGTTTCAAATTGATATCTTTAAATTAAAGATTTTTCCTATTCACTCTCTTCGTTTAATTAAAGATAAAATAGGGAACCATTTTCTTTTGAAAGTAAAGGAAAGCTAATGAAATATACAAGTATTGAGCTGCTTGTGTCTAGAAGCGCTCTCATTCATCAGAACCGTATTCATGCCACAAGTTTAGTCAAGTTTCTTTTCTCCCAACAAAAATGTTCCTTTTGGTGCTTTCCTTGTGAAATCATTTATTATGTCTTTGCCTATTCCTTGTGAAATAATGTCAGCCTGGAGCTAGCATAGGAACAAAGCAGAGAAATGCATGAGGCAACTGTGATTTTCCACTAAAACGCTCTGCTCTGCTCAGCCTCACTCCTCTGCTTTTGGTCGGTCGGGGCACCACCCTGAATCGTCTCATTCATCACCCAAACATCACCACCGCCCTTAAACACCACACTGTCCTAAGCACAACTCATTTCCAGGCAAAGTGGGTCACGTCTCTGCTGCTGCTGGAACTTTCTATTGTCCCGAAAACAAGACCTGAGCCAAACAAATATATTATTGTCCTCTGCAATGTGAGTCAGCGCGTTTGGAGTGAGAGAGGAATGCTTGCACGTAAATGTGACGGGGTTTTGTGTGGCGCTGCTGGACGCTCCTTTTGGTTCAGCGTGATGGCCGATCAGCGCCGTACATGGGAGCAGTTGGGAATTAGCATGAAGACTGCAGACAGGCCTCGCTGACAGAACATAATTACAGTAAAAGGTCAGAGGAGAGCCAATCTGCACTAATGACCAGACAGGCGAGAGCAAACTGCCATTCACTGACCACAGCTAATAGAACCACACGCCTTTGTTTTCAGGGTCCTCTCTAGAATTCAAAAGCCCACAGAATTTTAATTGGACACAAGTAATAGGAAAGCAAAACTATTTTTTATTAAGGTTTTGAGCTTTGCCACTGGTTGTCATGGAAATATTTTACATTGAAATAAACTGTGTTGCATTTTTTAAAAACTATGTTGTCCTCAATCTGACAAAAGAAAAAATGCCAGATTGTTTTTTCTCCCAACCAGTTATGCCATAAACTCCTTTGATTTGGTGGCTATTCTAAAATAGTTACTTCTGGGACTTAATTGGGTAAGGTTAGGGTTAAGTTCAATTAATTTCAAGGATTAGGAAAGGTATGTTATCCTAGAGGCGGGTAGTAAATCAAATTTTAGATATGATTGTGAATGTAGTTTTGAAGATATGTAAAAAATTAATATTGAGTAGATAGACAGATAAATTCTTTATTACACATTATTGATTTCCCGAAGGGTATATTCAATTGACCGTAAAACTCACACATAATTTCATTACCAAACAATAAAAAAATGTAATAAAAATGTTAAATATTTGTACACATGCCATGTCCGTGTGCATAAAGTTGGTGTGCATAAAGTCCCATCTGAAGGGTGTTTTAAGTCTTTGGGTTCTGCAGCTCAGTGAGAGGCGCCGCCTGCCTCTGTTGCTCCTCTGCGCCGCTAGGACAATGTGAGGAAGAAGGTGTCCGTAATGACTGGATATTGTTTAGTAATAAAGAATATGTTTAGCAAAAAAAAAAAGTTAAAAAGCTTCAAAAAGAGCCATTTAAAAATACAAGTAAAACAATTATTATAAATTTTGAAATGACTACAGAAAGTTAATATTTTCTTTTTTTTTTTTTTTTTTTCCACTTCTAGTTTTAAGTAATTTAGTCAAATAATAACAGTGGTGTCTTTGTTGACCACTTTGTGTATTATT
This sequence comes from Mugilogobius chulae, assembly GCA_038363315.1. Lineage (NCBI taxonomy): Eukaryota > Metazoa > Chordata > Actinopteri > Gobiiformes > Gobiidae > Mugilogobius > Mugilogobius chulae. Next base: position 50,762,327 of record CM076398.1, on the reverse strand, counting down.
TTACTGGGATGAGAAGTAAAAATAATTTTTATCTGTGCAAATAATTATTTAGCATAAATATTTGGTAAAATCATTGTGACATTTCAAGTCTTGAAAAAAGGGGGATTACTAGAACATGTCTCAAGTCTGGTATCCTGCATCATATTTGATTATTAAGTTTCAACTAATATTTTTTATATGTTTGGAAAATTTTCTTTTGGATTGACAAACAGTCTGGATATGGCAATCAGATGTGCCAAAAAGCCCAGCCCTATGCTAACTGGGTCGCTGGCATAAATAAATAAAAGCGTGGAAAATAATCACAATGCAGACAAATACTCTAATCAGTTTTAAATGTATCTGTTTCTTCGTGGAGATGTTCTACTTGAATCGTTCTACTGAAAATGCAAACCAAGCACTGCTTGTAGCCTCAAAGCCACCACAAGACCTACAAGAGTCACCAAAATGTTGAAATGGTGAAGAATGTGGCACTGCACTGTACCATTACAATGCAGTAAACAACTGAAAAAAACATGTCCAACATAAGTATAAAAGATGAAGGAACCACACACCCTTGAACAATATCTGGACCTTTTGTTGTCCCCTGGTCTTAAGAACCTGAACCCTTCCTACTAGGATTCCTACCCACTTCCTTCTCGTGGATTGGTCGTCTTTGTTCTGCGAGATGAATCGTTTCCCTCTGCCGCTGGACTCTGGCTTCACTGACTTAAAGTGAAGCTAAATCCTAAAGCTAAACTTTTTTGGCTGTCAAAACTGTGTATATGGTGTTTAAATAGCATTGCTTACTATTCTGAATCAGTTTTGAGGCATTTTAGTGCAAATCAGGTCAAATAGTCACTAATTGTCTCTCTCTCACTGCAAAAGCTGTGTCAGTTCCAGACGTCAGCGTGTATTTTCCACTCAAAACCTGCTGTCAATCCAATCACACTGCTCCTCTCCTCTCGAGCTTCGCCTTTGCCCTATTCCAATGCCTTCCTATAAGTTTGTTGGTGTTTGTGATAGAGTTGACTTCACTTTAAAGTTCTAATTACATTGGATTCGCGTCACTTCTGGTCACATCTATAGCTTGTTCGTCCATGGCCGTGCATCTCTTCTTCCCTGGTTCTCCTTGAGGTTTCTCTTTTTCCAGCTGTTTTACTAGTTTTTCCTAGCTAAGAGGAAGGACAGGAGATGCTCTGGGATAATTGTTCATTTGCCTGTTTGTTGTTGGACAATCAGTCTCTGTATTTCTGAATAATGATTTCTCATACTTCTGTTGGTTTTGACCAATTGATTTTGACAATTTGTTTGCTAAATCAACAATTTTGTGAAGTCTTCTGAGATTCTTGTGTTTTTGAGCTATGCAAAAATAATTTGAAAACACTTGAGCACATAGAAAGCTTGTCAAGCATGACCACTTGACTTCGAGTCACCAGGCAGGACCTCAAGCTCACATCACTTCATACTGGGTCGTTCTGATTTTGCCTTTTAACTTGTACTTTCCATATCATTGAGCCACTTGATGTACTAGTGAAGCAGACAACCCCTTGAGCAAATTTTGGTTAGGGCCCGCAAAGGTTTGGGCATGTGTGACCTCATGTGTGACCTCATGTGTGGCCTGTTGAGATGTGCTTTCCTCAGTTGTTTTGTGTTGTGTCAATCTCAGTGTTGGTCATGTTTATTTCACAGTTAGGTTTAGCTTTAGAGAGAACGTTGGCAACAGTTTTATGTTTTTAACAAGATTTAACAGATCAACAGAACTGGCCCTGAACATTTCATAAAACATATCTGTGGATTTATTTTAGCCACGGCATTGCATATAAGCCAGTGTCAGGTCCTTCCACCACAAGTTACAAATTCAGCTTTTATCAGTTTGGTAAGCCAGATTCTTTTCAATTTAGATCAAGGAATTTATTTGGTGTGCAACTTCAGTGTCATTGGACATGTTTTCACAAATAAAGCATTTCATTACAAGGTTTGGGCGCAAATTTATTCTGCCACAGTCGGGTACAACTACAGGGAACATGCTTTTTGTTGGTTTTAGATTTTAATTTCTGTTTAAATAAGCTCTCACTTTGCTGTTTCATTTTATGCATTTATTGACCCTGCATGGTATGTGATTTGTACTTGGATTATTGGTCTAAAATTGGAGTCCAAAAGATGGCCAACACCCAAATAAGAGCAATAATGTGGATACAATGCACTCCAAAACAAGTAAACACTGAAAACCATTGTTAATCTTTCAGGTGTTAAACTTAGACCGGCTTCATAAAACTGAACAAACAGAGGTAACACACATAATGAGGCTTTGCTTATTGAATGACAGCTAAAGTCACACAGGTGTGGGGAAAAAAGAATCCAATTTATTGCTGTGGCTTCTCTGTGTTCATGCTAATCACTTCGGCAGGTGGTGCTCCTTCTTTTTGCTGTGCCCTACTATATTTCAGTGCAGCTACCGTCTTCTGACTCTTTTGTGAAGCTATGCAAGAAATCAATACATTATTCTGTTTCATCTAGACTTTACAATGACCCTGAAAAATGAGAGAAACAATGTTGTGCTATGCGTGTGTGCTGCCACTTGTTTGTATAATAGATGGGGTTTGAAAGGAAAAATCTCCGAAATGAGAACCAACAGACGTAAACTTCCCTATGAACCATTACCACAAAATCCTATAACAATAAGTTAGAATGGTTTGCTTAGCACACAAAGCATGAGCCAAATACAATGTATCGCAAGAAAATGAAGAAAGTGACTGTCCTTAACAAAACCTGTCATGTTTTTTGGCAGTAGTACTATAAGTCCACAACATTGCCAAAATGTTAAAAACCAAACAAAAGCAAAACGGAACAACTGGATAAACAGATGGGTCACCAGTGAATGCATTTATTGCTGTAATAGTCTAGATTTTTTTGAATAAGCACTAGTATTTAACTTTATTTAACATTAAATAACTGACTTTTTGGGTGTGAATTTGTGGACTTTGTGACTTCACAAGACATATATTGTATTGCAGGGATCATCAACTACCCTAACTGGGCCAGAATTTTATTTTAATGTTTGTTTGTTTTTTATTGTGTAGTATATACTATTTCGTTGTGCTTTGCTATCAAAATATAGAGCTACTTTACCCCAATAAACAGCGAATTCTAGCATTAAGAGCTAAACTGACTACAATAATCATGCATTTTAATGTTGTTGTATTGATGCTTCTCAACCTCGACCAGTACCTGGAAAAAGAAAATTGGTTGTTCTTCAGTTGATTAATCGGTTGATGGTGTCTTAGTCAGCCAACATTTGTATGTTTTTTTTTTTTTTAAGATAAGAACAACAGCCACAAAATGAAATGGGTAGCTTAAGATTGTAAGTGATCGCTGATTGTGAGTTAAATTCAGTTTGGCCTTTGCCACAAATTAAAGGTTTTTATTTTTTTGAATAGCCAAAACTAAATGATTGTCTCTTTTTAGTTGGTCCAGTTCACTTTGCTGTCTAAAAAATGCTCTTAAGTTGCCATCCCCTCAAAATTGAATACATGTGAATATGATGTGTTGAAAGATTTGTGAGAGCTAGAAAGTTTAATTACTTATTTCATGTTTTGCAGTATAAAAATTGGGCATCACAACTTTAGGTTCACTAAAAATTCTCTGATATGTGATGACATACTTGAAAATGACTTTAAAACAAAAAACAACCAACTACACAACAGCACAACTGATAGGAAAGTTATTATATTTGATGCAACATATACTGATCATTTCTGCAGTCGGCTGTTGTCAACATCTACAAGAAACACTAGAGGCGTAAAAACTAAATTCATTTCTTTTTATTATTCAGCCTGTATTGAAAAACATAAAACAGCATGCAAGGCACACAATGGATACCCACTAGACACCAATACATAATGCATAGTGTCTGTGTTTTACATGCCAACTGTGTGAGTTTGAAGTGTGGTCGGGCACTTTTAAACAGGCTGTGCCCCGACGAGGTGCAAGGTGACCATTGTACATTTATAACAACTGAGATCTCACTCTAAGACAAACAAGGAGGGCTACGACAATACCACAATACAGGATCTACATCTAAAATAGTTCACGCCACCTTTAAGCTATTTCACAAAGTCACACAAAACAATACTTTTACAAAACAAATTGCTGTCTGCTTTGTTTTGCCTTAAAGTTTGACTAATTTCTCATCTCTGTCTAGATAGAGGTCTGAGGCCAGGCCGAGCAGCGCCAAAGGTTGCTCTCTAAATCATCAATAGCATTTTAATGAATGTGATTATTCAGCCAATGAGTGAGATAGCAATCGGAGCACTGCTGTCATTGATCCAAAGGGTCTGGCTTAATTAGCAAGTAGTGAGTGGCTAAGTATGATAAATATTAAATCATTATTAAAATAAGAATATATATCGCTGGATAAAGATAAGATAAGTAATCCAACGTGAAGCTTTTATCTGGACATGGTAATGTCCTTCTCAACTCCTCCAAGGAGTTTTAGTCAATATGACTTTGTCTAAATGGTAACATTGTACATTTATCTCCATTTTCTTTCTAAAGCCAATGAGTCAGAGTAAAACAATACGTCCCGTCCATCAAACTGCTGCATATGAGTAATTGGGCACGGCAGGCGAGCACTTTTTGCCATTTACTGTACAGTTTTCATGGTATGTGAAAATAACAAGTACAAGGTTAGGGCAAGCAGGTTAAGTGTGTTTGATTTTCATGAGTTTAATGATGTGAAGATGTATGCTGCATGATTGTCCTCGAGATAAGAAGTCGAGGTTCTAACCTTGTTTGCATTCATGTGCTTTTTACTGTTCGAATTCATATTTCACAGATTTTGCTCTTGATTCTTTGGCGCTAACAGTGAGATTGGTTAGCCTGCCCAAACGGAAATGGTAAATCCTTCAAACCAGGAAGAAATCGTTATGCTTAAAACCAGTGAATAAACACTTAACCTGGTGTATCTACTGTAGGTTTTACCTTTGAAACTCCTCTGTAGCTCACAAACCCTTTGACACATTTCTGGTTTTCATTTGGATACATTTTTGGCCACCATAGTCCCAATGAGTCATATTGTGACTTGCATGATATTTTTTACACATTTAAAACATTTTAAAGTTCTGCTTTTTTGTTATTCTTTCTGAGGAGAAAACTAAATGTACTTATTTTTTTCAATTGCTTCGACACAGTTTTGAAATATTTCATAAAACTGTCAAATCTTTTGCACAACTTTGCAAAGTGATTCACTTCAGCCAGAAAACAGTTCAGAATGTTTAAAGAATCTAACTTTGTAAACAAAGCTCACAACACTTATGTAAAAAGGGAACTTTAGGGTTACACTGCATACTCCAATCAAGGAGCCTAAAACCCAACACAAAATTACAGCACATGTTACAGTTTCATGATTCTATCTTTAAATGATGAAACTGTCTGGAAGAAAGAAGACAAACTGGACAGTTTAGTGAGACCAGTTAACAACATGGCTGAGCTGAAAAGTTGAACTTTTCTTTGAGAGATAAACATGGGTTAGAGAGGAGTACAGCTCATATCAGATGTTTTTGAGATAAATTCAGAGAGGCCAGATCGAGATGCTTTGGACATGTGCCGAGGAAGGATACTAAATGATGCTGAGGTTTGAGAGGAAGATTAAAGATTACATGAAGAGAAAATTGTGTGAGGAGACGATACAATAGGACTCTTGCCACCGACAATTTGAAATAGCATGCCAAAGTGTAGCAATTTGTCACATTTTACTCTCAATCTGCACTGTTACAGGAAGCATTTGGACTGTGAATGCAAACAGAGCCTCTCTTATCTGAAACCTGTCTGTCTTCAAATGGCCCTCGGTGCACAGAATGATCTGACAGCAGGTGACTGTTCAAAGGCTTCACAGCTATGGCTTTAAAGGATAATTCCTCTGAGTCCCTGCGGCTTGAGGTTGTACAATAAAGAAATAATAAAATAAAAAAAAACAGACCATAACAACCTGCTGGGAATTCAGAAAGTTTATTCATGGCAAAGAGAGAGAAAAAAGCAACATTTTGCAGAAAAAACATCAAAAAGCTCTTCTATCTTTCAAGAACTAGTATTTTGTGTTGTGAGAGGTGCCCACACATATGACCTCTACTTTAATGTTCATCAGTCAATATAAGACAACACTGAGATTAGAGCTACAGCAGAGACTCAAAGGATCTTTTCATGTCTGGCGTACATCGAAAAAGCCATCTCTTCGTCTTGTCCGGTCGTGCTTGACTGAGCTGAAGTCCAGATATAAATGGCCTCAATGGTCAGACTGTGTGATGGAGCTAAACTTTTCAAAACTCTGCTGGGAATTTTGAAGGCAAGTATTGATTTTTATTTTACTTCATTTGCTACCAAGACAAAGATTTTGCTCAGTCTGAGTGGGAGGTAATGTTTGCTTCCATAAATGTTAATTAATTTGACTGCAAGCCCTAGCAAAACGTGAAGGCTATGCATATGTTTCTGTTTTATTTAGCTTTTATGTAACTTTAATTACACAGAATGAATAATATATCAAACACAAGTTTCTATATAGAGCCTAATCAAACCAGGTATAATTAGGTATACTAAAGGCTATTATAAAAAGGTCCACATAGATTTAGAACTATGCTTTTCTTTAGTCAGAAAAATGACAAACATGAAAGAAAGGGTAATTGCTACACTAATAGAGATGCAGTAATTAATTATCTCCCAAAATCAACTAACAGGCGTAGATAAAGTGTTTTAAATGAGCTGCTGAGGCCATCTGCTGTCACAAACGGGAACAACAAAACAAAGCCACAATTCAACAAAATACAAGTGCTGTTTTGAATGCATCAAGTTGCTAATGATAATGAAGATTACGATTTGAGTGTTTTTTTTTTTTTTTTTTTTTTTTTAAGCAAATTAAAGAAAATGATGCAATATTTAAACTGTTTTCACCTTCTAAACATGTTCTTGAATACACTTTGGCATTATATGTTTTAGTATGTGTGAGAACTAAAAAAAGTATACCGTAATTAAGTACTAATAACAGCTATGCGTTTTCCCACATCAACTAGCTGCCATATAATTACATGGAAGTAATCAAACTGCTCTGCTAATGCTGCAGAAATGTTAAAATAAAATGTCAGAGATCAGAATACTGGAACATATAGAACTGAGTTTTGTTGTTGTTTGTTTTTTGTTGTTGTTGTTGTTGTTTTGTTGTGTTGTTGTTGTTTTTGGAAATAATAGGCTTTCTACTTTTGATGATGTAGAGCATGGTTCCCAACCTTTTTCGTCTAGAGCGGGGGTGTCAAACTCATCAAATTCGGCCCTCAGCAGATATCATGTGGTCCCTGAGCATGATTTCAGATTATTATTGATAGAGGTCCCTTATATTGCTGAGATGTGACTATTAAATGTAATATGCACTGGAATGCAGCAAAAAGCATACAATCTGTCCAAAGTTTTCTTGAAATGAAATTATGCCAATATAATGTAATGCAACACATACATTATAATAATATTGTTAATGTGACACAATATAATTCTGGATATACAGTAAATGTGTTATATTAGCTTTATACATCCTATTGCCATACTATTTGAATTTAACACAGGAACTATATTTTAAAATGCGGCCCTCGACCAACTCTGACTCTGATCGATTTGGCCCTGCCACCATTTGAGTTTGACCACCGTGATCTCTAGACTAGAGTACCCCTAATCATGATCTCACACATGGAATACCCCTTTGTCATGTGTTTTAGGGGCATTTTATCTTTTTTTATAAATTTGCATTTTTAGCTTGCATTTTTTGTTTTTTTTTTTTTTTTTTTTTTGGATTCCATGTCAAATTGCCTCTTAACATGTAAAATGTGATACACATGACATTTTTTGCATTATATTACTTTATACAATTCTACAGGTCACAGTCTCGCCACCAGAGAGCAGTGTTTAGTCGCACCAACATGTGATCAGACGAAGAAGCAGACACCGGAAGTGGGCTTGTTGTGAAATGTGGTCACTGTGGTGCTCAATTTTAGTATTTTTCCAGGTCTAAAGAGACAAACATGTCCAGTCGATTGGAAAACGCCAATCCTGTGATATTTCAGCGGTCCGGAGAGCGGCTTTTGACGGCGTCTGAGGAGGACGAAGATGTGCACGACCCGATAGATGACAGAGAAATATTTGATATCCTTTTAGCTCTCGTCTCTGGCAGCATCACTTCTAACTAACTGCGTCACTGCTCTTGTACAACATTTATAGTTGATAGTAGTAGTAGTAGTAGTAATAGTAGTAGCAGCAGCAGCAGCAGGTAGTGATATAGTAAGTTGTAGAGATGCTTTCCTTAAAAAATAGAGTTTCAGTAAATTCAATTAGTTAGTTTATCAAAGTCTTTGTTTACAAATAGAGATACGTAATTGATTTCCTTTACAAAAACAGGCAAGTGCCGCATTGTAAACAACATATTTATACACCGCATTATAATCCTAATATCATGTCTTGTGTCCTTCACTGTCTTGTCCTTGTTGAGCTTATGAATGCTACTGCTGGGACCCCCCTACAGAGAGTTGTTCAACAGTGACTCAGCTTAAATCTAGGAAGAAAAAGTTAAGTTGTTTTTATGTTTGTGTATTTTTTACTTCTGTACAGCACTTTGGGCCTTTGGGGTTGTTTTAAATGTGCTTTATAAATAAATTTGACTTGACTTGACTTGACTATGTTTGCATTTTAGCTCTAAAGTGTTTTCTTTAATATCAAAAATAACATCTGATCAGATCCATCAATGACCCAGAGCACCCTCTTTCTCTGGAAGAGCTCAATGTGGTGGAGCAAGTCCGTGTTAAAGTAAGAGACTTTATAATCTTTCTTCTCTTTGTCCATAACTAAGCCTGATATTGTTTGTGAAGTGAAGCCATTTTGATATTCTCTCTCTTACTCTCATCAAGGTTGATGATGCAGGGAGCACTGTAGGCATTGAATTCACTCCCACAATCCCTCACTGCAGTATGGCAACTCTTATTGGACTGTCCATTAAAGTCAAGCTGCTGCGCTCCTTACCAGACAGATTTAAAGTTGGTGTACATTATCAAATATAAAAACATAGATACGTTTTTATGTTAAGTAAGCTGACTTTTTACTGCTGTCTCTGCTTAGATTGATGTCCACATCACACCTGGAACTCATGCTTCAGAAGATGCAGGTAGGTTAAAAACCCATGTAGTTTTTTTTTCTAAAACACAACATAAACAACTTTGTGCCTACTCAAGAAAAACACAGGGTTCAGTAGCTTTTTATAAATGATGAGGATCTTGAAGTTATTGCCCTGTTGTATGGGGTTATTGAAGGACATGGGTGATGTGATCTCGTGTGCAGGTGTGAGCGACAAGTCGAAGGCAGCCCATAAAGAAGGCTACTACAATACAGTAGTTGAGTCTAGAAGTGATAAATGCATGAAGGAGAGTTCTCGCAGCAGAGTTGGAGAGGGAGGGATATTATGTAGGTAGAAGAAGAAGACTGTTGGTTGTAATGATTATGTGCTGTCTAAAAGAGAAGATGGTGCCGAAAATGTATCCAAGGTTCTTATCTAAAGTCTTTGTAGTCTTACCATGAAAATCTCATAGAAATGTACACTAAAAGTAGAAAAATATTATTTTGGAGTACATTTTCCTCTCAAAAACACATGCATGCACATTAAACATACTTCAGAGTTGTTAATATTTTTGCTTACTTTGTTACACCATTTTTGTATCTGATTATAGCAATGATCTTAATATTGAAATTGAAATTTGATTAAATCCAAGAACAATGCAACTAGCCACAGTATCACACTGACCCTGTGTTTTTCTACAGTCATTAGATTATGGACACGTGTTGAGATATATAGGCATGGCATATATTCTAAATGTATTCACCTTAGCTGTGAACTGAGCTAGTTTGAGGATCACAAAACGTGAATAACATCTTTATCTCTCTAACACAGTGAACAAACAACTAGCGGACAAAGAAAGAGTGGCAGCAGCATTGGAGAACTCGTCGCTGTTAGAAGTGGTCAACCAGTGTCTGTCCACAAGGAACATATGAACAGTTTGTTAAATTATTATGGATGATTGTTGTCTGCTTGTCCTAATGTAAGTAGCTCCTGGTTACTGCTCTCTGATTCAGGATCAGGGTTAAGTCTCAAGCCAAACATGGCTTCCTTACTGCTTCTTACACCTTTAGCATGTGACGCACAAGTCCAAAGATATGTGATTTAACATGTATTTATTTCACTTTTTAATGTCAATTAATACATTCATACTTTTGTAACAGTTACATTAAATATTTCTCCACTAAACCTTTGGGCATTTTTTTGTTTACATGATCTTTAAAACTACAATTATCAGAGACCTGCTTACTAAATACTCTTGTTTACTATTAGTAATCGAAGCTTTTGTATGACTTGTTCCACATCTGGAAACATTGCATCACTGCTAATACCCCGGATAAGAGAGACTCAAGAGGCACAGCTGCTTAAGCCTGGACCACAGCTTTGGATAAAGTAAGTTACATCAACACAGAGAAATTCTTTGATCAACATGTAGTCTGCCAAAATGGACCGCCGAATTACAGAAAGTTCTATGTACTAGCCTTGTAATTCTTGTTGTAACAGATGAAATATAGTGGTGCTGTGGAATGCAAGTAATAATACTATAATGAACTGATTTATTCGGTCATATGCTACAGTACTGCACTCTGTTTAGTCAACTTATTGAACATAGTTTGTTGCAACTTTATATTTTACCCTTACTTTTGCAAAATCATAATCTATCTTAAAATATCTATTATTGCACGTGTCATTTCTGTTCTTGAACTGTGCGTTAGCATAAATAATGGAAGTAGCCAAGAAATGTCATGTTACTTTTAAACTTAAAGTACAACTGAATAAACCGTTCATGCATTAAATTTACTACTATTTGGAGACAGGCACATCTAAACTAAAGTAAGCAGCTTGTGTGCTCTAAAGCCATGAAGGGTGCTCGGGAGCGTCTCGGGTCTTGGCTCGGCCCCCGGGATGTGACGCTCTGCTCGGGCTGAGTCCGTTTAGAGTCCCGCCCACTGCCACGCTCTGACTTTGCAGACACTTTACGATTGGCTGCACAGAAGTCCCTCCACGCTAACCACTGTATCCTGGCGATCGATTCATGATTAATCACCAGAATCTAAAGTCGTATGTGCAAAGAGGTAAGGCCTATGCACTTTTTGTATGTTAAAGCTTGTTTTGTATCTTTTTGTTTGCCTAACGCAGTCCAAGAAGGGAAGAGCAGGAAGCATTAACAACATCTGGGATGAAGTTGTCAATCTCACAGTGGATGATTGTTGCTGTAGCGGTAATGTAAGGGCCAGCAGTTGCTTGTCAAAGGATAGCTTTATTTGATTGCAAATGCGCCGCTGTGCAAGGGGAAGCTTTGGACTGGACAAGTGCCAGGGTTGTTCTTTCTTAACGCCACAAATGGACGTGAATGTTATATCAAATAACGTGCTATGCGCTAAACAGTAGCCTGTCTATAGTTCAACCAGCGCGTTTCTTTAGTTGTTTTGAACCACTGTAGTGCAGGAAATCACTTGGATTTTTCCTCATGAAAAAGACCCCTCACGAGAACACGACTAAACAAAGTCATGCTCTTAACTCACATCTGGACAGCATGCACCAAAAAGACACAGGAATTGAAACACTTAACCTTTCACAACCTGTTTGACAGAATGCCATTTGGCTGATGGAGGCTTAGAACATACATAGTAACTCTTTGAAGGTTGTGGTCACTCTGTACACAAAGTCTAAAAGTGTCATATTTTGATTTTGCAATAACTATTCCTGAACTTTCAATCTGAATCTAACTTAAACTGGAAATGCAAGCTTGCAGACCTAATGCATAAAGTACTCCCAGCTGAATCATTTATTAAACCAGAACATACATTTTTCTTCTATCCTTTTTGGATATATGTTTCTATTTTGTTTGTCCCCTGTTGGTTTGTCACAGTCTAGGTTAGTAGACTACACTTGTTCTGCAGACACTGATGTAATTGCACTATGTTGATGCATTGCCCTTTTCAGTTTCTGTCAACAAGGTCCAACTGTTTGTCTTGGATGAGCTAAAGCAGGATTTTCTTCAGTTTTTTCAGATCTTTAAACATTGTGTCGTTTTTAGAGGCAAAAGCACTAAAAAAATAAAATGCACAATGGCTCTGGATGCATTTTTTAATAGTCTAAATATTGCACAGTGACTAAACTAGTTTTTGTTCATTGTAGCTTTGAGTTCTTGGCATTCTGTAGTGCCTCAGAGTAGCAAGAAGAAAACTTGTCGACCGTCTTTCCTTGCAGTTTTAGTCCTTTTAAAGCATGTCTAGTGACTTCCTGTTCTGTGATGTTATGTGAAAGCTCATGTGACACTGCAAAATAGTCTTTTGTATAGTTGCAAAAGCAGCATTTTGTGAGACTTAACAATGTAAGTGTTTAGCAAAAACCTGCCAGTTGATTTTGTCACTCTTATTTAGAAGAGAAATCTATAGGAAGGCATAAAGGGTTGACTGTGTCCTCATGTTTCCCTATGACCTTGCTCAAAAGGAAATGGTGGATAGTGTATCATTATCATAAGACTCTAACCAGTTGTAGTAACACAGTAGCTTAGTACTTGAAGAATTCTTGTTCTTTTAACTAAGAATGTAATTTCATAAACTATTGTTCAAATTAGCAAAGTTATTAATGCCATACATTTCACAGTTTCAGTGACGTTTTGTGAGTAACCAGAGCTGATGAATCGTGATGAGAATAGCCTGACTGGCCTGAAGGCACTAGTGCTCATGTGATTAAGACGTATGACATGTAGGGTGACGAAATGGTCCTTTTTTTTTTTATCACAGGGCTAAAAACTGACTGAAAAGAGACTGTTGGGAGTGGAAGCAGAACTTGTACAATCTATTAATTCCCTTGAACAAGTTACTACAGATATTAAATATGCCAATTTTGAGTATTTGTCTGACATAAATCATATTGTCTATTAGATCTATATCATTAACCAAATCGCAAGTGTCTTTATATGATGCAAGTTTTTTGGACATCATTTTTAATTTTGATTGATCATAGGCATTTTTAAGTCCACAGCCAGTCTGTCAGTAAAAGCACAGACAAAAAAAAAAATAATAGCCCTACTAATCGATAGATTCCCTTGATAATAGATGATTTAAATAGCAGAAAAGTTAAAGATATTGAGCTTATACAATGGAACAGTCACTCATTTTTTTCAGTAGTAGTCGGAGTGTGTATGTGTATTTTTTCCCAATTTACTTGGCTAGTCAAACAATTATCTCTATTGAACATGGAAACTTTTCAAAGGCATTTTAATTAAACAAAAGTTTAAATATTTTAACCTTTGTTTTAATGCAGCAGTCTTTGTTATAAATTTTGCAGTCAGCCATTAAGATGATCAAAATACAATTTTGTGTGTCTACACTCGCTTGTCAATGCCTGATCTCATCATATCTCAGAAGCTAAGCAAAACGGGGTTAGTACTTGAATGGGAAACCACTGCAACACCAAATGCCGCAAAGGGATGGAATTGCCCTTGTGTTCTTAAGTAAGACACGTAACCAGTCAAGAAACAGCATCACATACCAGCCCAAACCAGCAGAAATGCAGCATTGGCTGTCTGTTTTTGACCCAGTCCAATTCTGATGTCGTGTTGTTTAGATACTGAATACCAAATAAGCTGGTGGTGAACTCAAAGCATTGTTCAATGTCCTAAGTGCTTGTGGTTGCTTTCTAACCCACAATAATAGAGTGTGAACGAAATAAAGGAAACTATTCACATTATGAGCTGCAGTAGTTTTATTTTTAGTCATTCTTTTCGTGGTATTATTTCTCCATGGAATCAAATTATGGCAAATTACTTAATTCACTGTTTTATTTATTGAAATATTTAAGTTTCCATTTATGTGCAGTATAGTGAGAGAGCAAGCATTTTTCCTGGCGATTTGAAAAGCACTGTCTGTTTTCTGGAGAAACAGTACAGACAGATTTTCCCCTTGCTGTAGACCAGTCCTGGTAAAGAGAAACAGCTGGAGAAGAGGAGAGACAGAGTGAGAGAGGGACAGAGAGAGAGAGAGAGCTGAGTGCTGACTCTGTCGAGAGGCAGGAAGTGTGACATGGAGAGCACAGGAAGTGGCTGCTAAGGCGGTGCTATGCTAACCCTCAGTGCTCTGATTCTGGCAGGGGATGTGTCCTGCAGCTGAGGCTTGGAAACGATTCACTTAAAGTCTGAGTTTGGATAAAAACCTGTAGAACTGAAAAGGATATATGGTCAAATGTATCAAACTATGATGATTTTTCTCTTTTCTCCTTGTTTTACATGCACAGTTTAAAATCAATTGTAGATGAATCAATGGTTTACTACACACATTGACCAGTTTGCTGTGAAACACTGGTGTACCCAGATATTTTGGAAGTTCTGCATTGACCCAATACTGGGATTTAATATTATCACTAATGTATGAGATTTTGTATTGGTTATATCTCCCATAATATTGGTTTTAGACAATAATATATTTGTGCCCTTAACTGAATATCATTGAGACTATTCCCTGATGGATGTTGTTGAGTTGTTAGTTGTGCAATAAATTGCTGAGATGCATTTTATTGCACAAATATGTGACCCATTTTGTTACCTGGGTTTTCAGAAGAAAAAAAATAATTTTCACCACAGTATCGGCCGATATCAGGTATTGGCAGATATATCCACAGTTTCAAAATTGAACTTGTGTCTGAGCATACTTCAGCAAAATAATCACTTCTGTAAAATAAAATAAAAAAAGGATAATGTTTCTGTTATTCCCCACATTATATACAACATACAACGGCATACAAAATCTGTCCCACTAGTTCCTAGTTCTCCCAAATTCTTTGGCAACTAATTGATATCCAATTAGTCTGCAGTCTCTGCTTAAGAGCAGCATTTTACATAAGTCAAAGTGAAACTGAAGTTGACCACTCAAGCATAAGCAATCAAGACACTGCTTTCTGAGATCTATGAGAGATAAATTTATTATTCAGTTCAGACAGTATGCAGTCTGATTTTTGTTATAGTGTTGCTTTTCCAATATGTACTATATTTTTGTTTAGGTTTGCTGATTTTCAAAAAAAGATAAATCAAGTAGGCATGCTGTGTAATATTTAAATTGTATCATGACCAATGATATTAATAATTATAATAACAATAATAATCATAATCGTAAACAAAATAATGAAAAATCTCAGACATAGACTCTAGCAGCAGTTTGTTGCTGTTCTTTGACTGTTATTGTGGTACTTCTAAAAGGCAGTACCACATTTTAGAATTTTGTGGCTGTGTCCTTTTTTACTAGATTTTCTTCCTCCCTTCCACCTAAATGTTTCTGGTTTAAAAATCTGGTTTACCTTTCTTCAAATGTAATGTGCTGGGCTCAGGGCCGTTTGGGTGCCTCCCTCCTCGCCTCGTCTATGTGGAGGAACCGAAAAAAGGAAGTGCTGTGTGCTGCATATAAAGATTGTATGTGAGCTCAACAGGGACTTGTATACGTGCTATTCAGGAGAAGACAGGGGAAGAATATAGCAGAAGTGTTTTTATATATATATATATACAGAGGCTGATGGTCTTCTGCTTTTGTGTTCTCAGTTTATGTATGTGGCTGCTCTTCACCTTCTGCCTTTTTATGAGGACTGAGCTGAGGTGCTTTTTCTACTGCCTACTCAACATCCTGCTCATCCTTCTATGGGCGCAGATTGAGTGAGTAATTAAAATATTTGCTGTCATGTAATTCAAGTCTAGTTTTGTTGTGAAAAATGCAGATGCAAGAACAATGGTGCAGATACATTGTGACTGTTCATGCTTCTACTTAACAAGGCCTATGTAATGTGGTGATGAAAATCAAATTGTTTTCGCATCCTCCTTGTGACAGTCTTCTCTTTGTGATATCAGCATACCGTGGCTCATTTTTCTTCATTTAGTGCAGCTGCCTGCTCAAACACTTTTTTTTTTCTTACAATGTACAGTATCTTACTGGTTAGTGAGGGAACTGAATTTGGCCAAGAAAGTGTGAACTTTCAGTACAAACAGAGGACTGTATTTATCCAATTTTAAGATAATATTGTGATAAAAATATTAAAATTGAAGATCAGGATCCAACTCAAAGAAAATTGTAATATTCATATTGTCACATTTCCCATCCCTAAATACAACCTCAAAGATACATTCGTCTGTTATTTTGTTATGGTAGTTTTGTATTTTTTTTCAGCAGGTGTACACTTGCAGTCATGCATTTAAACACATGCAAATGTGTTTTTTTCTGATTTCCGATGTGGCTCAGATTATCTTTATGATGAGAGTTAAATAGTAAGTTGAGGACTGACACAAATTTGAATCACCTCAAACATCATCAACAGATTATTCACCACCTAAGATTACTTTCCTATGTGATAGTTATGCCATTCTTGCTCCAAGTACAAGTGTATTACAAAATTGAAAGAGGAAGTTGACTTAAAAGTTAAAAAGGTAGGGACAATATATCTCATTGTACTTTAATTCACAATCACTGACAACTGAAAACCTTACAGAGGAAGGTCAAAATATGTAATATCAATGCAAAAATACTCACAACAAGGTTACTTTCTTTGAAGGATTTGTATACTTTTTGTGTCTGCTCAAAATGGCAGGAAATACACAAGGGGAAATAACCTTAACCATTCTTCCGCTCTAGAATATTTGTCTTTCGACGAGCATTAACTCATGTTGTTTATTTGAAGAGAAGCAGAATTGTAAAATTAACCTGCTGAGTGAACGTCTGTGAGAGCTGCAGTCAGACCACATTTGCTGTAAGGTGAAAGTGTGCATCTATGATATATTGTAAGTTAGAGGCCACAGGATGTTAGCTTAGCCACTCAGCACAGTTAAGCAGCACTGACAAATTGGCTGCAGGTTCATGAGGTGAAGCTGACATTTACACTAAGAATGGATTCATATTGTCAAAAATGAAAATATCAGGATTATTTTGGGAGTGTCTTTTAAATAAAAATTAGAAGATGTTTTTGAAATGTAAAAGAATATTACTATTACTATTACTCACAATAGTGAATATACTGTATATCATTTATTTGAAATGATAAACAATACAGTATGTCAGAAATTCTATTATTTATAACTTAAATTTCTCTTCAAAGCCACAATTGTAATGACAATTTCATTTTTTTTGCTAAAGTACAGGGTTGTGCCAGAAATCCAAGTCTTATTAGACCACGATTCTTACTTTGCTCAATATCAATAATCGACCAGCTCATTTCAATCATCAGCCTTATCAATCATGGGATCATGCATGCAAACAAATTAATTTATCTATGAGACAAAATATAGGAATGTGGGCAGTAATTAATCAATAAATCGATCAAACTTTATTCATAAAACTTTAAAAACAAAATGCCTGTACAGTTAGAGTGAAACAGTGAAGAATACCAGAATAGAAAAAAAAAAAACAATGTCGGCAATGACAGACGTCAAGCTCCATGCACTAGCACCATCATGCCATTTTCGGGCAGCAGTGGAGGTGATCCAGGCAACAGAAAAGATATGCCAGGCAGCAGAGGAGGTAGACCCAGGTGTAACAAGTTAATGTCAGACCATCCCCTTAAAATATTCCTTAAAAAAGTGCTCTGCAGATGTAAAGGTTTTGTAGCATTTCAGAGGTCCAAAGCTAGCAATATTAGCATTCAGTGCTTCATGTCCTGTTTCTGTTACAAGAGAAAAACAAACAACTCCAATCCTAACATATGTCTGTTGAACATCACAGTGTGATTGAAATCTCTGGATTCAAAGCATTTTCACTGAAAGATCCCCTGCTGCCAGTGTGAAAATCTTACATTTAAGCTGTTCAAAACATATTATATTATATTGTACAGAAAAGTGCCAATATTTATGCAATAATTGATCATATTAAAAATAAAACTCTTGTAATCTTGACACTCTGTTCTAAATACCTGAAATTCAGAAAGCTGTCCTTGTTAAGAGGGAAGAAAATTTAATCTAAATAACTTTGCCACAATAGGTCTAATCTTGAAGTTGATTTGATTTGATATAGCCTGACCTTTTCTAACTGCAAAATAAAAATGACATCTATGATTTCATGATCATAAACTGTGCATACTTCTACTCTTTGCCATTTAACACAGAAAACAATCATATTTCTATTTCTAAAGTATGACTTCTGTTTCCATCCCATTTTTTATTTACTGACTTATTGACTGAGAACTTTGCACTTTGAGATTTGGAGTCAAATGTAAAGTGCATTATAAATAAAATGTATTATTATTATTATTATTATTATATATAACTGTCTATGGTAAAAAAAAAAAAAAAACTCAAAACAAAACACAAACAAATAATTGATGTTTTGACTGGACTCTTTCTCTCTCTTTGGAATTGTTGTCACGTTAAACAATCATTTATCAATAACAGAGAGGTTGACAAACAACGCTTTAGTGTGATTGGTTCAAATAGTAAAGACTAAAAAACATAAAATAGCAGTGAATCACAATATTTAACAAAGAAGCAGATTGTCACAGGCATGTCCAGCTGTTGTTGACATGCCCTACTAATCAATTAGTCTGAACTAAAGAGGGTCATGGCAAATGTCTAAACTAGCAAGCATCTCAATTATCTGACACAAAGTCTGACAAACAAGGTCATAGGATTTATGCATAAATGGTTTGCACAGAAGAATGTTAAAAGTCAGTTTTTTGTTTTTTCAAATCCTTATAATCTTTGTAAAATAAGGTTAGGGTTAATATAAATTTTGGTCGGCTAATACCTCATCGAACATTAATGGTCTAAGCCACTAAAGATAGCTGTATTTGGATTAGCTCACATTAATTTTTAACACCTTATTGCCCAGCGTTATAGATTCCAAACTCCTATAGAATCAAGAATGTGGGCTGTATGTCTTTTGAATGAAGATGATTTTGTGTAGTCAGTATATTGGGTTCAAACAGTGATGATAAACAAAATATTCTGTTATCTTTTGTCTTTCCACGTGCTGAATATCACCTATAAACCGGAAGCTGAAAGCCGTGAATGGGAAATATGCAGTCCGTGTACCATGTGTGTATGTGCTGCTCTAATGAGGTTGCACAGACGGTAGTGTGGAGGATGAAAGCTGTTTTATGGGCACTTTTAAACTGAAACACGTGTGGGTCTATTTTGGCACATGTAGTAAAGGTCTTCTGTGTTCTTCAAAAGACCCACACTCATGAATTGTGTGTAAGATACCGACACAGACAAATACAGAAATACCAGAAGCAGTTATGACAGTATTCTTACTTATCCTTATCTTGTAACAACAACTATTAAAAACAACTAAAAAACTAACAAACAGATAATTACAATCTTAAAACAAAAAGACGTTTTTGTTTCTATTTGTTCTATCTTCTCTTGCTACAGTATTTTGTCAAATTATTTCTTCTTCATTCAGGACAAACACTACATTGTACTGTGCTGCTTAGCAATATCAACCTGTTTCTAGCAGCTTTACTTAAATTATTCACTAGCTGTACAGCTTTTTTTTTTCTTTTTGCACAAAATTCACAAACAGGTATATAGTTCTGATAGTATGATATTGATTAATGAATACTACTGTATCATTTAATCAATATCATACTATCAGAACTATATACCTGTTTGTGAATTTGTGCAAAAAGAAAAAAAAAAAAAAAAAAAAAAAAAAAAAAAAAAAAAAAAAAAAAAAAAAAAAAAAAAAAGCTGTACAGCTAGTGAATAATTTAAGTAAAGCTGCTAGTGCTATTGATTAAATGATACTACTACTGAGGGTGCACGTAGCCAAGTGGTTAGAGCTCTGGCTTCCCAATAAGGAGATCGTGGGTTCGACTCCCGGGTCGGACCATATCAACATCTCACGATCTCTCTGGGTGGAGTTGCATGTTCTCCCCGTGTCACCGTGGTTTTCTCCGGGTACTCCGGTTCCTCCCACCTCCAAAACATGCATGTTTAGGTTAATTGGGCATCACTGTAAATTTCCCTTAGAGAATGACTGAGAGAGTGAATGATTGTCTGTCTAACCTGCGATGAGTTGGCCACTGTCCAGGGTGTTTCCCCGCCTAAGGCCCACAGTTACTGGGATAGGCTCCAGTCACCCGCGACCCCTAACGGGATTAAGCGGTAGAAAAAAAAAAAAAAAAAAAAAAAAAAAAAAAAAATGAAAGGATACTACTACTGGACAAATGACAGCTCTCCATTGGTGTGAATTTAATTAAAAGAGTTTTTTTGTGTGTGACATGTTCCTGTAAACACACTCAGAATTTGAAGGCCGCAAAAAGGAAGGAAGTGTAAGGTGTGAAAACAATAAATATTGAGGCTGTGTGAAGAGAAAACAAAGCAGAGAGGCAGTGGAGGCTTGTCCAACATCTGCTGTAAGTAGCTGCTCATGAAGACCGTGAGCGCAGATAATGTGGAAGTATCATTTCTCCAGCCAGATGACCAGTACTGGAGTCGCATGGGTGACTTCCTGTTTGTCAGCCACGCACAGGAAGTTAGAGGCCCCTAGAGATTGCTTATGAATGAGCTCTATCCAGTATATGAACAGAAATGTTGTCTTTGTTACATAAACCAACACAGTGCATTATTTATACATTATTTTGTCATAATTTAAGTAAAATAGATGAATCGTGACAGTTGAGCAAAATGAGAAGATAAATGTATATTTCTATGTTCATTTGAGTTTAATATTGACTGTGTGCATTGTGTCCATCAGGGTGCAAAGTGCTGTTCCAGTAAAGTAACGTGGTGAAAACAAGATGCCAGCCCCTCCTCCTCCCCCTCCCCCCGGGCCTCCACCCCCTCCCACACTGGCTCTGGTAAGTATTTTTATTCATATCCCAAGATGTTTGTGGGTGATGCTAAGATATTATTTATTCTGATTCCTTTTGTTATTTAGGCCAACACACAGAAGCCAAACCTAAACCGGTCTGAACAACAGGGAAGAAATGCCCTCTTAACAGACATTTGTAAAGGTGCCAGATTAAAGAAAGCCGTCACCAATGACCGCAGTGCTCCTGTTTTGAGAGTAAGTCTGAATTGTATTTATATGTCGCTCTTATTAAATAATAAGAATTTAAATATCTTCCGTATAATTTTTTTGAAGAACCCAAATCAGGAGGTGGTGGAGGAGGATCAGGGGGAGGTGGTGGTGGTGGTGGAGGAGGGTTTAGTGGAGGCAGTCCTGCTGGACTTGGAGGTCTCTTCGCAGGTGGGATGCCAAAGCTGAGATCTTCAGGAAGCCGAGACACAACTGGTACATTCATTGCATTGTTGCTATCAGCTCCATATTAATGTGACCTATTGCATCATAATAATACTGTATTTTATTAACTTTGGCTATTCATTCATATGTACTACTTTCTTTGGTAGATTCCGCCCCCAGTAGAGGACCCATTCTACCACCAGGTGGACGGCCGTCTGGTCCTGCCTCTTTTGGGAGTGGAGGAGGGCTTAGTGGTCCACCTAAGATTCCTGGAGCTTCCTCCAGTTTGAGAAACAATGCCCCCGAGCTTCCTAAAGGTCGGCCTAATTTTTCCAGACAGGACAGTCCTGGTGGGCCTCCTCCCGTGCCAAACACCCCGCGCCCAAACCAGAACCCTTCTTCTCGTCCAGGCCCTCCCTCACTTCCTTCAGGCCCCCGGCCCACTCCCTCATCTGGACCTGCTCCTCCTCCTGGCAGGCATGGACCTCTTCCACCTCCTCCTATGGGATCAAGGACAAGCCACTCAGCTCCCCCTCCTCCAATGCCAAATGGGACCCGTCCACATCTACCTCCTGGTGGACGGCCCCCACTTCCTGATGAGAGACCTCCACCACCACCAGCACCTGTAGGTCAAAGTCGTCCTTCTATGCCCCGTGATGTTCCTCCTCCTCCCCCTTCTGTCAACTCCAAACCTTCTCCAGTTTCCTTGTCTCCCTCGCCTCGGTCTTCTGCTGCAGGTGGAGCACCACCACTACCACCAGGTCGACCGGGGCCCCCCCCTCTCCCTCCTACTCCACCTGTAGGAGACGACCACAACACTCCGCGACTGCCGCAGAGGAACACCTCTCTCAACAGGTACATCTTCCCAAAGATTCTATCATCATTCATGCTTGTGCAAAGTAAAATTTTTTAATTAAAGCTTAAGATAATAGTTGCTTGTTCTCTTTGTAGTCATTCCTCTGCTCCTCCACATCGATCAGGACCCCTACCGCCACCTCCCAATGAGAGGCCACCATCACTTGGACGAAGTCCGTCTTCAGTACGCTCAGGTACCCGCCACGTCAACAAAGATCTGACTCTTGTGTCTTTTGTCATATTAGACATAGTATGTTAAGTTAAGCATCAAATGTGCAGCCAGACTTTTTTTCACATCATTGGTTTACATGTTTTTTCAAAGGGCCTCTCCCCCCACCTCCTCCATCCAGCCGTAGTGGGGGTAGTATAAGGTCGTCAGCAGCTCCTCCACCAGTAGGACGTCCTGGACCAGAGTCCCCTCGTAGTGGACTTGGTGGTAGACCACCTCTTCCTCCAGACAGGCCTGGACAGGGGCAC
Organism: Mugilogobius chulae; assembly: GCA_038363315.1. Lineage (NCBI taxonomy): Eukaryota > Metazoa > Chordata > Actinopteri > Gobiiformes > Gobiidae > Mugilogobius > Mugilogobius chulae. The sequence continues at coordinate 50,739,716 of CM076398.1, read as the reverse complement.
CTCTACCACCTCCACCAATGGGCAATGGATTTCAAAACTCTCATCACATGCAGGGTGAGTCTCTCAGTATTTGCAAAACTTTATACAAGTCCAACAATTCACATAGAAGTAACTCTTCTTTTTACAGATGAATGGGAGTGTCGTTTCAATTTCCACCCAGTGTCAGATCTTCCACCACCTGAACCTTTTGTGCCGTGTCCGAAGACGTATCCAAGTAGACTGGTCAAGAATGAAACCAAGGGTTAGTCGCACACAGAAATTCATATACATTGTACACAATCAAAAATAGACCTGTTAAGCATTCAATATTTCACCATATACATGCATACTAATTATCTAATGTGTATTTGGTGGTTTTGTTTCAACTATTTTTCACTTTCTACAGGGTCAAGTAAGAAGGAGCGGGGGGCACCTCCTCTTCCTCCGATACCAAGGTGAAAGAAAATGCAGGATCTTTGACTTCCTACTCTTCTTTTTATCATTCACTATTGCTTCTTGTTGATTGGCCCAAATCTGTGGCCAGTCTTGACTGTTGCCCAACTACAGGTTGACTTTACTTAAAGTGCCTCTGCTGCAGCGAATGGTAGCACATAAACATCCATAGCCATTCTATTTCCTGGTACACTGTCTTCATCCACAAGGCTTTAGGCATTTTAAGCATGTATTTTTGTTTCCACAAAAACACATTCCTACAGGGTTGAAAAGCTAGGATGATTTCCTCCAAAACTTTTTTATTGCTGTTTTGCATAAAATGATCTGTGCACTCCATAAAAGAACCTACAAACATGCAATGTCTTCTACTTAAAAAATATATATATTTAAATTCAAACTATTACACAGGTACTTTGTGCAGAAGTGCTAAGTCCTAAATGGTGACTTGCATTTGTGTCCCTGCTCACCAAGTTTTGCCTTGTTTGAAGAATGTAATTTCAGGTTGGATATTTAGAAAAGAAACTGATCTGACTTTTTGTGCCTTAAGTTTGTGGTTTTACATGGCACATTTGTTCAGTTGGTTTATATGTGTTGTACTGAATAACACCAGCAGGGGATGCGCAATAAAATACATTGTACATAGTTTATGCAACATTGTTGAATATAAGAGAAACGGGTGAATGATCTGCCAAAGCCCCTCGTGCCTAACAATGTAATGTTTATTTCTTTGTATACAAAGGTACTTTCTGACTGATGAAGTTTCTTAAAGCATTTGTTTACAGTTGAAAAGTCTTATTTGAAAGTGCTGCCTTGAGAACTATGAAAGACTGTGGATGTACTCGAATGATATATGAAGGACTTTATATTTTAAGTTATGTTTCAGGAACATGCAGTATTATATTTTTGCTTTACACGTGCAGCACTGCATTATTAAATATTTGTACTTGATGTACTGCCCTCTCAAAGACAATCATGTCCAGAAAGTCAATAATACAAACATACACAAAAATAAAATAATTAACAATGTGTAACTGTTTTGCATGTTTTTGTTGTTTGCTCACACACTGGTTCGGCTGACTGTACTGTACACCAATACATTTAGCTCAGTTAAAACCTGTTTATCTTTTTGATCCAAAACCATTATAAATACAATATTTGTAACAGTTCATTTTTTGCTTCACAAAATGAATTTAATGGAAAGGAAGGCAGACTTGTTTGGCTAAATACAGTTAGTAGCTCTATATTGCAGTTTTAAAGGGGTCCTGCTATGTAAAATCTACTTTTCTGAGTTTTAACCATATTGAAGCAGTGTTCTCTCATCATTAGTTTGCCTGAAGTTGTATTTGGATTGATTCATGCATGTTTAAGTAATCTTGTATCGTCTTGCTGCTGATGCTTGGACGCTCAGAAAATCCCTATCCTCACTTACCAACTATCCTCACCCACTTTTTTTTACCTGTGATTACTCAAACATTCAGATTCGGAGTAAAATGTTGAGTTCAAATTTGTCACATACTTACCAACAACAAAAATAGCTATTTTAAATCTGTGGCTTATTAAAAGTTAAATTTTACATCGAGAGGTAGAGCTTATCAGTTCTGCAGTTTTGAACAGAATGTGAATCGATAGTTTCTTTTTCTAAGCTGTTTTATATAATTTTTGTGTTTTACAAGAATTGTTTATATGAATATTGTTCTGCATAAGCCACAGTTTCTTTCTAAATATACAGAAAAATCACAATAGGTCTCCTTTAATAGCAAAGCCTAGGCCATGTATGATTACTGTTTTAAAGTTTCACATTTAAAGGAAACATATATGCAAAGTCTACTTTTCTTTTAGTCATATTAACAATGATTTTGCATCATAAGTTTGCTCAAAATGTATTTTACCACTTATATACCCTGCCCTCTTGTCTTTAAGAGTTCAAATTAGTCATGTAACCACTTCATAACAATAAAAACAAATTAAGTTGGTTTAAGTAAAATCTTCTACAATGCAGAGAGGGGGCTAAGAAATTCTGCAATTTTTACAAAAAGTCAATGGACCAGTTTATATTTCAAAGACTTTAGAGATAATATTGGTGTTGTTACAATGAACAAATTTATTCATCTACATATATTTTAGAGTTTTATGCTTTATTACTGGGGTAAATACTGTCTCCATTAAAAGAATATTTTTTATGTGCTAGTTTGTTGACTTTAGCGCCTCAGAAGTCCAGGAGTAATAGTATTCAGCTTTTATGTTAACATTACAAGAAAGTTGAGCGTTATTCATCACTTTGTGAGACCAAAATTTGTATACACACTCACTTTCTGGGGACCTGCCTTCCTTATGGGGACAAAAAGCAGGTCCCCATGATGTAAATCCTTCATTATGAGATCTGCAACATGGTTTTAAGTTCAAATAAGGTTAAGGTTAGGATTAGGGTGAGGGTTGGGTTAAGTTTAGGCAAGTAGCCACTAAGGTTAAGGTTAGGGTAAGGGTCCATGAAATGAATGTAAGTCAATGTAATGTCCCCATGACAGATGGAAACACAACATGTGTGTTTGTGTGTGTGTGGTTTTTTTTTAGGAAAATTGCTGTTGCTCAAAAAGAATAAGGTGACTGTTGTGTTACAGCGAAATCTTAGAAAAGCTAAGTAATGTTTACCGAGACTGATGAATGATTTAATGCGGTCACTAGATGGCGGTGAAGTCTACGTTACGTTCAGGGCCACGCTGTCTCTGAAAACCACTCAACATGTAAGTAGCAAACATTTGATCGGCCTCCGCTGTTTAAAAACATGTCTGATTCCATATTATCTCATTGTTAGCTCTTTTATGCATTTTATTTTTGAAAAAGAGGAACTTGTTTGAAGTTGTCCTCTTGTGTTTTCTTCTTATGTCATCTTGAACATGCTAAGTCATTCACAGATCATCTGGCAGACAGAGCCTCAGTGGTTTTAGCTGGCTCAGCAGTATATTTGACCCAAACTGGCAAAGTGACTTTCACCAGCTTTTCCAGGTGCTGACCCACATCCATCAGCTGACAAACTTCCCTGGTACATGAAACAGAGGCATAATTCTGAGCTAATCCGCATTTGAGCTCGCCGCCTTGTTGTGTAAGTAGGGCCTAAGCCTATTTTACACTAAGAACCTTTTTGGATTCACATATTAGGAACAAGACAATTCCTAGGTGAAACCTGTTAACTTTGTGCACATGGGTCGTGCTCAAAGTGACTGAATTGACAGTGTGCACAAGATTATTTATTTTCAAAAATGCTAACATCTCGCTGGCAGGTTCATTTCCTGTTTAGTTCATTCTTATGAGGTTTTCACTACCTCAGCCTAAAATGAAAAATGACTTAGGATCAGACAGTGAACAGTGAGTTGTTGGTAATTTTCTCTGAAAACATGTTAAATACTTTACAAAAGAAGAGAATATTTCACCAAAGGACCAAAGTGTGTTTATAAAAAGATGTGTTTGTCTGTCAATGCTAACGCTAAAGTCTGACAATTTGAAAGTAAACAGCTTCAATGCACAGAGTCAATTATAAGTTAGTTTTAAACCAGTGGTTCGGTTCCCCAAACTTTTTCTTGAAACCCCTCCCGCTTGAACCAGAGATTTACAAATTATAATTAACAAGCTAGCATTTATTTCAGGCTGTTAAGCAACAACTATTTCTAATATAAATTGCACTAATAACTGCTTTTATAGTTTCAGTCTCTGAAACGTGAAACAAACCTCTGGAGGACCCCTGGTAATCTCTGGCACACCGCTGGGAGGGTTGGACCACTGTTCTAAGGAACTGAATTACAGGTTGGTGTTCCCTAAACGGTAGAAAAAACCCTCCACAGTCTTAAAAATAGTTGTATTGGACTCATCACAAAACCATTTATTATTGCCCAATATATTATTTCACAGTAGAGATGGACAGAATGTGTTTTTTTAATGATCCATGAAAATTCGGACAATACAATGGTGGAGCCCCACCCCCCCACCCTCACTGTGCTGTACTCTCTTTGAACAAACATGTTCAAATAAAGCATTTTGTGTTGCTGTGTACTGCTGTGTAATTAACTGTAGACCACAAGTGACCACTAAAGCCACAAATGAAATGAATTATAAATAAGTGTAATATAAGTGTTGGTGCCATTATTGTCTCCTAAGAATCTAACTTGGTATACAACATATTCCATGTGAGTTGTTTTCTCATTCAAACAAAACAAAATGAAATGTAGGTTAGTGATACTGTGCTGCTCTTTCAGCACTTCAGACTACCGGTATATATTTTGTACCATGACATGTTGCATTAAAAGACATCCTATTTCTATTATTTGAGAGCGTAAACAGCTTGAGGTTTCTGGTTAAAATTCCTAGTGAACAATAAAGCATGCATCTTCATAGCATTTTGATTGCATCCCTCTCTCTGATCACCGTAAACCGAATTTTCCGCACTGTCTAGCTTCATAAATCTGCTAAATATCTGTCACTTTGGTGGACACAAACTTTTAATGATGTTCTCCCAAGAAGAAAATGTCTCCTCAGATTTCAGATATATTTGTCACATTTTTGGGAGGTTGCTTTCCAGACATTTTAACATGCTTGAGTTGGAGGCGAGCTGACAAAGGATGAAAGACGAGAATTGACAGCTGTAGGAAAAAAGCATTGAGAGAGATTTTCAAAAAGAGGGCTGAGCGGAGAGAGCTTTGTGCTGGATGTGACTGACAATGAATGACAAGTGGTGAAGAGTAATGATCCAGGTTTTGGATTGGCACATGCTGTAGACTCTTTGTGACCTCTTGTGTTCACGATTGACAAGTGTAAGATTATGCAGAATTTCTCTTATAATTGCTTGGACTTTATGATTGATTTTGTTACCTACTTAATTATGTTAAAAGGGTATAAGCCAGTTTGCAAATCTATTAATTTATTTATACACAAGTTGTTTTTGTTGATATATTTTTCATATAATTGCAAAAGTACATTCTTACCTTGATTTTTGTCTCAATAGAGCTGCACATTTTTAGGACATGTATTGTGGTTTTATTTTTCTCTGATTGGCTCTTTACTTTCATTGATAATAAAATTGTGTTCAGAACTGACTCAAAGATTAACTGGGCTAAACAAATTGTGTTCATTTCAGAACATCTTTACAGAGTTGCCAGTTGTGTGCAGTATACACTTTTAGAAGAAGTTATCATTGCTTGCTTACAAAATTGCAATCTCTGCTACTTATCTGCTTTTGACTGATGCAAATCATCTGCTTTTTCAGAAACTTCACATTTCACTGTGATTGGTTAAATCCAGTCTAAAAAGCTGACCAACAAGAAATGTGGGAAAACTTTGTTAAGAAACAGACAGCTGGATTAAATGGAGAAATGGTGAATGACAATGTGACAATTTTACCAAATTTAAAATTGAGCTCACATGTAAATTTAGCATTTTGCCCATACCTAGTCTCCAGTTTTGTACTTGTTTAATGCCAGTGTTTCCCAACCAGGGTACGTGAACCCAGGGGGTACGCAACCATTTGCCAGGGGTACCTTTCTTTTAAATCTGCCAGTATTGTATGTGTTATTGACATGGAATATATTAAAACAATAAAATCAATGGTTATTTTTAAAAAATATGAGTAAAGATAAAATACCCCTAAAACCACATGACATAGTGAGTACTCCTGTGTGAGATCATGATGAGTTTGTACTCAAGCGAAGAAGGTTGGGAACCACTGTTCTAGGCTACGCAATCACCATGGTTTACACCTGTACACTTTTAAATTAAAAATAGCTAAGTCCTACCGAAAAGTTGTCTTTTAATCGGTATGTGGTGTGTTAGTTGACCAAACTGAACAGTCAACCTATGAATTTATTTAGATTATGCACATTGCTGTTGGACATAAACCAAAATTAGAAGGCATAGAGTTCATTAGCAGACAATTTGGTAGTGTTTTCTGTGACTACGTACAATCACTGAAATGTTCACAGGAAGAGGAAGAGATCTTTGAATGCAGAGCTCATGCAGAGTTCATCTGTACTATATCAGGCCTCAAGTATTAGGATTTTTATAGGCCTGGATAGATCTGAAGGAAGAGTAATCCCTACAACTGTGTAATTGGGTCGAGCTGCAGTAATTAGCTAAATGTTATACAGAACGTAGTCTCTGAGCAGTGTGGATTATCCCAGGCACCTGAAAAAGAATAATGTCTTTTGTGCTACAGTCTTTGTTCATGTTCCCACTTGTACCACTGCAGCACAGTGCTCATTGTTATTCCTTCCCAGTGTCATTGTGTGTCTTTGTTCTTTGTACAGTACGACTTGTGCATCCTTGCCCCTTTGGAGGTGAAGACACAACATCAAACAACCATTCAACAGGACCAAGCAGTCGTCTAAGGTGTGTGCATTATGAATATGCTCTTTTATTCACATTAAAGGTGCACAATGTAACTTTTCCATGAGGGATTCACAGCCTGTTTGCGTAAGTGAGGTTGTCTCTCAAATTGGCTTTAAACTCTCACCTTCTTGTGTCCATGGAGATTAGGGTTGTCAAAAGTAGTTAAAAAAATACTATTAATACTGTAAATAAAATCTAATAATTTTGTATATAATATTTAATTTGTCTCTTTGCTAAAATCTAAGTTTAAATAATTACATTTTTAATTACCATTGTGGTATCAATATTCCTTAAAACTGAGTGTAAAATTTTAATATTATGACAACACACAATATAAAAATCTAAAGCCATATATTGAACATTGTAGAATAAACAATAAAATCATCATGGAAACAAGCAGATGACAGACTCTACATTAGAGTCGTGGTTCCCACAGTGGGGGTTGGACTTTGAGTATTATCTGGGGTCACAAGATGATTTCAATATGTAATAATTATACAATTATGACTTGATATTTAATCTTTTTTAAACTAGTAGCATCATTTTCATCAGTTGTAATGGTTTCCAAGTTTGGAAACCCCTGCATTAGGGAAGTTACATACTACTCATCATAAAGTATATAATTTGTATAAATGCTTTCTGGAGACTTGCATGGGGTCAATCTCCTCTTATCATTCAGAGCTTCATGCTCAGTGGCTCCAGAGTTTTTTCTAGGGCATGGAGGTCTTTGCAGAGCCACATCACATCATATTATGTAGCTAAAGCAGCACAGCCGTTCTCAGTGATTTGGACGAGTTAAAGCACTCATCAATAACCAGGTCGTGTGATGGTTTGTCCATAGACAAATGTCAAATGAGTTGTAAATATTTAAAGATACTTTTCATGATTTATTGCAGGCACATTAGGTTTGTGCTGTCCAAGGCCAGTTCAAGCTGTTCCGATCATAACTGCAAGAATCATTACTGCAATTTTACCTGGCTGCTTTCCTAGCTGAAAGCAGTTTTTATCTTCTTGAATGTGCGGAGGTCAAAGCAGACACATTTGCTGTTGAATAGAAGCCTCAAAAACAACTGCTTGCTGATAATTGAAGAAACATTTATTAAGACAGTAAAACACACAAGCAAAGCACACATGAAATAAAAATGGTGATCTTCTGTCGCTCTAACTGTACTCTTACTGTATATATGAATCAATATTCCAGCTGTCATTTACATTCGAGGGTACCGCATTGATTTGCAATGTAGCAGTTGTATGCAGTATTAATGTTGATACTGACCTTGTGACAACAGTCTACGAAGCTATTTCCAAGCTCTCATGTTTACACCTGTGTCAATACTTAAGTCACAAAGTTCAGTGTAATGTTGAGTCAATTACGTACAAATTGAAAGATAATGAGAACACTGCTTTTCTAATTAGACTGAGCTAATTTGGGAAATGTTATTATAATTATTAAAGTAAGACAAAATTCAGTGAGGAAATTTTATTTAGACTGGTTATAAGTTCAGTTAACTATTTTAAAAGTGAGAAACAATCATACACAAATGGCAGAAATGGAAGTTACAAATGGTAAATCAAATAGCCTTGCGTGGAGGTAAACATTGCCAATACAACCCCATTAATGTAACCAGCCTTAACTGTCTGTACAACATTAGAGACACAGTCCAAACTCCAGGGGCCAGTCTGCTCTGATCTGTTATAACAGCATGCATGCGCTCATTCACATCGGCACGCTAAAAGAGGGCTAATTTCACATTAATATGTAGCAGTGGCTTGGAACTAAGTGGAAAAGCACATCTGAATAATTAAGTTCAAAACAGGGCTTGGGTCTCCACAAAATAACCTTGAGTTAATGAAAACGACACAAACTCACACAGAGGCGGATCATGCGTGAGAGGCCACACACAGACGTAATCCCTATGCTGTGTTGTCCTAATGCTGCGGAAAAGAGATCTTTGAACTAGCGACACTGAGAGCGCATCACAGGACAGCAGTTTGCTCCTGACCTTTACCATGTCGATTTCACCATTTAGGGCAATTTGACCCCATGCCCTTTTAAAAAAGTACCAGTTACACTAGCTATGTTAATCTTCACTACATAGCTTGAACACATCATCTTCAAACACAAATGTAAATGCATTTTGTAAAATTTACACCACATGCCTGTCCTTAAAGGTGAGGTAGCTGATTTTGCACTGCAAACACAATTAAGATTTTTATTCTGACACTTTCCTCTCTCAAATCCTTGATACATGTTAATATAGTATTTATTTTTGCTAATATTAATTATTACTTTACTTACAAACAACAGAAGAAAGTGGAGTGGCCCACCCAAGCACAGCCAGTCAGAGCGCTACTTTTGGCTTCTAGTGAGGACTAATATTCTTTACTATTAAATTCAGACAGTATTCAGCTCTAACTTTTTTTATATATATGTACAAGTGCTGCACTTATCATACTTTTAATGGAAAACACAAAGTTTACTTTTTTACAGCTAAAAAAGTTAGTTACCCCAACATTAGGGACATATTATGGAATCTTTTTTTTTTTTTCATAGTCCAATACCTCTTTATCTCAAGGAGATATTGTTATTTACCCAGCCATATAATAGCTACTATTCTGCCTCCATGGGGACAAGCCAAGTTTTAGTTCTGCAGAGTTGCTATCCCAGTCACAGTAATGCATGTTATCAAGGTAACTGTAAAATACATATTGGACTGCTTAAAGGCAAAACGGATAAAGGCATACTCTGGAGAATTTAGACGAGCACATGGTGATATGACCAGAAAAGTTATATTCACATGTTAAAATCAGTCTGCACATGTTTGATTTTTAAACCTATTAGTAATCAATGCTGGCCTAAATGCTTTCTGAACTCTGCTATCCTTCCTGTCTAGCATAGCATAAAGTTAATGCATTTAAAGCAATTTCCATTTTTTAAAGTCTAGTCACTCTTTGATGTCAGTGTATATAACAGGAGAGCAAAATGAACCAAATTTATAGTGACCTTTATAGCCCCAAGGCCCTCAGTGATCTCACAGATGGACACAAATGTATTTGACAGATAAAACATTCTCTTACCTAATGTTTGCATTCACATTATCTTCTTCAAAGGACCTCATTTTCATACTTCAAACCCAAATGTGTCTGAACACTATTTCCCACAGCCGCTGGACAAGAGTCTGTTCTACAACTGTGGAAGAAGAGAGCGGATTTTTAAGTTTGAAATTCGGAACTTACATTGACGTTTTAGTTATTAGAAGCCCCAGTTGTGTGACAGGCAGCAAAATGATAATGTAATATATAGTACAAATGTAGTAGATCATAGCAAAATGGAGTGTGCATGTTCTCTGGTTTCCCTAAAACAACACTCCTCAGAGAAAGAGATTCCGATCTCAGTGGGACTCACAATACCAACAACTATGTCTGAACTGAATGCTATACTCTCCCGTATAAAGCTAAAAAAATGTGTTAGTTATGGAAAACAACATAGGAAAAACATTGTTTGCTAGAAATCCATGATGCTTTAAAGGTGCAATGTCCATCACGCCCTCGTTCACCCTCATGACCTTTAATGGGTCAAACTGAAAGCTTCATATCTCTGACCGACATAATGTGTTATGACATTGCATGCTGTAATGGACTGCTGCAATAATTATAACGATGACTTTATCGTTCTGTAGCTTTTAGTGCAGTACATCAATATCACATATTAATGCATTAGAGGAACATGACTGTGAGCCTAGAGGGTGTTTTAGGGCTACTATTATTCACACATTATGTCCTGACTTTATTTTTATTTCTCAAAGCATGGCATTATTAGGCAAGATAATACTACAAAGCATCAAATATATTGAGCCTATAATCATGACTTATCACTTGTATGTAATTATATAAGCGTTACCTTTTTACATGCACTATTATTCTTGTTATGAAGAAAAAATATATGCATCATGCTGCCTTTTATTCATATCAAGCCTTTACAAAATCACCCACAGACTTGACAGGACTGAGCAGCTCTTGAGTCATGCACTGCGAGTCGAGAAAGTGACAGACATGATCAACAGGCTGCTTTAAATATAGTCAAATGAACGCTTCTTTTCACACAGCGTCCCAAAGTGGGACTTTATAAGTAGCAACAACCTCTCGGTGACTTCACACTATGAGTTTGTGAGCTCAGATATCAGATGACTGCTCTGTCACTGCACCTATCCCACGCTCTTGGCCCTAAATCTCTACCACGACAGGCCTCATTACTGTAGTCCTGCCTGCGCCATAGATGTGGTCTAATTACACACGACTGCAGCTGACCGACACATTTCTGTTTGCGCTAAGTAAGGAGGGGTATTAGTCAGAGGGTAAACTTTACTGAAGCTTGTGTTATGGATGTTATGGAGTCTGAGCAGGTCTAAAAACTGTAATAGAGAAAGCTTCTGCTGGTGTTAGTTTCCTTTCTAGACATTACTAACAGGCGCATAGTAAACGGTTGATGTAATGTGGTTGTCTACATAATTCTGAGTAGAGATTGTGTATGTACATACGTACATACGAACAAAACACAAACTTCCACAAACTTGAAAAATTTCTCATTTCTCTCTGCACAAATCTCTTTCTTCTTCATTGCTGAAACCTCAGAGGCACAAAGTTGAGAAATTTGAGATTGGATTGCTCATTTATTTGTCAAGATGTTTTTTTTAAATCACAAAGTGACGTGGAAAATATATGTAGCATTTTTGTACGTACGCCCTCTTTATATTTGAGACCCTGGTGATTAGTTACTAGGCATATTCACTTTTGTAATACAACAACAACAAAATGTTTTAAATATGAGTTGTCAAACATTTGTAGTATTGGATTGTAAAATATAAGCAGACAAATGTGAAATTTTGTAATATTAATCATAAAATTGCACAAATGCTTATATTGTCAGTCTACATAATTGAGAAGAAGCAGAGAATGACCTATGATCCTAATTGTAATATTTAACATGTGTGAATGTAGCAGTGGGAAGTATAGTTCGTGTGCCTAATTGTCTGCTTTAGTGAGCGTTTTCTTTAAAGGTTACTTCTACTCTTGGCTAATTATCAGAAACATTCACAGGAAGTTCTGGCCTGAACAACGCAAAGGGTCATTCTATTTTAAACTTTTCTCTAAATTCATTTATCTCAGTTTGACTTCCTCATGACTGCCTCTTCTGCTCTGAGTGACACGCCAGTTTGAACGTTTTTGTCCAAGAATTCAAATGTCAACTTTAGCACTCCAAAGCAGACTCTTGTGTGCTCACACAGTCACTGAAGCATGCATCTCTGCCTCCACCTGATGCCGAAATGCAGTCAGACAGTAAATATGGATGAGTTTGCTCCTTTCTCTCACACTTTCTGGAGATTTGTGTTGAGCACCGGGGCCCTGGAGCGTTTCACCAGCCACGCTTTTCATGAATCTTCTGTTCACTCTTCAATTATTCAGCCCACAACAGGTATAGGTGGGAGAGAGATGGATCCAGTGGGAGAAAGAGCACTGGGAAATCACCTGTATGGCCTAGAGGTCCTCGGTCTCACATGAGGAGATACCAGAGGTCCAACATGCAGATCATATGACAAGTGGGAATGTTAAAGCTGCACTCAGTTTTATTGTTGGGTGTTTGCCATCTGCTGAGCTCCATTGAAATGTTGTGGTTTTGATTGGAATAACTTATTCATAATCTATTTTTGTATTCATTTGAATTTGAGTGAATAGTTCAATTGCTAAAAAAGTTTTTTTTTTTTCTCAACAGATACGATCAATGAAAATTATGCCAAACTGAATTTTGTTAAAGATTAAATAACATTTTGAGTTGGCTTTTGAAAACATTGCTAGACTGTGAGCAACTTATGACTTAATATAAAATGTATATGGAAATGAATATGTTTTGCTAGTATCTCAAAGTTGTACAACCTCAGTTTGTGACTGTTCACTTTGGGAACGACTGATCTAGAGTTTTAGCAAAAATACTGCTGCTCTCATGCGCTCTTGAAGGTCATGTTACTGGCTGCAAATGGGTGCTCTCACAGCACATGTTTACCACTAGTTTGTTGCTCGCGCACAAGCTCAGTGTCGCTCAGCAGGGAGCAGACTAGATGAGCTAGACTTCATTCTGGTGACACAGAGGTGAGAGAAGCACTGGGAGAATTGGATGGAGCTCAAAGCAACAGGGGGCAAATGAAGATTAATTTAATCTCAGAGGTTTCTAGAAAGCATCTTTGGAAACAGGACAGGGCACTCTCCAACTCGCTATAAATCAGTTGCTGTCACATGATGAATTGGGGCCATACATCTGGTCAGGTTTAGAAGAAAAAATGCCTCAGCCAAAGTCATTTGTGCCATTGTTTACTCTTTGATCACAACCAGAAGAAAGAATGTGCTTTTATTTATCAAAGAGGCGTCATCGTAGAATGAAAACCACAACAATAATATATAGAGCAAGGATTTATATCCTGAGTATGACTTACCGTATCTATAGGGACATTTGTCCTTCTCATTTAACCCATTTTTCAGTGTTGGTTGATCCATAATATCAAACGATATTATGGACAACACCCAGTTGTGGAAAGAACGTGAAATCTTCACACAGAACCAAGAGTAGTTTTCAGTCACCATCAGCCAAATGTATGTTGTCTATTATTTGTGGAAGCAATGTTAACATGGAGATAACACTCATCATGCGTATGTGTATGATGTGTATGATGCTAACCACTCTACCATTTGTGTCCCTACTGTTTTCCCCCCTCAGTTTAGCTTGCAGTTTGTAAAGCTCTGGCAAGTTCTCTCTAAATTATTTTTTTTAATATAATGATTTAAACGTGCCTTTAATGAGTAACATAGGCTTTGCGGTGCAGACTATTACTTGGTTTAAAATCTTCAGTTGTATTTCTTTCGCTTGTATTTTTTATAAATGGGCACAACAGAAGCTTTTCTTCTCCTCTCATCTCTGTTCTCCTCCATTATTCCACTTTGATCAGGTTTCTTCTATCTCTCACTTGGCTGCCTCAAAAAAACACCCTCAATCTCCTCTTTTCACCGCTGGACGTCTGACTGACAGCTGTGAGCTTTCACATAATTGCATCATAATTTTTTTCTTTGGCCTTGCTTTCTTGGTGGTGAACCACAAATACATTTGAAGTGTGTATGAGAATGAAAAAGTGTAGAAAAGTAACCAAAACTCACAGCTGTGCGAGGATTTACATTTGTCTAATAGTGTTTTTGTCAGCCTGGACTCGCTCCTCCCATAGCATCAGAAGGCCTGCTAATGTGCCCACCACTTTGTTCCCAAACTCAGTGCATTAGATTGAATGTGACACGCACCAAGCTGCAGTGTAGATCTGAACTGGCTTCTGCTTTCACACCAATCTGCATGGCCTCTTCACAGGGCAAATGCTGCTGTCTCCTCCAGCCTCCACATGGCACACGCTCCAGCCTTGGTCATGTTGCAGTTATGTGTAATACATTTATCTGTCTCGCAACTGTAATCCAGATACTATAGTGCCACCACAAATTTGTTAAGAAATTGCTTAAAATCTTAGTGTTGTGCTATTTTTGTTCAATAGATAAACTACAAAACAAGACTAAACACCATAAATTTGATCTATGTTGTTATTCAGCTAAAAAGTAACTGCCAGCTTTGCTTCGATTGTCATTGCCTGTGTCATCAAAAGTACATCATTTCCAACAATAGATGCATAGCCAAACTGGACGGGACTAAACTTAATATGCACATTTCTATTTTGATTTTAAAACAAACTTGAGATTTTTTCTTCCTTTCAACTCTTGGGCTCCTCCGTTTTATTTATAGTCCCAAGTAAGCTAAGTTTAAAGGTTGTAAAAGATTATACTCCTAGATGAAAAGTAAAATAAAAAGCATAAAATCCCTTTATACTGCTTTTTTTCTCCAGTCTGAAGACGTCCTGCTGAAAAAGGTCTTGTAGGAAATAATTTATTTCACTGAAACTAGGTCAATTCAGCAGCAAGTAAAAAGTGGTCTGCATTAATGCTACTGCATGTAAGCCTCACGAATGTGGCTGCATATGTGTTCATCTTTAATGAAGTTAGGACCACAGGAACCCAGAGTTTAATTTAGCCTCATGCAGGGAGATTTAGACATCTGCTGCAGCGCAGCGTCTGCAGAGATGTACAGGGATGACCTTGAAATCACAAACAATACCGTGGTAAACATACTGTTAAAATCCCGCTCACAATGGAGCTCATATATCTTGAAAAATGTCCTTAAACTCAGAGGTGCTTTAATCCCCAGGAGATGGCTTCCATCTGGTTTAGTCTGTCAAAGGATGAGAAGAAAGGAAGTGAATGAAGCTATTGATCAGAACAATGAGCAGGTCTTATGGAGACAGAGAAGTGCAAGAGTCTCATTGTGGAGGTACATGTGGTGGTGCAGCTGCAGAGGTTCTCACAAGTGTAACAAGAAGAGGCCAAGGTGTGCTGGGCCCGATAAGAGAGACATATTCATTCATCATAGAGCCTCTGTACACAGTTTTAGTATTAATGCCATTATGTATATGAGAAAGCCCTTTGAACAACTTCAAGAAAGAAAGAAAGAAAGAAAGAAATCTTCCTGACCACTAGAAAGGCCAGGTTAAAGTGAAAATACGCTTAGATAAAAGCCATACATTTGAGAGTAGGCCCTTTAGTAAAATATCAATCAATCAAAATATTAAGGTTTTAGAAAATCTCATGAATCAAAGTTGCGCAGAATAGTAATTCCTTTTTGTTTTTTATTTTTTTGCCAAGGCTCCAGAAAATAAGCTTGGATAAGTCAAAAGTTTATAGAAATGCACACAATAAATGTCAAGCTTTATAATACAGTATTTTAGCTTAAGATGATGCCCCATATAGGTTATGGTTTCAACTGTACTTACCATTTATGTTTCTTTATTCACTGTGGTATTGCTTCAATACGGATCTGCAATGTAAAAAATTCTCCAGCCCATCCCAAACATTCCCAATGGGGCTAAGGTCTGGATTGTGTGAAAACCATATCTCATGCTCCTGGCCCTCTTTTTCACAGGGCATTTTCATCCAGGAATATGCTTGTGTCGTCAAGGAAGAAGAAATCCCTCTTGTTTTGCATTTTCATTTACAGTGTTTTCTCAAAAAAACAAAACAAAAAACACCACATTTACATATTGTCTGTTTTGTCCAATTGCTGCTTAATTGTGGTTTACATTTTTTCTCAGCTTTTGGCAACTTTTGTACCTATAGACCAGTTACTGATTACTGTTTGTATTAGTTGACAAATATGTCAATCTTTAGGTGAAAGAATAACCCAAAGCTGATTTCATTCTTTGTTTTCATAGTGTTGCTGAACTCGGACCTGTCTGGCCCTCAGAGCAAATTCTCCTTGGTGAGTTTTATATTTGGTCAGTGTATTTTCACACTAAATCTATACAGTATATTTATGCCTGATTTCAAATTCCAGTCTAAGACATGGTTGCTTGGTAATTTCAAAATGTGTTGTCATTATTTGGAACAATAAAATAATTTGGGATAAATGCAATACAATTACTGTATGTAAATGATGTACTTTCTATACTTCAGTTGGTATAACCTTGTAAATTTAAAGTTTGGTATTTGTAACTGTGAGGACAAAGTCCTAAAAAAGTGTAGACTATTGTGGATGATCTTGTGCAGTCGCAGACAGGCCGTGACCTCAATCTAAGCTCGGACGATTGTTCATAGGCAGGAAATTTATGAGGTGTAAGTTTTCATCTGAAACTGCAAAACCTCGTGACCAGCTGAGGTCCAACGCAGGAATATCTTTCTAATAAAATGAGATTAATACTGTAGCTTGTTCAGTCAGCAGCGCAGCCAAATTCTAGATTTAGTTGATGAGGACCCCATGTCTGCCTCCATCGCGCGGCTTCTTTGATCACCACATCCATTGACTTTATAGGACATTTTTTTCAGAAATCTAGTTAGTATGCAGCCCAAGAAGGAATGGCACAGTTCTCTTTTGCTCAAGAAAATGAAATATTCATGACAAATCTCCGCTCTGAGAGATTGAGCGACAGATGACAAAAGAATGCGGTTTATATTTTTTCTGACGTTCCAATTTTGTTTGCCATTTGTAAACTTATGCAACATTCTCTGAATGACTCTTTTAATGGAAAGGCAATCATTACTTTTCTTTTCAGAATTTGTTTTCCCAAACCTTTCTATTGGTTTTGAGACATTTGATTCACAAAAGAAGAAATAAGAGAAATGCACAAAAAGTAATATTTAAATGTTTTGCTTTTAACTGAGAGTGTAATGTGAAGTATTCATTGTTTTTTGTTAAAGACTCCACTCACACAATAGTTTTAAGCTCTAAAACTCAGGTGTGGTGCTGTTTTAGTTCGCATTTTTTCACAATATAGTTTTTGCCTCTGGCACATGTCAGTCAAATATAGAAGTACAGAAATAGGAGCTGCAGCCTTCTTTTTACTCGTGAGAATACGTCAGCCCAACAAACCGCTGAGCCCGGTCGCTGGTGATGGAATCACATTCTGAGCAATATGCTAAGAGTGATTCAGTGTCCTGAATTCGACCGTGTGCTGATTGCTTTGTCCTTTGTGTATCTCTTATTGCATTGGTTGAACTTAAAATCTACTGTACGATGCCTTGTTTTTGTGAAGCCTTCCTCCCACTATTCTTTATTTGAAATGAAAAGAACGAGATTGCATCTCCCCATGTGACGGCTTGCCTTTGTAGAGTGCAATGGGTTTCTTCTTGCAGTAAACAGCTTGTTTCCTGTGTGTAAATGGGGACTTGTTAAACTCTGTTGCTTTTGCTCTGTACACAGCATTTGTCTGTTTGAAGTTTCTTTGTGCATACTTATCGCTATACTATGTGTTGATCATCAGTGATGGAGGTGTTTCCTGAGTGATCTTCACAGAAGGCCAATGACTTATTGATTAAAAGAACTCACTTATTCAGATGAAGCATCTGGTGGTGCCTAGGGCTTGATATAGACCTGGAATTAATGTTCTATGTCAATCACCCCCACCACCAGTTATGAACTAATATGTTCTTTCACTACATTCACCAACATTATATATTGTATGGATTGTGCTATTTCATTTTAAAAGGTTTTGCTATGTTTTCCACATTAGCGATTTCATATTTATTCAAGGATCAAGTTTACCATTAACTCCTTCTTTTGTGGTGGGCTGCTCTGTCTTATTCAGTGATTTAACATCCCCCACCACAACCGTCAGCCTAAATCGTGTGTTAGGCCAGCACCAACATGACACGTGGCAGGCGGATTTGTGAATTCCTCTGGTTTACTGTGGCTTTTTCGGTAAGTGCCAACCAAACGTATCTTTAATCTGCCCTGGGACTGGGATTTGCCTCCTGCTTTCACGTCTTCTAGAGGCTTTAGGAAAAAAAAGAAAAAGCAAACAAACAAACAGTGGAATGCATAATATCTGATCAACAACACTTTCATCTATAAACACTGTGCATCCATTTTCCGTTGAACTGTGGGTTGGGCGAGTGAACTATGTCCGTCCCCTCACACCTTCTTCGAGTGAGACAAGTGGAGCTTTGTAGCGCGACGTGTCAGAGCTCCTGTTTTGACAGGTGTGGAATCAGGATTAAGCACAGATGAGGCCTGCATTAATCAGAAGCACCATCCTGTGCCGCCACTCTCATCCTTGGCACTAAATATACTGCACCCACCTCTCACAGCTATGGCGGACATGATGGGGCTCTATATCTGCTGCTTTGAGTTTGGATGTGTTGTTGCATGGGTTTTGAGCTAAAGGTAATCAGTATTGTTTTATCAGCAGCACTGTTTTAATCCCACATCTTGTTCTTTGGTTTGTAGCCAGCTCTAGTGCTCCACCATATGAGTGATAATGCAGAGACTATGTTAGATATTGTGATGATCATGATAAAATAATACAATTCATACCAAAGTTAAATCCAAGACTAAATTAAAGGCTTTATCAGAAATGTTTTTTCGTTGTAGATACATTTTTTTCTTGCCCTATGACTAATATTTATAATGTTTGTTTACTGCAACAAGCCAGAAAAGCTTACATTGCAGTTGCCAGATCCTCCTAAAATTATTGCATTTTGGCTCGAATAACTGTACATTGCCAACATTTTGACAGGATACAATCTAGTATTTCAAAAGTACAGTTTGTATTTTAGTAATAAGGCAGTTTGATTTAAGTAGCCTAGGTTGAATATGCATATCTGTTTGTTTTTTGCAGTTGTAACAAAAGAATTTCCATAACCCTACAGAGTTGGCATTTATTGGTTTGTTTTGATGATGATTTGTCCCTTCTATGATTCACCTGTTTGGCGCTGAGTTTATCTCAAGACTCCAGCTGAAACTGAGATGAGATTTCTGCACTTCAGATTACATTTATCCTCGGCTTGAATTACATATCCCATTTCCATCTTGTTTTTCTCCCACTGTTTGCCAGCGTGGTCTTTGAAATGCAACCATTGCCTTTGAAAGAACTAGCCTCATTGGTCCACACTCAGTAACTTCAGAAGAAAAAGACAAAGCAATGTCACCTTCACTGCGAGACAGAAGGACAGGACCGATGTGATGAGGACTGTGGAAGCTGCACAATGTCTAGTGTACATTGTCTGTTATTTGAGTGCTAATCTCTAATGTGGTGATGAGCTGGTTAGCTTTCTGTTTTTAAGAAGGCTTTAACAATTCAATGCTTATTGTGTTTTTGTCTCTTTTTTCTTTACTTATTTGAAGATGGAGAGCTTTTTGCCATCATTTATTGTTGTTTGTTGGCTGGCAGCATTAGCTTACCTTCAGTACAGCAGGTTCATGAATATTTGATTAATACAAGATGCACTGTTCAATGTATTTACCGGGGGAAATCAGTTGAGTTTCTTTTCACTACAGTTGCCATGTTTTTAAACAGATCCTGATTCACCTTTCCATAATGCAGCCTTGTCCTCCGACAAAAATAGTGGTCTTGTGTAGAACTTCCAAAGTCATTTGCATTTCAATTCAATAATTCATTGAGAATAGATAAATATTAAGAGTGTAGAAGGCTGCTGGTAATTAGACTGGAAGATTATGAAAAGGTGTTTTATTTATAGATCAAAAGTACTTCTGCTGAACAAATCAAGTAGGGTACAATTAATTAAAGTGTTGACAGATTTAAGAAATGTGTGTGCAGTGGATTAACTACTTATCGTTTGTATTGAACACACTGTTCTGACTAGTGCATACTTCACACATAGTAGCTGAAAATACTTGATGACACATTGTTTGCCTTTAATTATAATATCCACTGCCTGCAATGTTGGGATTGATCAGGCAAAAGAAAAACGTGTCTTTTATTGGGATTTGTTCCCTTCACAGTTATAGAAAACATGTTTTAAAAAGGATGTGTTCATTAGAAATAATCTTTTCTGAGATCTTCCTGTTGCCTGGAAACCACTGGGACTCTTTATTTTACCTGATGTCGGGCACCTGTGGCCACTGTTTTCTGCTGAGAGGGTCAAGGTTTTTAATGAGATAATCCACTCCTGAGCCAGTTCAGATTAGCAGACACTCGGGCCCGGGGAATCAGTGCGACAGTGTTTGACCTATGTGACCATTTGGGATAGGACCTGCTTTGCCACAGGAAAATGCATAAGTTATCTGTTGGGATAAAGCAGTCATTTTAGAACTGTTAATCCCAGATTCAGCACAACTCTGAGTTTCTCTTCAAATGTCACCAGTTATGAGTAAAACTGCAGCAGAGCCTCTGTACACACAGCATCTTCTCAGTCCAGTCTCAAACTATAAGCCCCAAATGTGCATGTGTTGTTGCTGTCTCCCTAATCCTCTGTCAAATAAAAGGAGGCTTACTCAGCCTGCCGGTCTCACATAGGACCAGGCAGCACATGACTTTTTCATCTGAAGGTCTCTGTGGGCTTCTCTTGTCCAGTTGTCCCTCGGTCCAGTGTCCCCTGTGTGCTTGTCTATGTGCTTCTCTTCTTTCTCTTTTCTGCCGCCGCATTTTCTGCCAAAAGCCTTGGATTATTCCACTGCTGCCTTTGAGCTCGCCGCTTTTAGATGAGTCGACAAACACTGTTGCAGTTGCCCAAACTAAATGAGATTTTTGAAAATTGCTTCAAAAGCACAAGTTCTGCAATAGTTAAACATGCAACTAACGATCAATAGTTCAGTTCAACAATTCTTAAATAGTGGCAATTTTTCTTAAAATGTCTGATTAAAATCATCTAAAATTCAAATCAAAATTGTTTCTGAAACTTTTGGAGCACAAACAAGTGGTTGGACTCTTTGTGAAGTTGAAGCTTTGTTCTTTTGCCCTGATGACTGACTGAATCTGTGCACAGAAGAGAATCAGATTCTTCACTTTTCAGACTCTTGAATTTTGGGGTTATTGTATTTATTTATTTATTTTTGTAAGCTTGGAGTAAAAACTTGAGGCATTCAATTTTATTTTTATCTTTACCATGTCCAAGAGTTAATCGATGGTGGACAAAAATGACTGATTAGGAAAAAGAGGTTAAATTGCTGTTTAACATTTATTGTAAACATTCAGAGGATAGAATCTGACAAAGGTCTAGTTTTTCAAGCATGACTTCTAAATCTCATTTATCTGAAGCAAATAGTTCAGACATGTGTTATTGTTAAGTCCACTAGGCAAGAAAACAATCCACTTTTACCACCTTTAGTGACAATTGTATGTTGTTTGTTTGTGTATGATGTATTTTTGTTTGGCATGTTTGGAACGTAGTTTGTTTTGAATTCTCTTTGAAGATAAGATGTTTGTAGCGTCTGTCCTTGAAAGGTTGCTCAAACGCTCAAAAGGCGACAGTAAGTGGTGTGTGCTTAGGTAAAGTGCTGGGCCTAATGAAGCATAAAGCACAGACATTTTTATAAGCGCTCACTGGCTCTTTCCTATTCAAGTCTGTCACATCCTAATATGCATGATTTAGCTGTCAAAGGATTGGACCCACTGCACTGTGACTTGCTACTGTATATTAACTGTGTGCAGTTTAACCTGCTGAATGGTGGCTGGTATCAGTCTTGACAAAAACAATGCTTTAGATTTATGAAATACAAAAGTGGGTTGCAAATGATCATGTTGACATAATTTACAATAACTTGTTTGTAATATTATGTAATTGTAGTAAGTTGTCATGTATTGTTAATGTCGTTAATGCTTTGACATATTCCTCACTAAAGCATAAATCTAATCTTGGAAACAACCAGGTGATCCCACCAGGCAAAATGGAAATGGGAACCCCAATCATTAATGCAAGACAGACAATGTTAGTGTTTATCATTCAAGACAAAACATCTCCAAAGATACACGCAGACTTCTATAAGAAATGTTACACCTATGGTAGAGAGAATTTCAGAAAGAGCACACCCAATCACTGTGATGTGTTTCAATAAATGTCCCACCTTTTCCCAAACGCTTTCCGTGAGTAAAGTTCCTGATGGATACTGTAGAAGAACTCAAATCGGAGTTCAACACATATCCATCTGGCATTAGCCAGGCTATTTTCTTGGGAGAAAGAGCTAACATTGGCCTTTTATTATTTACAAACTATATTTAACAAGATGATTGCTTTGAGGTGCTGACAACCTGGCACAGCTAGCTCCTCCCTGCATAAGAGGTATGATTACACCGGTCAGTCTCATTTGGTCATCTGTTTTGATTCAAGCTGCATCCTGCAGTAAAAGTAGATAATGACAGATGTTTGCCCAGTCTCTGCTCTCAGTAAAAGTATGTATTTAGTCAGTGTGCATCATTACTGATGGAAGTATCAGAGGTGTGTGAGCTGAGCCGTGTATGTGTGTGCAGTTATTACTCCCTCTGTTAGAGCGCAGCAGCAGGGCCACCTCGCAGCTCATCTAGATTAGGTTCAACTTGCTGCAGGCAGCCAGGACAAGGTCACACGAGCCTGGGCTTAACATTCACATACAATAGGCTATATTTAAGCACACAGGGCTTTTGAGCAGTTCAACTGCCATAACCGAGACTTATAGTACTTTGTGCATGGATGAAAGGTATCTTTTTAACTAATGTGTAAATGAGAGAGTGGATTGTTGTAATTCAGAAGTTAAAAAAATCTTTTTTGCTGTAAAAAAGTAAATCTTAAAAAAAAATCTAGTAATTTGAAGGCTTAATTGGGCTGGCATAAACTTTCTTTAATCTTTTAACATCAGATGTTTCATTATTTCCAAATGTAGGTTTTCCCAAAGTGGTTTTGCTCAAATAGTAAAAAGAGGAAATCACACATACCATTATTTTAGTGTTTCTAAATGTAGTCTGTCTCCAAACTATGGTAAACTAGGTATTTAGCAGAATACATGTCCGATATTTGAGCCTTGAGTCACTATCTATTTACTTCCTTTATTGATCTATTGAGGGTCTAGTCTCTCACATTCAGCTTAGCTCCCTGGGGCCTTGGCTGCTCCTTTCCTGACCTTCACACTGTTTCCAAGCTTTTCCTCCCTAACTGCCTCCCACTGTGCTTCTCTTTGCAGCTTCATCACCTCTTTCTCCACCTTCCCCATGTCACCCTCTGTGTCTCCCTTTTCCCTTCCTCTCTGCCTTCCCCACTGTCAGCCTATGTGCCTCCTTCTTTTCCTTCCTGTGTGCTCTTTCACTGTCATCCATGGGGCGTGGGAGTGGTCAGGTGGTTGAGCAAAACAGATTGTTTATTGTAAAGGCATATAAGCATTTTGAGCGCTAATGTCAGATGGCTGTTTATTTCAGGTCAAATCATGAATAGTTTGGTTTTGGATCGAGAATTCAAGCTTCAGCACATTTGAGGTTATTATGGGATTTGGGATGACCAAACAGTCTATTGTGATCGCTGATGTGATGTCTAAAAGGGTGGACACTTTACACACAGCCTGTACTCAGTGCACAGAGTCGATGACGTAAGCAAGCGGACGTCCACTTAACTAAGAAGCTTAATCAATGTGTGGTCACACTCTTATCTAAATGGAAAAAGGTGTATTTAAGGCATTTATGTACAACAAGGCACCAGTGTGCACAGGCTGATCCTAGATGTGAGCAGGCAGACACCTTCAGACCTGATAGAAACCTTCTATATCTCTTTTGACGAACAAACTAAACCCAGTGTCTTAAGGGCATTTTGCCACTTGGCGCATAGCCAGAGTTTGTGTGTGCTCAATGTGAGCAGGCGGTCCAACGTGGGCACCATTCTGTCAGCTTTAGGGATGTGTAGCCTATGTATTTTGCTTGTTCTGGAGGGGATCGACTTCTGCACAATCATAACGTTGACTTTGGGTGCGTTTGCTGGGTTTGGTGAGGCCACGTATGACCACAAGTAATCATCACACAGGGATCTGGCAAGCTCATATTGGGCTTGAATTTGCGTGTGTCTGCTCACACCACCCCCAGGTTGAGGTTTGATTGCCAGGTTTAGATAGAAGAGTCTACATCGATAAATGTAAGGCTAATATCGGTTTTGAAGTTGTGTTCGTCCGCATACGCAAGTCCATTCAGAATCTGCCTGCACATACCGAGCGTACAGAACCTCGACTGTACTTTAAGTGTCCACACTTTCAGATACTACACTTTCAGACTGTTGGTCACCCCAAATCCATCAGAGAGAAGCCCCTGCTCACCCGGGCTGTGTGGTGCACCCTCGCCAAGTGTTCATTTGCTGATATTCATAAAAATGTCATACATGAAAGCATAACATTAAAAGTGTCTTGTTAATTCCGGTGCTAGTCACTGTTAGCTTGATAACTCAATCCTAGACTTTATTTTGCATGATTTGACCTGAAATCTAAAAAAAATCTATCGTAAGCACTCTAAATACTTATGAGCGCCTTGACATCAAAGATCTCTGTTGCTTAATCACCTGACCACTCCCATACCCCGCTCCCATGCCAAAGCAGTGCTAAGAGTCAGCGCGGAAAAAAATTAAGCAGGGAGGGAAAAAGGGTTTGCAAAGACACAAGGAGGAAGTACAAACATGTTTGCGGGAATTTTAGATTTAAATGTGAGTTGCATTAATACATTTATTTGCAAGTAATATTTTGTTTTGCAAACATAATTTTTATTTTTGTGTCTGGTTGTATATGTATGTATGTTAGCAAAGATTTACAAAAAGAGGGTTTTTTTAACGTCATATCTCTACCCAATTTCATCCTCTGTGTCTGCTTTTCTGCCTCCCTCACTGTCACCCTCTGTGCCTCTCTCTTTATCTTTCTTATTCCTCTCTCTCTTTCTCCCTCCATCACCCCCTGCGTCTCCCCCTTCTCTCATTACTTTTGTCTTTGCCTCCCTCATTGTCACTCCCTGTGCCTCTCTCTGTGCTTCCCCTTGCTCCGCCCTCACCTCTATCTGTGCCTCCCTAACTTTTCTCTTCCTCTCTCTGCTATGTGCTGGCATGGGGCTGAGGGAGCAGTCCACTAATAGAAAGTCTATTGACTGGGGCACTCACTCATTGCTGCTATAATAGCTGCTGGGCCCTCCGGATGCCAGTCGATAAAAGTGGCTTGTCTCCGTTCACTGGGAGATGCCTTTGTCAGCACTAGAGGAAAATTAAATGTTTGATCGACCACCTTAAGTACTGTTATAGTGAAATTGTAAGAGCATGCATGGCTATGTGTGCTTGGAGATAGACAAAGATAAGGATGAAGTGACAAAGGCGGAATGTAGTTACAGTAAATTGCCAGTGATTTTTGTCTGGTCTGTCTTTGTGTTATGTATTGAACTGTGCAAAATTGCAGAACACGTTCCCCAAAACAAGCCCTTAAGAGACAAACTTGTATCAGCTTCAACTTCATTTGTTGGTTGTGTAGTGGATCTGTGCTGTCAGCGGGCCGTTAGAGAGGTTCGAAGCGGCTCACACAATGTAGTCATCTGGACACTTCATTACAAATGAAAAGGTTTTGGCAGCACTCTGTAAGTCATTATCATGTTAATGAGGATCCAAATAAAAAATACAGAATGATTATGATTAAACCTTTCTAGACTGGAATTCAGAGCCCACACTTCAGAAATACCTTGTGAAGAGTGGATCTGGTCACCACTCCCCCATGCCGAACAACTCCACAACTCCACAACAACTACGTTATTTATTGGCATGGCAATAAATAACACATTAAAGAAGGAACTCATTGTTCGTCTGTCATTTAGGACAAAATCTAACTTTACTCACATTTTTTCTTCACTTGTTTCAGAATCTGGAATGATTTCCAGTCACTTGTGATATTTTTTCTTGGGGTGTCAAATTAGTGCATTAATTGAGATTAAATAATTACAGACATACTGTATTAATCAAGCAAATTTTTAATCGCATTAATCTATTTTGAAATCTTTTACATCATTGTTTCAATCTGTGAGTTGCAAAGTGGACATAAGGGTTGTTCCACTTGACTTGAGGAAAGTCTGCACATGTCAGTTGACCTGAGGGACAGGGGGCAAAGGTGATGAGTAGAAATGACACAAAAATAAAGGAGCAGGCGAGGGTTATTGGACTGATGAACGGGACTTTTATGTTCAAAAACTTCCTAAAGTCTTCATTTTTTGAAATGTATTAATATTTCCCATTTGCAACAATAATGTAATTAATTAAATTGGATAAAAACAAAACAAAAACACTTAAGTTGAGTGTTTTTCTCAGCAATTTTTAGGTGAGATTAAAAATAGATTAATTAGATTAATTAATTATGATCGTAATTAATTAATCTCTCAATTTTTTTAATCGCTTGACAGCACTGATTTTTTCTGATGCGTGTTTCTAGTTGACGAATTAATCTGATAATCACGCTCATTTACACTCTAAAGAGTAACACAGTGGCTAGATGATATATTTTCCAGGCAAAACCTTTTCCTACTGAAAAGAAAAAGTGCACTTACATTTTTTAGAGGTCTTTGTTTCCATCCATTCTTTTTGTTATTGCTTTGCCTTGAATATTCTACAGTGTGGCATTACAGTTGTCCACCACTGAGAGAACAAAATTGGGGTTCCCCTTCTTGGTGTCTTGGTGGTAATTCTGATGGGATCCAAGATTAGTTTAATGATTTAAAGTGGAACATTTTAGTCAAAGCAATACTATATTCAAATAAAGTAGATGAGCAAACCACCACTAAAAAATACATATTACACTTACACCATAGTTTTTATTGCGTTGTAATTCATCCCATCATCATTACATCTCACCTAAGAAATTGTCATTTGTCTCTCATTTTTTGTATTCTTTGTTTTGTTTAACCACCAGGTATGTGTGATCAACAACAAATGTTAGGTAATTTTCCCTTTTTTTTTCTCTTTTCTTAATTTTCTTGATTTCATAGTTTCAAGTTGGGAGCCATCTTTTAGTCTCTTTTGTTTTGTAATGGTAAGATGGACTTCATTAGAATAGTCCCCACGGTGCTGCTGGGGGTGGCAGGAGGCTGTGTGATTGACAGCGCTGGCATTCAGACTTGGATGTGGAAACAGTGGAGAGAGGCGCGCAGCAAGGTCACTTTTAGGGAAGTATAAATGAGGAGACAGAAGTGTGAGAGATAGAAGGCTGCCCTGTGGACACTATGGTGCTTATATGTATAAAATATAGTCTCTGTTAGGAGACATGGACAGTGTTGAGACTGTTGACCTGTAAGCTGCTGAAATATGAAACACCCTCAAGGCCTTTTGCCACCATGGGTCAACATTCCCTTTGCGCTACAGGATATGTCCCCTCCAGCCTGACGCCTATTGTCAGCAGTGACAAGCTCATGTTTTCAGAGATCGGAAAAATCTGGAGTTGTAACCAGACAGTTTCAGTTGTTTATATACTGTATGCTTTATCCTAATAAAATTGTATTAAAAGAATTAATATTGATAAAAGCAGAGGAAAGTGCTTTATAAAAATTGACATAATTTCTACCATTTATCCAGGATGTGTTTATATAATAGACATCGTCTAATGCACAATGTTTTGTACAATAGGTATTGGCACACAAACACATGCACTTACATTTAATTGTGGTTAACTCATCCAAAAACTTCATCAAAGTTGTCGTGTTCCCCACAGGAGACAAACTGATTAACTCCATTAACATACCTGGCTCCAGCTCAGGGATGGAGAGGAGCTTGTGTGCATGATTGTGCACTAAGGATTGTGTGTGAGGAGCAGGAGGGCAGTGCACTTGAGTCCAGATGGAGATGGGGTGGAGGAGGTGCTCCTATCTACAATATGCAGGGACTGAAGCGTGTCGTCTGTCATCTCACAGAAAATCAGTGTGTGGCCCAAAATCAAATGTTAAACAGACTTTGACTCCAAGGACTGTGCAGCTATTTGTGTCTCGCGGGTAACTGACCAACTAAAATCAGCTCTGCAGCCTTTCTGAAACTTGTAGCAAATGCAGCCATGTCATGATGCAATTCCTCACAACTGTAATTCGAATCTTGAGTGGCAGATGACTAATAAAGATTGAAATGCTGTTTGAGAAGAGCAATGCATTATAAAGCCTTTCTGAACTTTACTGAAAAAAATCTGTCCAAACTTTTGATTTTGGATTCTTAATATATTCACAAACCATTATTCTCATTCTAATTGATGAGAACCACATCTACTGAACAATACAAATAATTATAAAATGTATTTACTGGGTTTTAAAAGCACAAATTGTGCATTGTAACTTTATCCTGACTGACTATGTATGCAGTCATGTCACCTACACAGTCTTGAAATGTTACTTAATAGAATTGTATTTCATCAAGCAAACACTTAAAATGTGTGTAATCTTGCATTAGGACTTATTATGTATCGTAGTTCAATGGGTAGAAAAATATTGAATACATCTTGTTGTCTCAGATACAATAATGAGGCAGGTGTCTCGCAAAAGACAAAGATGGTGCTGGTCTTGACAGCCTCATTTAAACCCATGGCATCCTGTCGGAGCGTGTCACACATGGGTTACATATTTAGATATGGGGTTTGCAGAGATGACAGCAGTCAGGAAAATCATCAGATTCTGTCAGTACACGGACATGTTATAGTGCGTCCCTCCTGAGCCCAGGCCCACATACACGATCATGACCCACTTTATGTCGTCATGTGAAGAGAGTTAGGTATACCTCTCATCTTATAAGCAAGTTATTTAAGAATGGTTTGCATGGATAATTTTCGTTCTTTTGTATTTTTAGTTGTTACAGTTACAGTTTTACACTTTGTTGCTTAAAAATAAAATGGATAAACAAGATGGTAACCTTTTTTACAGGCCCCCTGAGCCTCCACAAACGTACAAATAAATCTCAAACTAAACTGTCTTTGTGTAATATCATGAACCATGAAGAGAAGAACAAATGTATGTAATGTTGAAGAGAATGCTACTAGGGCACTTAGTTAGTGTCCTGGGATGAAGCAGTGAATGTGTCAGAGCACTTTTAATTAAAGCTCCCCTGGACAGCTGCACAGACTGAAGAACAGCAAAAAGCTTTTTACTGAAGGAGTGGCAGGAGTACAACTGGGATTCCGATTTGAAAAACATCATCAGACAGACTGGGATGAGTGCAACTAGCCAAAACACTGTAGCACACTGATGTTGTCTAAACACAAGTTGTGGTCTTTACTTCACAACAAAAAGATTGATTTTGATTGCAGCTATCAAACTTCAGTCACTCCCTTGTTGACCCCAGTGGTTTGGTGCAGATTTCCTCCGTGGTCGGTGTATGTGCTGCTGTGACAGTCTGTGTTTTTGCCCACAGTGAGTGTCTAAGCAGAGGCTCTATTCTCTGATGGTGACAATGACTTGTGACGAGAAACTCTGACAGACTTTGACAACCAACAGCCTGCTGCACAGGCTGGCCCTAACTCCAGGCTATTGAAGCCTGTCACCACGGGCCCTTGTTTGCCCATGCCACTCACAAGTACCTGGTGTAGTTTATCCTTTCTTCTTTTATGGTGATTTTATTCAGTCTTGACCTACTTGTGAATGATCAGGTTAGTTCTGCAGATGATCCAAGCACCACTGCCACCTAAGCTCTGCCGTGGTCTGCTCTCTTTTTGCTAGAACGATGCAATTGTACAATCTCATTCCAATACTTCTCCATGCTGTTTTGTACAGTCTGAGGTTGTGGTTCTGTGCACATCAGAGGTTACAGTGATAGGGTCATGAATATGGATGAGTGCAGATAACATGCCCCGCTGAGAGTGCTGGCCCAGTATTCACACTCACTATTGGAATACAGTGGAAATGGCATAATAGCCCCATCAATGTTTGATTTCACTGGCCCGTATGCTACACTAATGCACTGATTTCTCATGCTGTCAGCCTCATTTACCTTACCACAATATACAGAGCATACCACTATATATGCACAGAAATCTGTTTTTATATCTTAAGATGTTGGCCCTAAATTGATGTTACATTATCTGCCTAATTAATATTCTATTGTAGTGTGTTTGATTTAGTTTTGGGTTATGAACATTTGTATCAATTAAATTAGAGGGCAGACATTTCGTCCCTTCAACACTGGACAAGCCAATTAACAGTTATGACACATAATTGTCCAAACATAGTGGGTGTTTGAGAAACTTTGTGAAACTAATTATGACAGGTGCTGACATTCTAAATGTTATCAGAAATGTGAAATTGGATGAATCATTGATGAGGTTCCTAAAATATCTAGATGTTACCAGGCCTCAAGACTATGCTATTGTATTTTATAAATATTTGATGCGGTGAGATAGAAGTAAACCTTTATGGCAAATAGACTCCTGTTTATTCTATATGCTCTGGAAATGAATCACAACACACATAATGCAGACAAACAGATTATTACAAGAAAAAGCAGTGGCATTCATCTTTAATGTGTACAAATGTGCTTACTACACTCTCTTGCAGGTCCGCACTGGCAGCACCAGCAGCAGACTTCTTTGATATATTGTATTTATGGCATATTCTGATTAAATTTGGATTTACAACAGTCCCTGAAATCTATTTCCTATTTGAAACTTGACTCAAAAGTACAGTGCCAGTCAATCAAATTTAATAAAGTCATTATGCCAGAAATTTCAAATAAGAATAATGCAATAGCAGAACTAATAATATCAATTACCATTACTTCCGATTCAGACCTTGGCTTTGACAGTGGTCAAAGTTATATATTTGCAAAAAAAAAAAAAAAAAAAATCTATTGCATATAAAAAATAAAAAAAATCATCAACATCTCCATACTTAACATGAGAAACAGCAAAGGCTTCACACTACTTTTGTGGTTGAAGCTACATTAGTGAGTGAATGAAGAAAATGTGTTTTGCATCATAAGTAATTTAAAGTACATTGTACTCATTTATAAACAAATAGACCAAGTAAATTCTTTTAAAACAGTCCAGGATTCATTGCATTAGTGTTGCATGATTAGTTTATATTAACAAAATACTGCTGATATTTGTTATAATGTTCTATTCCTATCTTGTCTACTAAATACAGCACTAACAGTGTGGGACTGAACACATCACAGACATCATCCTCTTACTGTAAAAAATAAATCCAGTGGTAACAGAACCTGAAGCTCTAACTAAGAAGCAGCACTGATGCCAAATGCACAAGCTATAGATTCGAAAAGGCATGTCATTGGAACATCTGACTGTTTGCATGCATCCGATCACATCTGTCTGTAAGTTGGCTGCTACAGGAGTGACGTGTTCTTCTCTGCAACAGAAAAATATAAATCCTCTTTTCTACATTATGCTTGCCCAACTTGGGAGACAGTGACCATTTAGTTTTTCCCTGTTTCTGACATCAGTATTGAGAGGGAATGTTTTTAGCAATGCATGACTAACACAAGCAGGGCCCACTTTCAGTCCTGACAGTGGACATTTTTGCTGCTTCGACCTTACCATGGGCCTGAGGTCTGATGGTCTCAAGATGTGTGCATCTTAAACTGGTCACTGACAAAGCACTACAGGTTAGTGATCATTACCGCTGTGGGCAACAGCTGACATCAAGTTTCTCTATTCACCTTAAAGGTCCTGCCCAAATACTTTTCTCTGGAAAAATGTTCAACAAAGTGAATATTAAAAATATATATAACATGTGTAAAATGTTTTCTGCTTAAGGTCAAATGCATCTCTTTTCTGTATTTGAACCTTACGTTTAAATGCATAATTATCAAGCCAGTTATCAAATCTGGCTTAATAACTATGCTGTAGTTTCTAAGGAACTTAATTGAGTTTGGCAGGCCCAAGCAAATTCACACAATCAGAAAAAAGATCACGATCAGATAAAGGTGGTGCCTGTGAAAACCTCCCCAATCAGGTGAATAGGATTTTAGATAGGGCTTGACATTCATGTTTTTGCCCAGAATTTGAGTTTTTGTGAGTGAGCTATTGTATCTTAGTTGAGATTTTATTTTATTTTATTTTTTTTTTACATTATGTTCGCGGAATGAAAAATAGTAACATGGCATCAGGAGAACCTTGCATATGTAATTATGCAAGTCTGCTAGCAACTCTTGTTTATGTCAAACCCTGTTTGTGGCGTTGTATGGCATTATAATGTTCAAACATATGTCTTATCAAATACATGTTTATTTTAATATAAACTAAACTCTATTCACCCACTAGTGTCCATGACATCTTCACATTTATAGTTTCACATACACACTTGTGTTGGCAAAACTTAGTTTTGCTCCAGTCTCAAAGTCATAGTCCATTGTTTGTCTCTTTGTGGTGTTGTAGTAATCTCTGTGGTCTCATTCCCTGCATCATCGCTGCTCGTCTCCAAGGCTCACTGCTGGTGCTGCTTCAGGCTGAAACAAAGCGGTGTAAAGAGCTGGTTAGTTTCATTTAGAACAGAAACATTCTGAAAACAAACCAAACTATTGACATTTGCACAATAAACCAGTTATGTCCTTTTCTTCACTAAAACAATCCCTTTCATAAATAATGACACAGCTGCGTGTCACATTAACCAATAATCCAGTTTCACCATTCTGTCCTAATTACATGTGTTATTGTGGTTCTTTCTCTGGTGCACATAAACCCTGTTATAAACATGTTACTGCGGCTCTTTTCCTTGTGTGTGTGTGTGTGTGTGTGTGACCACATGAAATGATAGCAACATAAAGCCTGGTGTTTAAGGTGCAATAATGAGGGCTTTGCCTTTATGTAGAGAACCATATTGTTTGTCAGCCTTCATGAATGAATCTTGTGCCTTTATCAGCCTCAAACAGCATGTCATGTTTAATTGAAACAAGATCAGTTGGATTGAAACCTTTTCTATGCCACCTCCATCTCCAATTGCATTTCAAAGACGTATTTATTTAGCATTCAAATGGCAGTAATCCAATTTCAGTCTTTGCAATTGCTGGATTGAGGTTGATTTGAAAAAGGAAAATATGAAATTGCGCTGTACTTTTGTGTATTGGTGTTCACCTTTCTACTTGCAATGTATAGCTGTCTTGTTAAACTTCAATGCCGTTTGAAAAGTTTCCTCTTTGGTCTGAGTGAAATAAACACATGTATATAAAAGAAAAAGTTTGTCTCAGTTCTTGGCTCAGCCCTTGTTAAAATGCCATCTCTTCAGTGTGTCCTAATAAGCGTGAGGCCCCACACACAGCTCCAGCTCCGAGGCACCCGCTTGTCAGCACCTATCCCTGTAATGGCTGTTCAAACAGTGGCCTGCTCGCCCCGTCGCCTCTGTCACAATTCATCTCACACTCTGGGCTCCATTCGGGCACCGCTGCCAAAGTGTGCACTCTGCAATGGGGATCTATATACTGTTGTTTTGTATATGCAGCTAATCAGGTGTGAAATATAGAGTTCTATACAAAGTAAATGACATTTCTAAAGGCTTCGTATTGAACACAGTGCCTATCTAGCTTTCATATTGACAGTAAGCAGCAATAATTTGGCAGTCAAATAACCTCTTACAGTCATAAAGTTTACATTTTACTGCACTTTAAAGGGATGAATTAAAATGCTCGTTATTCATGCATGCTTACTCAACCTTATCATTAGTATTTCCTTTTGAATAGTCAATTAATTCAAACACAAAACACCATCGAGAATGTGAGAAGAGATGTCCATCCTTTTTGCTGTTGCTATGGAGACAAAACATACACTAGCATTATAATAGATGATATGACTATTTATCTTTTGTCTACTATTTTTTTTTCTTTTTGTTTTACAATAAACTACTTAATTGACCCGTATGGACAATTGTGTCATTTTGTAGAAATGGAAAACTAGCAGCCAGCAGGTCAGGGATCGTAGCAAGCAAACCTGTCCAATTATTTTGCCTTCAGATTATGACTGTAGGTGGAGGTCACATGGATGGTCTCTGTCTTGAGGTGAAGCAGGTAAAGTCCGGTTCAGGCAGATGCTAACAGTAATGCATTCGACATTTTCATTTGATTCTGTGACTACAGGAACTGACAGTTATGCTTGCGGCAATGTGCATACTCAAAACTGGCAGAAATAGTATGTGTTAGAAGGAAGTTTGGTCAGACACACAAGCCTGAGGTGTATGCATAAGTTTGGTGCTGTGAAATGGGAGGTATATTCTTAAATTTAGTGCGGTGTAGGGAGTAGGGCTGCACATTTTGAGATTTTCAGTATTGCATTTGCGATTCAATTTGCCATTTATGTTTTAATACAAGACTATTTTAATGACAAAATAATGTAAGCTATTTAAAAACATGTTTGTACAGAGCTAATCTACAGAATATTTGCTATTTGCATCCACAGAAATTGGAATCTTTATTCAATTTCAGTTCTCTTAGGGAGTATGTTTTTTAATATTGGCCATAAAAATAAAAAAGCAAATTTAATTTAAAATTAAGATTATTGCTGTATTCGATTGCAAAACCTTTTGTAAAAAGCCTTGGTTTGTTTTTGTGACATACATCATCTATCATTGTTTTAATTTATCTATTATTCTGTGCATTTAAGGTGCAGATGATCCGCTCTTGAATAATTTTAATTTCAATGATTTAAATAATCATCACTAATATTTTGTGCATTAGCTCATCACAGAAAGCTGAGATGTTCAGCTTTTGCTATATTGATCAGCGACTGTTTCATTGTTTGATTTTTTTTTTTTAACATTGCCGTTTACTAAATTAACTATCTCGTGAAGCCCACAGATATACTGTTGTTGTGATTTTGGGCTCTACAAAAATAAATTGATTTGTCTACACCAAAATATACACCATTTCTTTTTCTTGAAGCCGCCTTAAAGACAAATACAAAATCTGCACTTTTTTCACCCAGTTATGTTTAAATAGCATTACATTTTTATGCAAGCTCTCAGGCGATTACAAACACCTACTTCTGTTTCTGTTTGACCAATCACACTGCTCCTTTACACCTCCATTAGTCTTTTAATATGTCCAGTTTAACAGCAAAGTTTAGAGGTTTAATTTTTGTTGTTGTTAGGTGTTTAAAATGACTGTGCTAACAGATTGCTAGCAGCTGCTTTAGTCATCATGTTGGAGGCACCATTGTGATAGTCATTGTATGGTATCCTTTTATTTGTACAGGGACAATGCACAATAAAAATTAACCAAGATGTACCAGAATATATCAAGAATACTAATTTCCACCTGTAGTCTCTGGGTAATTATAATTTAGAGAAAACAGATCCAAATGTTAACAGTTTCTTGTAAATGCAACATACAATCCCAGCATTCCTAAACTGTACACACCATTTGTCACATTCACATTCTTCTTCTCAACCATACTTTTACGCAGACATTACATTCATCGTCATGGTTGCAATTCAGTACATGTAATAATCTCCATTGACATTGTATTCCTTTGACTCATTGAGACAAATAAAAAGGCAGTTCTAGCAAAAAAGGTCTTGCATTTTGGGATACTGCATTCTCCTCTTGAAGTAGGATATGTGTAGATTGTCATGGTTTCTCTTTGGTTGAGGCACTGCAACTGAACTGAATTGGATATACACAACAAACCCTGCTTTAGAAAATAAGATTGATTTTAAATGTAATAACTGCACTGCAACAAAACAGAAAATAAAGTCGTTTCATTTGGCACAAAATTTGCGCTGCCCTTCTACTGTTGCAGACGACAGAGACTTGGCCCATCAATGGCAGTAAAATTTACATTCAGCGTGACTCTAGCACAGCTCTCAGCCTCTTCAGCTTGCATTAGCGTGTGTGTAGATAGTGAGTCTGAATAATTATGAGGGTGAGGAGGTTAAATGCACTGCCCCGTCCTAACCATCATGCCCCTGGGCTCAGCATCCATCCATATAACACACAGGCACAAGAGGCAGATCAGAGCCTCACAGAGTATGCAATACAAACCAAACATGAATACTTATTATCTGCGTAGTTAAGCCTGGCATTGTCAGCGGTCACAAAAGCAACCTTTATCAAATAAATACTCAAAGCTTTATGGACTCCAAGGAGCTAATTAGTACCTCTTTGTTGTTATGTTTATGCAAATGTTCGTGAGCAAAGATTTTCACCAGAATCAATACAATCCTTGGCTATTGTTATGAAAAGAATGCATATTTTTGTAGAGTGACTCATTTTTTTTTATTTCACAAAAGATATGCGGAACTCTAAAATAAATTGGTGTAAGAGACGTGTTTTGGAGTAAGATTAACAACCACAAACAACAAAAAAATGCTCCGTGGTTACAGTTGCATGCCTAACAAAAATCTAATCCAATCTTTCCCATCTCTAATGAAAAACCTTTAAAGTGCCTTTTTCTCTTTTTTCCCGCAGATTTGTTGAGGCATTTTTGTTAATGATTTCTAGATTCATTAAATCATTACTAATTTCACATTTACACTGCTATTGATGGATAACTATTTACTGTTTATATTCGCCAATTTGATCTCTTTTCATCATTTATTGTCTAGTTTAGTTGGTCTAGTGATTAACAATGAACATAAAAAGCAGAATAGAATAGACAGAGGCTGAAATGTTGCAGAATGTTTGCTTGAGTTGACATGGAGTTTAGGGCGTGGGTCCAGAGTCCTCTTTGTCCTTTCGTCTCTGTTGTGTAGGTTGTTAAAGTTTTAATGAAGATTCTCAAAAGTAGCTTTTTGGCTCTTTGCATTGCTTACGAGAACCATAAGTCCAAATGGTTTGATCCAGAGGCCATTTTTCTGCACCTGAGGCCGTGACGTCTAAGACTTTAGGTTCCTTAGGTGCACATGTTTCTTCCAGAGAACTTTACTAGAGCACTGCAATCAGAGACTCTACAGCAAATGATCAGAGACTGACTCACAACTGGGTCGGTTGGCTTCTACTGGGCAAAAATTCCTCCCACTTTAGCAGGAAAATTGTCCAGCCAGTCTGAAGTCTGTGTGCTCTGGTTAATCTCAGATCAGAGCGTTGGGGGTTGGGTTTTTGAGGCCTGAAATGTTCAGCATTGACATGATCACACTTTTTACATTGCAATTCATCCTGTGAAAACAGTTCTGAATTGATTGACTTTCTCTCAAACATCATCTGAGTCTTCCTGAGGTTGTTGTGTTTGAGATGTCGTAAATCGTTGCTAAGAATGCAAGAATTATTATAACCTGTTAGATATGTAAACGCATACTAATTTTCTTTTCCTTATCAATGTAAGTGTTCATGTCCAAATAATCCCTTCCTTCTAAAAATATATGTACTGTATACTTCTGTTCTTAGTTGACCAATTTAAATTTAATTATATATTTAATAAAGCATTCTTAGCTTTTAGCTTCTCTTTTTTCATCAACTTTAGTAAAACGCCTCACTTTTTCATAGTACTTTTGAGTATTTTTATTCGAATGTAAAGTTTAATGTGTATATGGGATATCTTAATGACTGTATGTCTTTGTGGAAGAAAAATGTCTTTTGTGTAAAAACACCCGTAATTGAAGGTGGATTACATGAAATAATAAAACATTGTTTTTATTCGTTTATTTAATAAAGCACACTTAGCCAACTT
This sequence comes from Mugilogobius chulae, assembly GCA_038363315.1. Classification (NCBI taxonomy): domain Eukaryota; kingdom Metazoa; phylum Chordata; class Actinopteri; order Gobiiformes; family Gobiidae; genus Mugilogobius; species Mugilogobius chulae. The sequence continues at coordinate 50,702,008 of CM076398.1, read as the reverse complement.
TGTTTATCACACTTTACTAAAACACCTGACTTTTTTCATGGTATTTTTAAATGTTTTTGTTTGTCATTTGCCAGGTGGTCTTTGCTGCCCACCTGTCCCACTTTCTGTTCCACTTCATTCCGCCTCTCTGTAAACTGTGAAAAACGTGATGCCAACTTTATCTTCTAAGTGTATCCTGGTCCAATTACAGGAGCTGTTGTGGAGGCTCAGAGTGACAGAGCAGGATTGAAAACGACCCGCCAGTGCTCTCTGCTCACGAGGCAGATGTGCGTCGCTGATGAAGACTAGTCTACGGTGAGTCCGGTCCAGCTGTTTCAAGACGACAGCAGTTGCAACTTAATACCACCTCACATGTATGATACGTACACGCACACCACACACCTACACAACAGCAGCTTAGACACACTGTAATAGATGTTTCTGTGGTGTGAGCCTAAGCCCTTGCCGCTGTCAGACACACTTTCCTCTCCTCAGTAAAGCTCTTTGCACAAGGCCCAGCTCATCCTAAGTGTGAAATACACCCTGTACCCTCTATTCCAGTGCTGGGATAAATCATATTTTCTCCCAGACTTTATCAATGTTTATGTATAAGGTGTAATTACTGAATGTATTGAGTTAGCCAAAAATTTTGTTTGCAGTTACTTCCCCTATTCCACATAATGGGGAGAATAGGGAAAAGAAAAATCTATTTACAGATATCAATTTGAAACTTATTTTGGAGTTTACATCATACCAAAATTGCACTTATTTTGGACATCTAAACCTGGAAGAAAAAAATAGGCAGAGTCAGGTCCAGATTTAATTTTATAAGCCTATACTGGTAGCTACAAAACAGAAAATGAGAGTGTATAAGAGCAGTTTTATGGAGTTATCTTTTTGTTACGGAGTAGTATTTATGTTCCTGTAGAAGAAAAAAATGTGTAACTTCAAAAACAGCTTTGAAGTTATAACATCTTACTTATAAATAAATAAGAAAGGTTGTTTCCTTATTTATGGCGAGAAGTGTTAATATTTCGATAATTGATTAATCTGTCAATTATTTATTTTGATTAGGCAATTAGCACTTTATCTTTTTACAAATACTACAAATACAAAGCTAAAGAGTTGCTGTTTGACATAATTTATTACTCCTTAAAAAAAAAAAAAAAAATGCAATTTAGGAGTTATTTCTGCTTTGTCTGAGTAATACAACTTTTTTTCCCTGCTTAGGACAGGCATTGGAGTTTGTACACAAATAAAAGATTACTTGACTATCAAATTAGTAGAAAATAATTTATTAGTTGCAATTACCATAATCGATTAACTTGTTTCCATCCGGTGAGAGAGCAAACTGACCAAAAAAAGAAAACAATCTAAAATTGAAAAACCTGCTGTTTTAATAGTTGCATGTTTGATATGGAACAGAAACAGCAGATCAGAATCAGGTAAAAACACTACAAACAGTTTGTGTAAAGAAACAGCTCTAACTATTGTTCATCAGTTTAAGCTATATCTTTTCTGCAGCTATTGTGTATGATGGAAATGCTTTTGTGGATGAAGCTACAGCCTTATTTGCTCCATTTCGCTGTGTCTCTTCTTATTTTAGTCCTTTGTCTGAGCACTGTGAGGAGTATGTTTATACTCATCTGTCAGCACAACAGGGACATGTTGCCCAAAGTGCTCCATAATGCAGTATGACAAGGTCTTTATTTACTATGATATCATGCCCCAGACCACAGCGAGCTGGCTGCGTTGTGGTTAGTGATTTAGTGTACTTGTGTGTGCAAGTGCATTTATATAAGGTTTCAGTGCAGGTGACAGAGAGGAAGTAAGGTCAACAGGGTGGAACCTTTGTTCTTGTTGTGCGTTTCCCTGAGGATCAATAGAGCCATGCGACACAGCCCATACCTGTTTGGAGTCCAGATGCTCTCTGTCATCTTTTCTTTAGCTATTCTGTGTGCGTTCAGAGACAGAGCTGTGCCTCTGGGATGTCACACAGGAGACACTCACCCAGACATTTTACACGTTTGTACACACTCTAAGCCTAGCAGATGGTGCATAAGGTTGGTTTTGTGTATACAAAAATAGAACATTATTCATCCAAAAACAAAATGACTAGTCTTTTTCTACAATGAAGCTTATTGAATGTGGATTTTGTTTGGAGCTATTTTATCACTACTATTCTAAAGAACTTTTTTTTTTTTTTTATTATTATTTTTTCCCCTCTAAATGTCTCTTAGCAGCATTCTGGCTAGGCTCTTTTGCAGAGAAGCTGTCCTGTTGTTTGTTATAGGCAATAAGCTCCAATTCTCTAACTCTAAATCCCTTTCTTTACTTTAGTTTTTGCACATCATGTTGTCTGGGATGCAGTGTCCTTGTCAGCTATATTTCGACATGTTCCCTTGTCCGCATATCAGTTTTTCAGGGTTTTTCTAGCATCAATCATTGAAATGCCTTTCTGGCAGCCTAATGGTGGTTTTTGCCTCTATAACAGCAGAGGAAATAAGGAATAATATTTCACACTACCACACTGTTTACCTATCCCAAATTATATAAGAAACAGCTTAATATTTTATGGGTGCTGCATGTTTCATATACATTGGTCAATTTCTATTGTCTAGGAATGATGGTCACTTTGTTATTATTGCATCTTAGTTTTAATTATATTACAATAAAAAGTCGATCAACATCTCACCTTTGAGCTTTTAAGAACAAAATCTGTCTGTACAATGTTTACATTTTAAATGTAAATTGTTTGTTTGCAAAAATCCTATTTTGCATGAATGATTTTTTTTTCTGTGTGCAAACAAGACAAGATCATTTTTAGTTTTTTAGCAGTATTGGAAGCTTGTAGCGGCTTTTTGTAGGAATTTTAGTACATAATTTCTTTAAACTGTTATTCCTGTCTTTTATTGCCATCTGAAGCAGTGTTTAGATATCTATTTTCCTCACTTATCCCACCATGACCAGAATAATAAGAGGCAAATAGTCCTCTAACAACACCTCTGTTTGTTGGAAGAATCAATGATGTATACATAGCCGTGCATGCTGTCACGCTTGTTAGGTGATCTTTTTCTGCAGAATACAGAACACACAACCTGTTTTTATGACTACATCTGTACACATCATCTAAAGTATTTAAGTTTAGATGATTTTGACGTTTGTAACTACATGACTAAAAAAGGCTTGACATTTATCTTACATGACACATCCACTGCACTATGACCTATGTTTCAGATGCAAACCCGAGGCAATAAATGAGTGCATCAGCGGTGAATAATATCAGTGAATGTAGATGGGACAGGCACACCAACTATATCTAAAGTAACATTATTCTTCCTCTTTTCATTCACCCACTAACTTTGGTTCATACTCACTTGTTTTGGTGCTTGGAGCCCTGGAGGTGTGCATGGTACTGTTCAATGGAGTTGAGTACGACGCTGCAGACGTTGCAGGAATAGCTACTGCGTAACCCTGGAAACAAATATAAAAGAAGATAATATTACTTACTAGATTGCTACATGGCCATAAAAAGCAGAATAAAAAAACAACAACCTATCCTAGTTATTATGAGCCAGAGAAGTAGCAGGACATCCATAAAAGCTGGAAGAGTATTTCTGCTCTGTAAGTGGTGGGTAATTTTCCTAATTGGGGTGCATCTGGATAAGATTTGATTGGAGTGATCATTAGTACAAAGCCTGTTGCCGTTTTAGATCTTCAACCCTCTCGTATTTTTTCTTGCTCTGACTGTAGTATACTCTTTACTGTATCGTTTTAGTTGAGCATATCTGGGTTAAAAATAAACAAAACACTGCTATATACTATAGATCATTAAAATAACATTGTTTTAAAGCTGGGTATGTTGCACAGTTGTGTAAAAAATGGTTGCAAATGAACAGAGACACAGATGTTAACTAATTAGAGGGTTTGCAGGTGGTTGAGATGCAGTCCCAAAAATAGCTGGTTGAAGATGCAGATACTGACAGCTAATGGAATGGGTGTGACCTTGCCAGGCTAAGTGCAGACGGAGATACACTGATGGATATGTTGTGTATTATTTTTCTTCTTGGCAATTGCATGCTTTCATTCCTCAACTCATTTTATCTTTGTTTTTCTTCCAAACAATTCAATAGGAATTGGCTATTTTTGCATTCTCATTTTTTGCAAAATGCCTCTTAAGACAGAGCACTCAGTCTGAGGATGAATTGCACGGACACTTCAGGGTTGTTTGAGAAACTAGTCTGGAATTAATTGCTTGAAGGCACTCCGCAGCTGTCCTTGTGTGAGCTGTTTTATTAAAACTTGTGACAGTAAATGTATGTGTATATGTGATGCTAAAAAATAAGCCTCATGTTTGTATGTAGGTGCCCTTTTCTCAATTGTCTCCTCTGTCCTTGAGATTTATGAGTTGTCGGGGTATTCCATCACCTTTTGACCTTCTGTGGCGGTAATTGGCAGAGTGTGTTGCGCAGATGAAGTTGTAATACAGTTAGGAGTGGTGGGAGGTCATTTAGCCAGGGCTAGCATAATGTGGCATATCCGCTCCCTGTTGTCTCAGTGTCGCTGTGTTTGCTGGAGGGGTGATTAAGGACATGAAGTCATTTACAACAAAGACATGGCTGAATTAGGCGCCGGAAGGAGGCACAGTCGCTCGTTTGCTGTTGGTATTTGGATCAAGCTAAAGTGATGTCAACAAGAGAGGCGAAAAAATTAAAAACTGCAAGGAGGATTCTATGATAGCTTTGTGTCCACAATTAAAGGGCATCTGTTTACTTCAGTTAGCCAATGTATAACAGAAGTAGCACTTTTATTACTGATTCTGTGGTTTGTTTCTTGTACCTCTTTAGACTCCTAATGAGCCTTTCTAATTGGCTCTCACCAACCCCTCTCATATCCTTTGGCGAGGTTTATCTGTGGTGCACGTCTCGTACCAATAAGACTTCAGCTGTTTGTGTCACACCCAAACCTAAGCCAAACCAATATGTGACTCACTGCACAGAATGGAGGCGTATTATTTGACGTGGTGATTAAATAAATAAATAAATAGATGTACACAATGTGCTCACAAAATGTCTGACTGTTACCCCCACACTATCATCTGGGTGGCAATGAAACCTCAGAAAAATGTATGTTGTATTTGACACTATTCTGTGACCGGTAGTGTTTTACTTAATAAAGCAGAGTTGGCAGGAGACCACGCATTGCCTTAATCCATGTTAATTACATGCACAGGCGGGTGCCCCTGATGTGTGACAGCCCACAGGGGCCGGCTGTGTGGGTTTGCAGCGTTTGTGAGGCTGTTCAAAGCCTTGTTAATTACACAAGACGATCTGCCAAACGCATAGAAGAGACAGACAGGAGCGATGAGCAGAGGCTGACGTTAATGCACAGCCTTGTGGCACTGGCGGCGCCCTTGGTGTGGAGCCACATAAATGCTTGTCACTACAGTAAAAGGCTACATTAGCCACACAAATAAGATTACTGAGCTCCATAGCCTTATACAGTGGGTTGTGCAGCTCATAGAACGCTTTCACCCTGGCCACAACGGCAGTAATGACCCATTTGGAGCGAGGTGTTCTGGGCCTCTCAGTGGAGGCTCTGCCAGGCTCGAAGTGAAGAGCCTTATTTGTGCGTCTCTTGTGGGATTCCAGGTACAGGTCCGAGCAGATAATTGTCAGACCCTCAGTAGAGCTGCTTTAGTCCTGTCAGTTCACACAGAGAAAATGAGCATCACCAACATACTGCTTGTTTATAAAGACATTTGCCATAGCGCTTTCCTCTGTCTCCGATAAATGTGTCTATTCTTTTAAAACTGTATTAACTACTGAGGCAATGGACTACTTCATGCTGCCAGCACCATAGGTTTTAATGTGTTTTAGACTATTACAATGAATCAGATCCAAAATCAGGCCCACTGAGACGCAATCAAGCCGTGAATGTTTTGTGAAGACTTGACAATGCGTCTCTATGGAAATACATCACAAAAAACAAAACAGAGAGGCAGGGAGCTCAGGACGAGAGCCAAACTAAATCCAACAGGAACTTTACCAACAACCAACTTTATGCAACTTATAGGGACTAATTAGTTTTGCAGCAAATGACAGTAATAGAAGAGACCATCTGTTTCAGCCAAAAGCACATGCACAGGAAGCCAGCCATGTTTTTGAACTATTACTTAAAAATAATGAGCAGATTGTTTCGACGCTAGAGCCTAGATACCGACTCAGCTTGTGTTCATCTGCTGTTCATCTTGTGTAACTGTTCAATATTTATTAAAAGATTATACCTGGGAAACTAATAACTATTCACAAAGAAGCAATGGTTGTGTAGAAATTTAATATTCATCATCATTATGTAACAAATATCTGTAGAGAATTGGCTATGAATCCTCACTGCTTGAATAAACAGTTCTCTCTGATTCTACTTCCAAAATGTTAACAAAGGTTGCAGTTAATTTTAGCTGCATAGAGCTGTGAGTGTAACTGTCTGTGTTTTATTAGTGATTCCCCAAAAAAGAAATTATGATTCTGTCTAAAAATTTTAAATCAATTGATTAAAATTGTTGGTGTGGAGAATACGTTGTCCACTTTGCTTGAATTGTCATACAGAAATATTGAATTGCTTAACAATACAAGATTATCATATCTATGGACTTACCATCAGAAAAGCTACACAGTGCACCTTTTAAATCATTTGATATTTTTGTTCAAATTTTGGTTTAGTTTCTATTTCTATCTTAGTGGGAGATATTGGATAGTTTCCATTGATTCAATGCAATAAATTTCCTCAACATACTAATTGGTCCCTCTTATTTTCTGGTTTTCTATTTCTGTTTTATTTTCTTCTTTTAGGTGTCAGCAGTTACCCAAATATTAGGTTGTTGAGAGAAGTTACATTTGCCGAAATACATGGTTTACCTACAATTATGCAAAATCTTTCAGTTAAATGTCCCCCAGTCTTTCAGTCAAATCTTGTCTTGTCCTCAAGTCCCAAGTCTCCCTTCCATATCCAAGTTACAACCACAGCATATTAGTGCTGTAGTCCTTAGTCCTTTAGTGTTTAGTCGATTAATCGGTCGATAGCATCTTAGTCTACCAATATTTGTATTAGTCGACTAATGTTTTAGATAGATTATAAGGTTTTATATTCAACAGGACAAAAGAGTGATTAGTGAGATTTGACAATCATTGTCTGATTGCGATCTCAGCAAATAAAAAAACATATTTTTATCTTCAAGTTAGCCACGCAAATTTTAGTCAATTAATCGGTCGATAGAACATACCTTTAGTCGACCAAGAATTTCTTTGGTCGACCACAGCCCTACAGCATATAGTAAAGTGAGATGTGAAAGCGATGCTAAATCGCCAACAGGGTATGGACAGCAGGGCTCCAGCCCAGATGAAATGAATCGATAGTTACAGAATGGTGACAGTTTGTTCTACATTTTGAATACAGGTAGGAATAACAACTTTAGTTTGTTCCCAAGCAACGACACCTCGGGACTGATCTCTGGACGAACTTCTCACTCTTGGATACAATGCAATATGGTTTGTTATACACACATTTTAGAATAAACAGTAGTTCTTCTCTAGTACATTGCAACACTAATCATGGAGCCTCAGTTTTGCCACGCTCAGAATGCTAACCTCAGAACGTTGTGGTGTCATCAGTATACCTCTACTGAACAGCACTTGCACAGAGCTTTCACAATAGTACTCCTCTCTTGGCCCTTCCTGGTCCAGAGCAGAACTCTTCATAGAGCTCTAGTTTTACGCTTTTCAAACTGTGAGCTGGCAGTGCTTCTGGGACATCCCATAGCGAGCATCCTCTGGGGAGAGCAGGTCAGTCCCGTCTCCACACTCTGCCACAATAATCAATTACACACAATTTTCTCTGCTCCACTAGTCTGGCCTCTCGTTCTGCAATCTCAGTTCTTATCTCACCAATGCTCATCCCCAGCCAGTCTCCGGAGGATAAGCACAATGCGTGGACTTGTCTTTAGGGGTCTGTGGACCTGTCATGATTTATGTAAAGACACAGCCCAGTCGAGCGGGCTGCCTCCCTCACCAGCCACTTCCGTAATCCATCTCCTAAGGTTCGTCTGGCACATAGCAATGGAAAATACCCCCCATCCTCCCCTGTGCCCTGTCCATGCAATTACACCACAAAATCCAAGAGTAAAAAATTGTGATGATCGAAATCTCATGTGGCTTTTGAGGCAGGAAGAGACAAAAATAAAATATTCAACAACTTCTAATAAAGGTCAGTAGCTAGAGAATACGGTAAGCTAAACAGGAGGAGATATGAGTCTGGAAATAATTTAGCTTAGCCTCGTGGGACGCCTATGAGGATGACAGATGAGACATGGGGGCCGTCACAACCCCAGAGGTTTACACAGCGTTCTCCAAACACTGAGCGCTGTGGACAAATGAGCAAAAGAACAACAGTGTAAGAGGGAAACTTGAAGCCAAACAGAATCAAGGACAGAGATGAATGTGCGCTCTGTTGTAACTGTATTTCTCATCGCTCCTGCCTTCCCCCTGCTCAGCTGCCATCACCTCTCCCTTTGGGGTTATACCTGTGACTTAGCACCTGGATAAAGCTATCAGATGTGAGAAAAGAAAAGAAACATGTAATGACAATGAAGCTGTCTTGTGATGATCAGTATTTGGGACTCAAGGCGATGTGATAAAGCGTTTGATTGATAGTGTGTTAATGGATGATGCCAGCAGTGTGCAGTTAGATATGACAGTCTGTCTGTGTTATCATTTGTGAAAAGCTGATGGTAAATGCCTTTGATGCTGTGTAACAAATATTTCTAAGTTTATATTTTAAATAGGACAGGGCAATGGGGCCTAAGAAAAGTTTTGCAATAAAGATGTAATAGACTGCATACATTTTGCCGTTTGTTCTTGTTAGTGGTTGTGGGTGACTGGACTCTACCCCAGAAACATTAAGCCTTAGGCCAACTCAACACATAATAGAGACAGAGACGATCACTGACTCTCTCATTCATTCACTAGGGAAATTTTGCTTGCCTGACCAGCCAGCCCCTCCTACATTCTGTTCAAAATGCAGAGGGTTTGGAACTAAAGAACGATCCAATTTCAAAAGGCCGCTCCACTCCCATACCCCTCGCCAATTTCTAAACCTTGCCAATTTCAAACCTTTTTTTTCCTAACCTTTTCATAGCATTCAAGATTGTGGACATAGCTGATAGATTATTTTCTTCTGCTCTTACTTTGGCTTTAAACAATTAGGAACGCAGCAAACCGCATGGAGAAACTTCATACTGAAAAAATCCTTGTGCTACATATTTACGATAACATCTGGTTTAGCGTGTGGCTGTTTTGGTGTAATTTCCAGGTTTTCTTCTATTGGGTGACTCAGCGCTCAGAAAGCCCACTCTTGAAATTGTAAACTGGCGCTCTGATCCTCATGTCTTTAAGTTGTCTGTCAAAGCGTGTAGGGACTGACTGATCAGGCAAGAATTTTGCAGTGTTACCAATTGACCTAAAAATGTATGTGTCTGGAGGTGAGAGGAAGCCTACTGAGACTCACGGTATCCATTTTTTTTTTTTTTTTTAACTATAGAATGCTTGTTTTTAGTTATTGCTGTAAGTTCTACTCGACGCCTTACAATTAGGTTTTGATCATTTTGTGTGTTTTTAGCCTCTGCATAGCCTTCAAAGTCTGCACTTTAAGTCACTTAATAAATAGCAATTATATGCTATAACGCTTAAATAGCTGTTTGTGTATGTTCTTAAGATGCTAAAAAGAAAGTTTGACATGAGTACCCAAAATTCAAAAAGCTTAGATTAGAAAGATCTGGGTCATTGAGAATGGAAGGACAACATTCAACATGACACCACTTTAAGCCTTTCAGCCAGTGGAGGCGCTACATGACTCATGCTTTTAATGTGATTGGCTTTTGGAGATGATGGTTTGTGTCATGGCACCTGGAGCACACAGGCAAAAGAACAGCTTTGCTCCATTGCATGTATGAATGCATCCAGAGCAGCACTGGGGCGCTGCTCGTGTATTGTGCAGAAGCAGCGAGTCAGATGAAACCACCAAAGGAAAATTTTATGCCAAGGTCTATTAATAATTTCATTAAAATATCCTCCTGGCAGAGACGCTTGTAAATCTGTGTTCTCGCTCTGCCTTTGTAAGCGGACAGAAGTGTGTGGGAGAATAAAGAGGCACAGAATAGCAATCAAAGCACCCGGTCCTGCTGAATTGCATTTCCTATTAAAAAATGAATTCATAATATTACTATTTTATACCGTTTTTGTTTGACTTTTCACAACTCTGGCAGATTTTCTAGTTTCAGTGGGAGCGCGTTAAGTATAAAGTCTATCTAGACTACATCTGGTGAAGCCCTTGTCCCAGACAGACGCAACATGAAAAGGTTACACTGTGGAGAACAGATGACGAATAAGATGTGTCAAAATATGACTTGGACGTGGATACACAGTTAATTAGGCGGAGACAAATATTTGCCTGTATGATAGATGAGCCAACTCTTTCACCACTCTGGTTTACACAGAAACATTGCCCACAGACTGGTGGCCTAGTAAACAACTCTCCAAAAACACTGTAGTGGTTCTGCGGCACCTCTCGCAAATTAGAGGGAATAATAAGCCAACACTGACATGGCTCCTGAGCAAAGGAATCTTCTCATTCAATTGAATGTTCACATAGCGAGATGATAAATTATTAATCCAAATTAACCATTAAATTTGTCTCCCATATGTATATTGGTGACAAGAATCTCTAACAAAAAGAGTGCACTTATTATATTAAGTATTAATCTTACTTTAAGTGCAAAGCACTGTACTACGTCTAATTATCATATTATTTGCCACTATGATCTGGCTAATCTTACTGTATGTATAGTTAACTGTTGATATTTAATGCGTCACACTTAAACAAAAAGTTTGTTTCATGACATTTTTCAAAATGTATTTGTAAAACAATAATTGAGTATACCCAACAACATCTACGTACAGTACGTAATTAATTCAATGTAAATTAGTATGAGGTCTCTTACTAATCTCATGTATAATCATATAGTGTTTCTACCGTAATAAGAAATTTGCTATCACTTTTTGAGAATAATTTATTATTACATCACAGATAGGACATTTGTGTACATTGTATTTCATGTGGTACCAACTGTTCACATTCTTCATACCAAAAGCTTATTAGGATCCTAATTTATGTACAACAATGTCCTCAAGGGTGTTGTTTGTTCTAAGTACCTAATAATATTGTTCATGGCAAAAATCTTAAATAAGGCATGGCTAAGGGACAAATAAAATACAAATAAATAATGAATTAATCACCTACATCTATGTAAATTAGCAAGTATTTACATTTGGCAAAGTAATAATTGTCTCCATTTTATTAAATTATTTAGGTTATTCATATTAATTTACAAATTACAGAACTTATCACTTTATCCAATGTATGGATTTTTTTCTACATAATTATTTTACTCTTTCCATAGGCAGTCTTTTCGCTTCTCCCTCACCAGTGTTTGTAATGTAGCCATTGCAACAAATTTCAAAACTAATCTCCCTGTTCTCATCTTTCCCGCTCTAGAATCCGTCACCTCTCTTCCCTCTCATTATCACGTGTTTCGGGATAAGATACTGACCTGTGCTCTCTGTGGCATCCAGACTGCCGGCTAGTTGCTCCAGTAGGCGTGCTCGTGCGGCGTTCCTTCTGTGTTTTTTGCCCTCATAATGTTGTTGCGCCATCAGCGGATTGTTGAACCAGGCTCCACATAAGCAGCAGTATTTCCCCGCCTCTCTCCCACCATTTGCACCGACGACAGTCACGGGCCAGGGCAACGTGGGGGCAGGATTGGGGCACAAATTTGTGTCTGTGGGCAGTGGAGTAGGTGGCGAAGAATCTTTAAAAGATATTAATAAAAGAGAGAACATGGGAATTAGAATATAAAATTACCAGGTTATAAATGTGTGTATCTTGTTCTCAAGGTTGCATGCAAGAATAGAAGAGTCTGTCTGAAAGAAGATTCATTTATACTAACATCAAGGAGAATTTTTACAATCTATGAGGTTTTGTCAAGAAAATCAGTCAATATTTGGAGATGCCCCAGTCTGTGTGCATTCCTGTGTGATTCTCAGTGGCTTTTTAGACCGACTAGAACAATTTAGGCTAAACATATGACCGTATCTTTACACAATCATGTCATTAAAGAGTTGTTATACCAAATGAATACATTTTCTTTTTTTTTAATGTAGTATAGTGAAATTGGATTTTTTATCTTTGTCTTTACAGTTACATTTGTGGTCCTGTTGATTTTGATATGCAAATACTTGTATCAGCAAATATTGGTAATGGGTCACATACTGTAAGTAACCTAAACATAGCCTACCAACTAAAAAAAGTTAATATCGAACTATCCCAGAAATGTGTACCAGATATTTTTGTGATTTTAGACTAAGCCTAACAACCCAGTCAGAAACAAGTCTTCAGGCATGGCCAGTGTCTCGTGATTCTCCTCTCAACCTTCATCCTTTTTTAATCTCCATTATTCTCTCTCTTCTTAGCCCTCTGCCTCCCAAGAAAAAAAAAAAAAAGCCAGACTTCCAGGTGACCTGCTCTTCGTGACATGACACTGTTACCATGGTGATCGCCCATTAATAGCCATCGGCACCAACATGTCCACGGGACTCTACTGAAGATCTCTCTCTGAAGCTCCTTATGACAGCAGTAGTTTGGATGCTTTAGCATTTGACCCTGTGCATAGAAGCTGTTTATTTTCAAATTGTCAAACTTTAGCATTAGCATTAACAGACAAACACTTCTTTTATAAACACTCTTTGGTCCTTCGTTGAAATATTCTCCTCATTTGTAAAGTATTTAACATGTTTTCAGAAAAAATCACCAACAACTCAGTGTTCTCTGTCCAATCTTACAGTATTTTTTATTTTAGACTTAGTCAGTGAACCCCCATACAAATGAACTAAACAGGAAATGAACATGCCAGCAGGAAGTTAGCAGTTTTGAAAATAAATAACCCTGTCATTAACCAATCAGAGTCACTTGCTGAAATTAAGTCAATCATGCTATCTGTTAGCTTGACTATATTTTCATTGTTTAGACTGCCAGAAACAGTAAAAAATGTTATCTGTCAATTGTAACCTTAGATGCCAATCATATGAGATTGAAAAGCGTTCAAAAAGAAAGTGTAATAACGTTTATTTTTGTGAAAGCCACGTAAAATCTGGTACTTTCTACACTCATAAAAAAACAATAAATTTAACACTAACGTTTGTGACTTAGAAGTTTCTCTGCGCTAAGTTTGCTTAAGTTTATTAACAGTTAAACATTGTGTTTTCACAAATGTTAAGCTCATATGTAACCTAAAATAAACATATTTAAAAAATAAATGAGAAATAAAGCATATTCTATGTTGTTTGTCCTTGTAGATGTTGCCATAGTCAAACACTAACGTTTATGCGCCTGTGCAGAAGCTTCTGGGCATGCGCACATCGACTTTTGACTCAAATTCAGCACTGACTCCGATTGGGGAGTGACAAAGCCAACTGAACTGACTTCTGCGCACAGAGTCAGTTAACTCTATGGACAGAGCATCAGTTGGCTTGTTTATTTTTAAAAAACTGCTAACATCTTACTGGCATGTTCATCTCCTGTTCTGTTCAGTTAAGGCAGAGCTTAGGCAGTTTTCACTGCCTAAGCTCTGCCTAAAATGAAAAAAAAAAAAGAATAATAAATATAATAATAAAAAATACATAATAGAGATCACAGGATAGTGCGTTTACAAAAGGATGTGTCTGTCCGTAAATGCTTTGCCATTTGAAAATAAACAGCTCGCATGCACACAGTCACTTTCAACTCTTATAATAACAATTCAAGAAGAACTGTATCTTATGTACAAAGATTCCCCATGCAAACTGTTTGTTCACAGCTAGGGGTGTTAGGTCCATCGCCAAACTCTGAGAGAAAGCCAGATGGTATGCCCAAATGTGACGATTTACCAGCTCCAAAGTGTCAACGACTTTGAACCTACAATGACTACACGCCACAATAGAGCCTGTTTAGACTTTTGACTTGTCAGAAAAACAAAATCCCACTCACAGATGATTCATGTGACTAATCTGAATACAGTCATGAAGCACGCGCTCTTCCATGTGTCTTTTATTTTGCATGATTTGACTTCCCTGCTGTGAGCTACATAGTTACTATAGCTAAGGCATGGATTGTCTTACTAACCACGCACACAGAACAGAGACAACTTTTTGATGTACACAAAGCTGGGAAAAAAAAAAAAAAAAAACTTTCCAAAAATATTTTCTTATATCCAAATTCTTTTAGTAGTTTGTCTGTGTTTGATCTAACATGAACCGAGCATGCTTCTTTAATGAACTGGGAAAAGGCTTTAAATAAAAAGAACACAGGTCGTCAAGCACTTTTTCAGCAATTGTTCATCCATGTCTGCTCCTCTCCTCTCCTGAGACTTGTAAGAAATGTGTTATGTCAATTTTTAAGATTAAAAAGCCTGTTTATTCTGTATCTGCCATTTTGTCTGATTATATTTGTGTCTGTGTGCAGAAGCCTGTCAGTTTGGCTCGACATCCACAGAGCAGTACTCTCATCTTGAGTTTTTATGAAAGCTGCTTTTGACTCTAATCTCTCTTGAAGCCCTCTTCTCTCTCAGGTCATTCTGTCTTCTTCCTCTTCATGTTTTTCCTCTGAGACTCACTGTTACAAAGCTACATGGCAAAGGCACTTCAGTCATCCAAAAAGCTTGATTAAAACATGCTACAAGCTTTTCTTTCTCAATTGGGTTTGGACAAATACAAAATGTCATCTATATTTATGCTACCTGTGTTTGTAGGGCTGTTGAGTGCTGCAGGCGGCTCCCCCAGGACCAAGCGAACTCTCTTGGCGTGCGTCTTGCCCTGATAGTGTGATTGAGCCACAATGGCGGAGGTGAAGAACATGTTACACAGCGTACAGCACTTGTTCCGGTCCACTTCAGTCTCTGCGCAGTCCTGCAGGTGAGGAAGTGACAGATCAAAAAGTCAGAACAAGAAAATAATAAAATTGGCAGAAAAATAGATGCAGAGATGAGACAGAGGTGTAATATCAAAAGGTGAACTCTGCTTTGACCTCCGCGGGCTCCATCTCAATCTGGCACTCACATATTTGCACACGCTAAGCAAAGAGTAGCCTGATCAAATATTCATCTATCCCTGGGCTGAAGCTGAGGCCATGCTTTTCCTCTGTGGTTTCTCCAGCACTAATGATGAGGCTCACTGCTCCCCACAGGTGAACCAGCGCAAACAGAAAAGTCTGTATCTGACTGACACACAAACACACACTAGTCAATACCAGGACTCAAATTATTCGTCTGTGATTAACAATAGCAGCCTCCAGCTGTTTTCTGTCGCAGTGATGGAAAAATTACTTCAATTAACAAGGGTTTCAAAAATCTCCTGCTAAGCCAATTGTAATTACAGCCCCTTTTGACACCGAAAGAGCATTTAAATAAAAGTAATGTTTCCTCAGAGACACTATGTAAAATACACTGATTGAAACAAAATAGACCTTGGCATCAACCACATCCTCTTTTAATTATTCTATTAACACACATACCCAGTGGGACTAGAAGGCTCCATTGTCTGTCACTCCCTAAAAAAGACACTCTCTGTAACATGATTTTTTGAACAGAATCAAAGGCTAAAACACAAATATACCGCTAAAGAAACATAAAATTTGTAGATCTACAATCAGAACATGGATCATCAATTAATAGGACTGAAGGACAGGCGCTAATGCAAAATACAGTTTGTTGGCTGAAGTTGTGCTCTGAATGCAGCTGCATTAATTCTAGTGGAAATGGTACTGGGAATTAGTAGACCTCGAAATGTGTGATAAGTGATTTGACTTTATCTTTGACAATCCTGAAATAAATTTTACATATTTACTTAGTTTTAGTAAACTGTACTTCAGTATATATTTCCCTCCAAGCTTTCAAAATGCACCAACATTCATTTATTTCTAGTGTGTTTTTGTTGGGTAATATTTGAGCATATTGTCTCACTTATACCTTGTTCTAAAAATACCAAGCCTGTCTCCTCTGTGTCTCCTGACCTACTTCTGTTCCCAAATCTATGTGTCCCTTTGCCCTGCACCTCTCTGGAGCCCTCTCACACCAGTACTCTTTTGGTCCAGGTGTCATGGAGCGTTGGCTGAGGAGCGGCCCGCTGGTGGAGAGGACAATAATAGCAGCGTGTCTGTATGTGTGTGTTTACTAGTGTCAGAGCGGGTTAGTGTCAGCTGGGGTAGACGCCACAGTTAAGGACACCTTTACCTTCCAGGCTCAGCTGCGTCTCTCAGCTCACATCTCTCTCCTCCTCACCCTTTTCCTCGTCTTTCCTTCATGTGCGCCTTGAGCTTCTCGTGACAAACCCCCACCCTGCCTGCCTCCCTGTTTCCCTTTGGGCACCACTTGTACCCCCTAAACCCATATGCTATTCTTGCAATCATGTTACAAGCATAATAAATTAGATTATTCCTTTGAGTTGCATTCTAAAACATTGTTCTGTGGTGCCACTAGAAATAATCGTCTGAGTTTTCACACGTTCTAATTTTATCCCAGAATGTTTATTCATGAGCACAAAAATGTGGAGTTGAAGATGGCCGCTTGTTTTAGAATAACGTTTTCTTCTTTTGACAGTGCAACATTCTTTCCTCATCCTCCTTCATCCTAGCACTTCCCTCTCTTGGGCATTTCAGCTTTTATCGTGTTTTACTGAAGTGTAAAACAAAAAAAAATCAACCACATTTTCACTCACTGTTCAAGGCTCTACTGTCCGTATTTTCCAACACTTATGAGAAAACTTTTCTAATATTATCATTGTAGACTTTCTGACTTATTTCAACTAAACCTCCACCACTCGTTAGTTTTTGTAACTGAATCAGAAATGGCTATTACCGTATTTGTAGCAACTAAAGTTTTTGCTGGTTTTACTGTATATGTGTCTGCCTCCTGCCTCTACCTGGGAAACATATTATGCTGTCCATGATAGACACTAATGCACTGCTTACCAGTTTTGAACTCTGTGGCCTTTCTAGCTGTTTTTGGTGTTTGTGGTGACTTTAATATTCAAGATTTTTTTTTTTTGTTCCAAAAGAAATTTTTCTTGGCCATATAGTACCACTCCCATCACGTCCCTATACACACTAGTCTGTTCAGTTCTGATTTGGATTTGATGGACCCCACACACATGTATCTTACAGTCACATCATGATATAGTATACAAGCATTATTTTCTGCTTGACTCCAGCACTGAGATGCCTGATTTTCACACTACAAACCTTTCAGCACCTTGTTGATATCAACATGCAATTTTAGCCAGAATCATGGCTTGAGAGGCTGTCCACTTAGACACAGACAATCAGAATGCTGCTTTTGGTGCTCGATGAGAACTGAAACAGATTATTTTTAGATTCCAACTGTGCACAGTGGTCTGATTTTGTCTGTAAGTGCTGCTTTTACAATACACTCTTTGATAGAAAAGGCAAAGTTTACTTGCTTACAAAAAAGCAGTCAGGAACCCCAGCTTCAAGTTAAAAAGACACTGGCTCACAATATAGATGGCAGTCAACACTAATCATGATCTAGATCACTCTAAAACACTTCACACAAATACAACCAAAGACTATATTTGACTTTCCAAGTGACACTAGATTTAATCTTTGACTGTATCACGACAAAAGTTAAGGCAAGCCTAAAATGAGACTAAATCATGGTTAGCAGTTTAAATAGTATCAGTCCAAAAGATGAACATGATTTTATTCTCACTAAATAAAACAAAAAGTCAAACCTCAGAGAATGTCACGCACCACTAGAAGCGTGTACCAAAGTACCATCAGTGGTACATGTGCCACAATTTGAGAGGCACTGATCTAAATGCTGTTTTAATACATTGTGCTTGTTATTTAAAAACTATGTAAGTATGCTTTCAGTATGAATAGACGGCATTGTTCATATAGCATAGTTCTATAATAATTAATCATTATATTGTGTTATGTGTGTAACACGACCTGGAATGCCCTACAGTGTACACAAACTTCACAACCAAGCTCTTTCTTCTGATTAGTTTTAGAAAACTTTTCCACAATGTCTTGCAGTGTGGTGGCTCCTGGCTCATTACAGCTGCCATTCCACTGAACTGTTTTTAACAAGAAAAACTCGTCTGATTATTATTCACTCTTGTGTCTGCTTTACCATCAAGCTTCAGTCTCCACTGCCTTCTACCTGCCGTGCTTTAAACAACTGTTGACAGTATTTGCATATGACCTAATTGCATTGAGTTTCTGTTTGTGATTTCCATATATTTGACAGTGATGTCTGAATAGATTTTGTTTGGGTGTATTGATCGCTTTTATACACCTAACAATAGGATCCTAATTAGCTGTGTTTATCTAGCTCCCCTTCTGTTGTTGCTTTCTGTGCCTCTTCCTCCACTGTTCAGTGTTGAGGCGCTGTGGGAAACATTGCTAAATATACACACGGAGCAGCACGGGAAGGCAGACGCGCTCATTTGGTGTAAGAAGACGTGCTCAAAGTGTAAATTGAAAGAACCACAGAGCAAATATAGCATTAGAGCAGGATGAAAAGTGGTGAAAATAAAGTGTTTTGTAGTACCTGGATCAGAGTGTAGTGCAAGAGGATATGGAAGAACACAGACTCTGCGCTCCTTCTTCCTTCTCACCTGCTTTCATCTGAGAGCACCTCTGTGACCTACTTTCTCCATGTTTGTTCCGTGACAAAATACTTGCCGAGACGCAATCCTCAAGGCATGGCATTCTACACCAAAAAGATGATGGCTTTTCTAGCTGTTTTATATAAAATTGCTGTAAAATGTAACTACAAACTGAATATATCTGTGCCGTGTATGTTACCTGATGAACCTATAATGCAACTACTGACATATAGGAATACAAGCTATACAAACATAAATTATAAGTAGTTCTGTACTAGAAATCGCATGGAACAGAAAACCTTTGTAGATTAAAAAATTTTCTAATCACTGTTTAAGCTTAATTGTCTATGCTAATTATAGTACTAAGCCTATTTTTTTCATATACTTATTTTTGCATGCCTCTTTTTGTGTTATATCTTTTAAAATCATTTTTCGTTTAGTTGATGATGCTATATGTTATTTCTATTTAGATTTTTTTTTTAGCTAAGTGTTGTATGTTTTGCCCAGTCCAATCATTTTTGACCCTACTCTGATGAGGTGCTAAAGAGTTAGATGGATCTTGGAGATGTCTTGTCACCACGCTACAGGAGGGGGTGGGGTTGGAGCATGTGGCGTGTTCGTGTGTGTTTACTGTCCCATGTGAAGTGAGAGCCAGGAGGGCTGAGTCACGTCTCACTCGGGCAGACAGATGGAGACGCAGGTGTATGTGTTTGTGCACCATCATCTATGTCTTCTTTATATCTCTATAATGACATCCCACTTCTAACATCTTATAAGGAACCCGCTTTGTAAGTCTCTGTGATGATGGTTACAGATGTATTTTGGGGCATTTGAAGCATGTGTCGGCTCTCTCCGCTGTCTCTGTCAGAAACTACAGCAACTCCCCTGCCCCCTTCCTAACACGTTCCTGTTCCGTATCTTTGATTTTTAAAAATGTATTTTAGCAGTGTAGAATGTGTTTAGATGTGTTTTTGCTAGCTTCTGCTAAAATGAGAAAAGATAATGTTATGTTTTAGTAGGCTAGTTTAATTACACTAGAGAGCTGTAGGGGAAGCACTACCGCTGAAGTTGCGTAGTTCTACTTTAAAGTAGTTAGACTACTTTACGTTGGGGAACCATGGAACATATAATCTTTATAATTCATGCTTTTCACATATTGTACATACTTCAGCTTCCGGTGTCTATGCTACATGCCTAATAATGAAAATAACAGGAATTTGCAATTTGCACTTCGTCCAAAGGTCAGTGTATATATTTATGCCAAATGTGCAGCCTCAGCATCCTATAGCTCGATACAGTGGCAGCTGACAGCACACAGAGTTTGTAACAATGCATGGATTTCCCTAACCATGGCCTGCAGCAGTGTGATAGTGAGCTTCATGGCTTGTTCTATTTCTACTAAATCCTATAGGAATAAATAGTACTAAGACACAGGTTCTTGGGAATGAATACCACATACTACAAAGTGGTCCTTTATTCCCATGAGCCTTTGCTTCTGTGAACTGAATAAGCCAAGAAGAGGTGTATGCTCAGAAGTAGGTCACTTTGAGTGCTTGTGAAAGTGTGTCAAGGACATTTGCATGAGGCTATGCATTCACACATAGCTAATATCATTGCTCATCTTTGGACAGAACTCTCTGGCAGTAGATGCTTTGAAATAGTCTCCTGTCAGGAGCACTTACTGGGTTATCCGGTCTCAGCCGTTTGGATGGTGGTCCTCCATCTTCAGGGTGAAGCATGTAGAACAAGCGCACTTTATTGGCATGCTTCTTACTCTGAAAACACAAATAAAGAGCGGAAGATGTTTATTTTTGTAAGTGACAGAAAATCAGTCACTACACCTTATCTTCAGCTGTTTACGCATTTCCTTTTTATATCTTCTAAATCATGTTTGACAAGGGCAATATCTTCATCATACATATTTAATTTTACTGTCCATAATTATGATTTACACTGTCTGGAGAGCAGACGTAAATAAAACCTACTCATTTCCTTCACTTGGATAAAGGCTATCCATCTGCAGGTTCACAGTGGGAGATCTTCTCTGTATAGATATTGTGAATGGTAATAGGCGGCTAAAACACACAGTGGTTTTATGTGAGCGGACAGTGGTGTCCTTGGGGCCCCTCACCACCTCTTTAATGAAATTCTCCAGACACATCTTAACACCGAACGTGGGTATGTGTTTGACAGCTCTGCATGTTGATGCGGCCATCTCTTTCCATACATATCATTTTATTGGCCTGCCCTGACCTTGACTCTCTTCTACTGTAACACATCTATTATTATCTGTAGAGTTGTGTGGATGTGGCACTTCTAGTGAGATATATTTCACACCTCATCACAGGAAAGCAGAGATACATGAACGATTGGTGACATGACGATAGTGAAGTGATGCCCACTCTGCTGCTTTAAACTTTTCTCCATTTAAATAAATCTGACTGAAGAAAAATATATTCTCTAGACTTCTGAGACACTGGAGTCTTGTGCTGTCTCCTCACTTATCTGACACCTTGAATGTGTTTTGTCTTGGGTGTCTTTATGTGTATAAACAGTTATGTAGTCGATAGTCCTGGGACACAGGCTAAAAGTGGAAGCTAATGTTGTTATGGTTACTCTGCACTGACCAACAAGATCTTTATGGGCAATACATCTCTCTGAGGTTTCTACTTTTTGTTTGCATTTGTCTTAAATGTCTAAAGATGATGTGGCAGACTAGAAACAACTCAAAGCATATTTAAACATTTGTGAACAAACATCACATTCTTAAATTAATGAAATGTATATTAAAATAAATATATATGTTATCTTTTAGCTGTTTTGGTCACACAGACCTTCTCATGTTTGTTTTTCTGACTTGTCAACATTTCCCTTCCATAAGAAATGTTAAAGTCTTTATTTGATTCACAAGATCTTCAATACATTTATTTGAATAACTTATCCTTGAGTCAATTGATCCGATTGACATACCACAGAAGTGAACAACCAATAAAAAATGATTGATTCTAATACAGCATATGCAGCATGCCCCATAAATAATTCCCTCTGCCTTGGCTCACTGACCTCACAGCTTTAAGTGTGACAGGAGTAAATGCACTGGAACAGTTTGTCAATTTGCTGTAGCAGTCATGTGCTGTCTGTCTATTGAGAGAAAGGGCCAGATAAGGCATGCAGGCGCTCACATTGTCCTCCTTGGTTAGCTCTCCGATAAGGCCCTTGTCCTCATTAGTGCGCTTGTTAATCCCAGTTGTGCTTTGTAATCAAGGGCAACCTTGTTGCAGAACACACAAGTGGACACACATACCTCCAAGTTAAATAAGCACAGGGCTGAGTAGTTAATGATAATTCATTAAATTAGTCTGAGGGAGTCAGCGAGAGTGCATAAAGAAGGAAAGGGCGTGTGCATGTTTCTGTGTAAGTGCTATCATTACCATGCTGCATTAAGTATATGTATAATGGATGAGCTCGAGTTTTGAACGACATGACCACAAATTGGTACAAATCTGACTAATGCAACATCCACAGTGCAGGAATGCGCCTGTCAGAAGAGTGGTAGCAGCAGAATGTTTGGTAATGGATACAGAGAGAACTAAAAAAGTGCTAAGTGTTGTAGAAAGGTAGACAGACCTCGTAGTGAGCTGTGCGCTGGGACTCGGAGATGAGCTGGGCGTTGCAGATGTTACAGTAGCTCTCTGTAAACAAGCCTCCATCCACCACGCCCGCAGACTTCATCTTCATCTGAGACTGCAACATGAACACAGTTAAAAGGCAGAAATGTCAATGAACCTAGACTAACATTGAGTTTCATCTTAACACATTATAAGCATCTAGTGGTCCAAGGTTAATCTTGTGTATGCTTTGTTCTTTTTTCATCAATAGCATTAGACTTCATAACATTAAAACCAACCACCAGTCAAAAGCTGTTCTCCTCTTTTCGTTAGCACCAAATCAGAGATACAGTATGCTTTATTATTTGCGTAGGAGAGACATTGATGATGTCCAAATATTTTTAATGACATGAAAATGAATAATGAAGGACTTTCCAACATGACAAATGAAAAAATTGATTTCTCATGATATGTTGTTAAATCAATAGTAAAATACTAATTATAACAATATGAACAAGGGTTACAATAAGCCTCTTTCGTCTATGCTTTGATTGGCACTTTTTAAAACATCCTGCTGGGTGCTGTGTTGAGGTGGCATCTTAACAACCTGGCAGTTGTGTTTTCCTTCCATTCTGTGTGTACCATCATATAAAATGCTCTAATGATGTGCTCTGGGGTTCTTCTGTTCAATTTTCCATTCTTTTCATTAGGTCTGGCCCCTCAGGCACTGTTAGCCTGAGTAACGTGTCCAAAGGCGCGTCAGCCATTAAAACAGCCCAGACTTGTTGCCTCTAGGAAGCGAACAGCTCATAAGTCATCCACATAAGAAGCTACAGAGGTCAGTTCTTTAAGACGACAATGTAAGATAGATCCAGAATGAGATCACACCAAGTATTCATGGATGTCAGCTTCCTGTTACAGCTGACATTTTGGGGACACTTCACCATTGAAAAGATACAATATTGTGTTTTAATTTCATCATACTGAAACCCATGGATACAAGCACAAGTCAGCAGGGCACGGGATTGATGGAAATTGCTATTCTTTATCTCAAGCCTGGTGTGCAATTACTTCCAACACAATGCGCCGGACTCCGCACAATGAAGCGCTTTGGTAATTACTGCTGTCTCTTCTCTTCGTCTGTTTAACGCACCTTTTGGACCTTCCAATTAACAAGAGACATGCTGCATAGACACTTCCCAGAACATCAGTCACAACCTGACCATGACCCCAGAAAGACCAAATGAAGGAGGAGATGCACTAGACAAACAGCCCTTGATAGCTTTTATGTGGAGTGCTGAATAAGCCATTACTGTCTGCGAGGGACAATATTCACTCCAACTGTTTGCAGCCGCAATCAGGAGAATGCCAAGACACACAAAGCTATTAAGTCATTTGTCGTAATAAAGCAAATTGTATTGACTATAAATCACTGACAAAGTGACAGTCACAACTTGGCAAGAAATATTTCCTGATTGACGATTATAGAAGCGCTGAAAATTTGAGCCGAGCAAGTCTATCATAATCTCCTAGAAAATGAAAAGTCATTGTGAATGCAGAACTGTCCGTATCTCCTAATATCTCCATTACCTAATTATTACATGCAAGATAGAAGATGAGAGCTAATTAATAGAAGCAATCTGTTGCTGAGATTAATGGAATGGCAGAGGCAATGGAGCACAGAGATGGAGAGACAGATAGTGAAATAATTAAAGGGAGGCAGAAGGAGAGAGTCTGGTGCTGTAAGGGAGGATTTTGATACCATAAATCCTGTTAGTGTTGTGATTCCAGTTAGAATAATGCAATTCTTATCGAAGGCTAAGGCAAAACAGCATAAAGCATCAGAAGAATGGCTGTAATTGGAGTTGGGGGACAGTTAATCTGAAAATCCATAATTTATTAGTCTGTATACGGTGTTATGCTTTTAGCCAAGGGATTTCTAAACAGCAAATTAAAATAGGTTACTGATAAGAAGTAATGAAAACCCATTTCATGAGATTAGTTACACAAATGGCATGGTTTCCATAGACTGTTTCCAACCTTGTCTTTTACACCGAGGGTCACCATTCAAGCTTTATTCTTAGGTTAAATACAATCCTCGTGTGCTGCATTTACCACTTTGTGTTATTGTGGGCTTTTTATTTATATTTCACTCTATATTAACTTTACTCCTGTGCATAGTGAAGAAGACAGGATAATGCGTTGGTTTAGAAAAAACTATTAAACTCTTAAATGGGTTACACACCTTCTAATACAAACAAGATAAGTCAAAATGATTACTGCTTCATATTTGTTAGCTTTGAGCAATACTTGAGCCCTAACTCAAGCAAGAAAAAGTCCAAAAAGGAATTCAATAAACACATTAATTGCATATTGCAGTTCTTGGTGCTTCTAATCATTTGTCTGCCTAGAGAGCGTATTCATTCTCTCAATCACCTGATTAGATAAAAGTCTTTATATCAATGTTACAATTTACATTTTTACTCGATTTCTATGCATTCACTAAAAATGTTAAGCCATACTGGAAAACTAGAAAGCAATAACATCATGGAGACAAGCAGGTGGAAAGTATCTAGCAGACCACATGTTATAGAAAATAACAATGTGACTAGGGTCTTTGTTATTCCAGCAACAGTTGGTCAGTCCAAATTAAATACAGTATTGCACAACAATTGGTTGTAAGGTGTCTGTAATAATCCGCTGCCAAACTTAAAATGCATATCACTGAATACCACTCGTCCCGGATAATACTGTTGAGACACTTCTACAACCTTATTTGTATTTGAACATTTTAAAAAGTCAATATCTAAGGAAAAAAGAAACAAAACGGCAGTGCTGATTTCTGTCTTTTTCTTATCTATCAAAACACAAACAAGAGTTGCACATTTGAACCATGCAAGAGACCCTACCTAAGAATTCACTTGCAAGCAAAAGAATTTTTGTTCTAAATTGGCTCTGCAAAGCTAGGCATATCACCGTTTAATAAGCATGGGACGAGATGCCATAGTCACAAAAGGAGACAAAACAGGGTACCGGGTCCAAAAAATGAGACGAGATTTTGATATAGTTTGCATAAACATTTTTGCAATAATCACTCTAAATAGAATCTTGAGATAAATGATGAATGATAACAGCAATAACTAGGGCTGGGTAATTGGGAGATGACCATTTCCCAGCCCTAGATTCACCTTTTCTCTATTTATTGCTTTCTGTAATTTGTTCAAATACAGATACAAAGTTTTCCACCAACTGCTCATATTGGTCAAGTCCTGCCATGCTCAGAGTGAATGACAGCTGTATTTATCCAATCACAATGAAGTGTGACCTTTCTCGGGAAGGAGAAGATGATTTTATTTATCTCAAAATTAATAAGAAAATAAACAGTGCATAGGAATCATGATAAAATCTAAATTGTGACCTGGCTCCAAGATAAGATAAGTGATACAATTTTTCTGCCATATCACCAAGCCCTGGTAACTATTAATGCATCTATCTGATACTGGGATCTAATATTCATACAATTTTGCTGAATTGGACATTGGTCCCATTAGGCCGGTTCAGGTTATTTACCTGTTGATGTTGGCCCAGATTGTCTCATAATGTTCGTATTTTATTCACGTAGTTGCTAAGTTGTTATCTACACAATAAATATCCGTTATAATACTATACAACCCCTTTTCTCCAGAGTTAACCAAGTTTCGAGAAATAAAAAATCTCAGTCCCTGCACTGGTAAAGACAAAGAAAAAACACTTTAAAGTCAGTACAGCTTAACGTGTCTCCTTTAAAAATGCATGAATCTAACAGAATACAACCAAAGTAAGTTCTTGTAATGACCAGTTAGCACAAGCTGATTGTACAGATTGTAATTGCAGTTGTGGCTGTGTTGACAGGAGATCGCTGCAGCTGTGTGTATAGGTTACACTACAAGCACATGAGAGATGGGGCGATAATGAGGGGGAGAACAGCATGTGGTCGGACAGCAGGGTTCTTTTAACTCACTATACTCCCCCTTCAATGTTTCATTTCCGCTCAGTCCGCATGACCCACAGTGAACTGGATCCGTAAGGGTGCATGTTTGCTCAGAATTTTTGGCTTCATTTCAAAATAATGTATTAATGGGGTAAGATATTGACTTGTGGACTTTCTAATGAATCTTGAATAGCACTGACACTATTGCCCTTGTGAAAATAGACCCCTTTGAACCATCTCGCAGTACACCCATGCTTTACTATAGTAAGTGTATCCTGCTTCTGGTAATGTAGTCTTTCTCAATATAGTGCTTTCTTTGCCCTCATGCGCACTCTTAGATTAACAACCCTTCTTTTTGTACACAGGCAAATCAAAGGTATTAGACTGAGGGAATGAAGTCTTCAAAGAAACCCAGACAGACCGGTCTCCAATTCAAATCCACGCTCAATTCTGTTTGCACTGCAGGAGCTGGCTTTGTACTGTGTGGCAGCTAAATAACTCAAAAATATACACATTTATAATCCAAGCGGGCCCTGAAAAGAGTTGTACTCACCAGTATAAATGGTTGAAAGTAAAAATGATAAACTTGAGGCAGATGTGTACAGAATCCGCACAGACAACAGTCCAGAAAAATCTTTCTTGAATCAATATCACAACTTAATTGCCATAATAAAGTGTGTTATGTAACTTTTCTAATGAAGATCATCCGCATAACGATCTGCTCTGTGATTGATCATTCTAATTTATGAAAGTTACAATGGGGTGGGGGATACGGCAAAAAATTATATCAGAGTATTCTTGGAGCCTGATCACAATTTCGATTTTATCATGATTCACAAAGATGAGTTTCTTGTTGTCTGTGAAGTAAATACCATGATTTGCTTTTTCAGAAAAGTCATGCTTCACTCTTTTTGGCTAAATCCGGCCTAAATGCTTTGCCATGACAGAGAACCCACAACAAAACAACTGCATTAAATAGTGAATTGTAAATTTTACAAACAAAAAAGCAGATTGTCATTGCGATGAGATCATTATGAGATTTTTGTCACAGTATAGCCCAGAACAAGAGTAATGGTTAGGATCAAGGCTTAGGTCAATAACTTCACAAAGTTATTGGGATTGTGACATGGGACGATATTAAAATTTACTCACGATTATTGTGACCAAAATAATCACGATTAATCACTGAAATATTTATTAGCGAACAATATGTATTCGTTTGAACAACTATTTATTGTATTTTGGTCTAAGTACAATCAATAATGATTCAAAGTGAACAAATGTTCACAATGTTGAACAAAAATCTACCAACTTTGTCTCAGAGTCATTAATTAACTTAAACACATAAACCTTTTCTTTGTTTAACCATAATACAGCTTCTTACTGGGATCACAGCAGTCAGATTTTAGATGCTCTTATGAAGCCACAGGTGCACATCTGCTTCTATAATTGCGATTATCATCACGTACGATTACCACAATTATTTAACTGTGGCCCTAAATTATTACGATTAGCAAATATTGTATATCGTCCCATCCCTAGTGACATCACTCAACAGTAGAATGTTCAGCTGGTCTAATGTTAAACCATTTGAGGTTTTAAGTCGCTAAATACTGAAAAAGGCATTAATTAAAACATTTTCTGACACTACAGAGAGCTAGATAAATTTACCAGCATTGTTCAAGCAGTTTTGGGGTTGTTTCATGGATTGGTCTGGCGATATTGACAAAAATGAATATCTGGCATATCCCAATTACAATATTAAGATGATATTATTTCAAAACAACTGATTATCAAAATCTTTAAATGTATTAGTGGAAGTTTAATGATCAGAAAAAGGTTGTAGGTCATTAAAGACATGTGCTATCAATCAATTAGTCAACTAAAAGATCCCCCTTTCTGAAAACTAGTGAGTACCTCAATGATCTGACCAAATATTTGACCCAAACTCCTCTCACAAGACCACAAACTCAGAGGTTTACATGCTAAATTATGATTCATGAAGACAAAATGCAGCTAAACAAGATTCCATGTGGTAACTAAGACACCAATGAGTAATTAATTGACAAATATATCACCTTCTTCTTTTTTACTATAAGCTCAATGTTCCATTTTTGCATATCTTCAAAACAATTATCACAATATTATCTAAAATTCAATTTATTTTACACCTTTATCGTGGTTGTTTTGTTTACTTTTTGTTTTGGCTAATGTAAGTGTTATTTCCATGGTAATCGTTGCTTCCCGAGCCATATATCACCTTATACTGTAAGATAACACATTGGCCAGTTAACATTTTGCATTACTTTACATTTTGCAGCAGCTCATTATCATGGTAATCACATTACTTCTGTCCATCCAGAGTGAATCTAGTACTAAAAATTATCGCACTTGAATAATTCCAGTTTGCACTATTTACACTTATCTATCTCCATAGAGACAAGTGATAACTCCAACAGCCCAGTTTACATGTATGAATAAATGTATTCAAGGCATTATGAAAATCACAACTAATAGAATAAATGTAAGGTAAGTAGCAGCTGCACTGTGGAAAAGTGTGTGCACTGTAATTATAATCTAGTAGTACAAAAAGAAACTTTCTGAATGAAATCCATAGCTGTATCAGTGATTATGCTTTAAATTAAAAATGCCAGGAGCAGTGGAAGTCTGGTATCAGCTAAAGTCTGCCGTGTAAAAATCACAATGGATGCTAGCCTAAGTAAAAAAGCTACTTTCTTATCTCTCCTCATAGCGCACCTGCAGTAGTCTGCCTCAGCGATGCACATTGATCACCTTACTAGAAAAACAAAACAAAACAGGTAGACAAAAAAGTTTTCTATCTCCCAGCAGTCAGACGAGCCTGGAGGGCAAATCTTATTCATGAAAGATGGAGGAGCGATGCGGGCGAGACGTCTGCTGCAAAAAAGTAGAGCAGATACAACAGATTCTTAAACACAGACCAGCGTTTTTTGTTTTTTTACACAGGATCATCTTCTCTCACAGTGGGGACAGTTATCCAAGGGACGCTTCCTGTAAATTAATTATACATGTGTTCAAAACTGCTAAGCAAGAGGCTGTACTAAACCTGCCCTGCTGTGGAGCTCAGATTCCGTATGCTTTTGTAATTAGTCTTATGAGTTATAGTCTAATTAAAATCAACTTTCACATTCTGCTCCTAATTTAAACTTAGTTAAAGTCTTTTTTTTTCCAGGAGCAACAGAAGGTAGTGAAATTAGGAGGCAGTGGCATTTTGGGGAGAAATTAGTTGCATATTAGAAATGAAAGCCGCAATAATAAAAGCTGAATGTCGCTTTAAAATGTAAGTGGCAATTAACCATCCAAACTTATGAGTGTACACAACTTCAACTGAAGTACTGTTTCTCTCTTGATGCAGCGCAAATGCCAAAGAGCAAATCATTTATTCATGCTTTCCATGAACTTTGGGGATTAAAAGTGAAGGATGTATGCAAAAAATAAAATATTCATTGTTTTGAAGTAATGCACAATTTGAATATTGAACATAGTGTACGATAAAAGCTAATTTAAAATAAACAAGCATGCAGATTGTAATCTTTACAAAGTTTTACAGTGATTTTCTTGCATTTTATCAGTTAGTTTTACAATTCCATCAGGTTTTCGGCCACGCATATATACAGGCATGTTTTAGCACATTATTGATTACTAAAATAATTACAGATAGCAGACTTGTATATTAGGTTATACCGGTACACCTTTACTTTTCCAGCGCAGTGACAGGAAATCTGACTCTTGATGAGAACATAATTCAGTTTGAAGCTAAAATTGTCACACCTTTTGTAAGTCCACCATTGAAACCATTATTCTTTTTATTCTCTTGAAAGCATGAATATATTGAGCTAATTTGGCTCCATTGTGCTTAGGTTTTGTGAATAATTTGCAGTGTGACATCCCTCTAACATCTGTAGAGGTTTGGAGAGTGGCAGTAAAAGCTCTCTGCCTTTATAGGACCTTCTCTCCTCACCAGAGCTGCGGCGCTGCTATATTTGACTGTTTCTCTCTCTGGGTCATTAGATGTTAATGGGATTAATAGCACAGCCACTGCTTTAGGGCACACTATGCTTTCATTAGAATGTGAACGACGACTATTATCAGGGGCAAAGTTAGATTTTTCCAGTTAGCTGAAAGTTTTGGTGTCTGTGTGAATGTTCTTGTTTTGTTTAACAAACTTTGGCTGAGGGAGTTAACAGTGGGAGACTAAAGGCAGCTGTAGAATTAAACTGGTTGTTTTGTGACTGTAGCATATGGAGATGCTGTGCTAAATGACTACAAAAAGTGCATGTTGTAACACTATTTTCTTTCTAACTTCAAGGACATTTTAAGGATTTATAGTTTAGTTCATTTTGTTTAACATTTGCAACAGAGACAGCAATGAGATAGGGCATAATAGTGTATAATTACTGACAAATGTATTTCCAGGCTTGAATCTCACACAGTAATAGATACTAACGATGGGGCAAGATCTCATGTCACAAGATTTCCTGAGATACAATTGTCACAAGGTTGTACATACATGAAGAAAAAGGTCTCATGAGATTGCATTTGGCAGTGCAAACAGACAAAATAGTCTGGTGAGATACACATTTTGACAAGTTGCAGTCCCAAAAACGCAATGCTGTAAATACTGGAAACGTATTTGAAAATAAGTAAACTTAACCAAATTTGCAAACTGTATTGTCATTTGCAGAATTCAAAGAATCTAATCTTATCTTGTTCTAATTGACCCAGTCTTGAGTCATATCTCATGAAATTGTGTTTTCTCTTAAAAGACGGCTTTGAAGCCTTTTTCTATCATGGATCACTCTTGGGGGACTAGATTACAACATCTACTTGTCCTAATAGACACTATAATCTATGTTAGAAAAGGATTTTATTCTCTAATTTAGACTAAGAAACTGATACATTACAATAATGTAGTTCAAGAAATGCATACTCTAGCAGTAGTTCACAAACCTTTTACACTTAGTACCAACTAGGAAAGCATTTAGCTTTCCGAATATCCTATCAGATCTGAAGGAGGTCTAAAATTAGACCACATCATTCATCACTACAGTTTTTATAAAAGTATATAAAATGAAGCTTATTCTAAAACTTTAGAGAACCTTGTTGTCATCTGCTCTGCTGTAATCAAGAATTCATAGCTAAAACAAGCCACAACAGCTGAGGCAGCATTGTGGACTGAACATGTCAGTCAATTTTCTCCATTACACATCAGTTAATTGTTAATTGTAAAATAAACATTAGTAATTAGACAACAAGCATCTTAATCAGTGGCATATTGGAGTGTCCTCTAATGTTCCTTCATGTTTTACTCCTATCTCACTGTGTTTCACTGTCCAAAAGATGTACTCACAGTTTCATCACATCGGATCGCTAATGATGAATTTTTTCCTCCAGGGACATGCACACTAATGTGCTTGTAGCATCCACTGTCAATCATTGTGATCCAATTTCGTGAACTTGTTGAAGGATTGGCCTGGCTCTGTGGTGGGCATGTGTGATTTTGCTGGATGATTTGTGCTTGCGGCAATACCAGCAATGAGCCAGAGGTAAACAATTTATTTAGTGGCTTTTGATGAGATAGAAACAGCGTGTGGTTGTGTCCTCCCACAGTGTTTCTGTGAAAGTTATTGGCTGTCATTGTATTGGGCTGCTTATGTAAGAATTACACTTAATCTAATGTAGCCTGGACAATACAGTGGCATTATATAAAAGGATATTCTGGTAATACCTACAGCTAGATTATTGTTTATTCTGATTGTCAACAGTATTACAATAAAAAGGATTATATGGCTTGAATACATTTTTTTTTCAACGAAAAGACAGTTACAATCAGTGAACTCATTAGATCACTAGTTTATGTAAATTTAAATCACTTTTCCGGTTAAGGTTTCTTAGGTTTTTGCTATTATTGTTACAGATTTTGCTAAAACTAAACAAAACAACAAAAAACCTCTTCTTGTGAAGGAGGGATATTTATTTTGGAACTATGACATACAGTATGTATGTACAAAACTGTTCTCCACATCTTCATGGTGACTTTTATTTGCCTAAACAAGCAGTGGCTTGTCATTTATATATATAGTTTTTATTTTTTAATAGTTGCTAAGTGACACTTTACAGCGCTACTCTCTCAGATTCAATTTTTTTTTTTTTTATTTCATATCGAGTACAGAAAGTAAGATGTTGCATTGATTAGTGATACTTTTCTAAGCACTCAAGCTTCAGTTACAGGAAAATTGTGGATTTCTTAAATTAACATGAATCAATCAAAAATAAACAAATAAATAAAATAAACAAATAAACAAAATAAAAAGTGCTAACCTTACCACAGCATACATATAGAAAGGAGTTAACATTGCACTTTACAGTAAACAGCTTATGAATATGCTAACAAGTCAATCACAATTGGCTGTTTACGTCAAAGTGTCCAAATAAAATGAACATATGACCTAAGACTTGTGAACATTAAATATTTAGTTTGCCAAGGTTCAAAAGTTTAAAGCATATTCAGAGTGTAAAAGCCATTTTGGTGCTCACTTCTTCTCCTTAAACTAGCTTAAGCTTTACAAGACAATAAATAACGTCTCCTTATACATTACTGCTTTCCTAGGAACATTTGAGATGAGTTCTTGGATCCTCTTCCCAAAAAAGTGCATCTTGAAGTTTTTGAATGTGTAAAATGTTGTAAGCTGTTTGTGACTATAGTTCTGGTAGAAGGAAGAAATGAACAATCGGTTTAGTTATATAGTTATGTTGTTAACAATCGAAAAAGGTTTTATGGTGACATTTCTGCACTTAGAATATATTTGACATTAGTCTGATAAATAAACCTAAACTGATATTATATAAACACGATTAACCACATTTTTATTGACTTAAAACTGTTGTTATTGGGATATACTGTACATTTTTTCTATTGTCAATTGATTAAGTCTTGCCCACTTCCAAATCAACTGTTTACAAAAGAAATTCTTTTACTACTAATAATGCGTCTTATTTATAGGCACCGTTCAGAACAACCAAGGTCTCTTTAAAATAAAACAGGATAGCTGAACAAACTAACAACAACTAACAATTTATGAGCCCCAAGGCCAAGTGTCTGTAATGGACTCGTGAACCCCTTCACCTCTTCTTCAGGGTGTTTTCTTCTGCAGCTGCTGTCTCGTATGACCTCTAAGGACTGTGGACCAATTTTGTTTTTTTCAAATTAACTGATGTTTGAGTATTATTAAACAACCCTTTGAAAAAAAATTCCACAGTTGCCATTTCCTTTGGGACCCAAGTACAGTTAGTGCATCTGCGCTTGTGCTGAAATGATCTCCCCAAACCCCAGAGAGCCCTGCACCATACTGCTTTTATGTCTGCAATAAAGAACACCGTTATTTGTCCTAAAAGCTATTTCCCAGATGCGCACACAATACTCATTTATTTACAATGGCCTGAAAGTAAAAGGGAGATGATACTAAATGTTATGGGGCTGTGTAATATTTCAGATCTAGTTCAGAACACTTGGCTGGCACTATGCACTTGCAATGACAGACGCTTGGTGTAAATGGGGCATGACCTTGAAGGAAGCCACTATCAGATGTGAATCTCAGCATGTCACACCCACACGGGGACAAATAATGATAGAAAAATGTAAAAAGTGCACACCTTTTAACATATTTTCACAAATGTAGTCGCCACACCATGATACCCCGCTCTCCTTTACATTCTGCTGATCTGGCACGGGCCAGTTTCCAAAGCACAAAGATGATGGCGCAAAAGAAAATTGATTTCTAAAGGGCCCGATCTGCTGCGCCTCGATATGAAATATGCAACCAGCTATTAGTCCGACGCTGATATTAACATAACGCGACAACCGTGGCAGGATGTGCATTAAATATGTCCCTTCTGCTTCCTCTCGTGGACTAAGAAACAAAGTTTGACTTATTCAAGATTGGGGCAATCACGAGTAATACAGCACAATTGTGTTTTTACAGCCAACTGAACTAGAAAAGGCCTGTTTAAAGATTAGTGAAGAGATACGTGTGTGCATAAATAATGACATTACTGTTAATTAACATTTTGTAAAGGTCAGATAGGTCAAACACCAATAAGGCTCCTTCACACTCTCAGATATAAACAAGCATAAGGCTACATAAAGGTCATCTGGTGTGAGAAATAAGATATTAGAAGAGGACATGCTGCCTGACTGTTGCTATGTAGCAGGCCAGACAGTACCCATACAACCTACAAAGGATCATTCTTAACCAAACTAGAAGCACTGCATAACAACTGGTAGGAAAAGTGAATCAAACAAGCCCGATTTTTCTATTGCAGAATGATATGGCAAAAAATTTGATCATATATTTTTTTTCTTCAATTCTAATTCCTAAAACTTAGTTCTACAAAATTGCAACTTCTCTTCAGATCCCAAATTGAAACAATTTGAACTCTATTTTCTATTTCCTGCCTTATGTCTTTTTCATGATGCCCTATTTTCTGGACCTGCTTTTAGTACAAAATAAGCTTAACAGGGCATTCTGCGGTAGAAGACAAATGGAACAGCTGAGACACACTGAGAAAATATCTCCAAAGATGCAAGTTTCATGGTCTGCTTTGTGATTTATCTGAGTAAACTAAAAGCAACATGATCAACATACAGTAAGTAAATGCAGGTTAGGTGGAAAGGGAGTGCAAATTAGGGTTGCAAAACTATCAAGACATACAAATCAATCAATGACTAGATCGATTTGTGTCTGATGACGGATACCAATCAGTTTAGTCATCAATAAATCTGATGACTAACCTTAGTCATCAGATTGATTTATGTTTGATGACTGGTCGGGGCAGTCATCAGATACAAATCAATTATAAATAGAAAAAAAAAAAAAAACATAATATACAGTGTTGACCTCTCATCTCTTTTAGAGTTTTGTGAAATCACATGGTCATCTGCCAAAGTGCTAAATGTGGTATTAAATTAGTATCCTACATCAGCCTTTTTGCCAAATCAAGTTAAATTATATTTAAATAATTTATTTACTATAGGCAAATGTTGTCTACATATATGTCTATCTTGTTCTCTCTCAAATAAACCATCCTACTTTCCAATAATTTGTAACTGTCTGTAGTCTAATCTTACACTTTGTTTGCAGGTAAACAAACCATCCCTAGCCTTCATGTGCTCCATTACCAATACATTTCGCCAGTCACTTAATCACACTCTGCTCAGTATCCCAAGAGACACACGGACAGAAAGACAAATTCTCCTTCCAAGCTGCAGAGAAAATCCCACAGCGTTCCACATTATGAACATGCTAATTAACTTGTCATTTCTGGGGTACTTCTCACTTTTGCTCTATTTGTGCATGGGACATTGACCTAAATTTGAGCTGTTATGTTACACCTTTCCTTTTGGTTTTATATCCACACCATCTTCTGCCCCCAGGCAATTAGACTTGTACATAAGACTTATTCAGTCTGTCTTCCTTTACAATTATCTGGATCACATCCACCTTTGATTCTAATAATGATAGACCAATACAATAAAACATGCATGATTTGGAGGTGAAGGAAGCCAGCGAATGCAGAGAGAATGCACAGTAACACGAGGAGAACATGCAAACTCCACCCAGAAAATTCCTATGATGTTGACTTGGTCTGAGCTGGGATTTGAACACATTGGGAAGCCAGAGCTCTCCGTGCACCCCATGGTATGATTTGTGGAGGAAAATACGTATTTTTAAAGAAACTTCACTCATTCACATGAACTCCAAATGTTCATTTGATGCTTTACATTAAAATAGGGCGTTGCTGAGGATAATTTCAAAGGTAATAAGACAAAGCTGATCATCTTTTGAATCAAATGAATGAATGAATGTATGTTTTGACTAACCTGCTAACTTTAGTTCAAAAAGAGCACATCACAAAGCATGTCTACTCCCCTGTGTATGGTAAAACAGGACTGTAGTTTTGGCAGCTTAATGTAACTGCCCCAAAATATCAACAAAGCTTATTGGCCATGGGGTTCTTATCATTTTTAGCAATCAGTGTAGACATTAATTTTCCCTGCATTTCTCTCAAATAAGTTTAATTATTCACTAATGTATAAAAAATACATAAATAAATAAATATTGGGAATTTACTGTGCTGTACAGTATGTAATTCTAGTCTAAATAGTTTTAGTATTTTTGTGGTCATTCAGGTGTATCTGCTTTTTGAAATATGACAGCATACACCATTTTTGAGCATCAGAACTGACTAAAACCTTTATATGTTTATAACTGCTGATCACATTGTGTTTTTTCTTTTGTAGACAGGTAATCAATACTAAAACGAGAGGTAAAAAGTTCATCTCCGTATTATTATGCCCCACTGTTGCTCAAAGACAGATATTGTCAGCACTGACCCGGACTACTGTAAGAAGTCATTGCGGGTAAAAATCGATCCCAGCTGAGGACGGAAGACCTCGTGTGCGTTCTTGAATCAATAACTGTATGTAAACAGAGTATGAAGCCCGAGCCCCAAAGACACTGGGTTTGTATTGAAGAGACTTAGTGCTGTTTGCTGTCAGAGGAGTCCTAATAAACATATTGTACGTGACTGAATGAGTGATATATAGTCGGAGAACATTGTGAGTAGTACTGAAGGACAGGACAGACAGTTGGTATCCTGCCAGTGGAAAGTAATAAAACAAAGTAATAGAAGAACAAACTTGTTTGTCTTCAATGGCATCAGAAAGTCAGTTGCTAACAGAGTTAAGGAAATCTTCTGTGATCGATTAAAATTGAACTTTTCATAAATGGAATTGCGAGCACCGACTGAGAGGGCAAAAAACTAATCAAATCTATTCACCAGAGTGTCAATTAGTTAGAGGTTCTTTGCAACTTTTCTTTAAATGGTGTTAATTTCATTTGTGACATCTTTTCTTATATTACATCTCAAATTGAAAAGGCTATTATAAGTTGGAACTTCTTTCGAATTGTCAAAAAGCGTGTGCGTGAAGCATGCCTCTCGTGCCCAAGAACCATAATTAGGCAAATATGCAATAATCAAACGTGATGGTCTGTCCTTGCTGAGCCCATCACTCACCTTGCACAGAGGCAGCGACTCCTCTTCGCAAATCCCCGCCACCATCCGCCAGCCGCTCTGCGTAATCCTCAGCGCACCTTTGCCGTTCACCGCGTCCAAAGTCAAATGCACTCGCTCCTCAATCGTCTCCGTGGTTACGCTCAGATCAAAAGCGAAGCCTGTTGTCTATCTGTTCTTCTTTTCCGTGACCACAACCCCCTGTTACTCCCGTGTCCTCCCGCGCGCTCCTCTCAGTGTTGTGGCTGTTATCTTATCCAGTACTTAAAGTTTAGACGAAAGCAACGGCACCAAACTGAACTGAAGTGATCCCGGCGCGGGCACGGGCAGACTGAGAGGAAATTGTAGCCAGAAGGTACGAAGGCAGAACGCTCTCTGGTCCACGCCGCGTGTGTAGTGCTCACGCAGCGCCCCACTCGCGTCAAGTGAGTGGGAACACTGGTACAGCGAGGAGTTTTACGCATGGTGCGCTAGCGTGAATATCAGCTGTCATGAATGCATGATTTAGGATCGAGTGTCAAAAAAAAAAAATCTGATAAGACTAATGAGAATGTTTTATGTCGCATATGTTGTAGTTTGCTAAATCTCTTCCATGAGAATTTCTGTTTTTGGATTCATTAAGACATTTTTGGAGCGTTAAAACCCTTAATGTTGGCTAATTGTGTTTTGTTGTCTAGCTTAACAAGCATTTAGCTTAGTATGGTGAGTTTATAGCCTTGACACATGCTGCCCATGAGCTTGGAGGCTGTGTGGTAAATGTCATTCATGGTCAAATGGTCGGCCATTACCATGGTGATTATGTTGCATGTTGTGAGCATGGGGCATTGCACTGGACTTAGCTCTCATTTGTTCTGAACTGCACACAAAACAATGCAATTATGGTGTTTCATAACAGTTACAAGGCATCCTAATTGAAATAGATCTCGTTACATCTTCGTGCAAATGATATTTTGAAGAAAAAGCACTAGTTTGCAAATACAACAGACTATGACTCACATTTTAGCAAACACAAACAATGGTTTATTTTTAGAAAGTGTTTATTTCAGGTGTGAAGAAGAGCAGATAGAGCGGTATGCAGTGTGTGAATCTTGGACTTTCTTGTTCTTGCAATGTTTTGTGATAGGCGCACACACATCTGAATTCTAAAACGGCATCCTATATTGTATAGAGTATGTTTAGTGGAAAAATACACAATAGGATATTCCAAATACGGTAATCAAGTTACTGGTATTCAGTTTGAGTAAAACCATTGCTCAGCAGGCTATTGTTGTAGTCACAGCTGCCTTTGGGCAGAGAGACAGAGGCAAAAGCTACCATAGGCAACTCTAACCACCACCAATCACTCACACACCGGTTCCATCAGTTCTATATAGGCGATGTAGATAATGTTTTCCTAAGGACACATCAACAGTTTGCTTTCAGTTTCTCTGCTATGGCACCCAGTGTTCAGAGGTTTCTCATTAGACTACTCAATGAGCCCTGTCTTGCTTAGTGTCCAGTTTCACATGATTGAACATTGAGAAGCAGATATGGGCACATATGCCTGTAACTGAGGTTGCTTTCACACTACCAACCTTATAAGTATAAGTATATAAGTATGGGGGTTGTCTCCGGGGGTAGGGGCATGTGGGAATGTTTTAATGCATTGTAAAGCACTTTGTGTTGCATTTTATGTATGAAAAGTGCTTTATAAATAAAGTTTGATGGATTGAAGTTTGATATATAAAAAAACAAAAACTGCTCAAATAAATGAACAGACAGTGTACAGAATTTTGTCAGTTTGCTGATACAACATGAAACAATCAAATAAAATTAAATTAGCTTGTATTCTTTAGAGACATTCCAATGAGAATGAGATACATTTCATGAACGTCACTTTTGAGTAACACTTATTATGGAAGCTGATTTGTGTGTTAAAAATGCCATTTGTTCAGCGCATGTGTTGTAGAAATGACCATCTTGTCTTGTGGATAATCTTACAAGGCCGTCTCCAGTTTTATTATTGTTGTATTTATGGTGCATGCCATCCAAATGTTAGACAACTGTACTTCTGTTACATTATCAGTTTCCTCAGTCAACTTGTCTCACAGAAGACCTATGCTATGCATTTCTCATTACATGTCGGCTTGTCTCCAAGCTGACCCTCCTTAGCCACCATTTAAACCTTGTATCAAAGCATAGTCAGGCTTGGATAACTACATTGTGCAACGTATTGAGTACTGAAGTCTATGGGTCTTGAACTGATGGTAAATAAACTTTTCCTGCCTCAGCCAGCCAGAGTCTTCTTTCCTTTAAACTCAAAGATGTTTCTCTAACACTGTGTTCTAGTCTAGTTGTAGCTCAATTACAAATCTATGATCTAATCTGTTTTAAATTAGTTCAAGCTTGAGGTTTCCAATGAAGAAACACATTTTTGAAGAGTAACATTGGATTTAAAATATTCAAAAGTGATGAATAAGTCCAACTTTCACAAATCCTACTTTTAGAGCAGAAATGTGGTGCTTGATCTTGTGAATTGGAAAGCATTCACTGTGACATGCATGCATCTTAAACTATCATTTTCTCTCCGGAGCTTGCTCAAGACAATGTCAATTCCTTGGCCTTATTTTTTCTGCTTGATTATCCAGTCTTTGTGAAAGCCCATTTTCGTGCTGGTGTATGTATTCATTGTGGTAGAATAGGCACACATTACAGGCTTTCAGAAGCAGTGACAGCAGCTCTTGTCAAGGAAGCCAAAACACTTCACAGCTCTGACAATGTACCCACCATACACACACAAGCCACACGTGAACGCACTCTCTGAACACATACGCACAAGCAGTGACTCAATGCACTGCAAAAAGATGAAAGGACCAATTTATCAAACCAGCAACACCATCCAAGGCAGGTCCTACAGCGTCTGTCGGTCCAAACAACCAAGACAAAGCCGATTATTAGAGTAATGGTCCCAAGCAGAGCCCATCCACATCCTTACCTTTCAGCCTTTTATTCTGATTTCAAAGTCATTTGCTGAAGTTGCTGTTAGCTATCCGTGCATATAGCTTTCACTTCTTTCATGTTTTTTTCTGTTAAATGGTTTGTTTTGTGGGAAAATGCATGTGTTATCATACAGTAGTCTCCCATCAGTTAAGAGGCAGTCTACGCTTTTATAACGTTACAGCCCTTAAAGGTAATTAAAGAACAAATGGCCTTGTGGTTTATTGTCTAGTCTCCTCCTAAAAGCTTCAAATGGACCAAACTATTGACTTCCAAAACCATTAAGTTTAGTCTGTCTGAAGTTTATTGCCTCAACAAGCTGCCCATGAGCTTGAAGGGACAGTGATAAATACCAGTCATGGTCAAATGACTGATCATTACCATTGTGATTGTGTTGTGGCAAATGACTTTGACTGCAATTTTCCCACACAAAACAAAGAAATTACAACATTTAAATGTAACCATGAAAAATTATTGAAGCTTAGAATAGCATAGATAGCTTAGAAGAAAGTTTGCAAGTAAAGCAAACTATGATTCATAATTCACCTTTTAGCAAACATAAAGAACGGTTTATTTTAAAAAGTAATTTACAAGGTTTAGTTTAGTATATCTGAGTTCTAAAATAGACAAAAATGAAATGCAAAAACAATCTACAAGCAAAGACCAATTTTGTCTGAAATCTGAGTGTCTTTAGGGACATAAATGGTGTTTCCATAAGTTACAGTATTTCTTATTATCTTAGCTCTTACTAACAGCATAGTAAGTATAGTATTGGCAACAACAGCTAAAGAAATCACCAGATTGAAAGTTTGTGAAATTATGTTTGAGATATTTCATGGTAAATTACAATATCATTGAAAGTGAGGTAACCAGATTTTGAAAAAGCAAACATAATTTAGGTTTTAAATCTGACAAGTTCTTATCATAAATCTTTCAACACATGGTTAATATCGATCTGTATTCATTTCAGTTGCAATTAGTCCTTCTAAACTTCTTCTTACCAATTAGGGAAACTGGAAAGAACAACTCAAGCTCAGCCAATCAGAGAGCTGCATTCGGCTCCTGATTAGAATTACTACAATTCTTTATTATTCATCTCAGACAGTACTCAGTGGTCTCATTTTTTCCGCAAAGTTTTGCATTAATCATAGACTTTATAGTGAAAAAGACAAAGTTAACTAATTTACAGGTAAAAAAAAAATAGTAGTTACCTCAACTTTAATAGGAAAAAAAAACGTTTCTCAATCATTTGGGTTTAAGACATCATCACATTCAAGAATATAAACACAGCTTATTACATATGCACATTACTGCTGCTGCATATATGTAAACCTAGCATTGGATTGTACAAATCAGTGTCACTAAAATTCTCAAACTACAGTATATAGCTTTAGTTATCTTAAATGTAATCATACTGTATTAACCAGCGAATTGTGTAAGCTAACTGGCCACATATTGCTCAGTGTTTGGAGGCATAGTTGTGTTTAAATGGAAGGCACAGACAACCTAAATAAGCACAAAAACAGGAGCTGGTGTGTGAGTGTGTTTTCTGTTAGTCCTCAATAAGCATCTGGATCAATTCTCATTCTTTCTGCTTTACAACTTTCATAAGCCTGAGCTAATCCACTATTACACACAAAAGAGCTGCAGAGAAGGAAAGAACAGTGCCAAGAGCTTTCACAGTTCATCTTGCAAAGTAGAGAATTCTTAAATGATCAATACAAACTTTCTTTTTTATCCTTGTATACATACGTCAGTCTTACACTTTAACATACAAGGTACATCGATATTTATTTTTTCATTATAGCAATATTGAACAACTTCATTATAAAAACTAGTTAACTGATTTATAATCTAATTTCTTGACTGCAAAAATATTACATTTAGTTGTTAAAAATAGATATATTAGAGTATTCATCTTAATTTGAGTAGTTTATGAACAGATTAGGATTATTGGATTAAGTGGTTTCGCATATTTCACTTGTTTCAAGACAAATTTGCTTATAAGATAAGAAGTTCATTAGCAACAATTTTATGGAAATGAAAGTTATATACCAGTAATCTAGGTCCATTAAGTAAATACTTCTGAACTGTCACTTTAAATGTCCTGATTTCAACATTTATCTAGTTCAGGGGTCTACAATCTGTGGTTCAAGGGCCACATGTGACACTTTAGGTTCTCATTGACAATTAGGAAATAGAAATTAAGAGAAAAGGAAAGAATATTCTATTATATGGTCTCAAATGTAGTCTTACAAGTGTAAGCATACGGCTTGTGTATGATCACATAAGTAACAAAATCAGAGAACAAAAACATAATAGTAACATAATGATTGAATGAATGATGATTTGGACAGTCTCATCTCGGTTGTCCAAGCTTTTTTAGAATGTACACTGTTATTTTTGAGATTCCCTATCAGTATAGCATCTAAAATGCACCCGAATGCAGAAAGTGACAAGACTATTTGATCAAGCATGGTGAACCTACTTTGTAAAACGTGTGTATATTCCGTTTTTTTTTTGTCTTTTATATATCTATTTAACTATTGTTGGGACTCTTTCTGACATAATTTTTTTTTTAATTGGGCCATTGTGACTCTTTTGCTGTTAAAAGATGCAGACACATTATTTAGTCTAAAAAATTTTTTTCAGTGTTGACACATGATCAAGCAGCACATTTTCATTTGATCAGTTAGTGTCTTCATACATTTATGATCCATGCATTAATCAAAATACAACTTTGAGAATGTAAACACGGTTAAAAGTCCTCGTTAGTAAGAATGATCCAAAGTAAATACTGTTAAACAAATGGTTCATATACCAAAGTTTTGTTCCAATTCAATCTCTAAAGCGTTAAGTTCATCAAAAGCACATCTATGAGGAAACTTTATCTGTAGTCGAAATCAGAGAAGCTTTGGAAATGGCAGGGGATTAAAAAGGATCCGTCAGATTTGAGTTCTAGAGTGAGTTCCCCGGCCCAGAGCTGTTTATATTTAGCAGTGAATTGGTGAGTGCTTATGTGAGAGGAAGAACATTTCAAACAGTGGGCCCTGATTTTGTGATGTGGACTTCAGAGTGGTGCATCTGCTGGCATTGGCTGCAGCGATACTGGCCCGTGCTGCCTGACTCGGTGCCAGGGTCTGGGGGCAGCCTGCTGGCCCTGTCTGCTGGTGGACAGTCCAATATTTCACTGTATTTAAAAACAAAGAGGTGTAGCAGTGTGCACATACTGGATGCTTTGATGCTCTTGAAGTAGAGACTCTCTCTTCCACATGGCCAAAGAGATTTACTGGGCCAACCTGTG
Organism: Mugilogobius chulae; assembly: GCA_038363315.1. Taxonomy (NCBI): domain Eukaryota; kingdom Metazoa; phylum Chordata; class Actinopteri; order Gobiiformes; family Gobiidae; genus Mugilogobius; species Mugilogobius chulae. The sequence goes on along the minus strand of CM076398.1, from coordinate 50,658,289 downwards.
CTCCACTCTCTTTTCTGCAAAGGCGGATGATTTTCAAACATTTTACATCAAGAATGATTTAACACATCAAACATTTTTTGTACATATCTTACTGTTTCCTGGATGGAAGTCGAGACTTTCAAATATTTCAACAGGAAAACATTTAATGTGGACATTAAATGTAACTTTAACCTGATTTTTTTATTAGTAAACTTTATCTTTTCCCCCAAAACGTAGATTGTAAATGCAGCACAAGATGTGACAAAATCTGACCATTGTGCACTTTCTGAATCAAAATGTTTTGTACTTCTCATTAGTTGCTGAATGCAGAATTCTGATTGGCTGTGCTTGGGTGGTCTGCTCCAGTTTCTGTTTACGGTCTGTAAAAGATACTCTTCATCAGCAGAACTATGCAACTTCAGCAGTAGTTCTGAGAGCTGTAGGAAGAGACATATAAATGTATTTTTATTTTTCGTCTGTATAAAGCTGCTGACACATTCTTCAAATTCCACCAAAATGCATATCTATTATCTAACCATCATGGAGACTTAATAACAAGGTATAAATGTTACATAATTCTGCTTTAATGTGTGAGTATTAGCCATGCACAGGATTTGTGAGAGCTAGTTGGACACATTTAAAGCAGACTGTGAAAAATCCCTCCACTTTGCTCCGCCCATTTCCCTGTCTTCTGTCCTCCTTTGGGCTGCAGGCTGCAGCTAGCTCCACCCCCTAGGTAATAATTACCTGGCAGAATCACCTGCTCTTTCTTTTCCATGCTGCTGCTGAGCCTGCCTGTCTCCCTGTTGCTGTGGGACCTCCTAAGTGGAATTAGTGCGTAAATGATAGTGAGTTTTCTTCCCTTTAAATCCTAATTCTTGTCCTTTATTAAATGCTGTCATTTATTGCTAATTCCTCTGTTCTTGTCCCCCAGAAAAACCACACACCATATCCCACTGTTCCACTAGCCCACTATCCTCCACTGCTCCACACCATGCCTGCCTCCCCACCCCCACTCCTGGAAGCCATTGAACAACATTAATAAATGCTTAAACTGGACTTGGCTGTCTCTTAATTAATTCTCATTAAGTTGAAGAAATACCTGGAATCAGTTTCACCTAAGGATATCTATATACACACAACATAAATATTTTTTATGGTCCTTCAAGCCGGATAAACTTCAATTAAATGGAAGAAGAGCAGCCTTCATCACCATCAAAATCAACTCGCAATAAAAGGACACCTAAATATCTGGATGACTATATCACATCTTTGCCAAGACCTTCTACTCAGCCCTGTGCACTCATGTCTCGAACAGTGCACCCCCAAAGCATTTTTTCACACTCAAGAACCTATGAGGAGGAACAAGGACATGGAAATAAAAGAGAAATACACCATTTAAAAGGCGAAATCAATGAACTTAAAACTTTAATTTTCAACTTGAGCCAAACTGTACAAGCCCTTGTGAACAAATCTGGTGATGCTGCGCCTGCCTTTTCTGGTTCCAGAGCTAATTCAGAACCTGTAATTTCAATTGTTAAAGAGCTTCAGGGTGAAATGTCTGCACACAATTTGAAATATGGTTCAAATATTGAAGCACCTATCAGTTCAAACGCATTGCCATGCCCTCTTGATCCTGAATTGCCTGTTGATAACTTTAAAGCTCAAGGCACTCAAACAAGTGAGGTTTCCTTTAATGGCTCATATGAAGAAAATGAAGTCAATCCTTCTCATGACCAGGCTTATTCAGACAGCCATAGTTACCATTCTGAAGCTTTACCAGAAGATGACCCCCTGGAGGGGTACTTTCTGAACCTTCCAGGCAAATGTTGTCTGCATCTGGTGCTTATGCATTTCCGGTTGGCTCAAGTGCTCATGCTCCTTTAAGAGCCTTGAGTTCAGCACATTATGTTCCTCCACATTCTTTAACTCATGTTGCATGGAGTTCTGGCACTGGTCTCCAGTCACATGTACCTTTGAACATGCCAATTAATGTTTCAACACATGGGCCTCAGTTTTATTTGCCATCTAATCCTGTTGTTTCCACGGCCAGCAGGGGTAGCTCGATGCTCCTACAAGCACCTTCTACTTCTCATCAGCCAGTGGCTGCTGCTAATTTGCCACCACCTTTTTTACAACCTCAAGCTCCTTTGAATCCTTATGCCTTACCTATGGCTCCTGGGCCTTCATTCGCTCATCCTCCTGCTGTGTCTGTCGACTCTTATGCGCGACCTTACACAGTTTCCTCTAATGCTCGGGGAGCAGCAGATGTGTCTGCTGGTAGCCAATACTCATCCAGCCAGCCACCGACACATCCACCACCGGCACCCATGCGGCCGCCCAGATCCTACAATATTGCCCCGCCATCATTCCCCTCTTTTACTCAAGATGACCCGAGGCAGTTCGTTATGCTTAAAATGGCTTTATCAAATCTTGTGCCTCTGGAAGAGAGTGAACAATACAAGTACCACCTACTGTTAGACCATCTGAAACTTGACTCTGCCCGTCACTTAGCTTTGGCATATGCCCATCATCCTCTCCCATACACTCGAGCAATGGCTGCTTTGCAGCAACGATATGGTCAGCCGCAGCAGCTTGTTCTGAAGGAAATTTCATCCATCCTTAACTTCCCACCATTCGGCCCGGTGATTCACGCATTTTTGGTGATTTCGCCATACGGGTCCGTGCCTTAGTGGGTATGCTGCAGTCATTACAAGACCACGAGGGTGATGCAGAGCTTGCCTGCGCTTCCCATGTTCAACAGCTTTTGGGAAAGCTTCCAGCAGAGTATGTGGCCAATTATGCAAGATACAGTCGAACCACAAAACCTGGTGTTCCTTACAATCTTCTTGATTTTGCTACTTGGCTGGAGGATGAAGCTGAATGTCAAGCCATAGCCACTCAGACTCGTGACCTGCGAAGGGCCCCCAGAGACGAAGCTAAACCTCATCAAATGACATTCAATAAACAGAAAGCCAATGCAACAATTCTGCATGGAACCAGTCATCCTTCCTCCCAATCTTCATTTAAGCAGTCAAACAGTCAACAAAAGTCATGTCCATTCTGTGCTGTTTCTGGTCACCATGTCAGTGTCTGTCCAGACTTTCGACAACTATCAACTGAAGCTATACAGAAATGGATTAAAGATAATGACCGATGCTGGAGGTGCTTACGCAGTCACAGAGCTGCAAGTTGTGATTTAAAGAAACTTTGTCCAAAATGTAACAGCCGCCACTTAGGAGTTCTGCACGAAGTGAATCAGCCACGAACAGAGCATAGTACTTCCTGCCTCATTCGCTCCAGCTGTTCTTCCAGAGTCCTTTTAAAAGTTGTCAAGGTACAACTGAGTTATAGAGGCAGAGATCTTGACACATACGCCATTCTTGATGATGGTTCTGAGCGAACAATGCTTTTAGCCACAGCTGCTCAGGCCCTAGGTCTTCATGGGGCGGCTGAATCTATGCTTTTGAAAACAGTAAGGCAAGGTACGGAGTCCTTGGATGGAGCCGCAGTCACCTTCAATATTTCTCCTGCTTTCAACACAACAAAAAAGTTTGTCATTAATAATGCATTTACTGCTGATAAACTTGGCCTTGCCCCACAAACCTACCCTCCTCAGGTTCTCCGGCGCTATCGACACCTACAAAGTCTACCTTTACATGCTTTCCAGCAAGTGCAGCCTCTTATCCTCATTGGCTCTGACCATCCGCACCTCATTTGTCCTATAGAGAAGGTGCGTTTGGGTCCAGGGGGTGGCCCAGCAGCAGTATGTACCCGATTGGGCTGGGCTTTGCAGGGGCCCATTATGCTTTCCAATGATCAGCCTTCTCAAGTTGAACAGTCTGTACAATCATTCTTTGTGTCCTGTAAGGCTCCCGATGTTGCTCTGTACCAGGCAGTGGAAAAACTTTGGAAACTGGATGTCATACCTTTTCTTAATCAAAAGGTCACCACAAGATCAAAGCAGGACCAATATGCTCTCGACTTGTTGGAAAGCAAGACAATCAGACTGGACATAGGTGGTGTTCAACGTTATGCGACCCCCTTGTTACGCATTGCAGACTTCCCACAGTTAGCAGCGCCCAAAGAATCTGTGCTGTATGCGCTAAAACGGACTGAAAAGAAACTGTCAAAAAATCCACAACTGAAGGAGGTGTACAACAAAGAAATCTTAAAGTTACTGGATGCTGGATACATCAAGAAACTTACCTCAGCAGAGATCTCAGCAGCTCATGAATCCTGGTACATCCCTCATCATATAGTAGAGCACAATGAGAAACAAAGATTGGTGTTCAACTGTTCTTTTGAATTTCATGGCCAAAACCTTAATCGCCTCCTCCTGCCAGGGCCTGTCCTTGGCCCTTCCTTACTTGGCGTTCTGCTGCGTTTCCGGCAGCACCCCGTTGCCATCTCCGGTGATATCAAGGCTATGTTCCACCAGATTCGACTGTTGCCTAAAGATTGTCCATTACTTCGCTTCTTGTGGCGCAATATGGAGCGTGAGGCACCTGTTGATGTGTATGAGTGGCAAGTTCTGCCTTTTGGCACTACATCGAGTCCATGCTGTGCAATCTATGCTGTGCAGCGTCATGTTCGGGACCACCAGCCTGGCTATGAGGATGTTCTTTCCTCTGTGCTTGAGTCTTTTTATGTTGATATCTGCTTGCAAAGTTTTCCAACTGAAAAGGATGCTGTTCACCTCCTCAATCGTCTGCGAGCCTTGCTTTCTTCTGGTGGCTTTGAGATACGGCAGTGGATGAGCAACCTTCCCTCTGTGACAAACCATCTTCCAAAAGAAGCCAGATCAGACAACACAGAGATTTGGCTGAGTCACGATCGAGGTGAACCACTTGAAGGGGCTTTGGGCCTAGTTGGTATTGCTCTTCAGACGCTTTGGGTTACAGGCACAGAGTTGTTCCTTATGATGCTCTGACTCTTCGCAATATCTATCGTATACTTGCTAGTCAGTACGACCCACTAGGGTTTCTCATTCCTTTCACAACTCGTGCCAAAGTCCTCATTCAGAAATTGTGGGAGAAGAAGCGTGATTGGGATGACCCCTGCCTTCCCGAAGCTTTCATCAAGGCATGGAAATCATGGGAAGCAGAGTTACCCATGTTATCACAGATCAGAATCCCAAGATGCTACGGACACTTGGAAGCAGGACAGCCAGTAGTCCGAGAGTTGCATGTGTTTTGTGACGCTTCTGAGGTTGCCTATGGTTCCGTTGCTTATCTTCGCCTTGTTCAACCTGAGCAGAACATCTCAGTCTCTTTTGTCATGGCCCGTTCAAGGGTGGCTCCAAAGCGTCAGCTTACTGTGCCTCGTTTGGAGCTGTGCGCTGCCCATACTGGGGCTCAGTTGGCAAATCTTGTTAGGTCTGAATTCACATTTCCTCTTGACCGGTTGATCATGTGGACAGATTCAACCACTGTCTTAACTTGGCTGCAGTCTGAGACCTGCCAATACAAGATTTTTGTCGCTCACAGAATCACTGAGATCTTGGAGCTTACAGATGTGTCAGACTGGCGCTACATTGAGTCATCCAACAACCCAGCTGATGATATTACAAGAGGAAAATCTCTTGCTGAACTTGCTGCGCCACATCGATGGCACCAGGGACCCCCATTTCTCTTATTGCCTTGTGAGAAATGGCCGTCATATCCCATGTCCTCATCCAAAGATGCAGTTTCTGAGTTAAAGAAAAGTGCTTTCTGTGGAAATTCTCAGCTCCATCCAATAACTGTTCCTTCGGACATCACCAAATTCCAATCTTGGGAGGACCTGGTTGATGAAACTTTAAAACTGTTGCCTTCAAGTTCTGGCGTTACTCCAGACCGCTCTACTGCAGAAAACGTACTTCTTCGCCATGCTCAGCAGCAAAGTTTTCCGGAAGATTATGCTTTGTTACAATCTTCCAAACCTATTTCTGTCCAAAGTCGCTTAATCAATCTTACTCCAGAGTTTGATCAAGACCTCAATGTCATCAGAGTGGGAGGCAGGCTACGTCATTGTGATGCATTGAGTTACCAGAACATTCATCCTATTGTTCTAGACCCAGCAAATCCCATAACTCACCTGCTTATCAAAAGCATCGACCAAAAACTTCATCATCCTGGATCTGAGAGAGTACTTGCCAGCCTGCGGAGGAGCTACTGGATTTTACGAGGGCGTCAAGCTGTCAAAAAGGTACAACAGTCATGTTTGGAATGTAAAAAATGGAAAGCCAAACCTCTTACTCCTCGAATGGCAGATCTACCTCCTTACAGACTGCGCCTGTTCAAGCCCCCTTTTTGGTCCACTGGGATGGACTGCTTTGGACCTTTCCACATTAAAATTGGTCGGAGGCATGAGAAGAGATGGGGAATTCTTTTCAAATGTCTTACCACCCGTTGCATCCATATTGACCTACTTACCAGTCTTGATACTGACAGTTTCCTGATGTCCTTCCGTCGATTTGTGGCACGCCGTGGAACGCCGTCAGAGGTTATTTCGGACCAAGGAACTAACTTTGTTAGAGGAGAAAGAGAAATCCAGAGAGCCTTTGATGAAATGAGTTCCTCCTTGCAAGAACAACTGGCTCGTCACAAGATCCGCTTTCTTAAGAATCCTCCACATGCCCCACATTTTGGGGGTGTGTGGGAGCGTGAGGTTAGAGCCATTAAAACTGCCTTACGGGTCATCTTGGGTGCCCAAACGGTCACTGAGGAGGTCTTAAGAACTGTTCTTATTGAAGTCGAAGAAATTCTTAATTCCAGACCTCTTGGTTATTTGTCAGCTTCACCTTCTGACCCTGAACCTGTGACCCCAAATCTTCTTCTTATGGGGCGGCTTGAGGCTGCGCTTCCTCAAGTAGTTTATGCTGACACCCAACTCTTTGGCACCAAGAGATGGAGGTACAGTCAGGTGCTTGCTGACCAGTTTTGGGTGAGCTTTATTAAGCGTTACTTACCAACTCTTCAGTCACGGCAAAAATGGCAACTGGACCAACCAAACCTGACTGTCAACACTGTTGTCATGGTCGTGGATTCATTACTACCCCGTGCTTCCTGGCCAGTTGGGATTGTCAGCAAACTTCTTCCCAGCTCAGATGGCAGAGTCAGGGTCGCAGAGGTGAAGATAAAGGAGAAGACCTACTTGCGCCCTGTCACTAAACTTGTACCTCTGACCAAAATCCAGGATGACGAGGATTCCTAGAGGCGACTCTGAAGATTTTTCTTTAACCAAATATACTACGCATATTTGGGGCGGCTGTGAAAAATCCCTCCACTTTGCTCCGCCCATTTCCCTGTCTTCTGTCCTCCTTTGGCTGCAGGCTGCAGCTAGCTCCACCCCTAGGTAATAATTACCTGGCAGAATCACCTGCTCTTTCTTTTCCATGCTGCTGCTGAGCCTGCCTGTCTCCCTGTTGCTGTGGGACCTCCTAAGTGGAATTAGTGCGTAAATGATAGTGAGTTTTCTTCCCTTTAAATCCTAATTCTTGTCCTTTATTAAATGCTGTCATTTATTGCTAATTCCTCTGTTCTTGTCCCCCAGAAAAACCACACACCATATCCCACTGTTCCACTAGCCCACTATCCTCCACTGCTCCACACCATGCCTGCCTCCCACCCCACTCCTGGAAGCCATTGAACAACATTAATAAATGCTTAAACTGGACTTGGCTGTCTCTTAATTAATTCTCATTAAGTTGAAGAAATACCTGGAATCAGTTTCACCTAAGGATATCTATATACACACAACATAAATATTTTTTACAGACAATGCAACTTAAACAAACCAGAGAATGAATCCAATAAAAAACAGGGTTGGTACTTGATTGGATGCAAACTGTTTTGTGTCTTTAGGCAAGACACTTCCCCCATCTTGCCTATAGTGAATCTGGTGTTTGCATGAATGTTGATGGTTGGAGAGGCCAATGACACATCTATCAGTTTATCCCAGGGCAGCTGTGGCTACATTAAGAGCTCAGAGAAAGAAGTGAGTGAATATGACTGCATTATTATTTATTTATTCATAGCTTTCCATAGCATTTGGTCACATTTTACATTACTTTTCTTTATTGTGGATGCAGTTTTAAGACTTTTCACCCTCTGAAAGCTAGATTGAACATTTTATCACTTTGAAACCCATGAAGGGCTTTGGGACTCACGACCAGAAAGAACTCACTGACACATGTACATAGAACCACGTTAAAAATGAGTGATCCTGAAACAGTGGGCCCTTAATCAGGCAGTTTATACAAAACAGGTGACAAGTAATCCTGAAAGGAGGATGGATTTCAACATAATCAGCAAACCTCCAGCTCAGATCATTTACAGAAGCCCCAATATAGAGGACAGCTGATACTCATCTAAATCAAAATTAATGTTCTAATGTCAGCGCCCGAAACACCATCGAGAACAAACAAGTGCCATCTATCTTCTCCACTTTACCCCCTGCAGCTTCAGACCACTCGAGCCAGGACCATGGGAGTCATTTAGTTTTCTCCTTTGGGAATGAAATCTACAAGTGAAGTGAAGAAATCTAGCTTTATTCATGCATGTGGTTTTAATAAGCACTTTTATTTAAGTGGTAATTCCTGGCAGATCAGATTTTATTTTTTCACTATATTATAATAGAAAATACCAATGTTATCTGTGTAGATACATAGAAAGACAGACAGATGCTTTATTATCTTTTTTCTAAATGTAGCTTTCTCCTGCCACTTGTCAACCTTCTTCCCATGCAGCATGCTATTTTTTATTTAAACCTTCTTAAAGTACTTTAGTAGAGTTCATCTTGATTTTTCAGTTTGACGTGACACAAATCAGATGAAAGTGACGTTGCATGAAGTGAACCCGCTCTGCTGTGAAGATGATTTACTGTGGCGTCAGACAGATCAGACTCTGCTCCTGTCTACAAACATGATCCTTGTCACCACATGTCGTAGTAGTATTTTTAAATGTAACACTCACATTCGGATGTGATCAGACCCTGTCACATGGTCCAGGAGTTAGTGATCTGACTGTATCAAATGGGGCATGTTACAGCAACTAACATGTCTTATCTTTTTCTCCAGCGTTTGGGGAAGACCTTCATGCTGATGCCGATTGGTTTCTGAAGAAATCTGTCTCCATCTAGAGGTTGGTTCTATACATTACACAAGAGACATCACATTAAAGTGTTGTAGATTATTATTTGGTTATGTTGTATATTTGAAATCAACAGGATCAAGTAACAAATTAGAAATGTAGATAATGGTAAGTTTAGCTCATTTTCAAAGCTTTGTGGAGCACTTGTTCTTGAAATTAAACTATATGCAGTCCTACTCATAAAAAATACTTTTGTTATTTGTTTTTATAAGCTTTTAGCAATAAATTATAAATCATTGGTTATTTTCAATGGAGCTTCTGACATAATTTAGTTCGTAGGATTTCTTTTGAAACACTAGATGTCCCCAGAGTGCTTCTATTCATGTCTTTGTTCTGTACAATTGTGTGTCAGTTTGTTTTTTATAATCTTCTAATTTTTTGGATTGACAATGAAAAAACATATTTTTGTACCTTTGTACAATACCCAGTTAATTCCAAAGATGAAATCACAAGACCAATCAGTATAAGAAAAGGTTTTATTGCCGTTGTCAGTGAACAAATGTTACAAACTAGGATCTTACATTGGGTGTCCCATAGAACAATGAATTAAAATATTTATAACCCTATAATAGTGCAAACTATCTGCGCGAATACAGTAGATGTTGACAGAACTTATTACAGTAATTTTAATTCTGATTTCAAATCTAAATCAGGCTCAAACACAGAGTAACATATACCCATAATAATTTATTAAAGGAACCATATGTAAGATGCACAACTACAATCACAGATTATTGTGAAATGGTCCATATTTTGAAGCTTAGACACTACTAACCAATCAGGAACAAAGTTTGACACATGACTCTTTGTCGTGGCTTGTTTCCAAGAATGACGTCTCGGCACAATGTGGGTGGAGCCTAAAGAGAACTGTTTGGAAACAAGTGCATAAGCCTATCACAGACAGCTGTGTCGGTGTCTTAAACCAAACTGGCAACCCAGTTGAGAGTCATGTGAGGCTCATTCTGCTTTCCAATCCTCCTGAGAACCAAAACACCAAATGTAAACCTCAACAAATAAACGTCATATGTTCCTTTAAGATTACAACCTCCATTTTCTTAAGTTGTCCAAAACCTGCTTTACACTGAAAATTCAACAGTCTTTGCACATATTGTGTGTCATTATTGCATTTAGAACAGTTCTGACACTATAAATTACAACAGCTTGTATGGAAAGTTACAAGATTTCAGTTTGTATATCTCAAAAAATCTGGATTAGAACTTTCTTATGATGTACTTAGTCTGTATACAGTATATTGGTAGTAATTTTGTTATTATTAGTAGCCATAACCTATTCTTAGATTTTACTTACTTTACCTAAGAATTTCCTTCTTTTCCTATTGCAGACTTGGACAAGTCAATCAGCGCCTTTTGGATTATAGAACACAAGACATGCAATTGTTGTTGATCAGGACATTCACAGCTGAGACTGGGGCATATATTTTAGAGTGTCTTTTTCGTTTGTAGCTTGCCCTGGCTTACATAGGTCATCCAAAAGCTCTGACCAAACAGCAAATCTAATAAAAGCTGCAAGTGTTTAAACATAGTGGGCGCTTTGAGAGAAATGGAAGTGGGGGCTCCTAAAGCTATCAAACAGAATTACTCTGAGCACTGCTGAGCTAAAGGAACGTTGTGCGTGTTTGTGCTAAGAATGTTAGTCCACTAATTCAATCTCCATCATTTCCTACAGTTTTCTGCCTTTGCGTCTGTGTTCAGAGCCAGCATGAGATTGACAGCTGTGCTGGATAGCATGTCACAGATCGCAGTTATAAACTTTGGTCTGAATGTTTTATGACTCTTCAGAGAGGCACACAGACATGTTTTCGGTGAAGATCTGAAAGGATACAGTTGGTATTCGGTAGAGGCAAACCAATACATCATTTGGTTTAGGTATTGCTGTAAATCATGCAGATTTAAAGATGATCTATTAAGAAAATACTATTTATGAGAGTATAATCATGTTTTAACAGTGTTTATACATTAAAAGTCACGTCATGTTGTATTTTTGATTGGTTCCTTGTGTGATAAAGCGTGCATTTTCCTGCTTTTCAGTATTTAGTGCTTTCTATTGTCACTTACCTTCTATGTCCTGTCACTTAATGATGGGCAATATCCTAACACTGAATTGTAAGCTGATCTCTGTGATAATCTGCTTTTTTTAATGAAATCCTCACAATGTGATTTCCCACAATCTTTTTTTCAAAGTCTCTTATAAATTTTGAAGGTTGTGTTTTTTGGAGGGGCTGCACATTCAAGTCAAGATTTTTTTTTTTCTTTAAACTATACACTACTATGAGGAGACAAGGCCCTAAACATTCTGCAATTTAAAATAAGAAGTCAATGGACCTGTTTTTGTTACTGTGCTATTTAAAATCAAATTGCGGCTTTAACAGGTAAAATAATAATCTATGGAGTTTATAGTTCATTATGAAAGTATTTCCAAAATATAATAATTTCTTTTTTCTTCTTGTTCATGTCTGTATGTTCGCAGCCATCAGACAGTCATAAATAGACTGTTTTGTTCATACACATTCATCATGCAGAATGTGGTCTGTAAAGGTTTTTTATATTTCCCGTAGGCAAAATGAAGGCTTGTTTGACATTGCACATTAGGTATATTTGTGCAAAGACTTATGCATATGTTAATAGTACAAAGTCTATTTCAGTGTGAAGTCTCATACTGTTGAATATGGATTTAAAGGTGCAGAGCCGGCACTATTCTGACATAGAGAATGACCACCCACAGAGAAATGGGTCTAAAATGTCAGGGGCAACCACTGTGCCCTGCTTGTGTCTACATGTCAGTAACACATTCTAAATGAACAGAGACTCAAATATGGCCAGTATTATATTAATTTATAGGCTGCTGATAGACATTTAAACATGGTTTGTAACCACCTTAGTCCCAGGGTGAGATGCTAATGTGAACTGTACACTGCAAAAAAGGAATATCAAGAGTGGCATGAGCGATTTCAGAATATTTTCAAATTGTTTTGTTTTATTTTTTGTGTATGTCAACTACAAAATTTGTTTCATATATAATTTAGAATTTAATACAGTTTTTTTATTAGTAGTAGTCGTTTTATAGGTGAGGCTGTGTGTTGAAGATAGATTATATCCATGCCACACTTTGGATTGCACTTAAACTTCCATTGTCCTGTCCTGTATTTACTTTAACAAAAACATTGTCACTAATAGACAAGTACACAGGAAGTGTACTTGCCCATAAGCACAACGGCAGTATACGCTGCTGCTCAACACCCATAGGAAATGTTGTTGCTCAATGTAATCTTTTTCATCTTATGAGACAAGATGAGATTCTCAGTAGTTGCTCCTAAACCTCTTAGGAGCATAAATGAACTAGAGAAACATTTGAGAAACACGTGATCCATAGTGAGATCTCACTCATATCTCAATAGAGCTGAAACTGAGTTGTGGCTGCTTTGATCTCATGGAGCAAAAGATGAGAAACAGGAGACATAAGCTAAAATCTCAGCTTGGTCTCAGAAGGCTCAAAATTGTCTAGGAGCAATAGCTGAGACCTTGTTGAGATCTCATTCCTGCTTACTCTTTCTCTGGCAGTGACATATCCAGTCTAAGTACTAACTGGCCATTTCCTACTAACTTTTTAGCTCAGATGAGTCAGGAAATCACATTGTGTTCATTTTTAATATTAATTGACGTTTGTTTAACCAGAAAAGTTCAACTGAGATTCAGAATCTCTTTTGCAGGGGAGCCCTGGGGAGGGGAGGCATTAATGGACATTGATATGGATGTTTTTAGTTGTAGGCGAAAACCGAGTATTCAGAGGAAACCTACGCAAACACAGGGAGAACATGCAAACTCTACATAGAAAGACCCAAGTCGACTGGGAATCAAACCCAGGACCTTGCTATGAGGCGGCCTGTGCGCCATTAAATACGCCACCATTTTGTATTTATTAAATTTATTCGGACAGATAACTTGTGTCCTCTATCAACTAACCTTTCTTTATTTCTCTCACTCTCATAGTAGTATGGCACTGGAGGCCTGTGCATCTACTGTGCAGACGGATCTTTGTGCTGCTTCGAGCCCAGACCCTTAGATACTGTGTACAGTGTTTCTTACAGTCCTACAGGTCAACAGTGAGGTCACAGCTCACATAAACACAGGGCAGATGCCAAATCCCAAGTCTTCCATTTCAGTTTATCTGGACTCTTTTATGTCCAACAGATTAAATGAACCAAACAGCCAAAGGTATACACAGGCGCAGTGGCATTCTTTTTCTGTTTATAAGGTCTTACATGCAAAGCACATTTGAGAGAAATTGATACATGACTATTTAGTTTGCTTGAGTTTGTATTTGGTTGGTTTGATTGTATGCAATTTAATTTAAAACTGGCTTTAAATGTAGATGTAAAAAGAGACCCTGAAAACCTGCCATACTGCTCTTTCAGAAATTCTACATGTTGATGGAGTGTTTTTCATTTGCTTTATGGAGGATTTTTTAGCAACCAGTGCTGAACAGCGCTGAACAGATTTTCCATCTGCATAGTGCACTAATGTATACAGTGCGTTTTATGCACATGCTCTTTTTGTTGTGCATGTGATGTAAACAGTGGAGCCGGAGTGACTAAATGAAGATGTCATTGTATGTTTGCAGACCTTAATGTCTCTGGCAGAATCGGTCCCATGGGGGCAGTATACAGCCACACAAAGCCCGGCGCCCCATTCACATCTACATCTGACCCTTCTCTGGGCTTCACCTTTACAGTCTCTTATTTACTTAGGCCAGTGCACTGCCATGGCAACCAGCAGTGTTTTGGAGAGTGCTTGTTTAGGGAATGTGCATCAGGGGACAGAGGAGCTCACCTCTGGGATGTCCTGCTCCTGTTACCACCTGAAACGCAACATAACTCAAGCAGTGATGGGCAGCTATCAGGATGAGTTGAGAATTAATTAGATACATTTACTGCCAGGCCTGTTCTATATTCTTAAAGTGTGGGTTGTCACTTTTTATAATTGATGGATAAATAAAAGAAAAATAGCACATAATTTGTCTAAAGTGCAGGTTAAATTACACAGAATATTGTTATCCCCAGCATTTTGGTTGAACAGTATAAGACTCAGTCAGAGGTAAAGAGGCAACTGAATTGGGCCTAGAGCCAATACCTGTAATCATGTGTTATATACTGTTTTTAGGTTTTCTATCCAGTTGTGGACTTAAGCCTTAGGATTTTTAGTCAGAGGTTGAAGTAGCCGCATATTACTCCTTCATCCAAGTTTCCCTGTGCTGCAGATCTCAGATGATCGTTGATGCTGTCCATAACTCAACTTCAAAGGCAGCGGCTGCTTTGTGTAGCTCAAGTGATAAAACTACCATTCACTGTAAGAATGTTAATGATCAGATCTGCCCTGCTTTTCTGGGTGGAGTATATTTAGAGTCAAGTGAGAGCGTGTGAAATAGGAGTCCGAGAAGGTGTCAATGGCAGTCCAATAAACACCCAATAAATTCTGCTATACCACCACTTCTTAGCACGACATTATATTTTATCACACAGAATTATATACAAAGTAGAGTTGGACCGATATGGATTTGATGTTCGATTTTTGACCACCTGCTGTATTCAATAACTGCTATTTGCTGATATTTGATATTTGAATTTTCTAAAGCAAAAATACACTAAATGTATTTATCCGGGATACTGTCAGCTTAAGTTTATTTCCATTACTTCACACTCCTCAGTGTGAAGTATTTACATATATGTGATAAGCTCATCAGTAAATACAGAATAAATCATAATATGTATTTGAAAAGAAATAAATCTGACAATAAAAAGTTCAAGTTTTTGTGGTGGTAAGAAGAGGAAATTCAGGTGATGGTTCTGAAGATAAAAACTTGAGCTGTGGCAGTAGTTGCAACATGATTGACTGGACAAAACATGAATAATAGAATTTTAGTAGTGTAGTTTTATTGTTCTGAGTGTGATATTGGGCTGGACTAAACTGAATTCAATTGATCTTTATGGAAAAACATGAAGAGGTGTAATATGTCCCAGGGGTTTTGGGGGATCTCGAGGTGTGGAAAATGTGCTCTGGCCTCTCTTCATCTTCCTCTTGAGAGCACAGTTTCCAGGAAGTGCAGGGTTAACAACACACTGTTTGTTGATGACCTCTGATCTCTGATTACCCTAGCGTAGCCACAAAGTGCTTCTGTGTGACTTGTCCACTTGGCTTTTTAACACAGGAAAACTGCTGTGTAATAACTGCAGGCATAAATGACTGTAAATGTTGTTGTTGTTTTTTTATCCAGGAACATAATAAGCAGGGTTTACACTTTTAGTTAATGTCTCTCATAGACCTGGCTCATTTATGACTTGTTTTCCTTGTCATGTCTGATATTACAAAAGTTTAATCATTGCTTGGAGACACAAAGAGGATTAACATTCCTGGGTCTACTGGACTCAGACGATCACTCCACTCGCCTCTACTTGGTCTCACCTCACTCTCTCTCACCTGTGATACTGTACTCAAAATATTCATTTTTTTTAGCTATTCATATCTTTCTGCACAGCTCTATAGTTGGAGCTGATTTTATAGTCATTCAGCTTGACAAATTGTACCGGCTGCCCTGTTTATAAGTTCATTCAAGTGTTCTTGATCCTCTATAGTTGTGCAGCCAGGATTCAGGACCACCTACGTGCTGAGATCTTACAGCTGACTGGTTACATTAGGGATGTAAAGTCAGGAAATATCTCCTGTTTCTTATGTTTTAAAGTAGATGGTGGAGTGACTTACTGTATAAAATAATATCTCATTTGAAAATACTGTCAGTGTTTTGTTATTGTTTCTGTGAAGATGTTATTTTGTTATTTTGAAACTCAAAGGTGTTTCTAGTGGTGGGATGAGATCTGCTTGTTTCAATGGCTTTCCCTAGAATGTCAAAACCTATTTAATGCCATACTGTGGGATTACAAGGTATACAGTATGGTATTTGAATCCCAATTTGAATGATCTAATTGCAAAAGTGTCATGTCTACATTTGCAAATGTTGTCTTGGTCTTTGCAAAGACAACAGTATCTTCTAACCCTGGAACTTCAGGTATGTTCTGACATTCATGGGATTCTTGGTTACTCTTGGAGTACATTTTGAATAGAATGTTTTATTTATCGATAGAATTTTTTTGGCATTGTTTGTTTGCGTTTGCATTTAGATATTTTGCCAAACCCTTTCAGCACTAACATGCAGTAAAGCAAAAGGTGTCTTGTCAAGTCACAGGTCAAATCTTTGAAGAGATGAACATATTTAGAGTGTAAGAAAAAACAATTCAAGAAATAATTTTAGTGCACTTTATTTGGAATATATGAGACAAATACTGTATATCTCCATCTCCCCGGAGACAAGCCATGCCGTTTAAACGTCTTCTGTATTAGTTTGGCGGTTTACATTATTCTTGTGAGCCTGCAGGTTTGAGGGATGTCCAAGTGTGTTGGTGGACTGGAGCCATGTTTTCTCTTATACATACAGGATGTCTGCTTCAAGTATTCACTTTATCAACACTGTATCTGTGTGCTGTCACCTCCCAAACACTGCCCCCTGTGTATACATTAATAGAAGCTGTATTTTACTTAGCAAAGACTTTAAAAAGGCCTTAATGTGTGCAGCGCCCTGCTCTAACTAATCATGTGTACATAATGTGTCTGCTCCCACCGCACAGATACACTCTTCTCAGAAACACCGAATAGTCCATATATAATCTTAAAGATGACCTTCCACCAATCAAGCACCCGCTGTACTTGCCTGGGATCCAGAGCCCACGCTTCAGCAAATCGCAAAGAGTGGGTCTGTTCACCACTCCCCCGCTCGAGTATCAGATCAACTCCAACTTCAGATTAGTTTCTATGCCTGATGCACATGAAAGGAATTGGTCATCTGTCATGTAGACCGAAATCTAACTTCACTCATCTCATATTAAAATCACCTCGCTCATTGATCCTGCAGAAATCTGCTGTTTTTCAGTCCCTCGTGATATTTATTCCCCTAATTTTTCAGGTACTTTTTTAGTTGCTTTTCAGATGGAAGACAATGCTTGTCCCTGATCGGCTAATTAACTCTTTCACTGCGATCATATTCTCACTTTGACACGCCCCCTTCCCTTCTCTGCCAGGCCTTTTTGCTATTTTAAACAACATTCACAGCCCCAAAAACTCTGTACAACCAGTGGCGGTTTTTGGGGTGGGCGAGGTGGGCAGCCGCCCAGGGCGGCATTTGCCAGGGGGCGGCATTTGCCGAGAAAAAAAAATCAAAAGTCCTTCATCAGCGCTGCAGAACGCATGCAAACTAATGTACAGTTAACAGGTCAAGCTATACCAGGAGAAACAGCACCCTCTACTGGCGGCCGGGTCCTTCACAATAGTTCTTGGTCATGAGCTGTGTCATAACACCGCTGATCCTGCAGAGGGCGCCACGTGCACAGTCTGTTTGGTTTCACTTTTTTTTCACAGCCGCAGATTCTTCAATATTAAGTTGTTAGCGGCAGACTGCTCCGTCTTCTGCAAACTTTATTCGGTTATCACTTTATTAATGCGATGGATCTTTTTAACAGCGAAAATAAAGGCTGCTGTCTTTATTTTTAACACAAACCCTCCGCCGTGGAAAGGACGAGCTCTGAATCACCGCAGTGTTGGACAAACATAAACTTTCACGGAGTTTTTTGATCAGACAGCGCTGTGTTTCTCCGGGTTAGTTTTGATTGGCGGACCTCAGCAAACATGTTTTGTTTTTCTGGTGTAACGGTGCTGCGTGTCTGCAGCATTTTGGACAAAACAACTCCGTCTGTGTGGATTATTTTGGCTTTGTTTATCACCCAAGTCCCTCCTCCAGAGCTGCTGCAGCAGGTATGTAACCCGGGGTCCTGTGGGTTTTAATTTGCGTCATGAGTTAATGCGAATAAATAAACACGAGTTAATGCAAACAAATAAAACTGCGTTTCCAGCATTCAAAATTTGCTTCAGCCGTTATGCGCATAAAACGAAATCCAATCCACCTCTAGAGAGTGTATAAACTTTTATGCGCATTAGGGATTCTAAATGTGATATTTGCCATTTCCACCTCCCAGGACTTATTCGATACTTCTTAATGCGCATTAAAAACAAGGGGGTGGAAACGCTAGTCGTCTCTTTAGTCATAAATTTTTCATTTGCATGTGCAATGAGACGGTCTAAACCTTCAGGTACTCAGTTAAAAAAAAAAGAAGAATAAGAGAAAAAAGGATAAAGGTATAATGACTTTTGCCCAACTGTCATAATTATTATTTAGCCTGCCTGGCTTGCACACTAATTCTCCATTTTAATATCAAGAAGAAGGTTCAGAAGCTGTAATGCTGCTGAGTTCAATTTGATTATTAAAAATCACATATTACTGACAGATTGTTACCACTTTTTGACAGATGTGGATATACAATAATTGTAAAAATAATTAAAGCCGCAAGCGGCATTCCAACGGTCTCGGGGCGGGCTAGGGGGGTTTGGGGGGCGCCAGAGGAGCTTGTTCGCCCAGGGAGTCATGCAGGCCAGAACCGCCTCTGTGTACAACGGGAACAACATGTTGTACATCAAAAGAGACTTACAACTACTACTACAACTTCTTGTTCTACATTGTGGCCATACCTGCTTGATAAAGCCTGATCCTGTCAGATCTCAGAAGCTAAGCAAGAAAGGGCCTGATTAGTACTTGGATGGGAAACCGCTGGAACACCAGGTGCCAAGGTGGGATGACATGAGCAGATTGTCGTCGGCCCTTTCCCAAACCAGTCCCTATTCCCTCTCCCTAAGTACTACACACTACACTTCTGTGAGGGACACTCCTTAGTTCCCTTCATTCCTGTGATTTCAGACGCACTTCACTCTCTTAAACTTCTTCTTTTATTGGCATTTGGGAGTCTGAAGGCAGCGTTATCACCACCTACTGGACACTTTTAGAGCTTGTCTTGTTTAGTATTTGTTTTGACTGTGACAAAAAATGTAAATATAAAATTCCCTCAACATTCCAAATATTCTTCTTCTCACCTGTTCTATCATTACAAACAAATGAGACACAAGTGTTTCCAGTGAAAACTCTGCCCTGTGAGTCACAATATCAAAGGTACTTTCTATCCTTATTTTATTTTTATTACAGACAGTAATATGTGTCTGAGGTGCAAATTATTCCAGCCTCTTTTCTGAGTTACAAGACGATTAAAAATGTCCAAAACATTTTGAGTCCAACAATTATTTCCAGGACAGATAAAAGCTAAATATGCATCAGTATATTTTCTTCATTCATTTTAATGAATTAGTGTTGGAAATTAAATGCTTAATTAAACATCTTTAAACTTTTATAAAAAGCTGGAACTAATCTCATGTGGGCATGTTTCCCGTGGGGCTGTTCTCAGTGTTACACACACCTGTTTAGTGAGCACCTGCTGCTCACTCGCGCTTAAGTGTCTGACTGTCTCCTACTCACTCTCCACTTGTGCATTTCGGACAGCACTTGACTCACGGGAGCGCGCAATTCTTAGTGTTTAGGGTGTAGGGAAGTGAGTAGGGAGCCGTTTGGGAAAGGGCCATTGTGTCCTTGGGCAAGACACTTAACCCACACTGCCCAGTGTCTGTGTACATTGGCTGAGTGGATCCCGATTAAAAAGCGCTTTGAGTGCCTTGTAAGGTGGAAAAGTGCTATATAAATAGAAACCATTTACCATTAATTTGTTCTCTTTTTTATAGGCCTTTGAAATTTCTTCTTTTCCTTAGATTTCATTGTTTGATGACAAACAGTAAAGAGAATTTTGTAAATCAAGCTTCATGTCAGGGTTATTTTCCTCTGTTCTAGTTTTTTGCTGAAAGAAAATGAGCCTCTACAATAAAATAATGTCTTTAGGATAAACATATGAGGTTTACATAATTAAAACAAAGTGGTCAAGTGTCTTTCATTTAATCCAACAAAAACTGTTAAAGACGTGGAGGCATCACAGTAGTTTTCTACTTTCTGATGCAGATTATATAGATTCAGTCTTTTTATGGTTCATAAAAAAATATATCTTTCAAATATGAGGAAATACAGTACTTCTCTTCTTTGCCTTGTTTAACGGTGATCAGCACCAACTTGTTGAGGTGCAGAACTTTTACTTACTCTGACCACTTTTAGCTCGCTCACAGAAGAGAGAATGTTTCGTTTTCCTTTTTCTCTAGCATGTCTCAAGGGGGACATGGTGGCCATATTAAAAAAATTATATATATAGTTTAAAATATTTGATGTCTTCTGGATTTTCAAGGCAACCACTGTACTTCTTTAATGCTTAATCAAAATCATTGTGTGCTGACCTAATGGGCTGTAGATGGAGCAGTTTTTCTTGTCACTTTTACCTTTTTCCTGACTCGAGTTGCATTACTCTTACCTCATACTTTACCTCTATATTTATTTTAAATAGAAAAAGACAAAATTTGTCTTTTCCTGGACATACTGTAGATTGAAGTTCTCCGAATATAAAAAGTTTTAATTGTTTTTGTTGAAAGTGAGCTTTCATTATCTGCTTAACTTAAGACTTAACTTACGCAGTAAGATCAACATCAACTCTCAGGGCCTCTTATTATGTAATGTGATACTAATCCAGAAATGATCAGTACAAATTAACAACCCAAAGTCTGCTTCAACTGTAAAACACACACTAGGCCAGCAAAACATGCATACCACCAACATGGCACGGCACGTTTTCCAAATTCTTATTCTAACCTCAATCTATAAACAAATGGAGAGCAGTTTTGTCAGTGATAAGCAAATCTAATGTGCTGTGTGTAAAAGCAAAAATATTCTTCAGTAAAAACATAGTTGTGTGTTTGTTGTCCTCTTCACAGAACTGCAGCAATTAATCTAAAATAATCATGTCTAATCGATTATTGCTTTATTTTCCTTTTGTTGCCTCATTGCTTTTATAATCACTGGTTGAAGCTTTAAATGCTCAGTTCAATTCATTTTTTTAACACTTAAACAGTTGCCTCTGAGGGCTTCACATATTTACGGATTTAACAAACGTAAATGTTAGAAAATCAAACAATAAAGCAGTTTTTTCCATCTTCAACCAAACGGCAAAAAACTGTTTCATTCTCAAACTGATATAACCGTTTTTTAGCTTTGTAGGCGAAATTAGAACTAGCATTGTTATAACAATTTCCCTTGCAGAATACTTTTCTGTTATATTCAGTTTTTGCAGTATTTTTTTCATGTTGGACTGTTGTTTGCAGGTAAAAAGCAGAGCAGAGTGAGAGCTGGCGTGGTGTGAGGGCAGGGTAGAGTTCCATAGTTTGTTTGATGTACGATGCTATCTGTTGGATGAATCGCACCACCTCAGCGCAATCTCCAGATTGATGAGTGCTTGTCCAGGGGCTGCCGTGTAAATGTTTGGTTGGCCTTTGGAGCTTTTTGCTATTGACGTCACTCATCATCACATTTTCACTTCGTTTGCTCGGTGTAAAGTTGCGTTTATCTGTTGTGATGGTTGTGGTATTTGATGTTACTTGAACTCGAACAACACAGTGAAATCTTCAAAATATTAGTTCCTATGATGCTACAGTAGTGATGATTATCTAAATGTAAAGTGCTTTTTGGGTGAATAAAATACCTTAGAACAGGATTGAAGCATATGAACCGGACTGAAGCATGAACTGAGTAGACCTTTCTCAAAAATTTACGGTTGTTGCTATCACAATTTTATTAACTACTGCAAATGTTTCCATGTACTGTTTATTTCTAACATTCTGTTTAGTTATTACTGAAGTAGTTGGCTCAAGCTCACAGTGTAAAAAGGCAAGTGCATATACATCATTGTATCCACTAAGTGAGCAGCAAATACTTTGTGGCAACCTATATTTACACATACATGTTTTATTTTTATTTTTACACAGGGGCTTTTTCAAACGTGAGGTAGGTTAGTCGATGTAATAAGTCTGCAACCCTGATCCAGAAAGTCTCATTTAATATATTGTGATTGACATGTTGTGGCATATGGTTAACATCATGTCTTTGGTCGTCCACAGTTTAGTGACCATCCGGGACCTGTGTTCAATGTCAATGTCATTCTGCAGACAACCACTCCCTGTGTCTTGAAAGACCGCCAAGCAAGCAATTCCAACACGCTTCTCCAGCAATTTTGAGGTGGATTTAAAAGCTATTAACATTTATTGAAAAGTTGGTTGATTTGGCAAATCTGGTTGTATTCTACAATATGAAGAGTGCATGTTTGGAAAGTGTAAAGTCTCTGGTAAAAGTCTAGCAGCAGGTTATCAGTAGATGTCTGTGGTCCACCTCTGTGCTGTGTCTCTCAGTGCTGCTGCAGCTTTCATCGGTCAGGCAGTCTATCATCAGGTGCCATTAGAGTCTGAGGGGTCCTGCTTTCACTCTCACACACAGCTCAGTGTGGCCACAAATCTCAACACTTACACTACATCGCTTCAACTCGCATAGAAAATCAAGAAATATATGACTGTAATGAAGTTTATGCTTATTACTCCAATTCTATAGTTCATTGTTTGGATTATTACTGAAAAACTATTTGGATTAAAATGTTCTTTAACATATTAAACAAATATAAATTTTCCCCGCCAAACTCGAGATTACTCATTTCTTTATGCCTATATATATAAGTATTTGGGGCTTCTATTAAAATATTTTGTTTGACTAGTAATGTTGTGCTTGCCAGTAAGGATTGTAGTCACAAGGATGTTTTGCAAATCCAGATTGTATCCATATAACCTCAAAACATTTAAGAATCCCTGTGTCAACCCCAATGTCAGAATGACAAAAATAGATAGCTTAAAGTTGGAAAAGCATCTTCATTTTTCCCTATGACCTACTGACCTCCTTTGAAGCCACTGTTTATGGAGTCTTGGACCCACTGATACTAATATATTTTAGTGTTTGCACTGGCTTAGAGAGGGAAAGGAAAACTGCTAAATACTATTATTAGCTTCTGAAATTACATAGGCATCCATCAAGCTGCTCAAATTCATAAAACGCTGCTGTACTGTACACAGGCTAAAATAGACAAGCATGTTCACACATCAAACCCATGTGTTTTAAGAGCACCTATTAGGCTAATTTGCAGGTCATGTATGTGTTCATATCTGTGTGATGGGCTGCAGCAGCACAGTCAGGGCCTTGTAAGTTAAGCTCCACTCAGGGAACCATTGACTTGTTGACTTGTCCCTCTACATCAACAAAGTGGGCAGCAGTGGGTCTGTAGTCGTGAGAAGAGAGCAGAGTGACCACGGAGTTGCCCTTAGCGGAAAATGACCATCATAGCTTCCATACAAGAGCATTTAAGAGCAAAGGGTCATAGGTCCATTGAAACATGATCTCAATCTTTCATTTTAGCTTCTATTTTCTGAGGTATCCACAGCAGCTGTTCTGCCTCCTAGTATGCAGTAGTTTCATTCAGATGCCTTACCTTTTACCTGGAGTTGGAGTACAGTAGTCAGTCTTGTTTGTTGATGGATTCAGGCCAATGTACATATACTGTTTATGCAGACATACCCAAAGACCAATGTGGCTTTCTCCACAGCTACAACAGTGTGCATATTATTTAAAGAGTTGTTTCGTTGTTTAACAGGTATGAAGTGCTAGAAAACAATAGAAATCAATTGAATTCATGTTTGTAGAAGGAAGCCCTGCTTCTTGCACACAAGCCTGGAAATGTCGTGTACATGTTGTATTTACCTTATGTGTAGCTCCAGGACATTTTAGAGCTCTATTCATAATTGTTTTGCTCATCTATTTCTAACTTCAATCTGCAAAAATGACACATTTTCATGGTATGGATTGTTTCTTCACATTCCATCTCAAGCACTAACTTAAATCTAAACCAGGTGTCTCTTTTTTGTAATATTGATATGAATCAAGCTTGGACTTGTGATTTAAAACACAGAAATTCAAGTGTCCATTACAGTGAGACAATGTTCTTAGCATTTGAATGCTGAACAGCTCTTTGTGTTTATACGACCATAGAGTTTTTTGTATGCCCAGCTTGATGTGTGTCTGTCCCGTCGCTCTCTAAGCTGTCTGTCAGTGATGCCTCTCTCCTTTATAAGCTGCTGTTGACAGAGCGTGTGATGAAGGGGCCGTGGAGCTGTATAGTGTCTGAAGGTCAAAGCTCCCAACAGTTCATGACTGTGTTATGCCAACCATTCTTTTAACATTTTTCATCATGGTTAGAAAAGGGGAATTTGGACAGAGAAGAATGTGTGTATGGCAGCATGGTGGCAGAGTGGATAGCTCTCTCGCCTCACAGCAAGAAGGTTGCAGGAGTTGAACCCGCAACCATGTTTCACCCTTTTTCTGGGTGGTTTCTTGGGGCGCTCCGATTTCCCTACCAACCAATGAACATGCAGGTTAGGGAAAGCTTGATGGTGGTTGGAGATTGAGGCGCCAGGTGTTTAGGCAACTTGCTTCTGCTGAGCCCATGGCTGCTGCTGTTTCACACTTGCTCTAAATAAATTGGTGAAAGACTTAACATAGATTTTTTTCTTTTGTCTTGTTAGTGGTAGAAGAGTCTTTTCGGCCCTCTGTTAGCTCACTGCAAGTTTCTACTTTGTGTGTTGCATCTTACCACATGGCTGCATCTAAAACCTTGGAGTATTTTGGTTCTACCTGTCAGTCCTCCCTCCTCGATGGCTGAATGTCACAGTTTGGGCGTGTATGTTGGACTGTGAGCTTTCCACGCAGTTGTAAATCTCAGCTCTGACATGTTTCTTCAGGGGGAAACAGCAGGTTTGGGACACCCTGATGACCTTCGCAGATGCTCCGTGACCCTGCCCACAGGACGCCTACTCCACCTATTAATTTATTCATTTTCCACTGCTCAACAGTGTGATTGTTTCCGAAAGCCCACGTCCCAGGAGACCTGCTGAGGTGTTTACCTACTAAGCTCTGTCTCCTCTCTATGTCCTGGGACAGTTCTCCTTGCCTTGTCACTATTCTTATTAATGATTAAGGACATTTGCTACTGTAACCTATAAATCAAATTATGTTGCTTTAAAATGTATATTGAATTTTGAAAGAGACCTATTATTGTGTTTTTTTATGTACTTGGACCTACGGGTAACATGGTCATTGTAAAACACAAAAATTTATCTGAAATAGCTTTGTAATAGATCCAGGTTTATTGACCAAGTTTGAGCCATATTTTAGGCTCAGCAGTGATGATTTTGTCCTTCTGCACATAGTTAATTGACCTTTATTTAACCAGGGAAGTCCCACTGAGATTCAGAATCTCTTTTGCAGGGGAGCCCTGGGGGAAGGGTCAGGGGAGGCATTAATGGACATGTTTTTAGTTTGTTGTATCATAACAAATTCAGTGTTTATTAATGTTTATTAAGGACAATGTACAATTACAGTAAGCCCAATGGCAGAGATGCTTGTACCAGATTGTAGCTTAGAGCTAATTTCCATCTGTAGTCCTGGGGAAGGGAGAGGGAGGGCACATTGGACATGTTTTTAGTTGTAGGAGGAAACCGGAGTACCCGGAGGAAACCTACGCAGACACGGGGAGAACATGCAAACTCCACATAGAAAGGCCCCGGGCGGCCTGGGAGTCAAACCCAGGACCTTCTTGCTATGAGGCCAGAGCGCTAACCGCTGCGCCACCGTGTCGCCTGGTTTATTCATTAATAATGAATGACTTACATGCAGCACTGTGCTGTTTCTGACCTTCTCCTGTGTAAACACATACCTATAAACAACTCAGTGTCCTCCCTTCCTGTGGACAGGTGTCCACTAGTTCAGGATTCTGTTTAATGGTATTATGTGATGTGTGTGCCTTGCTGTAGCTAATCAACATTATTTGGCCCTCTCTACATGCTGTATAATGATCTCTTTCTGCTGGCGCTGTTGTTCAGTCAAAACTAGTTAACTGACATATGTGGATGAGAATATGCATGTGCACGCACGATGTGATCACATTATTCCAACTAGCTCATGAAATAACACTGATTCATCCCACTCTTATTTAAGTCATAAAGGAACCCAGTGTAGTCTGTGGAAAGAATACAATGAACCTTATGACTCAACAGCCCAAGCCTTCTCAGCCTGAAACGTTGAATATAATGAACTAAAACATGGCTCAATGTTGGAGGAGGTCTATCAGCTTTAAGGTTTAACAGTATAAGTATAAAAAAGTCCTTATGAGGGTAAAGATCGTTATAAAATGCAGTTTTGGTAAAGAAACTTGCAACTACTTAAAAAGGCTTTTTGAAAACATGTGTATAAGGGCAGAATGAGTGAATGTGATTTCATACTAGTATTTTCCCAGCATGCCTTTGAGCTGTGTGCGTGTTGTATGTGTCAGTGGTCCCTCATCAGGCTCTTATTAACTCCTCTAAGTGACCTTTATCCAGGCGTTGATGAGTATATGTAGGGCCTAAGCCAACTCTCTCCTCCCTCTTCCCTTCTTTCACCTTTTTGTCTTTCCTCAGCAGCTTTGGACCTGAGCTGTCTCCTCCTAGTGGCTTGTCACATACATTTTCTCTCAAACAGTCCCTGTAGAAAACATACACAATTGGATTTGGATCACACACATCGCTGTGGATGTATATGTTCTTTAATCTCAGTTTAAGGCACTCATGTCTGACAGGATTTGACTAATTACCCATGTTTTTAAAGTCATAGCACACACTATCAGTACAATCAGCTGGAAGGGGCTTGCTGTTTTGCTGGCCTTCATGCTTGAAACAAAGGCCAAAATCTTTAGATTCCAGGAACTTTTTGGGCGTAAGACAGCTAACATAATATACTGTCACATTCAATCTCTCTCACGCTGTATAGAACAAAGATGTCAAATCTCTTTATTAAATCTGCTTTTGTGTCTACAGTAATTACATCTTTAGTATGTTTGATGACGTTTGTCAGTAAGACATTTTTCTGTAAAGCTCAGATTTGTGATCCATGACTGTAGATTGTCCATAGTATATGTTTTCCATAAAGCTGCACAACTTGTGTTTTGCCTTAAGGTGTTTTTTTTCCATGATGGATTGCTTTAATTACATCACAAAAACATTTTCATGTACTTTTGTTGTAAAATGTCCAAAGCGATTTGAATACTTCTGGATTGCACATACTTTGTTACTGAAAATCCTTGTATTCTTTATCATGTTCTCTTTGTTGTGAATAGCAATCCACGAAAGAAAAACAAGCAATGTTTTATTGAGCTGCTTCTCTTAATGTGCTGAATCTTACAGTGCAATTATGTATCTTTGAGTAATCAGTTTAAGGTAATAAAACATAGAAAATTAAGTATGTTCTTTTTTATCTTGTCCTTAATATTACACTTTCCAGGACTTTTTATTTCATTGATTCTTACATTGAGCTGTCTCAGTGGGTTTGTTCTTAGCGGTTTATGTATTTTAGCTATTCTGACATTTTGTAATACTTTTTCTGTATGTTGGCAATGACAAACAACACTTGCTTCAGTTTTCAATTGTCATTTCTTCTCTGCCACATTGACTGCGTGAGTGAAAGTGTCCATACCATCTTAGTAGTGTGTTTCTCCTGTGTCTGTCTTTTCTTCTCCCAGACCTCCACTGGTAATCTTCTGGCTTTATGGCGCAGCTACCTGGCTGCATGGTTTTAACTCGGCTGTTTGGTTGTTGGCTGCCCTGGATTAGCAGTCTACCCATAACGCTATGTGCTTTTAACTGTGTTTACCTGTCTGTGTCTGTTCCAGCCTAGCAGAAGTTCAGCCTCAGTGCTGCAGTGAGAGGTCTGACTCTGCACCCACCCACACACTCACAGCGGGGTCATCTGAGAAGCTGCACCGTTTGGCACCTCCTCATTGGCCTCATTCATCAGCCTTCCAGGTACGGCCTCTTCAAGGAAATACGAGATGTTTCAAGACTGTCCCAAAGTTTGACATGAGAAAAACGTGAGACAATATCTTCTTATAGTTTTATACAGTTTGCATCATATGATATACTAAAAAAATGCACATCCCAAGCACATCTTTTTTTAGAAAAATTCAAATATGTTTATTCATTTGCTTTTTGAGAAAAATATTACAAAAGGATTTCTACTCATGGATTAATTGCTGTACTGTACTGTAACTGTAAATTTGCTTTTTTTACTGCTAGTATAAATTCAGCGGCTATTTATCATTATGTAAGATTAGATTTACATTTCATACCCAATACATGAAAAAAACAAAACACAAAAACAATCAAATGTATAGAGTCTCTGCCTCTTTGTTGTCCACGTTTAAGCAAAAAGATTCAAGTCTCATTTCTGGTCCTTGATAGCGCCAAACAAAGTCTGTGGAAATGCCATCGAATCCTTACTTTTCTGTCCCCATCGATCTCATTTCTATTGAATACATACACACTGAAACGTTGAAAAAAGCCCCATTCTACCAAGCTAGTGTTTATCTGAATAACCTAACGTTCATCACTCTTTGTACAATGCAAAATGTGAAGTGAACTAGATGGGAAAGTCGCATGTATGAATTATAGCATTTAAGAGCTATTACCAATGTGGGAAACTGGTTGTGTAAGATGTGTGAGATGTGTGGCTATGCAGCAGGTACGTATTTGTAAGTAAAGTAGATTTGTTGAGGTTGATGGGTCCCTCATTGGAACACAGTATGGTAGGTCGGACACTGATGAGACTTCATATACTTAATGGCAAACTTGAGCTCTTTGCTTTTCTTGTCCCACTTGTGGATGGACATGATGAGGAGTTGCTGGTCCACCTTGCGTCCCATAATGAGGAAGTTTGATCCCAGGCTGTCGAGCTGCGCACAAGGACAGTTGGCGCCGTTCTTGATGTACAAAGTCAGCTTCTTTAAGTCCTTCTTTCTCAGAGCTCCCTGCTTCAGGACTTTCTTCTTCTTCTGAGCCGCTATCACCTTCTTATCTCCTTTTTCTTTTTTCACCTCCTTGATTTTCATCTTGAGAGCTGAAGGAAGAGTAGACATTGACAAGTTAGCCTCTGAAAACGCTCAAAATGTAGTGGTTGTTGTTTGATTCTACAGTATGATAATGCCATACTGAGATGTGGTAAAAAGTCACTTTTCTCTATTAATTGAAGCTACACAATGTTACATTTCTATAATTGTCTCCATGATGGTCCAATTGTTTTGTCTGGAGTGTTCTACAATATGACAAGCAAATGCATACTGGTCAGACCTGTGGAGAGGTGACTTCGATCATAGTATTATTTAGTTTTTAAAGGAATATTTTTTTTAATTGAAACAGTAATGAAATAAATGTTTACATTCAAGGCAAAGTAATCATAACAAACAACGTTGTATCACTGTACAGTTGTGTAATCCTATGCATTTACATTGTTATAGGCTAATATAATGCATTTCTACATAGACAACAATTCCATGACATTAATTGTATTTCTTTGAACCCTAAAAAGGTATGCTAAATGGAGTCCCATCTGTTTCTTCTCTGCTAAAAAAAATCCAACTATCAGAGGCACACAGCTCCCCTCCACATTACTTTGTGCTTAATATGTGGCATTTGCTTACACCACTATCTCAGCTTTTATCAAACGGCTAAGGCACTGACTATCTCCCGTTGAGTCCTCGGTTTACATATTCATACTTGTACATGCCAGGGATCACAGTGGAGGTGCCAACTCTTAAGAGAGGAATTCTCGGGGTGAACATTTTGACAGGTGAGATTAATCATGCAGCCGGCAGACGCACAGCGCTGGTGTGAGGCATCGCTCTATGGCCAGGCTGCTGGAAGATGGCCATTTCCCCTCCCGCTCTCTCGTCTGCGCTGCATAAACATACCCAGGTACACTACTGCATGTGTAGAAGGAATGTGGATAGGCCTGGTACAATAATTACCAAACTTGCTATTAATAAATATTTTAAAGCTTTTTAATTCTTATTTTTTTAACAGCAGGAAGTAAAATCATGTTTTTCTGAGTAACTTAAAGGTGCTTTGTGTAAGATTTCTGATTTCTCCATGAAGATGATACTGCTTTGGCGCAAAGGCCGCCCGGGCCTTTGCGCATGCGTTATATTCCTCTTTCTACATAGGGAAAACTTCTACGAATTAAACAACGAAACAGAACGAGAGCTAGCGGTTTCGATCAGGTATGAGCCCGGTCTGACAGACGTCCGTCTCCTGAACCTCAAGACAGCGTTTTTTTCTCTCACCTGAAGGTAACTTTTAAGGGTCGTAGGGTCGAATTTCATTCACAAATGTTGATTTAGCAACTTCACTTTTGTTTTGTTTTGATAAACTCTGTAGTTAGCTGACAATGGTGCTTTTTCCACTGTTTGTGTCTATGAGCGGCGGCTCTTCCTGAAGGCGAGGTGCACGCACATCGCCCGTGTTGATAAATAAAAAATCCCTCTATAGAATGTTATATTCATCTTATTCTGCCTCGCCCACTTTAGTTGCAGTGCACCTCCTGTTTAGCTCTGCTCTGTTTGGTTGCGAGTGATCTCAAACAGATATAAGTACAGTTAAAATAAACACAGCGACTGAATTCTGCAAATTGCAGCTAAGCAGGAAGTACACTGCCAAGAAATGGGGGTGGGAATAAGGTGAATAGTATGACTTTAAACTTAAATGTCTCCATGGAGATGAGCATGTACCAGGCCAAGAGAAAATTCAGATCTATGGAGACGCATGCCCACTCACTAAAACAAAGCATATTTTTCAAGGTATTTCGGATCGATAAAGTAAAACAAATTCTAGATACATGTTTAATGTAGTACTCAGAAACATTAAAGTCAAAGCAATAACATCACCATCTGAGAATGTGCTATTTTCACTAAGAAAAGGCTTTGCGTGGATTTTCATTCTTTAGGGTTATTGTACCAGTAGCATATGGTAGCGACATTGTACTGTATGTTATCTTGGCTGGTAGGTCGGAAGGTATACATGTAGGTCTTTTAAAGAACAAGCCGAGGTTAATTATTACATGAAAATATGTTTTACAGTTATAAACTTGTCTCTTTGAATGACTGATGATATTGTTTTGCTTAAGTTTGTAGAAGAATGTTTGCAGTCTGGGTTGGAACAGTAGGTTTAATATAGTATCTGCCTATTACTATTATTACTCAAAATTTGTTGAATTCACTAACACACAAATACTTCTCTTTAAAGCTTGGGTTGTCAGCTTTTTACTCAGTATATTTAATAAGACATACTGTATATTGCAAAACCAGACCTCTACATGCTGTTGTGCAATTATTAAGCACTTTATCTTTTCGAAAGCCATGTGAGTCAGTATTTGATTTATTAGGATGAGATGATTGATTGTGCAGGGGGTGCTTCTGTATCTGAAAAAAGGAAACTATTCTAAAACTGTTCTAGTAATTAAATACCATGTGAAGACTAGCGACGTGGCAATGAGTTATATTAATGCTTGTCTCATGTTTTAACAGTTTGAAAACTATGTATTAGGTAGAGCTGAGTAATTTATTAGTACAGTATAATATTTTTTGAGTGCTGCCTTCTCTGTTTCGTGTGAGCTGATAGCATTGAAGAAAGAATGTTTTGAACTGCCCCTCACCCATATCCTACATCACATCCAATTACTGCTGTATATATTTACTGCGTTTGCGTGCCGGCTCGCGTGTTTATGTGAATGAGCGTATTCATATAGGTGTGTGTTTGAGCGGCAGAGATAGGAAGGATAAAATATCCACCTCCACCTGCCCCCCACCTGCTACACTCCGAGGGCCCACCCATACTCAATCATATGCAGTCACAAGAGCTGCCCAGGGCCCCACTGTGGAGCCTGGCCAGTGTCCCTGTGACAAGCTCTGCCAAAGACTCTATACAAATAATAATACCTGTTTTTTATATATATATAAGTCATATTAGACGACTAGACATAGAAACCTTAATATAACAGGTTTCAGCAATGTGTAACTTACAATTACCAATACGTCATCCAAGATACAACCGATTGTGATAATTAACTTGGTTGATTTAATACTTGTGTTTTCCCCCTTACTTAACACTTTAGTGATAATAATATTCAGAACTGTCGCGATAAATAAACTAAATTTAGAAAGTAGAAACTTGCTTCATGGTATGGTACAGTATAGAACACTGAACGGTAATGATAATTACTACTACTATTATTTACATGTTACTGATTTTGAACTAAAATCTCATAGCAGTCAATTTACTTTATACTGCCTGCAAACTGACATTCATTCTAGATCCTACTACTTTAACAAAGTCATGCTGCTCGATGGCACCATAAGAATAGAGGAGAAAACTACACAGATCAGATCAAAAGTATGTGTAACAAAATGCGACTTTCCCAATGCTTTTAGGGCAAAGATGTCAGAAGACAGATGAGCAGTGCATTGATAACGTATTACTGTGGACTATAGTATGACAGTGCAGCACATTCTTGCCTTGATCTGCAAAACTATACGTCAGAGTTATCTTGACTCCACTGTGAGTGCGTTGTCATCTGTGATTTTCATTCTCGTATCTATTTGTGATCTGGGTCCAGGTGTTCATGTTTCAACGTAATGGCAACAAAGAATTCACAATTGTTGTTTCACCCAGACAAAAATGACAAAGCTGCTGCACTGAATCAATGAAATGACTATGTACCTTTGGCGATAAACTAGGCACACACTCTAGAACATGTTTAAAATATAATGATAATAAAAAAAATAGATTAAATCATTTAAACTTATTCAGTTTATTAGGTGGGCACTTACCAAAATCGCTGGCGCAGTAATGCTCCATGATGTTGTCTGCTTTCATCTCATTATCACATGGAGGGCAAGCCTTGACACTGGGAAAGAACATAAAGAGCATTGAACATTACACTGTAGTGTCAGTGTTTCTTTATATGACGCAAAGAAATATCATCATAGACTTGGATAGCACTTATTTGATCCCCTCTCCTCATGTCACAGGCTATTTGCTGCAGTCTGGATATGTAGTCCAGCAGTCTGACTGATGTTTGCCCTGCAATTACACTGTAGAAAATGTTTTAATTCTGGCTGTTGTATATTTTGTTGGTGCAGGCGTGGTCATGGCTCTGCAAAAAGGTAAATGGTGGAGCAGACGCAGATGGCCACTGTGAAAAGTGATTAACTGAGAGAGCCAACTCAGGAACCACAAGAAATGTTTGTTAGCTCTTAGCTTAGAATTTATATTGATACAGAAGTTGTTGTATTTCAATAAACAGTGTACATGTGAATATAGAAAAACGTCTCCAGGGCAACTTTTTGGAAACGGTACTTATGAATATATGATTTCTTCCTGACATTAAAACAAGAGGGCTATTCCTCAATCAAGATATGAGTTAATTGAGACATTTCTATGACCAATAAAGACTCTTTCATATCAAATTTATGAAATCAGTAAGGAACCCTTTATGTTATCGTAATTTCAGATAGCAGATGAGGGCCACTGTAATTGGGAGAATGACATATCCAACATTTTGTTCTATAAAGACTATAATATAGTACAGGTATGCCTTACTAAGTTGTGATAGCCAAAAACTAAATAATAAAAATAAAAATAGAAATCAGTGGACTTTATTATTTGTAAGGGACTAGATCTGTAAACATTTCCTCTGATAACAGTAACATATTTTGAAGGAAATAATAATTTCCGGACTACTTGTGTTTATTTATGCTGACGGGAAGGCATTGAAATTTGTGCTACTTTTTGTTTCATGTGGATAGGCCCAGTAATAAGAGCGATATTTGCCATCAACTAGCAGATCAGTGTCTGAAAATGTTCACCACAGCATACAGCCCTGTCTCCAGCTCAGTGCTAAACTACTGGCTTTCTTGTAAGCTGTGATGTCACATGAACGCAAAGCTCTTGGCTTCACCAAATTCTTTGCTTGATACAACCAAAGCTAATGAATGTTTTGCTAATTAAAAAAATCATTACAATTAAAATAGTGTTGCTTTAAAACATTTTTGGTAGCCAATACGTTATTTCAATGTAGCATGTTACATTATGCTATCTTCTAAACAACAGACCTTTTCACTCAAACACTTCCCAAGAATACAGTCCCTTTGGGGTTCAAAGGTTATCAGCCAGTCCTGACCTCAGTGTCTGAGCGGATAATGGGACGGGTCAAAGTTGAGCATGTTTTGGTGCTGGGGTCGTGGGGAGGTGAACCCCAGAGCAGTGGCCCTTTCAGTGTGTGCGCAGTGATACTGACCCATACAGAAATGGTTGAATGTTCCCATGCATTATACTCGTAACTTTCCCACAAATGTCTCAAAAGGTAAGGGCTAAAGTTGCGGTTTACAATGTATTTTAGGCTATTAACGCATCATCATTTACATTTTTGTTTATACTCCAGAGTGCCGCCATATTCTTGCCAAGCCTCTGCTGGTTCTATGTGCTTTGAGAGATTTCCTGAAACTGTTGTGTCTTGGTGTGGCTCTGCAGTTATTCATTGGGCTTTCACGGTGGTGGTATGCTGGCATCAGGCCAGTCTTGCTCATGCCAGGGTAGTGCAGCCCTCTCTAAAACGGAGTTGAGTTTGGACAGAGCCGCACCATTTAGTTGTGGAACCAATTAGGCGATGAGTGCCTTGATGCTTCTCTGCGTGGTAAATCCTCGTCATGTTCTAATAAGAGCCACTGGGTCATGTCTTCTTTCCTGGACACTTTTCTGCTCAGCAAATATTTTGACATTAGGTCATATGTATTCTTCCAAAACCTCAACACGGTTTAGGAATTTTTACTAGTAGAGTTTGTAATTTTATTGTCCAAACTGTGAAGTTGGTTTGCACTTGACTTTGCTTTTCCTACACTTGTTATAAGAACTTTTGGAAGATTCTTGTTTTCACACTACACATTGACTAAAGTAATTTAGATTTCTAGTGAATATCCTTTGAAGATGGTGGTGAACTGGGAGGTTGTCTGTTGGAAAGAGCTGCTGTTAATTATCAAATGTGATGCCAAAGTGGAAACGATGTACGGCATAGAGCCAGTAATGGAGCTGAGCAGCTTCACAGTCTGACCTCAGAAGTCTTAAATTCTTTCATCCTTCAATGAATTTTCTAATATTGATGTCACTTGCAGCATGGTACCTTAAATTCAGATTTAATGAAAGCTAAGCTGAACCACATAAGTTCTATAAAATATTATGTAATGAAACTGTCTTTAACTTTTGGGATCAAACCCTGATGTTACCACAAATATGAGCCCTTGCAATTTAGCTAAACTCTGAATAATATGACACACACTGATGATGTCACTTTAACGTATTAGAGTAAAGCTATGCAATATGAGATTTATGTCTGACTCAGTTCCTAACATCTGTTTAAATGCAATGCACAAAAGGATTAGGGATCACCTAAACAGGTCCCAGACACATCCCTGAGGTCCCTAACACAGCCAGCTCCTGCATCTGTAAGAATCCACAGTGGACAAAAAAAATCTCAAAGGGCTTTGGCAGCTTTCTATGCACGAAGCACTGGATCACATTTTCCCTTTCATACAGCAGCCAGGGCCACATGAGTAGCTCACATTGTGCCGAGGACCTGACAGCACGGCCCGTCTCCCTTGGCAAGGTTGTAACTTACACTGGTCACATCACTGCGGACAGACAATATCTTTCACACCATGCAATTTTAACGACTTTCACTGGACAATAGCCATATTGTATCAGGATGATGATGAAGGCATGCAGGGGGGGCATTAGGCTCATAGTTCAGATAAAGGTGGTGCAGAGTCATCACAAATGTTGCTGTTAAGATTCACTCTAAGAAAGCTCCTTTAGCTGCGACACAGCTGTCTCTTTTGCACAAACTTTACTTTATATATTTAAAACCTTTTTTTATTGGTCAGCTTACATTCTAAGGTTTTACATGACTAACACCCACATCTTCATAATGATAAATGTTAATTTAAAACCACTTTTGAATCTGTAAATCACCTCTAAACACAGATTAAATCAATGATCTTTTCTTTTGTGACCAAGTGTGAGACAAGTGTTCCACTCAGAGAGCATGTAAAAGAATGAGTTATGTTTCTAAAGCCAAAATGTCACATAGTTGACACAAAGCCTATGAAAACAGTGCAAATTTTCTCTAATGGATCAAGTTAGTCGATTTATCACACTAATCTCAAACTTTCGCTCAGATCTATGAAGCATTTATTTATTCTTTGATATAAAATGCACTATATGAAGATAAGATATTGGTGACCCTTTTCTGAACCACATAACTTTTAATGAATGACTTTTTTGTGGGCCATGCCTAAATAAAAATTAATGATGATTAAATGATCAGATAAGAGCAATCATACAGCACTTAGTCCAAGTTGCTTTTGAAAGCTCAGACAGACACTTCTCTCACAGGAAACAGCCTCTTTCAGTCTCTCAAATATCTTTATTCTCCCTCAGACAGCTACACTTGAGCCAATACCATTCTCTCCCCGTCTCTTGTTCTGTCATGTCGACTAATTAGCGGGAGCTCTGTAATTGGTCTTCTCCCTAATTGGGCCGTCGGCTGCCAGACCCAACAATAGCAGCAGACACTCCAGTAACTGTCCCCTTGTTGCTGTCTATTGGCTCATCAAGTCCCTTTCGCCTACTTAAGTGCCCATTCAAAGAACTCTATTCCCTCCCCAAACACTCTCCATCTGTCTGCTAATTGTGCGACTTCATTTATTTCTTAACTATGCTGACTTGCTGGAGTAGCGTGTTGCAACAGGGCGCTCCCCATTGGAACACTTGTATATGGTGATTGATGATCTCCCGGCTGACTTGCTCCGATAAAGGTGTTCACACATGTGCGCCTGCTTTGCACTTGCAGATAACTTTAGCATAACAGTCTATTTATCTTAACTGTGCAAGTGATCTTCAGCTGCCGGAGTCGTCCGGTCTCCTGGCTCATGTTTTGTGTCTGTCCTCCCCTCAGGCTGTGCTGCTAATGTGGGAGAATATTTCAAATGTTTAACTTTCACATGGTCTTTTTAATGCTACTGCTGCTGTCGATCATCAATTGTCAAAAAAAATGGACAAATTTCACCTGAATGTATGTGAATATAGTAATAATGTCCAACCTATTTGAATATTATTTTAGCCTTTGAACCACTGCCAAGATACAAAATTTTAGTATTTCCCATGTATTACAATCAAATTTGACATACACTTTTGACCAGCTATTCTGAACTGGCACAGAGACTACTCTGACTTCACAGAGTCATTTTCCAAAGTTTTATCCATGTGCGACTGCATCCTACCTGGTGGCTGTGTGGCATGGTCCACTGAAAACTGCATGGGGATACAGAGGTCATTGTCTATGGGAAACTTGTCGCAGGTCAACATCTCAGGCCAGGGGAAGCCATATGTCTCCATGACGGGTGCACAACTGTTCCTCACTGCCTCACACAGGGACCGACATGGGTAGATGGGCCTGTCCAAGCACACAGGAGCAAACAGGGAGCAGAGGAAGACTTGTGTATCGGCATGGCATCGCTTAGCCAAAAGTGGTACCCAACTGCCTGCCTGCTGCTTCACCTCGGCATGGTCTCGTGGTCTAGCAGGTTGGGCAGCCTCATTTTCTTATAACCCACATTGTGACAGAGCCTCAAGTCTGCAGGTATGTCCACGCACTGGGGCTGTTTGGTGTAGAAGCGCCCGTTGTGAAAGTTGTCCGACTGCCAGCTGTAATAGTCATACTCGTCTGCAGCTGAAACACTGAGGAGGAGGAGGGTGATGGAGAGAAAGAGTGACCGGGCCAGGGCCAAGCTGAAGGAGCACCCATAGGTTAATGCACATCTGTGGCTCTTTTGTCCCTTTGCCATACTATTTCAGTTAAAGCTATTCTTACAAAAAGCTGTATCCAAAAAGTTTGAAACAAAAGTGCAAAACTGTAATCCCTCTTGATATTGGAAGATTGAAAACTGTTGTAGTCTTCTTTGCCCGGTGAGCTGATCCTTGAATGCCACCTCAAACAGTTTGCTAAGTATGTCAGTTTAGAATGAATAAAATCTCTTAAATCATCTCCTGCCAAATAAGTAATGTGAGCTGTATTGCCTCTGCTGTGTGTCCATCAGACTGTAGTCTAATGAGGAGGAGCACCTTGGCTTTAAGAGGCAGCGTCCATGCAGCCTTGTGTGTCTGCCTGCCCCCTAGAGCAGCTCTTGGACCACTCACCTTCCTACTGGCCTCCTCAGGTCTCACTCATAGAGAATCCAGCCAATCACAGCACAGTGGGAGGGGTCAGACTCCCCACTGCCCCTCATTCACAAGGTAAACCCCTCCCAGTCAGAAAAATGTTGACTGTGGATGTTTTCTGAACTTTCTTGAACAACCTTTTATCTGATATCTACTGACACTAAATTGTAAAGCTGAGTCTTGAGTCTGAGAACATATTTTACCAATGTGTTACATCCCTATTGATATACTAAATATATCTTGGTGATAATTGTTAGTAAACATTTTGATTTTGTGCCTTGTAAGCATGTAGTGCTAACCCTACTGTTTTATGTGGGTGTCAAGAGCTTATAGATAGCTGTAATCTAAAATATAACCTACATTTATGCATCAGCACTTAACATGTTTGTGAGGTGATCCCACAGAAGTCTTGCATACACGATGTTGGATGTTTAGGCCAAGCTGTGTGGTTTATGCTAATGTGCAGTGGCTGTGAATAGAGCCCGCTGCCCCTCTGTCTTCTCCGATCAGCACCACAGACACAGTGAGCCTTCACCTCTGCAGCAAATGCAGCATAGGACTCACATTCTTATTCAGAGATGCACTATGCTGAAATTATTCAGAGTTGTATTCTCTATCTTGTATCTGCATAATACAGCTGTGAGTGATGGCTGAGCCCATGTCAAACTTTAGCTGGATAGTGTAATTGGAAAAGTTGAGGTTTTTGTCTGTTTATATTATTATTGTCATCATCTGCCAGGACAAACAGGCTTAGCAGTGTATGTGTTTTCCCAACAGCTGGAGGTATTGAATGAACATCAGACATACTATTGTTCTTTGCCTGTAGCATAGAAGATAAAATTTCAGAAACAGCGGTATGTCTATAAAATCAAATTCGGTTTGGTCAAAAAATGTTTTTCTTCAGGATTTGAGTTGAACAATAAAATTTTTACCACAGTTTTAATCTCTGGCCATAGTTTTATTTTGGAATGATAATTTTGCTGACATTGGGGAGTATTCAAAAATGTAAATATTTCACTTACAGCTACGTATTTCGAATTGTGTTGTTAAACTTTTAGATTTGAAAATTATTCATATGATCTTGGTCAAGTCTGGTTTTAGTGACAGACAGGAGCTGCTAACCTTTGTACCAAAGCTAATCAATATTAGTCACAGCTAATAAGCAGTGGACCTTACTCCCCTGTTGGGCGGTCTCAGTCACACACCTCACTGTGCGAGTATCATGTGTATGCTGCTGTAGAGCTGACCTATTTTAAACACTAGTGTTTCCTCGGATACAGGAGCAGTGTACTGCCTTCAAGATCCCAACAAAAGTGTCTTTCATGGTAATCAATCAACAATGGTTGTCTGCTCTTGTCCTCTTCCCCCAAACTGGCCTCTGTGGCCATTGGCCAAACAATTCCATTTTGCTCTTCTTGCTTGCTGATTGGCTCAGAGGTGTAAGAATTAGGCCCAACTTGAATTGTCAAAGCCAAAGGTTTAGCATTGTCTGAATAGAGTAAGAGTGAAAAGGCCTGAGTGTGGATGCGCTAACAGGCCGCATACGTCTATGAGCATTCACGGAGTCTGATTACAAGATGGATAAAGCAAATGTAAGTCATGTGAGCTCAATGTTATTTCTAATTAAACACAATCTCTTGCTCATTAACACCTTTTGAATGAGGAACAAACCCTTGTGTGTACTGTATTTGCGGTCATTCTATGGCTCAATCTATGCTGTTGTTAAGCTCCGCCTCTCACCACACACATGCATTCACCCCTGAGCTTTACCTTGCCACAATAGGGATTAACTGAAGAATTGTCCAAATGAGAGGAGCACAGAGTGGTGCCTCCCACAAAGAAGAACCGCTCTACCTCTTGGAAAAAAAACAACAACATTCCCCTGCATTTCAGCTCACTGTTCTAATGTCTAATTGTATTGCACTAAAATAAATACACATTCCTCCCAGTGCATTACATTGGTTGTGCTTGGGCTGTTGGGTAATTTGTCCTTTTGACCTGCTTGTTTGCAAACTCTTGGGCTTCTCCAGACCACTGCCTGGATAAGACCTGTAATCCCTCAAACAAACTGAATACTGTTTGTATGGTACTTACCCAACATGGCCACTTTGAGAGTCAAATAAATTCTTGTACAAAGGATTTTTGCCCTTAGTCTGAGGTCTGAGGTTTGAAATCTGACAGGAAGAGTTTTTGTCTGTGGTGACTATTGCACACAGTTGCTAAAATGTGCTGCAATGATGTTGAAGACTTGTAACACCAGGTAGACACCTACTGCTAAACCCATAGATGGATGTCAGATTGGGCAGCAGTGATGGGATGTGCTGACAGCTGTTTGCTTTTAGCTCTGTGCACACAAATTCTTCACTACACCAGTGTATCTCTTACTTGAGTCAATTTCCACTCTGCCATAGTGCCACAGCCAGGGTTCACGCAGTACATTTAATCACAGACAATTTGTCATTCGCAACACCTCCCTCCAGCTTCCCCCAGTCTTTGTAAAGGAGAGCTTTTGA
This sequence comes from Mugilogobius chulae, assembly GCA_038363315.1. Taxonomy (NCBI): domain Eukaryota; kingdom Metazoa; phylum Chordata; class Actinopteri; order Gobiiformes; family Gobiidae; genus Mugilogobius; species Mugilogobius chulae. The sequence continues at coordinate 50,617,510 of CM076398.1, read as the reverse complement.
CCACATCACAGTCATGGGTGCCAATGGGAAGAGACAGTCAGGAGAAAGGATGCCCAAACTGAGGTGGAAGCTATTGTTGGTCTCTCTCTCTCCCTCTCTCTGTAACATCTGGCAAGTTTCCACTAAAGGCCACAGGGTGATGTAAAACTTTTTCCTTTTGACGTTGTTTCTTATAAGCAGAAATGCTCCAACAAGCTTTTTTTGTAAAGTGCTTCTGATTTGTTACCACCATGCTAGAATTCACACAATTGCAATGTGTAAGTGTGAGCTGAAATGTTTCATAGCAAAGAATGCAAGTGTAAACCTCAACCACGTCATTTTCTCAGTCCTTATAAAGTATATGCTGGGAAAGCTGAATTTCCCCCATTGCTTTGTGTGTTCTGTCCCTCAAAACTGTAGATGAATAAAACATTTTTTTCAAGACAAACAATTTGGAAAAGTAAATTTAAACTTGTGAATGTAAAATTGTTCAAAACACATACAATATTTAAAGAAAGAAAGAAAGAAAAAAAAAAAAAAAAAAAAAATAATATATAAAGAAAAAAGAATAATGTATTATACAGTACAGACAATTATTATTTTTTATAATTTTCCCTTTATTTACTTCTTTTTTTTTTTTTTTTTTTTTTTTTTTTTTTTTTTTTTTTTTTTTTTTACTTGGCTTTGGAATCCATTTACCTTTCCTACATTTCTTGCCCAGAGTTTGTCTGTTCACATGGCCTGTTCCCATAGCTGTCATGTCTGGGGTCATCTCTTTAAAGATCTCCCCTCACCTCTGTTGAGAAATCCTCAGATAGAGGTTTAACAAACATAGTCTGCCTTCTTCATATCTCTGATACAGATCTCTAGATAACATATTTGGGTAATGGCAGTTGCTGACCCACTAGTGTTAAACAATTTGTGTCACAACCTGTGGACATTTGCCAGTTATCCCATCTTCCATCTTAATCACACCAGGAATGTTAGTCTCCTTCCCCTTTTTACAGGATTGATAAGAATCAGTTGGCTAAATTGTTCTTTTGTTTGTTTTGATGAGAAAATATTGTGCCATTCAAAACAACACGCAGACTGTTGCTTCAGTAAATCATTTATTTATTTATATATATATATATTTTTTTTTTTAGATAAGCCTATCATGTAATGTTCATGATCATTAAATGTAGTTTTGACCTTTTCAATGTCCCTAATGTTTTTTAAACAAATTAGGCTTTTGGACAGAAATACAAAATATAACATTCTATGTCATTTATCAGTGCACAAAGCACATTTATTCCAACTACTGCAAGTGTGCATATCCACAGTTGGAAAAGTTTTAATTGAAAGAGCCCTGAGGCCCAAGGAGCTGCCGGTCGCCCACAGTGTGTGCCTGGAGAGAGAGAGTGCTGCATAATGGCAGGAATGTGACATGTTGCATAAGAGCATGAATCCTGAACGCAGCTTGCCCAGATAAATGAACCCAAGAACAAACTGCTTAATTGTGAAGTACAATGGTGCTTTTGACCAACACTGAGGGCAGACATGCTACTGTACTGTGTTAATGGAAGAATAGCAGTCTCATATTGGCAGCAGAGGCCACTGTTCCAAACCACTTCATCTGTCCCGGTTACCATACACCCATGCTAGTTTTGGACAACACAAACTTTGGAATAAGAAAAGCATAATTTTACTCATTTTTGCCTTGTCTCCAGCTCATTACCCCACACATACTGGTTTGGACAGATGAAAAATGTCAAGGATAGACCACCTGGCTGTAGGAGGAAAATCTTCAGTCTTCATCAATGAGGTGCAGTGTGCAGAGTAAAGCCTGGGTCCCACTCGCATATCACGGCCATTAGACAGGCATGTGATGGGCGTGTCCTAGTGTTGTGTCTGGCCCGCCTCTCTCTGAAGTCCCATTCACCATAATCTTCAACAATCCCACAAATCACAGGTGCAGAAAGGTAAACAAAGAAGCTCCGAATCATTGTGCTGTGCATGTAACTGTGCATTCAGTGGAGTGACATTGTTGCATGTAACCAACCATACCCCAACATTATAATATAGGTGTAACATATTTAAAAAAGGGGAAATGTACAATACCAGATGCAAAGAATAAGGACTTGAAGGTCTCCGAAGGTTGTCCACACGACAAGAATGAAATAAAATTTGATCTCATTTTAACTTTACGGCATTTATTAGATTCATAATTTTAAATCTGGATTCACAGACACAATCATTTGTTCTTGTAACATTGTAACCTGAGAGGAAAAACATTGTATAATATTTTGAATAGATATTTAGGGGGGCCTCATGCAATTTTTGACACATTGAGGAAGCCACAACACTGAAGAGCTAAATAGCTGCTCCAGTGAATTTGTAAAAAGGCATTTTTTTTTTTATTTTTTTTTTTTTTGTATGTCACTAACTCATTGGAGGTGACTGTTCTAATTACCTTTAGTAAGTCTTCAGTCTTATACAGACACTGGCATCTACATAACATCACTGACAAAAGTTAAGTTTTGTATTTAGAACTGTTGGTGACAGTAAGTATTCATTTTCCAAGTGTGTTCAAGGACAAAAATGTATGACCTGAAAGTTTTAAATGTATTCTCTATTTTGCTGTTGCCATCTTTTGAGATTTTTCCCCTTTTTTTAAATACTGTACATTTAGAAGAATAACACACTTCATAAGAGAGTTTAAACAAAGCTGTGTAGAAACATCTGAGTCAGACTTATTGGATTCTCTCTGCTCCAAAATGGCTTCAGGAGACACTTTCTTAGGTTCTCTGTGATGTAATACATGATATTTTTGGACAAGCAGAATCCTAATTATCTCTTTTTACCAGATGTTTTCCTTCATTGCGTAGGCAGAAGCTCAAAATCTGCTCTGATCAGCTTATTGAATACAGTATGTGTTCCTCTGATCCTTGTTTGTGTTGCTACAAGACAAAAATGCTTTGCAGAGCTCTGAATGCCAAACAGCATAAGTACATTTTGGATTGAACCGCTGGCACGCTGCAGATAAAAAGTATGTTTCTCTTTCTCTGGCCATGTCTCTCTGGCTCTGTCGGTTTAGATTAACAAACTAAACTCTTTACTTACTATAATTAATCTGAATCAGACCAGATGGAGAAGGCTTTCAGTTTCCTCCTCGGCCCTAAACTGCAAAGAGACGCTATAGATGTTCAATCTTTAGATGTTTTCTAGTGACAGCAGACTTCTTCCATCGCCACACAAAACAGGCTCAGGACTGGTCTTTTTTCTCTCTTCTTTCAAGGCTTTTTTATCTTTCCTCGAAATAACTCACTGTGGTTTTCTGATATTACATGACATATTTTGACAACACACAGTTTTATCAAAGGTTAATCTTACATAATAACACTTAGTTTACAGTGATTATACCATGTTTGTCTAGGTCACTGATTTCGGCTGGAACTTGATTCACTTAGAATAGGAATTTCTGTAATCATAGTATGCATTTTGCTAATCTACTACAGTTTTATCAATTAATCTTACATTTAATAACATTTTTTTTTTTTTTTTTTTTTTTTTTTTTTACTTTTTTATTCATGATTTTGCTGAATTTATTCATTTAGTATATAATTTCTGTTTAATCTTATCACTATGATGCTTCTATTTTTTATTTATATTTTTTGCTTTATCGTCAGTTTGATTTTAGCAATCAGTAATAATGCAAAAAAGCCATTCTTTTTGTATACCTTGTCGTTATATATTGTCTAGCACACATGATATTCATACTTAAAGCGTTAACACTGAGAATATGATACAGATTGTTAAGGACTTACATTCTAGCTGTACTATTACTAAATGAACTGAGCTAAAATGCTAGCTATTGGTGATGTCATTGTATTTTGACCAACTATCTGGCTGGCATTTGCTTAGTGTGGGCATCTTAACTGACTTTAATACATGTGAATTAGCTTACTATTCACATTCTGTGGTTCTAACATTTAATAACATAATTTAACTGTTGGAATGTTGTGGTGTGATCTCATAAATAAATAATTCCTAATTCAATAATTGATTACTGTTTGACCAGTATCCAGTGCTTTCAAACACTGTGGTTGTATCTCCCATTCTTGTTGAAAACTGTAAAAAAAACAAAAGTGATTTTCATCCCTAATTTCTTCTCCCTCCTGCTGTGCTCTAACCATCCCCTTCTTCCATTACAGAATGTCAGGCAGATTTGTGCAGAGAGTTGACAAGTGGTAGACATTTTGGAGGACAACTTCGGCTCAATTTCCTTTGAATGGGAGAACAGGAGAAGGTGTAATTTCCTGAGCCCAAGACCCAGGTGGGCTCTAAAAATAATCCACCCACCTCTCACTGTTTGGAAAATGACTGCTTGATTAAAAGTGCATGAGCCAAGAAATTCTGTGATCTGAGCGAGGGCCACCCTGAGGACAGCACTGATACAGATAAATGGATTATCTGTTACTACCAAAACTAATAGAACAGAAATAGTCAGTTGTTAGCTTGATTACCTGCTCTTATGTGTTGGTGTCCACTAGAGGGAGCTATAATCAGTTGCTCTCGGGGCCCTTGGCTGACCCCAGGATCCACCAGATTTGAAGAGGTTGTTGTGCTTTTATTATTTGATAGGTTTCCTGATCCTTGTGTGATAATGTGTGTACAGGATGCATGTTTTAGTGATGTAGTTCTCAGAGTAACACCTTGTATAGAGTGTGTCAGCAGTGATCTGTGCTACCTGCTGCTGCGAGAGCTGATGGCCCCAGGACGGCACCATCTGCTGCACCATCTGATCTGCGCTCTGTACACCGCCCATGCACTCTGCTCCATCACAACAAACATGCCTATTGCTTAGTACAGCTCTTTTCACTGTGTAACCCACCACAGGGTGTTAGACATACAACATTACTTTGGCATAGACACTTATGGTTTTTTTTCTACAGATTTAGTTTTTAGGTTTACTGGGCTGCATGGTGAGCCTGCTCGTTGAGTAAGAAAACTGAAAACTCCAGGCAAGATAAAGTGATTTTCTTAAATATGGACCATGACATTTCCTTCTACGCTTCTTGGATCTCATATTGTTTTGCTGTCACTACAGTTTCAGACACTCTCTCAATATGCACTGCATGAATTCACTTTGTAAACAAACCCAAATACTTGTTGATATAAACGTGCCTCAGTGTGAGTATAGAGTTGGCTGTGTGGGGCAAATTTTGTGCCAACTGCATATAAGAACGTTAAATGTAGATTTATTATTGCTCTCGCGTCCTCCTCCTGCGTTCTGACAGGCTCATTTTTCTTCTCTCCGTGGGACGTCCGCTGGTGGTGGTGTCATTATACCCCTCTATATTACAGAACTCTCCATCATGCTGCTCTGTCCTGCCGCTCTGTGCAGGAGCTGTCAGAATCATCGACAGGTCTCTGCTGCTCAAACCCTAAAGCTCATAAATAGTCCATGTTTAACAAGTCAGCCGCTTGTGTCTCTTGTCATTCTGTAGGCTCACTATACCAATATATTCATCACACCAAATGAGGAACTCAATGCAGACAGTAGCGTTAACCTGCTGCTGTCACTGCTGAATAAGAGCTATTTACTTCACTTGCATTCTTTAGATATACAGCACTGTTCAAAACATTTAAAGGAGACCTATTATGTCAGATTTACTTTTCAAAGTTTTTAACCTTGTTATGATGGCCTTCTTTCATCATTGATTCATGCAAGTAATCTTGTATTGTTCGTCAGCTGGAGCTTAGTAAGTGCTCAAAAATTCTCATTCTTACCAACACCTATCACCTCCCACTTGCCTTTATTTAGGCTACTTTTTAATTCAAAAGATTAACACTCAAAGTGCAGCATGTATGGTTCAATACTGTCCCATAGCCACTTTCCAACAATAAAAAATATTTTTTAAAAATCTGTTGCTTCTCACAGTTACATTTTTAAAAAAAGAGGCGGGGCTTATCAGTTCTGCAGTTTTGAATAGGAAGTCAGTAGAGCTGTTCCTATTTTAAGTTGTATTAGATCAACTTTGTGTTTTACAATGAACAAAATGTAAATCAATGATCTGCACATGTTCTAGTTTCTTACAAAATAAAAAAAACACATTAGATCCCCTTTAGGTCACTCGTCCACATATGATGAATAAAAATCTAGTGTACATTTTAAACTAATTTCAACCACAATAATATAGTTTAACCTCTTTAGGTTGTGTCTCTAATTATAGTTGATGCCCCTTGGCTGCTGTGTGCTAATCAGTGACTATGTGCTCTGAGCAGCAGAAGCTATTTATACAAGCTGCAAAGACAAAGCTTCACATCATTCACAAACATTTTTTTTTCTCCAAGCTGCTAAAAATAGTGGACTGAAATGTCAATGTTCTTTTCTCCATACTAATTGCAACCTCTTAAAAGTCAAGTTTTTGTTTTGAAGGAGCTGAGGCGACCTTTGAGGTGATGAAACCATGGTAACAGATGTATATGTATGTAAGCGCTGCTCCAATTGTTTCTTGAAAGCCTTTCCACATGTCTGTGTGTTCATCCTGTGGGAGCTCTGACCTGTCCACAAACTGTCCACAGGCTGTCCACAAACTCACCCGCCTGTTTCAACACAAAACACGAGCCATTTTCAGAGAGTAAAACTTTTCATAATTAGATGCAAAATGCGCTTTTTAGTCTCATATTGATCGTATCAACTCCGTTTATCCCACTGACACAAAACAAATGCTGTTGAACTACAAAAACAAATAAGTACAGTCAATTTAAACTCATCTTGGAGACAAACAAGCTCATGTTAAATATCCTAAAGGTCATTTCACACATTTTCAATCTGGTGATTTCTATTAGTGACCCATTTACTTTTGTTATACAAAAAAATGGTTTTAAAAGAATATTCATTTTAGCTGCTGTTGATCTGTTTTAAATGCTACTGATCTATAGAGCAATGTAAAGTCATATTCACCTTATTTTGCCCTGCCCACTTTTCCTGATAGCCCCGTTAAGCTGCAGTTAGCTTGTAGAATTCAGTCACTGGGTTTATTTTAGTTTGTCATTATTGTTTGAGATAGCCTTGCGAGACAGACAAGCTAGCATGGTAGCTACCTTAACAGAGCTAAACAGAAAGCGTGCTGCCAGGAAAAGTGGGAAGAAGGTGAAAAGACAACACAAGCAGTTGACAAAAAGTTTGTGTCTTGTTCTAATCCGCCTCTAATCTTTCCCTCATTCTCATTGTCTTTAAGCTTGAGTAATACATCTGGTACACCTTCTTTTCACTTTTGTATTTCCAAATGTTAGCTTGTTAAATTTGTGTATCTTTATATGGAGCGTTAGCACAAACTATCTAAGCTGGAATCTGCTGGCCCATCTCTTTCCTCTCATACCATTCCCTCTGGCAGCAGCAACTATACAACAAGACCACAGTTGTCACACTAAAACACAATCAAAATATTATCATCTGAGCGGACAGCAAAAAGTCTGCACAACATCACTTTAATGGTTTTGCAGGGAGCGTGACATTTTGAAGTGAAACAAGATCTAGCAGTTGTTTGTGGCAAATAAAAGTCATTCAGTGCTTGTTTGTGAAATGCCAAAAAGACAATTTGCTGACAGGTTTTATGAGTCATATATGTCAGAATATCTGTCTTTTTCCCAGAATAATGCACCTAAAAACCCATTTATCATGCTTTTTTTTTCTCTAATAGTATTTTAATTCAGATTTGTAGCCTGCTAAATATCCATCATTATCCATATCCATAAATTGTTGTGCTTTGCCTGGAAAGTTTCACGATAAGGCATTAAAATAAAGCTATCTTGCACTTCTTCAAATACAGTTGTTTTCATTACTGTGCTGTGCCTTACCTACTTGTCATTGGCTGAACACTCAAAGTAATGCCTGATGTGTAGTTTCTTGTATAGCGAGATTCTTTCTTCCATCATGAATCATTCTCACGTTTGGCATGTTGCGGTGACGTCATGAACTATATAATTTGAAAATGATTATTTTTCTTGCTGCACCCTTTCTATGACATGAGAATGTAATTTACCACCTGCTGGGACTTTGACCTATATAATTAATGATATTGCTGAGTGTAAAGTACATTATGCACTGCTTTATATTTGTCCTTTTATCTCATGTCCTCCCCCACGCAGCCCTCCTCAGCCTCTGAGAGCTGAAGGAAACACTGCTGCTGATGTGTCTCCCTTGATCTAGAACTGATTAGAGCCATGTCTGTTTAGCCCGCGGTCTGACACTCTGCTATCCCAGCTGTCTCATTCAATACAATACTTCTATTTTAGAACCACACTGGAAACATATTCTATGCAGCTTATGTATGGATGTGGTAGATTCTGTTGCATTGTGCATTGTGTGTACCATCCAAACAACTCGTATGATGTCAACCTGGTTCAAGTTCAACCTTATTATCTTTGTTTCCATCAGAGTTCTTTCTTTGTTGTAATCTTCAACTGCCCACGAGTTACTGTGGGTGTGCTTTTTGTCATTATCTTGAATAATGGGAGACCCATAGTCAAGTCATGTTAAAGGTGCCAATATAGTGTTGCTTATTATTCCAGCCTCTCCTACTTGTGATAAACAAATACATTAGTAAGATACTATTCTATACCAAACCCAATACTGAAACTGGAAGCATGGCATATTTACTGTATTTACATTATTGCAGCATTTTGGTTTATGGCCTTTATCAGGCCAATGCATGAGAAGTTGTCTCAAATTGGAAGTTGCTGGCTACACATTGGATGCTTTCTTAAAGGCACATGGGAAATGCAGCAATAATGTGAACAGTTTCTGTAAGCGATGGCCCCTAAGGAAATTACATACATATATAAATAAGCATTTAAAATATGTATATTGTTGCAGTCATGTAAATACAACATCACTACTGTAAGAAAAACTGTCCAGGACACTTTTTAATACTTAAAATTCTCCAGCCGATCTGTCCAGTTACGGGATGTGCAAAGTCGTAATTTTAAAAAATTCTATTTGATTAAAATATGTTGTGGTGGCAAAAATCAGTTAATGTATACTGTCTACATTGTAGCTTTTGAAATGTCTCTCTGTATAAGCAAATCAAATCAGCAATCATGTGCGATTGTAATTGTACCATTTCTTTGTACATCTACTCTATTCATAGACCCAAACTAGAAATCAAATCAATCTATTTTTGATAGATAAACATCTGTGAGCTGAAAGTAGTTTTACTCACATTGTAAATACATACCAGAGTCTTATCACACTATAGTTCTGTCTGACCTGGAGTGAGGACATTGTCTTCCATACTTGGACAACCTATAACTCGCCACTGATTTGTGTGACATTTATAAGCAGACTAAATAGAACAAGCTGACTGTTTATGTAGTTCTGCTTTGCTCTCCAGAATGTAATACTTTTGAGATGTTTATATGCTTTTGTATTTTCCAAGTGAATGTATTTGTGCTTGAGCGTCTCATTTCCTGTCATGTCGAATGGAAATGTTATCTCTGGAGTGTGCTCTTCTGACAGTGCATGTGTTTGTGTTTGACAGGGATCCTCCACTTGTGGTGAAGTAACAGCACAGAGTCTGTTTGCTGTGGCACCGCGCCTGGAGGACTTAAGTTCAATATTTTACTTTTTTGTGTGGAAGTAAAGACAGTGATGTATTACACAATTATGAGCAGTTTAACAGAGGTCATTAATATGTTTTAGACATAGTCTAACTCAAGTGCATTTTGGAAACTTGTACAACTTACTCTGAATCTTTTGGCTGAGGAAATGGGGACAAGTCAACATTCCCGGGCAGCAAAGTTTCAGGCAGGCTCACAGTGTCTCCTGTGAGAGTTTCATAAAGAAACATAAGTACATTTGCAATATTAAATGTACCAGAAATAGCACAGAAAGTCATATTTCAGAAAACAAAATGAACATTCATATTTTCTAAATATAATGGGAGTGAACTGTGCTACATTGTTCAGGCGTGGGTGGGCCCTTGATTTGTTTCCACTTCACATTGGCCCTGTGTGTTTTGGAGCAAAGTCAGACTCCATCTGACACTGTGTTTTGTTCTGAACGATCATGAGCAGAAAACTCAAACTACTCTGAGATTGAGCAGAGATAAACAATATTCAGTGTTGACGGCAGTAATGTAAGGCAACTGCAGCTAACGGTAATGATTTTAGGCGAAGTGCTTCTGAAATTGGCTAAAGAGACTCAATTGAAAATGAATTGCCATGTTAAGTGCTAAAGCCTCTAAATACAGCAAAGTGTTTTTCCCCCACATTTTTTATCGTCTTTAAAACAGAACTTATTGTACACTTTTTTTCCAGCAGTTCATGTTTTGCTCACTTTCCTTGCTAATGCATTCTGAGCCTCCAATTTATTCACTATGAAGAGTTAATAAGCAATTTTCGAAACTTTCTCAATCTCAAGTGTGTTTTATCATCACAACTACACAATATAATTTTTTAAATGTTTTAATTGACCTTTATTTAACCAGGGAAGTCCCACTGAGATTCAGAATCTCTTTTGCAGGGGAGCCCTTGGGGAAGGGTCAGGGGAGGCATTGATGGACATGTTTTTAGTGGTAGGAGGAAACCGGAATACCCGGAAGAAACCTACGCAGACACAGGAGAACATGCAAACTCCACAAGAAAGGCCCGGCTCGACTGGGAATCGAACCCAAGACCTTCTTGCTATGACGCCAGAGCGCTAACCGCCGCGCCACCATGTCACCCAATGATTTCTTCTTTTAGGTAAAAGATGTTTTGACAGAAGCATTTGTTTACCTGCCTTTTTTTTCCACATAGCATGCTAACAACGCACTTCCTGGTTTTGGAGAATCTTTAAATATGGACAGAGCAATACCCAAGAGATGCGTTTATAAGATCCGTTCTGGGGCAAAAGTATTCTTAAGTTATTGCATTTCTAAGAATTGCGTACAGCCACTTTATTAGTTTAGCTCATATATTTGAATAAAGAAAGAGAAGCACAGTGTGATGTGTGACTTGCCCACACAGCACAATGAGTCAAAGTTAGTATTTTCTGCTGAAGTGCACATTCACACTCTCCTCTCATTACACTGTCAATACGCAGAGGAATGCACATGTTCAGCCATGATGGAAATTATTTCGAACAACCTAATAATTTTCTTGAGACTGCTCTTACAGGCTTTTCTTAAAACACTCCATTTTATTCAAGTGAGTTACGCCAACGGCCCAAACCATAATTTACTTATCAGCCAGACGTGAATCAAAATATTTCTGTGGATTTTGCGTAACCAAACATTTAACCGCTGTGGCACTAATAGAGACATCACAACCACAAACTATACACTGCATCCTAAATTGTATGAGCTTTTCATTAATCTGTTCATTTTCTGCTAAATGTGTGGCTTTTAAGGATAACATTATTAGTGTGGATATTGGCGCCTTCTTTGCCCAGACTACTTTCTTTTAAAGATATTTTTGGCTTTGAAACAAGAGGTTTTAGAAATGACAAGAAATACAGAACATTTTTTACTTACCAATGACCGTTTTAAAAAACACCTGAAGACATTTTTATTCAGTCAGGACAATTGTTTGTATCCTTGTTTTGTTTTTCCTGTAGCACTTTGAGATTTATGTGATAAAATTGCAAAAGAGGTATTTTTATTATAAATTTTATTACCTTTGCAGTGCTGTGTATGAAGATTTTCTGATAGTAACAGTTGCTGTTGACATAATTATTCAACATCCCACTTAAAAACAAGTGTGTGTTCTAAGGATTTTCTTTCACACTCCAGTCTTGCATTTTGAGACTTTGTATTTTTATCCTTGGTTGCCTAAGTTATACATAAGAAGACGTTCTGTCTAAAGTTTTGAGTGGTAAAGCTGTCTGGATCTACGGCTTGAATGACATTTCAGAATATTTTGTGTTTGACATTTCCCCTTAAAACCAATGTAGCTGAAAATAAGTTACACGTCCATATAAAAGTCCTATTATTTATTTTATTATTAATTTTTATTTTTCATTTGTAAAATAAAAAAATATTTAAAAAACATTAAGGTTTTTTAATAGATAATAACAAGCAGTTAGTTCATTCTTCAGATATAACATTTATTTTCCAAACATGAACAAGTACTTTTTTAGTTATGTGATTCAGAGTTTAATATCATAATATCGGTCACAAACTTGAGGAAATCACATGCATAATAATATGAACAATTGTTAAAAGATCATGATTTTTCTCTTAACTGAAGTCGTGAGATTCCTGATGTGTTTGTGTTGCTCTTTTTAAATCAAGTCAAAACTCAGGACTAATACTGAAGACTCAAGTCATTTGTATAAAAATGTATCTCTTACTTTGTAATATTTGAATCAATCGGCAAATCACAGCAATGCAGAGTGGACTGGAGAAAAAGATAGTTAATGATTTGTACTGTGTGAAGTGCAGTAGAAATGCTTCGAACAGTCAAACCCATTGGCATGCACAAAACACACCAATGTGAATGTGCAGCTCGAGGGAAACTGTGCCACCATGTTATTAGAGACGCATCTTTTCTAGCAATCTGCAGGAAACAGCGGGATTCTGGCAAACAGTGTTAGTTCTGCATAATTCTCATTTTGTTAGAGCTCCTCCATCCTATTTCTAGATTCTGTTTCCATTCATAAGAGGCGAAAGCTGCCATGTCTTTGTGGCATACAGTGCTTGTTTGTTTATGTGACTGTAGATCCAAGTGTGTTTGCCAGGAGTGTGATCCAAGCTGCCTCGGGGGACTGTGTAAAGTATGGACAGGAGGATAATTTGAGCACATGTCAAGACTCATGCTGTCAAAGCAATGGAGTGAAATAAAAGTGTCACCCAAAAATAGACTCATAAAATTTGCTTTTTCTCATTCCTTTGTACAGCATCAAACGCATCTCTCCATCTGTGGGGTTTTCAGGAGTAGATCCAGCCTTTTATCTGCCTGCTCCAAGTTTTAGGTCGGACTTGTAAATTTTTAAACCTTGATGGAAGATATTTGCTATCATAAGACGTAGCAAAATGGCAATAGAGAATATGTGCAAGGTTACCTGAGTGGACTTTGATAAAAGTTTAATCATCCATTAAATATATAGGGGAGCGTCCATCTAGAGCGAGCTGAATTTTGGATGTGTGCAGATAGCTGAGGTGCATGCATTATGAATGAGGAGAAATCTATTTGTTGGGCTCTTTTGTTAAAGAAGACATTTTATCTTTCTTTTGCGTGTTACACTATGATCAGTATGTATTTTGTTCAAAGAAAATTGTGATTTAAAACAACTTAATAAGAGAAAAGTGTCCTTTGATTTGAAGCCCTGCCGTCTCACTGTGGCATTTTACTAACAATCATTTTTTCATGCGTAATATATTATGATTTTTTAAATTTGTGTGACTTTGGGTGTAATTTTTTCCAAGTTCAAATGAGCAGATTGGCAGAGAGAGGCAGTGGTTTGAGTCATTTTTTCAGACAGACAGGAGGACAGTGTATGATGGAGGCAAAAAGGCAAAGGACCTACGATCAGTGCAGAACCTGAAAATCATGAAGTTGTGACCAGCAAAGTAACATGGCATTTATGATCCACTTGGCCATCATAGAAAATAAACTTAGCTTATTGTCCTTGAATGCAGGGCTATACAGATTAATGCATGATTAGAATAATGCATCCTTCACCTTCCAATGTAATCATAGCTTACTTTCACACTACAAAACTGACAGTAGATAGTTAATTCTACTCATCTCACTTCAAATTTTCCGACACTTAGAAAATGTGCCCCTTTTTTGTTGCAATTAGGACTTGAAAAATCCTTTTTTTAGACGGTAAAGTGAAACAAAGTGGACCACCCAAGCACAACCAATCAGAGAAACGTCACATTTACTCACAAAAAGCTGCATTTGCAATACTTTTTGGTGAAAAAAAAATGCTTTTTAAATTACACCAACAAAAATAGGTACCCGTGCTTTAAGTGTTGGTAGGAGATTCATGGCATTAGCATTTCTCTGTGCACCCCAGAGCAATCCGTGACGCGCGCATCTCTCTCTCTCTCGTGCGCGCGTGCATACAGTGCTCTCTCGCTCCTCACGCTCCTCTCGGTCTCCAGAGCGCTGTCCCGCACCGCCCGCGATATAGAGGCGTGTTGGCACCGGTGGACAGCGGTGGTCTGCCCGGGACTACAGCTGGACGAACACTCGTGACTGGCAACATGGCGACAGAGGTAGGATGTTGTGTTGTGTGGATCTTTTGGCGCGCGATGACGAGACTTGTTTATTTTGCAGTTGCAGTGCTGCTGTAAGGTGCTTGCTGTTGAGCTTCGTCTGTTTAGTCGATGAAGTCAATGTCATCTTAATTAATTAGCACAATTTACGGTGGCACTTAGGTAATTATGCGCATTAAAACCTCTTTGGAGCGACAGTTTTGTTTGCTTTACGTGTGCTAAAACTTTACGCCCTTACCAACTATAACCTATGCGGAAGTTTTTCTTATTTCTTTGCAGAATTTGAAGCCATAAAATGCTTTGAAAATAAAAAAGTTATGCAGCTTTTCAAAGATGGAGATAGCCTCAAGACTTAAGGAGTGAATAGTGAAATTGGTGTTCAGTCAGCACCATGGAGAGAGTCTGAATCTTCAGTACAGCTTGTGATTGAATTGACAGAGCACAGTATTTGCTTTTTGGCTTTTTGCAAAGTCTAAATAAAATAGCTTGATTTTGCGTCTTTGGATTTAGTGCTTCTTGTGTTGAATATTTGACAGCAGTGGGTGGAGGAGGTTTTTCTAGGCACCCCCATTAGGATACACTGGTGACTCCTTGTGTATTTTTAGCTCCAATCGTGTCTGATAGCACAGCCTCCTCCTTACCTTGTGCCCTTGATAATATCTGTACTGAAGACCCAATGTGCCTTCATTACCATGTTAATGACCAGACCAAGGAGAGTTGCAGTTTTCTCTCCTCCGCTTCGCTCAGAGAATTTCCATTGAAGTGAATCATTATTTCTCATCTATACTTATTAAAGCCAGTATTTAATTACGGTAACTCCAGCTCTTTTGCCAACGCACAATGACTTTCACTTTTCTCTCAATTTTCAACAGTTTATCCAAAAGACTGCAGAAATGAACTTAAATTGAGTTGTGTGAAAGGCAGCTAACAGCAATACATGTCTAATCCAACATGCTCATATTCGGAATGTATCTATTGCTTTGGATGACAGGAACATAAAAAAACATTCTTATACAACATTCTTATAAGTATACAACGTGCAAGGTATCAGTTACATTGCACACAAAGTGATAACGTCCACAGTTTTAATTTTACCCTATTCAGTAAATTTAAGAGAATAATAATAGACAATGCATTACATTTTCTTCACAGGCACCAAACAAATGGTTTGGACCAATTACTCAACTGTCAATATCAAAACTAAATACCAAGAATGGAAAATCCTTCAAAAATTGTTCGAATTGAATTTTCAGAATCGATTTGTTTTGCTCATGCAGCCACTGACTTACCCACACACTCTGTAGTTGTACAATACACACAATAAAATAATAATGGCCACAATGTTTGAAGAAGCAAAGCGTGAACTTGTGCCTGACCTGATTGAATGTGCATTATGATGTTGCATTAACAACCTCTAAATATGGACACTAAATATCACTGTTTACTGTTCAAATGTTGATTAAAAAAAAGCTCTGACCACTATCAACAGTGGCTTTGTTTTAAATGTAATTTATTAGGGTTTATTTAGTGACTCATAGATAAACTTAATATTAATAAACTAACAAAATCGAGAAAAAAAAAAGAAAATTGTGTTTGCAAAATAAAAATCTGAATCGAATTGTGACTTAAGTGAATCGTCCCATCCCTACTAAATACTCATTTGATCAAGCATTGATACTAAAAAATTTATCAAAGAAACAAATGAACTTGAATAATTTTAGAATGATATTGATCTCCCAGAACTTTTGTAAAACCAGAGACAACTCTTATTTTACATTCAAATAAGGTTATTTTTATTGTAGAACTAATATTTTTGCTGATATGCAGATGACAAT
Organism: Mugilogobius chulae; assembly: GCA_038363315.1. Taxonomy (NCBI): domain Eukaryota; kingdom Metazoa; phylum Chordata; class Actinopteri; order Gobiiformes; family Gobiidae; genus Mugilogobius; species Mugilogobius chulae. The sequence continues at coordinate 50,601,504 of CM076398.1, read as the reverse complement.
TCTAATCGTTAGCAGTGAATTTAAAAAAATCTATGGGCCTCAAAGATGAGAAAGAGCATTTTGTCCTGCAAATGCTTAAAACACAACTAAGATTACAGTGTTTGCATGTGATATGTAAAAAAAAAAAAAAAAAAAAAAAAAAAAAATCAAGTAAACAGCAACAACAAAAGCAGATAAACAACTGGAACACCAATGCTTCACTGACACAGACTTTGAAATGACACACACTTTAACTCTTTACCTTTCTCTCTTGTAAGATCTTTGTGAGTCAGTAAAACAATGTTCGCAGAACAAGACATCACTGGCCGGTCTGAACTTCCTGCCCCATCCATCCACTTCTCTCTCTCTGCCTCTCTTCTTCTGTCTCCTGGTATTATGCTAGAAATCATTCCACAACACTCACTATGCACCGTCAGCAGTGATGAAGCTAGTGAGCAGCCTACAATCTGCACATTGTGTAATTTTCTGGATTAGTTATGTCCACTGCTGCCAGACTCCAAGCTCTGTCCCGGCCAGGAGTAATGTGTTGAGCAAAGTCATCAACAGAAAGCAGCATCTATTCTGCTCCATCCACACTCTCCTTCGCTCTCTAACATAGTTGACAGTTTTTTCCACTGATTCTAAACTTAAATGATTCACAGATGTTTGGCCTGCCCTCTTGACAGTCAATCTGATACATTGTGCTCTTAATAGCCAAAAGGAACAGAAGAAAGCTGACAATATGAATAGTTTTGTAGCTTACATACTTTCAGATCTGAGGCTTACACTCTAACAGTCTTTGCATTGTTTTGTGTATACCTGCCTCTCATTTACTCCTGGGGCTGTCTACCCTTTAGCTTAGTTCATATTGGTTCCACTGTGCTTTCAGGAACTGTGCACTTGGCACAGATTCATAGAGTGGGCGTCAGGCAGACAGTGGCACAGTACAGAGCTGCCTAATGTCTCTCGTGTGATCATCACTATGACACTTGAACATAGCCGTCTGTGAGATTTGGTTGTGGAGACAGAATTAGATTTGAGGAGTGATCCCACGCAGAAAAAAGCATAAGCACTTAGATTTGCCTGCTAAGGAGTTAAGCCACTAGAAAACTCATATCTCTGGGAGTTGCAAAAGGATGGACATATTTTGGAAGTAAGTAAGTGTCCCACTTGGCTAAATAGATTTCATCAGCTCTAAAGTTTGGGATGTGGGCTCAGACTTCTACCACAATGGCTTTCAACCAGTGCTAAAATGGGCTTCACAGTGTGCTGTGTCTGTTGAGAGTCCAAGTTTATGAAAGGTAGAGACATGTTTAAGCTCGGGGAGTTATGACTCTTTTTGCTGAGCAAAGTCACACAGGCTCAGCAGACTGGTATGTGCCAGGATGTCCCGCTGGGTTGGACACAGTCCAGGTTACAGTCAGAGATGGCTGAAGGTTCTCTCGCACAGCAAGCCCAGTAATGGCTGTGTGAGTTTTCCACAGATTTCAAGCTTCTCTACGGAAGCTCAGTACTGCCAATCTCTACTTTTTTTTTTCCGTGATACTATCACGAAATAACGTGATACCAAAAATAAAAAAAATTTAAAAATATTTTTTTTTTTATTATTATTATTTTTTTTTTGTATCACGTAATTACGTGATCGTTATCACAAAATTTCGTGATACAGCTGGGAAAAAAATTAAGTAGAGGTTGGCAGTACTGAGCTTCCGTACTTCTCATAGGTCATGATTGTGATTTTTTAAAATGGTCTAATTCTCAAAAGCGTCATTTAAATGGGTTTGGCACGAGCACTTTTAGAATGTCACAGTACTTGTTTAATTACCTACTCTAGACCACTGCAGTGTTTGAGAAAAATTATTTCCACAAACTCACATTTCCCTCAGGCCTGTGCCTACAGAGATCACCATCAGTGTAACAACACAGATTAATTTGAATGACTTTGAAACTTTTGCAGGACAGGTATTGATCCTGAACTGTGCCCAGCTACTTCAAGCCAAGAGTGCACAAGAAGATAAGGACAATAAATGGTTTGGTTTACCTACACAGTATGCACAGATTCTGACAGACGTTTGAACCAAGTTAAAAGAAAGCCTTCATTTTTAGGCTCATTGTGAAGCAGTTGTCCGTTCTCAATCAGATCTCCAAACTGCTCCCCAGAAAATCGTCAAATAGAATCTATTACAATATATTTTATGATCTTTCAGCTCCATCTTGAACAAAAACTTTCATCTGAAGTGAAAGGATATTTTTCATATTTGAACTAAATTGAGTGAAGCTGGCTCTCTCTGTATCTGAACCCAGGGTTCTCTGGACGCCAGTCATTTGGCTCCACAGGGGACAGTTTGTTTTGGCCCACCTCCTCTCTATTGTATTCCTCTCAGGGGAATGACTGTTTGGTGTGAAACATACCACTCAACGTTGCTCTGATTAGTGCTATAGTACTGCCAGTTCAAAAATAGAACAATATTAACCACAGGGAAATTGTAACAGTTTCATACACCATCAGACAAAAATAATATCTTACACTTGTAGAAGCCTTTCAAAGCACTTTACTATAGTCATTATTCATTTGGTGGTAACCTGTGTGTGTGGAGTCACAACTGTCCAGGGACCATTAAGTGAATGTGAACAGTTGCTACCTATCACTCACATCAAATTCATACATCAATCTGGACGAATTAAGAATGGATGAAGATTAAAATGCCCCATCACATTGGCTAACCTGTCTCACTTTTACTACTATTTAAGGAGGTTATGCGAGGCCCAGTCTGTGTTTGTAATTTTTTCCCCTACAGCTATACCTAATTCTTCCTAGATACTTTATGTTTTAACTAAACTTTTAGTACCAACATAATAAGCTGTTGGTTATATTTTCTTTTCCTCTGTGCAGTTCCATAACCTGCAGGAGCTGAGGCACAGTGTGTCTCTGGCAACAAAGGTTTTCATACAAAGAGACTACAGCGAAGGAACAGTGTGCCGCTTCCAGTCCAAGTTTCCCTCAGAGCTCGACAACCGGGTGAGTCTGTGGTCAGGTCACTTATACCCAAAAGATGGCTTTAAATGAGACATTGCAATGACAAATGCTGCTTTTTATTTTATAGTTGACATCCATAAAGCTATTAGTCTTGTTATTATCAGGAGAAAAAACTAAGTGACTAAACTAAAGCTTTGTTCAGTGAGCAGAGGGGAAAAATGAATCTGGACAGAAAAATGCTTTTGCGTTCACACTTCACATTTACTTTGGCTACAGCTACAGAATATGTGATATGCCCCATTTGGTTTGTTATATTAGCATTAGTGAGTGATGGTGAGGGGGATTTTCAGGAGACTATATGTGGCTGAATCAGTCTAGAAGCATGCGCATTTAAAACTCACTGCATTAGCCCACAATTGGACTCTTATAAATTACTGCAGTTGCACATTAATCAATTGTGAACACACACAGTAAAAGTGGTTCTTTAAAAGCAATATTAAAATAAGAAAAATTCAACAAAATATATATAATAATAATAAAACACTGCAGTAACACACTAGAACACCAGCAAATAAATAGCCATTTCACCTATTTATTTGCCATTCAGTAACAGAAATATAGGGTGTGTGGTGGCAGAGTGGCTCTGGTGTCTCAATAAGGAGATTATTGGTTTGAATCCCAGTAGGGACCAAATCAATATCTCACAATATCTCTGGGTGGAGTTTGCATGTTTCCCACTGTGAGTCTATCCGAGTACTCTTACTTCTTAAAATCTCTAAAAACTTGCATGTATAGGTCAAAGGGCAACAGGCTAAATTTCTCTAATGAATAAGTAAGAGAGTGAATGATGATAACGAGAAGAAATTAATGACTAGGTGAAACACCTTTTTTGAGAGATGCTCATGACTTTTCTATTGTTAGGTGGTGTTGTATTAAAATATGTGAAATGAGGCTCATCTCTTATAATGTGTTTTTATTTGTGCTTGCAAGTAGATCGAGCGGAGCTTGCTGGAAGAGACAGTGAAGACACTAAACACTTACTACACAGAAGCTGAGAAAATCGGAGGCCAGTCTTACATGGAAGGATGCCTGGGCTGTGCTACAGCGTATTTTGTCTTTTTGTGCATGGAAACAAGATATGAGAAGGTATGAAATACTTTTACGTTATTTGACAGGCACTTGGTAGTACACATGTCTTTAATTTAAAAACATTTTCTCCAAGTGTTTTTGTAATTGATTAAAGCATAACTTACATTACCTGTTCAAGTTTGATTAGTAGAACAGACCTTATGCGTTTGCTGCAAATCGTTTTTCCCCTAAAAGCTTCCCAAAATAGGACATGGTCTCCCTTTAGACAACTTTGCTTGTGTAATGATGAAATATCTTATTTTAAGGAGCCTCAGAGGAAAACACTTTACTGTTTCCTGTAAACCTTTTGCATCAAGTACAAAAATAACAGCTCTTCATCAGCAGCCCAGCCTGTTAATCTCAATGAGCGTTACCAAAGCTGCTTTCAGGCCACAGCTTGTGCATCGAATGTGCTCTTTGAAGGGACATATACACAGGAACAACCTTTGATATTTACAGTTTAGACAGAGCCACTTCATTGGCACAACACTATTGGATTTCCTAAATGTATTTGGACTGTGTGAGGAAACACGAGGAGCACAGAGAGAGAGAGAGAGAGAGCATTCTTAGACATAAAAGCTCTGTCGCTAATGGAGGTCAACTTCATTGGCCTGTGAGGACTGTGGCCACTTGTTAGCTGCCATTAGACACTGTGGAGATCGGCATTTGAGTCAACATGGAAACCACATAAACACCTAAAGCGAGGCATAATGATCAGAAATAGGTATTTACAGTTTGTGTAGCATATTATGAGCAGGTGTTTATTATTACTAGACTGGTCCCAAATTTGAGTGAAAATCAAGATTCATTGCAATAAAATTGAAATTGCAGTTTGAAAGGACACATTTAGCAAACTGCAAAGGCTTCTGTATTCCCTAAACAATAAAATATTCATTTTATTTATATTTATTTATTTTTATATTTAGATTAACATTATTGTATTAGATTTACAATGGATCAGGAGTTTGCATGTTCTTCTTGTGTTACCATATGTTCTCTTTAGGTACTCCGTCTATTGGGCATCACAGTGAATTCCCTCTAGTGAATGAATGAGAGAGTGAATGATTGTCTATCCCTGTGTTAGCCCTGCAGTGAGTTGGCCACTGTCCAGGGTGTTCTCCCACCTAAGGCCCAAAGTCACTGGGACTAAGGCTCCATTCACCTGTGCCCCCTAACAGAAACAAGCAGTAGAGAAAAACAAAAAATGAATTAATCTCCTCACAGGTACCAGAACATAAGCTGTAAAATGTGGACTTGACAAATTTTTTTCATGCTATTCAAACTCTAAAACACACAGAAAATCAAGCTTTAAATAACAAATCAAAATCTCAAAAAGAATAATGAGTTTCTGTCATACATATTTTTAATCTAGAAACCTTACGCCACCATATTATAGCTTTCATTTGGTTAGAAGTGTATCTAAAAAGTCAGAATGTTGTAATTGTATCAAAGGTTTATGATTGATTCTTGTTTTTACTTTAATTTATCATCTCAACAGAACATACCAAACTATCAAATCTGCGTTCGTCTATAAAAGAATAATTTTATAACCCAGATTTCCTGTTTTTCTTGTAGCATTTCTTTCAGTGTTCATCTGTGCCCTCATCTTTCTGTGCAATCACCGCCATCTCTGCCAGTATTTTGTAAACAATTCTTTAGCAGAGAACAAAGATGAAATAGTCCAAAGGTTGAGAGTAAAGCAGTGCTGAAGCCGTGCAGAACTGTCCTTCTCTAAACTGCTTTCATCTGCTGTCAGCTGGGTGCCGCTCCATTTGCACACATTATACAGATACATATTGTTTACCATCAGAACTCCTGGGCATTCTGACTGATGTTGATCAGAAACAACCACCCAAGTGGAGTCTGCACATGTCCAACTGATAAAGAGGCCACACACACACTGCCACAAAACATTCTTGGTCTGTCAAAGGGATTTAATTGCTTCTGGCAGTTCACTTTCTGTTTTGTATTCTTGTTTCAGGAAATTCAATCTGTACAATAAATGTTTTAGTCATATAGAAAAAATTAGCTATCATATATTTAGTCTGCTAAGTTAAAAAAATGTAAATCTCCATAATTTGGATCCATAGTGCAATAATAATAATGATCATTTAAAGAGTAATACAGTTGAGGCGGCTTTGCTTCAGATTATGAAATGCCCATATCTGTCACAATAGAATTTCTGGAATTAAAAGCTTATTTTCAAAGCAGCTAGCAGTGACTCAGTCTTTGTTTTCTGCCCTTGTGAACCCTTAAATGATTGACTGTTGAGTCTACATTTTTGTAATTTATTGCACCATGAAAAGATTTGTTTTCCCCAATTTTTTTTTCACTTGATTGATGTATTTATGAGGTCAATAGTTGCCCCTTAGCAGACTTAATTACATACATGAAGCGTTGTTTGGCCAATATGGAACATTAACTTCAGTCTATAAGAATATCAGACTACCTTGAATAATGTCTCATAGGTTGGCAAGGAAACAAGGCTGTGGATGTCAATGATAAAATGTTATGAGATTATACCGTGCATAATCAAAGTCAAATAAAAAAAGTTTGATCATTGTTGTCAATCACTGGCCATAAAAAAATAATCGTTAAGCACTGGCCATATTTATTGTGTGTATTTTTCATTCTTATATGCAGGAATGTGATGAGTTCCTGTCAACCTTGTCAGTGTGCATGAGGCTAAGTGAGGCATGGCTTGCAGATTGGCATGGTGAGACAAGTTTCAGGAGATGCATGGCACATCTGCTTTAAGTGTTCACCGAGGCATTTACAGAGCTGAATAAACTGTGCTAATGAAGCTACTTTAGACAGCGGTTGTTCTTCTAGCATGACTGAACATCAGTCATCAGCTATTGCCTTTTTAATAAACTGGTCATGCTAAAGCTGCATTACTCCGCTTTTTTTTTTTTTGGTTAAAAAAGTACAATGGAATGCATTGCAAAAGCTGAGATTTTTGTCAAAGTCTGGTTGTTGTTTATGTGTCTTGGCAAGACAAATTTGTTTATATAGTACAATTTGTATATAAACCATTTTAAAGTGCTTTACAAAGCAGGAAATGTAATCACAATAAAAAACAACATTGTTAAAAATATAAATAATCATCATAAAATGTAAGTACAGACAACACTTAAACACAAGCAGAGCTGTTTTGATGTCTATTCTCTGAGCCACTGGAAGCCAGTGCATTGACCTAAAAACAGATATAATTTAATACTTTATAGTTAAAAGCAACTGATGCTGTGTACTTGATGATGTGGCTGTTAAAGTTCAAGTCTATGTCCATTATTACCCCCAGATTTTTAACTTGATTTCAAAGTTTCAGAGAGAGAGAGAGAAAGAAAGAAGTTGTCTGCTAACACTTTCTTTGTTTCTGTGGGCCAAAGATGATAACTTCAGTCTTGTCTGAGTTTAGCTGGAGAAAGTTGTTTTGCATTCACACACTGATCTGTTGGATGCAGTGACAGAGTGAATCCACTGGCCCATATTCACTGCTGTTATTTCTGCTGTTACAGACACATACATCTGAGTGTCTTCTGCATAGTTGTGATAGCATAGCATACACTATTATAATTGCATATTTACTGACCTAATGGCAGCATGTAGAGACTGAACAGAAGGGGTCTCAAGATTGACCCCTGGGGCACACCACAGGTTAAGGCCATGTGTTCGGACCCACAATTTTCAATTTCAACAGTACTTGTCTTCTAGAGAGGACTTAAACCACTTTAGGGCAGAGCTGGCGATCACCCAGTCCTCTAGTCTGTGTACAAGGATATCATGATCAACAGAGTGAAAAGCAGCCTTCAGACCTAACAGGATTACGAAAGAGACTTGCCATCATCAGTGTTCAGACGGATGTCATTAGTTACCTTAATAAATGCGGTTTCTGTGTCATCATGGGTATGAACTTGACTGAAAAATACAGAAGCTGTTTATTAAGAGAAAGTCGGTAAGCTTTTTGTTAACTATTTTTTCCAGAACTTTTTCCAAAAACGTCAAATTTGAGATTGTTGAAAGTTTTGTTATTACAACCTTGTGGCCATACCTGCTTGTCAAAGCCCCATCCCATCAGATCTCAGAAGCTAAGCAAGTTAGGGCCTCATTACTTGGATGGGAGACCAGGCCCCACAGTGGGACGACAAGAGTGGACTGTAGTTGTGTCTTTGGGCAAGACTCATAACCCACAATGTCTGGGTATACTGGGTGAGTGGATCCCTGATTGTAAAGCACTTTGCGTGCCGTGAAAGGTGGAAAAGCGCAATTTAAATAGAGGCAATTTAAATAGAACCCTTTTAAGAAGAAAGTGTGTGTGCTGCTTTCTTCAGCTGAACAAGACATGCTTAAACTGTGCTACAATTTTTTTTTTTTAATTAAGTGGTCAGACAGACTGAAATATCTCATTTCTCCTTTCGTGGTTTGAAAAGCAGGTGTCCCAGCACTAATTTGAGACAAGCTTTTTGACTTTCTATCAGTACTAATTACAATTAAAAGTTTGAACACATTGAAATTTGAAACTTTAATAATCTAAGAGAACATACGTACAAAACAGTTTTTTATTGTTTCTTTGTTACTTTGTGTAATATAAGCATGACTCACGCAGAATCTTGTAAGTTTACAAGGAATGTCTTGTCTACATTATGTAATGCTTGGAGTCATTTTGAGTGTGTTTAGATTTTGATCAGGTCTCAGTGATTCTAATCAAATGTGGATTATGTGCATCTGCTCCTGTGACTATGCCTAAGCCCTGTCTGCCTCCTGCTCTGTGCCAGGTGCTGAAGAAGATATCAGGCTACATTCAGGAACAGAATGAGAAGATCTATGCTCCGAGAGGTCTGCTCCTCACAGACCCCATAGAGAGAGGAATGCGCGTCGTATCCTTCGCTCACCTGCTGCTGTTTTAAAAAACATGTCTGCGACCATGTAATGCCTAGTGTGTTTTGAGGTTGTAGCAGTGGAAACCAGCTGCTTTTTGTCTATAGATTGATTTTGGTAAATGACCATTCAAGCTGTTAAGTTTTGTGTTAAAGTTATTTTTTACAGTAACATGAAGTGTTGCAGTTTTGAAAATTGCTACAATGATCCTGTTAAAATTATTCATTCTAGTTTTACTTTGTTTCATTGTGCTAATCAGAGTTAAGGCATTTTAAATAACTTGCTCCACCCTAGGACAGAGAGGAGACCAAGATTGTGTCCAGTAGACCATCACATTGCATTGGCCTGCTCTGACTCAGTACAGGAGCCATCTTAATGCCTCATGACTTCATGGAAGTGCTCGCTCCTTGACTTGTGCCTCAGCTGGAGATCAGTGTGTATGAGGACCAGGGCTGTAGCAGTTCCAGTCCCAGCAGCAGCAGCATGTCTTCAGCCTGCAGTAGTGCTCGGTGACTGGAGGGGCAGCGCCAGGCATACAGGTATCAGCACAGAGGCAGCGGGACACTCACCAGCATCCGGATGCTCAAACACGAGAGCACCAGGTTCTGAGAGGACGAGCTCCTACGTCTCATCCTGATGTGGATCTGGAGGCTAAAGGGCACAAGCACAACTGAGCCACTGCAGATACAATTTGATTCCAGTGTTAAATTACATCATGTTTCATGAATCAGCGTTGGCTTGGAGACTGACATAGCAGTCTTCATTAGGGCAGAGTTAGACTAACTGGGGTCATTCTCAGAAGTCACTCCATAGCTCTTTGGGTCCTTGGGAGGAAAAGCAGCCGCCTCCTGGGACAGAAAGTGCTCCGTGCTCTCACAGAAAGACTGCATTCATGTGTGGTGGTTGGGGTCAAGCTGTTCTGAATGCTGGCAAATTGGTCCTTCTGTTAGATGTCGTGGTTTTATGCTCTGTTCACATACTTTTGGCTTCAGTATCAAACAGCCACCACAGAGCACCTTGGATTATTTATCCTCTTCATTCTCAGCAGTAAGATGTCAGTGATCCGCATCACAGCTGCAGACTCTGTGTGCACGTACACATTCCTCTCTCTTTATGCATGCTGGCTTGCACAAGTGGACAATTGAATGACACACCATCAATGGCAAAGTGTTTTAACAGAAATGTCCAGTGCAATGTCACTTCTTTCACACATTTTTGGAGAAAAGTATGCTTTTCAGGCTTTTACTTGTACATAAGTAACAGTAATTGGGATTATTCTTCCCACTGTGAGTGGTTGTAGAAATGGCAAGATCACTTTAAACAAAACATTGTACCTCATACACCTTACAGTAACAGTATACAAAAGTTACTTAGATAATCTTAAATGTTGTGTTTATTCATTTACATGTCCTCATAAATCAGGTGTTAAGGTCACTTAGTTCAACTAGAAATATTTAAAGAAAATTGGCAAATACTTATTGCAAGAATAGTTGAATGAGAATGTGTGAATTTAGAGTTTAAATCTCAATCAGTGGACAGTATCCGATAAAATTAAAACGACAGGTCAGCGTTTCATTTTAGCGTAATTAAGTTAGAGCACCCTCTAGTGACGGTTTGTGAGAATGAGCCTTAAATTACATAGTCTATGCTCAACTAAACCCCTGGATCACACTGTGCGTCTCCTGCAGCCTCTGCTTCTCCTAAAGCTGGCCCACACAGCTTTGTCGAGCCAAGGTTAACTCAACTATTGGGACATCATTAGACTCGTGTTTTTTTTGTTTCCTGTTACAGCTGGCTCTGTTGTGCTTGTGCCTGGTCTCCTCTATAGATGACTCCCTGTGCGAATACCCAACCTGGGGCTGATGGACTGCTTTATATCACAGACTGTAATATTGTTATATTTGTTAATATTATACAGAGTTTTCCTATCTCTTCAAATGGTGTCTATATGCAAATGTTACTTTCTAGCACTAACAAATTTGTATATTTCCTATAACCAGCAAATGTAGTAGTAAAGCAGCTTCGAAGGCATACTGTAAGTCCTTGAGCTGCATCCTCTTTTCTGTTTGTCCAGAAAATGTTTGCAGAGAGGAGACACCACATACTCAGGGGAGAGTTTAAGTGTGCCAAATACTGACTGTACAGTGATGTAGCAGCTAGCAACATCCAATTAGGAACATCTCAATTTATAAAGAGTACATTTTTACTTTTAAGCCAATGAACTAATAGATAACCATTTAGCTAATTTATCTTTGCAATAAGGAAGATACGTATGTTAAATATTACAATATTTTTCTATAAATTCCACATGTGCTTAAAAACTTTGTGTCATTGTGTTGTAAGAATGAGTGCAGATTGTTTTTCTTGAGTTCACGAGAAAAGATGATGTGTTCTAGTGCTTTGTGATAGCTTTTTTTGAACTGTTTCAGTTCACTGTTGCATGTGGTAAAACTGGATCAAATTTCTATTATTTTTTTTATTTTATTTGGACTCTTCATGCAAAGCGAAACAACTTAACAAGTGGTGCATCTGTCATTTCTCCAATAAAAAAAAAAAAAAATTATGCTTGGTCTATGGTAAAATTTCAAGTAGACTCCAGTTACTAGACAAAGCATTAAAACCAATGTTAAAGGTAATCCTTCTGTCCACTGAAGTGAACAGTAAGTCATTGTATTCATGTTTATTTTCTTCCTAAACCCTGTGAGTTTTGGCATGGACATGCAGTTAGTTAGTTCAGGCCAGCTGTCATGTTTGTGGCTAAATGTGTACTGCCTAAAATACTTTATAATTAGGCGTATTCTACTTCTCTGTTTAAATGACAGTTCTTGATTCCCTCTTCCGACATCATAGCTCATTACACCATCAATCATTTCCACACTGTGCAAATATTTTTATAGCTCTGTCATGTTGAGTGCACCACGTGTTTTAAGACACCTTTCGCAGATGCCTAATCCACTCCTCACATAGGTTATTGGCAAAAAGCCAGCTGAAACGTGAAATTTGGAAAGAGAGTAGAGACATTCAGCAAACATACACTCCATAAACGGAGGGGAAAACACATCTTTCCCATTACAGCCCCAGCCATTGTGTTTTCAATGCAACTGTGCCCGTGTGCTGTCACTACGCTTCCTCGGTTGTGTTTTTGTAGTTAGTCATGTTCCATGATTCCAGTTTGTGGAACACGATGTTTCTAACTCATTCAACAAATACACCTTAATTGTTGGAATCTGTGAAGAGATTGAGAAGGATAATCCATCACAACATTGTTTTCTTTTATTTTGTCAAAAACTTTCACTCCCATACTTTGCGAATATGTAAACAAAGTGAATGCATATTTTCATTGAGATTGTACAGTCCTGAATTCACATGGGCAAGAGTGTAAAATACTGAAGATGTTCAGTAATTTTACCAATCAAGTACTTTAATAACTTTCTTACATTGTGTCAGCACAATCAACTTCACAAAGTGTAATAAATCTGTTTATAGATTCAAATTACATTTTATAAATCTGAATGCAAATTCAGTCTGCTCAGCCAGCAAGTACCTGAAAGTTATTGGTATGAGAGACTAAATTATGTTATCCAAGCCCACATTAGACACAAACTAGTTACTTTTCATCAAAGGCAGGGGCAGTGTGCATTCAGAGTGTGCTTTTGTGCATCGTTCCAAATGCACCTAAAATATAACGGATTTAAATTTGATCATTTGGAAGTTGTTATTGTTCATGCAGTAGGTAATCTTACAGTGAAGAGGCTACACACTTGTTACCAGAACAATATTCAAATTGTGCAAAACACCTCAATATAAATGTGGACAGATGAAAAAATGAATCTACTTGTGGATTTAAGCCAGCTATACCCAGGAGAACTGATTCTTTGGCTTACTCAGAAGGCATATCAACACCGTTGTTACAATTCCAAAGATCTTAGTGTGAAAATTTATACATCCACTTGTTTCATGCACTGAGAGACATTTTTTTTTACTGAAAGTCCTCAGACATGGAACACATGTGACTCTTAATCTCAGCTGAAATGGTCACTATTTACAGGTGACGTTTGTGCTTAGCGCCCTTAGTGTGCTTGTCGGGACAACTATGAGTGACTGAAGATGTCTTCATATATGAGGCGGAGTGAGTGAAGTTTTTTCAGGCTTCTTAAAATATCCTTTTTTGTCAAATATATTTTACATAAATAAATACTTTTTAGTTTAGGACAGTTAGCTTCACATGTCTTGTCTTAATCATGCCTTATGCACAAGTGTATATTTTACTTTAAGACCATGTGCAGTCCAAATAACTCAATACTTTGATTAATATAATCTTTTTGAATGCTTTAGTTTCAGCACGTGTCATTGCGCTTCCCCATAAACAAAATGAAAATTAATACCATTATCTTCTAATAATTTAGCTTCACTGCAATTATAGTAACTATCAAGGCAAAACAAATATTGTCAGTTCTCACATTTACTGTGGCCTCATAGGGCATTTATAGCTCTATATTTGAAGCACATTCATTACTAGATTAACAATAATGATGATAATAGTTTACCAATGGCAAAAAGTAAATCAAAGCTGCCTTAATCTTTTTTAAATGCCCCCATTCAATGTGCACATCTTCAACAGACTGCCTGTCTGTCTGTGCAAGTGAAGCTTTGACACAGGACTGTATGTACACACATTCTCAGAGTCACACCAAAAGCACTGTGGTCCTCAGCCTCTCAGACGCAGTGTGGTTGTGTTGGGGGACAAAGGTGAGGACAGGCCTCTCATGAGTCAGTGCTTACTGTATCTCTGCCTGCTCTGGCTTCAGTTCATGCTCCTCTCTGATCCTCCTGCTCCAAAAGCACAGCTGACCGCTAAAGTACAGCCAGGACAGAGTCCACACCCTGTAGTTCCCAGGGGGCACTGCCTTTGGTACAGTTCAGTCCAGATGACATGAGAGATGTACGTATAATATCCAGAAAGAAGGTGCAATGGATGAAGTAGTAGTGTCAGTTTTTTCTCAGTCTGTGCAGATCCCCAGTGAGCAGTAGACAGAGTCAGGGAAACATTAGCAGCTACAGAAGTCGGGACAGGAAATGGTGAGAGAGGAGCGGTAACCATGGCAGATACAGCAACCACAAAGAAGAATCTGGCCACTTGCTTTGCCCAGATGACCGTGTTCCTCCAAAGTAAGCCACTTTTGCTGAAATATAAATAATACAAAAGTTACCCCTCCACATTCATCTCTTAAAGCTTAGCTACGGCAGCTGAAAATGACTTTCTGACAAGGAGCAGTTAGTCATGCAAGACAGTCGACCAGCTAAAGGACAGAAAGAGGAATGATGGCACATCTAAGCCTTTTCTCCAAACCTCTGTCATTAAGGAAGCTTACTGAATATCTTTGATTGTGAGACTTTTCTCTGTTCTCCTGATCTTTGTAATCCAGGTAAGCTCATGCCAGCCCACTCACCCACACAGGCCGAGCCATCATCGTTGGGCTCGAAGCCTTGATTACATCTCTTCTTGGCGCGGCACTTATAGCTGCCGTAGGTGTTGGTGCAGATAGGGCGGTCAGAGGGGCACACAGAGGGAAACTGGGTACACTCATCCTTATCTGAGGGAGGGGAGGCGGACAACACATTCTATAAAGACTTTTACATATGCACACAAGACTCTTTTTTTACTTATGCGCTCACCTGTGCATCGCCCATATTCATTTAGGGTAAAGCCATGACCACACTGCAAAACACATTTAGATGTCAGTTAGCCTTATTTAAACAACCAAAGCAAGACAAGCAGGGGGCTTATTCTGTATATTTATTCTTTAAAAAACTGCAAACTGTGTCTAATTCACATACCATACTAATCTTAAACTTTTTTTTTATTTTATATACAATAACTCTTTAGGTAAATTCTGCGTACCTCTATTTCTACTGGAGTTGTGACCTCTTCCTCATCTCTGGGATAGTGAATCTCCAGAACTGAATTGATCTCTGTAGGCTCCAGAGGTCTGGCCACTGATCGGCCATCAGGCCAGTACACCTCAACATTAGTGGCCACATCCTTACCTGGCAACATATACATTATTTTATTTTCATTTAGTTAGTTTTAGAGATTTTGTTGTGGAGCAGGTTGTTGGTAAAGTGTAGCTTACCAAGGCCAAAGTGTGCAACAGGCTCCATTTCACACAGATAACCTGACCCTCCGTCTATGATGCGAGTATGTGGACCTGTCTTTTTAGTGTACACCACCACTTTAGCTCCTCTGGCAAAAGCACCAAATTTGGTCCGAGGAATAACTCGCAGCCATGAATTTGTGGCTCCCTAAAAAATAATACTGTGTTCAGAGGCTAAGAATGATTTCATATAAGCATGAGTAGTGGGTAATTGTGCTGGAGGCTCACATGGTTGACTTTGTAGATGGAGACTGGCTGAGCAGCACTTTCTCCATGAGACACGAGCAGCTCGAGGCGCCCATCGCCGTCGAAATCTGTGGCCACAGCTCCTGAGATCCATCAGAGTAATGAAGCAAGTGAGCATCACACCAGTATCACATTAACTGCCAGTATGGGCAAAATATTCACTTAATGTTTCCTAAGTCTGAAAACTAATAATGTCATTTGTCTTCTCTCAAACACAAAAAGGCACAGATTCTATATTAATCTTTGGCGCCATCTAAAGCTCATTTGAGCGAATAGCAACAGAGGGAGGATTGCTTACCAGTGCCTCTTCCCTGAGGCTCAGCTGCTTCCCCAACATTCAGCTCTTCAATCTGAGGGTCTCCGTGCTCTCTCCTGCTCACCCTGTGAAATAAATCTGTTATACTGATATTTTACTTTATGCCATCACTATAATGTACTGTATATAAAAAAAAAATTAAATTAAAAACAGTCACACTGCATGGTCACATTGCTTTTAAAAACACATTGAGCGGCAAACAGCTTAAAGAGTCAGAAGACGATAATGCAGATGGACACCAAACTTTACTCAAGTTATAATTTTATTTTACAGTGTGCAAATGTGCTGATCATGTCAGCAAAAGCTCTCAGCTCAGCTAAATATTGATCAGCCCTATCGAATTAATTAGCTGGGGCACAATAGTTGGAGCCTTTTCCCGGTGCTAGAGCAGAATAAATGAGCTGATTCATCTTGGGGCTGGACAATAGCAGTGCGCTGGGCTGTGGAGCTGACCCCTGTCCCCTCTACTGGTCTGCAGCAGGAGGTTTCACTCACTAACTACTAACAACATCTCTGACACATCTCTGAATTGACCCAGTAGTTCATGGCAGGATCATGTTTATTAAAAACCACCAGATCAGATTTAATTCAAGCTGTTTGGGTTTATTTTCCTAACAATTGATATGTATCAAATATTGCGCTTAGGCACCTGAGTTCATTAATATTATCTAGAGAGGAAGTCAAACCATGAGCCAAAAAGAGCCCTAAAAAGTGTCTTAATGAAAGATTCATTCATGTGAAGAGGGGAGGCGTGGTGCCAGACGTGATAAGTATCCTTGGCTGGGATTTTTAAATTCACCTCAGCTTCCAAGCACAGTTTTAGAATATTAATTTAAGACTAGAGACTAGTACATTAAGCTCCTCATCAAAGTGCTATTAAAACTTACAGAAGTAGTAAACCTTCACTTTATGCATGTGCACGTGTGTATGAACGTGTGTACCTGAAGAGTCTGTTGGCAGAAGGCCCCCTGTATGCAATGTTATTGAAGAAAACTTCTAACTCATTATCATTGTCGAAATCTGCAACAATAACTGTGCGGACAGGAGATGGCATAGAAAACTTCTGGGATGCAATGTCCTGAAACCAAAGAGAAGCAGAGGTTACATCTGTGGAAAATATACACAGTAGTACATCATGTTCACATGAAGAAAAACAGGTCAGGTGAGAGATAATAACCAAATAGGTTTTTGTGCAAAGTACTGTATTACATCTGTTCTACTGGTTTTATAGTTCACCAGTATTGTCCTAATTAGGAGGGCTGGGGATAACCATTGCATTTATTGCATTATCTGTCATGACTTGTTTGTCCTGGACTTCAATTATTAATCATGATTGCATAAATGATACCCATACTATTGATTTCACCTATATGTGGGTCAATCGTTGTCATTTTTCACGGTCCACCTTCAAAGCAATCAATAAAAAGCTTGCGTTTAACTGATAAAAATGAAAAGGGTGAATGAATTTAAATCAAACCATTAAAAGTTAACCAAGACCATAACACCCAAAAAAGTCTTTTCAGCAAGAGTTTTTTTTTTTTTTTTTTCAGGAAAAAGTATCCGATCTGTGCACGCTTCAGTGATGCAGTGATAAGTCGAGGAAGAGTTATAGAGCAGCCCTTCACTCCCTCCACTATTTACTCCCTGTTTTAATTATAAGGCTCATAAAGCTGCAGGAGGGGCAGCCCACACTGACCTTCTGCTGCTCAGGTGAAGGAGAGGGGACAGCCTGCTAACACCTCCACGGCCCTAGGACCACACTTTTACCTCAAATACATTAGTCAGTAGATAAATACTCAATATGAAATAATTAAACTTTTGCTGATCAAAGCCAAGCATCAGACTTCTACAACTTTTGTAGACTCAATTATAAGCATTAGCTCCTGTGAATATTTTTCATTATGTTGCCGTTAGTAACAAACAACCCAGCATGTTGGCTATATTTTACATGTGGGAGTATCTTGGCTGTTGTGTGTTAAACCTCTGCAAGAAAAACCTCAGCAGTAGATTTTAATTAAAGCACAAAGCGCCCTAATCTGCACTTTCCACTATACAGGCAAGCTGCTGTTTCAGCCCAATTTAATTAGCGGTTTACTGGAGTGATACAACGGCTTCATTATGCATGCCAAAAGGTCAACATGGTCGGTGGGAGTGTCAGCTTGTGTGTGGGATCTTAAATATGTGACATGCTTGTGACTTACCAGTTAAAAAGACATCAGATAGCTAATTCAATTTGTCTTGTGTGCGCTTGTATGTATTGGCGGACACGTCGCACTGATGGAATAGTCTCAGGGCTAAGCAGCGCACATTAACCCTGATGTGACCCTCATAAATATGTCATTACTGACATTTATCTCTTGGCTTAAAAAAATGTGGTTGCAGGTGTTGGTGAATAGAGGGCAAAATGTACACAAATGCTTTTCTTTACTGTTGGAAAAGCATTTACATAAACACAGGAGACTGCATTAAAGTAACTATCTGTTGAAATGTTGACAAAGTAAATTACTTTTCATTGGTCTTTAAATGCCACTTGGTCACAAACTGCTAAATACTAATTTACTAGCGCCATCCACTGATGCTGATAACAGCTGATGGAAGCTGTGAGGTGAAATTCACAGTCTTTGAGCGGCCTGTTAACTCCCCATTGATTAGTGTCAGAACAGAGCAGAAACAGAAGTGATTCCCTCTCTTTTACTCCAGAGGCAGTGACAGTGATTTATTCATCAGACAGGCAATGAGCAGCAATTGCCTGACAACTAACTGACCACTGTATGTGTATGTATGTGGGATATTTCTTTATTTTTATGTGGTTGCTTTATTTTTTCTTTATCTTTTTTTTTTTTGTTTTCTAGTTTTATAATAACCACAGCAGAAAGAACAAAACAAATGAATTCTGTTTATCAGCTGTCTTCTGTAAGAATATTTGTGCTATAACTGTGTGAACAGCTTGTCGTATTGACAGTGCTTGATGGGCCAGACACGGCTTCATCATTGAAAACTGAATAGTTTTGAGACTTTTTGATACTACAGTGTGCCAACCCCTGTTTTATTTGATTTGATGTATCTTTAACTATCCATGCTCACTTATTAGACAAAATATATAAAAAATGATTGTTAAAATCTTAGTCCATATTAGTTTTTAAATGCTTCTGTCACTACTAGGTTTAGGGTACATAAATATATTTAACGTAAACCTTAATATCATTTGATGATGTCAAAAGTTTCTGTCACGCCAGCTCACCTTAAATTTTTGCTTTCTGTTGTTCAGCTGCATGAACAGGCGATGAGGGCCATTCCAGTTTCCATAAACAATGTCTGTCTTCCCATCTCGATTGAAGTCTGCAAGTGCCACCCCTCTGCCATGTTGGATTGGGTCTTCCACTCCTTCGGAGAGAAGCTTCTTTTATTCAGTTAAATTTATACAGAATTATGTATATTTACCTAGTATTTTTCTTCTTACCAGCCAGTTGTGCTACATCAGTGAAGGTGCCATCTCCATTGTTTCTGAACAGGAAGTTTGGGCCGTACTCATTGTCACAGAAGACATCTGACAAGGTTTGACTCACAATGGGCCCCACCACAACTCCTCGGCCCCCTACACAAGCATAAACAGCGCCCATGCAATTTTATTCTGTGTGCACAAGCTTGAGAGAGAGAAAAACTAATTTAAAAGACAAAAAGTAGAAAATCGTCTTTGTGAAAAACTGCACAGAAAAAGATCATTATAGCCTTTCCAAGCCATTTGCTGTGAGCAGGGCCGGGTGCATTGTGCTGACACAGACACTGACTCTGATAAGCACACACAAACACACACATTATGGACACACAACAGACACACATATCAATGTAAAATGATGTGTTTTGTATTAAACAAAATGTGTGTAACCTAAAGTATCTAACATGCACTTGTTCTGTTCAGTAAGATTCCTACGACATTGTGCAAAGTGAAGTGTGGCGCTGAAGTGTCTCTGGTCTGATTATAGAGCGAAGGGCCTTGATTGTCCTTCTCTGATGTACAGGCCTGTCTCTGCAGCTGGACAAATCTCACTGTGTCATAAGTTAACGCTCCACGTGGTGTAGCCGTCTCACACACACACACACACACACACACACTTCTGTCTCCCTGATTAACAGCAGTTTGATGACAAAGCGCTATAAATCTGAGAGCTTTGGCCGGACCGCTCTGTCCCTGGTGTCTTCATTCAGATGATAATATTACACATTCAGTGCTGTTACTGCCTCAAGTTTCAATAGAAATCAAGGTCAAAGACTTTTCAAGAGTCACACAGGAGATTATGACAATGAATCGAAGTAACAAATCACATTTAAAAAAATCAGCTTGTCATTCTTTGTCCATCTTTTTATCCAAAAAACTTTACCTCGGTTGTGAAGGAGGGTCAGTGTTAATCTTTACTTCTTTTTTAACAGGTTAATAATTATTTAAACGGCATTAGTGGAATGAATAATTTGTAATGATTGTAAGAACAATTAGTGTCAGAGTTCCTTAAAGGGTCAAATCTGAGCTATTTTTGATTTATGCAAAATTATTTTTTCCTGGAGTTATGTTTTATTTCATTAATATTTGTTTCGCTTCTGTCTTCAGCATTTTTAGGCTGTAATTATGATATTTAACTGAAAAAAGAGGAAAAAGCTGAACATTTTTTAGACAAGTGTATTAGTACAGGTGTGACTAAAACAAACTTCCATTTAACAAGCGAGTGTAACAGAGCATTAACAGATTTGAAGATAGACAACCTAATGCAAGATTACTCAAAGATACGTATGTGAATTAAGAAAATACAACTTTCATATGTTTTTGTTATGGTGGCAATAAAAAGTTGGTTTTGATTGATTTATAATCTTTAAATATATTTCTGCATCGCCCTATGAATTGAGGGAAGAAAGTTCAAACTCCCCTGTTTGATTTTATGGCTCCAAATGTAATGAATGCAGCAGGCCACAGTTCTGCCG
Organism: Mugilogobius chulae; assembly: GCA_038363315.1. Lineage (NCBI taxonomy): Eukaryota > Metazoa > Chordata > Actinopteri > Gobiiformes > Gobiidae > Mugilogobius > Mugilogobius chulae. Next base: position 50,580,854 of record CM076398.1, on the reverse strand, counting down.
AGCCTTACTTATCTCCATACATTAAACCTTATGGGAGGGAGACCGTGTGATAGATGCCTCCTCTGAGCTGTTGAGCTGATCTATGTAAGAGTCGCCCTTTCCCTTCACTCACCTGTGACTTTGACTGCAGTAAACAGCTGACAGGGCCAAAACCTGACAACATTTCTTTCAACCATCTTCTTACTATTATATTTTATTACTCATTGTTAACCTAACAACCCTGTCATTATTCAGCTTTCACAATTTTGGCAGCCGCATGCCTCTGAATACCCCAGAGCACATCTATGTGAAACGTGTCATGGTGTGATATTGTGTTTGAAGTCCGTCATGTACCTGTTAGCTTGTTGACTCCTGCCTGCTCCGCCACATTGGTGAGGGCTATGACGCCTTGAGACAGGTCACTGGCAGACTCGTCCATTTCTATGAGTGCATGAGGTCCCACATTTCCACTGGCGTAGTTTGCTATGTAGATGGCATAACGACCAGAGCCCTACAACAAAAACACACATTTAAAAAAGTTAAATAAGGTGATAAATTTATTATTATAATATTAATTAAGATGAGACACAAATACAAGCAATTTTCCCTTTTTCTGTTTTTGGCCCATTTGTTCTTTTAACATTTCATGTTAAAAATTACAAAACTAACTTACTAAATTGTCCAATATACAATTAAAATGTATTATTTCATAGTATTTTCATAGTTATATGGGACATTGTAACTCTAGAAGTGTTTTCTCAAAATAAATTTTTCTGCACGAGGGCAGCTTATTCATACACACACACACATGCACACGCACACCAGAACATTTTTGAAGATTTATGCTGAAGAGCTTGTTGTTATCTCATTCCAAACCTGATTTATTAATGTAAGAAATGCATCAACATTTTAATTTTTATTAGATACACCATATTTGCCCTGTTTAGTATATCAGCTGTTGGCAACTGATTCTCAAAGAAAGCACCATGGTTTTATCCGACCGGCTGCTAAAGAACAAACATAGAGCTAAATTTGAACACTGGTTCAAATAAGAAACTAGACAAAACATAACTGCACTCCTCTCTTTTAAGTTTGTGAAATGGACTGTGGCTGAGTTTGTAGTCAATTGAAATATTTTCAACTGAAATATGTAATTTCGTGGGGGAAAAAATGATAATAATAAATAATAAAAATATATGATTTTTAATAGACAAATTGTGTGATGAAAACTACAGGAAAAGTTTCAAATTTATAGTTTTTTAAACAATAATAATAATAATAATAAAATAATAATAATAATAATATAATAATAATAATAATAATAATGATAGGAAGAATAACAATAAAAAACTTGCAATCTAGTTTTCCAAACTATGATGTGAAGGGATATTTCTGAGTTTTTGTGTTTATTTACAATTCATTGAATTTGTTTGATGCCTCAATCCCTTTTTACACCCCTTACGTGCTAGCTTTTTTAGTTATTAAACTTCCACGAGAGCTTTGTGCAGATTTCATTTCTTTAACATATTTTCAAACTTCGCAGTTACAGTTTTCAAATCCTTCAAACTATAACAAATACCTTTTCAAGCGTCTTTCCTTTGCCTTGATCAGTTCTTACGCTCCTTACCCCTTTCACCCCGCCCCTCTCTCGCTCCTCCTCAGCCTGCCTCCCTTTGGAGATTAATTTCACACTCCATTATCAGTCAGAGTCCCTGCAGACACAAACTCACAGACGGAACCGCACTAATAGACTACATACTCGTTTTCAATGAGCTTTCCTACCGAGGGCCCAACATATTTCAATCAATACAAACATGCACGTATGCAAACACAGGCCATCACATTTGTGTTAACCTTAGAATACTTTTACGCGATGTAAATGTCACTAGCATTAGCCCGCTGTGGTTCTGTTGTCACACCTCCTCACACACGCCCCCTGAGGTTGACTGGATGAAAGAATGAAGTACAATAAAAGACTTCGAGGCCACTGGCAGTGACTTAACAAACTTAAAAGTCAATGATTTTTCAATAAGTCCTCCCTCAAGGCTAGTTTATGTCACACCAGTTGACATAGTGACTGGGTGACCTGCAAAGTACATGAAATTACATATAAAGAATCAGATTTTGCTTTTTGCCATAAGGTTTTCAGTTAAAGCTAATACATTTAGTCAGCGTTCCCTTTTTTATAGTCTTTCACTAAAGTGCACAATCCATCAGTTAAATGTGTGACCTCTCAATGTGTCACCTTCATCAGTTTGTGTAAGACTAATGATAGGTGTTCACTTTCAAGGAGACCCAGAGGCACTAGAAGCTGTCATATGGCTAACTTTCACTTAACACAAACATACTATTTTTATACATACAAACAAAGCAGATTTGAACAGTCTGCTGCACACTGAATTTTAAAGTGTATAATAAATGTCTTGTTTAGCTTGAGGGAGGCATGCTCAGTGAAAGATCACACATTGTGGCTCTGGCTTCCTCTAAACGCATTATGCCATTAAAAGTAGATATCTTTCCCATCGCTCCGACAGCCTATCAGTGCTCACTGAGATGGGACTGTGGTTAAAAAATCTATTGTAATCCTTCTGTTCTTCAGCTGACTATCACATCCTTTATCCCTGATTACAAGTGGAAAGCGTGTGTGAAAGATAAAAAACAAAAAAACAGAAGGTGCATGGAGGCAGTGAGAGAAGACGCGACCAAGAGAAACCGAAGAAAAAGTGAATAAGAGAAAATAGCGGAGGCAGAACGCAGCGGTTTGCAGTCATCACTCCTCCTTGTACAATGTTCCATAAAACAAACGAGCCCTGGCTTCTGTAATTACACTGGCGCGATGGACAGAAAAGAGAAAATGGCACAGCATTCCACCAAATGAACTGTCATAGCACATGCTGAGAGGGGCGGCGTAGGCAGAGCATGAGTTATCACTGGTAAACAAACAGAAGCAGCCATGCATGTGCACACAAGACACTCCAGGGAGCTGAATCCGTTTGCATTGAATCTACATCCTCATTGTGTTAGTGCGAGGCGTGTACCTTTCTGTCCACACAGGCCACTGAGCGCCCGGCCATACGGTTGGCTACGTCTCTGTGCAAGTTTATGTCGTCATTCAGCAGATCCTCAAAGCGGCCGTTACGAAACTTAAACAGCTTGTCAGAGTATGTTGTCCGACCTTCGTACGAAGAGATGCAGAGTTCAGACAAGGCAAAGATTGTAAGAGGACAGGAAAGAACACATTTAACAAGAGGCCGCTGAGGCTGATAGTGAGAAATGCAGAGTGTAGTTTAGTAAAAAATGATAAAGGTGAGAAGATGCAGCTCTGAGGCTTTCACATTGATTAATAGTCGCTCACTGCTTATCTGTTATCTAAAGGCGAGCGCGATGAGATAAGCTTCATATGTGCATAATGATCCACACTTTGTCTCTGTGCAGACATACTGTACCTGCAAAGGCATTGTTGGTGTTGAGGACGTAAATCTCCTCCCTGCCATCGCCGTCTATATCACACGCTGTCACCCCGATGGCGTTGCCCGGTCGGTCTCTCAGGGCGTAGAATGGTGAGCTGCAGTTGTCCACCGCAATGTTGATGAGCCTCTTCTTCAGCCTGTCGTACTTCAGGACCAGGTTTGGACCATTGTAGCTGTAAACACAAGTGACACGATTATCTTTTGTGTTTCTATGTTTTCATTCTGACAGATAATGATAATGATGATCTCTCAGTCTCAGCAAAGAAATGTGTCCGAACAAATTGATTGACAATCATACAAATTGATCAAAACATACTGCAAATAAAACTAGCTTATACAATATGTGCTAGTGTGCTAATCAGTGATAAGCACATTTTGTATGAGCTGTATGCATGTATATACATTGATTGAAATTGCTATGGGATTGCAAACTAAAACAATTATCTCTGAAATAAGTTAGAGCTGAAGCTGCCATTAAATCAGACTCTATGGGGTTTTAGGCGTCCTCGCACGCCCAGGATACCTGCAGAATTGGATGTCTTGGCTAAATGACATTTATTAAGCAGGGTCATTTTGAACCATCTATTTTCAGTTAAGCGTAGAGGAACTCATTTCTGCTTGACTGGATAAAAGCAGGGCTTGCCAAACTGTTCCCATCAATGGCCTTCATCCAATCAAATCCATTTTCATCAGCTGAGTGAGCCCTGGGCCACTTGGAAGTTACCATCTCTTTTTTGCCTTTGTCTCAACCTTTAGCTCTCAACACAGCAGTAATTTTATCTGTGAGTTCACTTGGGAACAATCATGACTTTCTTCAATTGTACCAAAGGGCTCATAACACTGTCTCCACTAAAATAAGTAAGAGACATTCGATTTTTGTAGACTATTCTTTCTAATACTACGGGCCTCACCCTGCCACAAACACCTCTAGATCCCCATCTCCGTCCACATCGGTCACAGCTACTCCGTAGTTGAGTTGGGAAGGGTTGTTGTCGTAGTCTGGAGGCAGGATGCTTCTGGTTATGGCTGAGAACATGGGCTCGGATCTCTGTGCACAAATCTCGGGCACAAAGAGGAGCAGCCACAACCACATGCTGACCTAGAAGACAGAAGATTACGTCAACAAATGAATAACATTTATTTATTCTCTGTAAGATGCTGACACACAGTGCAGTCTTTGATCCGCATTGTTGCCCATTGAATAACTCTCTCACCCTGTCTCCATTTGAAATACACAATGCATTTGTCCTGGTACTTGAGCCAAATGGGAATCAAATAAAACCAGTAAGTCATATATTTTTAAACTGCAACACACTGTTGTTGCTAATTCCTCCGATCCATTGTGCGGCGGACATCAGCAGCTCATTGGCAGGGCTGGGTGCAGGACATAAACATGAAGATATAGCACAGTGATCAGCAGCTTTCTACAGGGTTAGATCTGAACAACCCATCACATGTAGACAGCCTGAGGAATTACACGACAGAAAATCCATACAGGGAGCAGGGCATTATCCAGCGACCAGTCGAGCACACAGGGAAAAGCGATATGACCCAATATAACTGACCCGGCGCGCTCCTTCTTCTGGGACAAACTTTAAATTGGGAACACTTTTTTGGAGGATAAAAGCTCTGTGTGATGTATAAGTGGCCTTTTATTGCTTGGGAGATAGAAAGTGAACACAGAACAATTGATGTTGGTGCTTTGTATTGTGTAAACAGGGGTGCTCTATGGGAAGCAGAAAAATAGTAAGAAAGAAGGAAGACACACAAGGTCACCGTTTCAGGGCTAAAATAAAACTCAAATTGTGATGTCCATTTTTACAGACACAACACATTACACACTGTTTACAAGCTGTCACCTTGATTTCTCTGCTCGGAAATGTATAAACACAACCTTGTCACAGTTTTCATACTACTAGACTGCTATTTCCTCTTTTTTAACTTTTCTTCTACTAAGTGTCCGAGTGATGTATGGTTCTTTAACATTTCCCTCAACAATTCAATTTGAGATAAAAGGCACACAGTGGCGTTTGAGTAATACTGGGGAACGCTCATCTGCAGAGAAGAGGAGCCACCTCCGCTGACACCTGCAGAAATATGGCCCAGCTAATGCTAGCTTTGGCAGGCGCCTGGTGATAACGCTGCAGACTGGAGAGATGCTAGACCACGCTAGGGTTAATTAACAGCATCCATGAGGACTTAGTGAAGGCATTTTCTGCATTACAAATGAGCTAAAGGCACAACTCAGGACAACATGTGGACTTGAGGCATCATTCTTGTGTGGCACAGAAGGATACAATAATTACAGAGGACAAAGCACAGACAAGTTTCTAGAGGAGACTGGGATAAAATATGATTTAAGTCTGGCTTTATTCCCACAGGGCTACAGCAGGACACTGGGCAGTTGCAGGTAAACTTCAGCCAGAGAACAGAACAAGTCAAGTGCCTCCTATAGAACATTAGTGAGTCAGTAAAAGAAAGGTTTACATTAGTCATGGAGGTGAAAAGCAGCTCTGTGGTCCTATATTTATCAGCTGAAGGACATACTCTTCTGCATTAACTGCAATAAAAACCTACTTAAACCTCAAGTGACGCTTCAGTGTGACTTTAGTAAGTGCTTTTGAAAACAATCCTTTTCAGGGTGAAACACAATGTTTATAGTAATAAAAAACAGAAGCACATCAAGCAATTCTCACAAATGCACCAGAAGCCATAAAGCAGCTAAAAAGTGGCGTTCAAGGCAGAGAAATGTTTTTGACTTGGTTATTTATGTTGGCATTAACAGGCCATTACCACAGCGTGCAACATCAGCATGTGCTTTCTGAAGCATTCAAGCCCAACTCTGATAACACTGCGACAAAGACCAAGCCACATCTTTAGTCTCCACACAAGCTTCTAAAAGGATGACTTCACTCACTGCAGGCTGGCCCCAGGGACTTTCTCTTTACTCCTCAAAACAATGCACTTTGAACTTACAAATAACTGCCATTTGGGCCACTTATCATCATGAAAAAAGAAAAGTGTCAAAGCTGCAAAATCCACAGAAAGCATAATTCCTCACAAATGGAAATATCACACACTGTTGTCAAAAGTAGTTTCTCATTTTTGCATAACTTCCCCACAGCATACTAATTCATTCCCATCCTTTTCTCTAAATACAACTTCTCAGTGTTAATTTATTATTATTACAAATAATAAAAATACTGCAGAATATTTTTTGTTAGAACACATTAAATGACCCAGAGTACACAAATGCTATAAACTTAGATAATACACAATTGCAAACCACTGAACAGTTTATCAGCTGTGTGTCTCTTTAATGTTAAACGTATTCAAATCTATTCCAAAACAGTTTCCCAGAATTATTTAAATTAGAAAGAGAAAAACATCTCATCAGGTCACCTCCAGTCACGTAAACTAGTCGCTTCTCCTGTTTCATTGCACAAAGTTGTATGTTTCCTTAGTTGCACTGAGGTGAACTTTCTAGCGGCTGTGAGAGAGAGTCATTCCCAGAGGAGCGCTACTTCCCGGGCAGGCAGAGCGACACGCGGCAGTGGTGGAATAAAGTCAGGTACTCACAGATCCAGAGACGCTCCAACACAGTCCTCCAACGAATAAAATGAGGTTTTAACAGGCTTAAATGTCACAGCACCGATTTCACTCTGGGTGTCCGCAACGGCGTTTTCTCTAGGGTTTTTTCCACTTATTCCCTTTACACAAGTTAGAAAAGATTTGCTTTATGAATTGACGATGTCAGGTTGGGGCCAATCGTGGGAGTGCTTCCTGAATATTTAAGAGGCTGACCAATGGCAGAGCTGCGGAGTGGAGTGGGCGGGCAGGTGATGATTAGGCGCTGAGTGCAGTGGGATGGGGACGCTGCTGCGCGCCTGATCCCTCTGGGACGCGCTCATTGCTTTACATCCACAGGCGACTGGACAGGACACACCGAGAGAGAAGTGCTATTTTCTCTCACTGACAAAACCAGACTGCGTCTACTTTACCCATGTAAGCTATTCACTCGTATGCACGTTTATTAACGCTACAAGGTCTTAACAAGCAAACAGATATGACACAAACACACACAAACAATGGCATCTTACCACTCCAAAACAACCTTTTTCTAATACTCACTGCCACCTAAAGATACATTTTGGTAGCTATTTTACAATCATTCCACCTTTCAGCAAGCATTTTCTCTATGCTACAAGTTTACCTCATACAAATTCAACACACACACATGTCTCTGCTGGTCACCGTTAATCACACCAAGTGTAAATTGCTTTTGAATGTGCTCAAATTAATCCAACGACGTTTTAATAGTCATTTGTCATATTATCAGAGGAGACCAGAGCGCTGAGCTCAGCTGTCTCCCACAAATGAACTGAAGCTTTAAGAGCATCCTGGTTTGCCCTCAGTCAGATTGCATGCAACAGTGATAATATTCAGAAATAATAAATAATTCTGATGATGAGACAAAAGTTGGTGCTTGTGGAGCAGTGGGTGTGTGCGTGTGCAGGTGTGGCAGGTTTACGGCTGCCAGATGTATAATTCCTATGTCATGCTCTGCTGGGTCCAGCCTCCCTGAGACCCCCAGTGAAATGAGTTGTGTGTGTTTGCGGATGTGTGTGTGTGTGTGCGGCTCACTGAAATGAGATGTTCACATCCCAAGGACGTCTCCCACCATAATTTAAACTCACTGGTGCTGGAAGACTTCAAACAGAAAGTGCTGAAGTCATAAACCAGCACACTTCTGTCTTTATTCTTATTGTCTGTGATCGAGCGTTGTAAATCCCCAGGCCGCAGTGGTGAATCAAACAAGGCAAATACTAGGGGTAGTAACATAACCTGCCCCAGAAGTTGACTTCTGACTAGCTCCAGGTTCTAAAATTAACATACATACAACACTGGCATGGCTTTTCGTATCATCTTGCATCATATCGTAATACTGTATAATTGACAGCATGACAAAAACACCAGAAATCCAAAGGCTAGACAAATACTCTTAACCTATTATTATCACCTGATCTACAAAGGGTGCACTGCTTTTATTTATACCAGCACTAAAAGCATATATCAGAGTTCACCTCAAGCCAATGACATAATGTGACTTTGACACTGACTGAAATGTTTTCTTTCCCACAGGACAAGGCAGCACAAATTCTCAACAAGATGGGCTGCTTTGCAAGTCTTAAGCTGCTCTTATATGCCACCTCTACGCACCCCTCTCAAACCAAGGTCAAAACCTCCATCATTTCTTTAAAGGTAATCATCTTAAAATAGAAGTTCTTTAGGTGAGGATGAGGGATGTCTAATGCAGAAAGGAGGGGTCGTACCACACCATGAAGAAATGTCCCGTTACCTCTTTAAGGGCTGTTGAAAGATGTGGTATGTGCTACACGGTGATGAATCTGCTCCATGTGCTAGATAGGAGAGCACTTGTGGTGTCGTTAGGTTTTAGTAATGGCTCCAGAGCTGTGTCCCTCTGGCTGGGACAGAGGAGGTGCTCTGCTTGTGCCAACAGGCCTGAAGCTGCCTCCTGAGAACCCACTGCAGCAGTAACTAATAGACTCCTGTAGACTTTAGCTAACAATCTGCTGTGCTTCAATTAATTTATCTCAATCCTGGTTTCCAACTATTTAAAAGTCCAAGATCAAGTTTTTTGTTTCTTGACTACTGTAATTTTATAGACCATATCTTTTTGAAAGCGCCTAACAAATAACTTATAAAATCTAAGCTGTGACCCCTGATTTGTAAACTATGAAAGGAGGAAGTCGACAAATGCTCTCTCACACACCCATTGTCACATCACATGCACATGTGTTTGGGGACATGCACAGCTTTAGAGTAGACCACCGTCATTCCACTCAGCTCACATCTCAAAGTGCCACAGAGCGATGTCAAGATTCATACTATTATATGTTCTGCTATTAAATACATGCAGCATGCAACAGTTAGATTTTCTTTCTCGAGTGTTGCTTTAGTGGTATAAACAATCAAAGACATTCTGGTGGGTTGTGTCCGAAGAGAGACTCAAAAATTAACTAAAATGTACTGTTATTACGTTTATGTTTATATTTATGTACATATTAGACTCTCAAACTATAGTTTATCTGTAATACAACATAAGAAGTATTATTTGATATGTTACACTTCTTTTTGATTTATTTATGTAACAAAAATACTCTGGAATACTGGAAATTACATTATAATTGTTCAGATTTTCTTGGGAGAGAACAGGCGGATATACAGCACAGTATATAAATATTTTAAGAAAAGATCATTTATTTGTCATACTGTGGGAAAATTCCAGTGTTGCAATGCACAGTTCAAGAACAACAAGGAAATACAAACATGCAATTGAACAGATGATTTTAAAATAGCAAAAATGTATAAGTTTATAATAGATTAAAACTCTTTTGTGCAACCATTTGTAGTGTTGTAGTAATTTAGTCGATTAATCAGTCGATGGAGTATTAGTCGACCAACTTTTTTTTAATCGACTAATTTCTTTACATTATAAGAATATGGATTGAACAGCAATGAATAGCAGTGAATTAGCTGATTTGGCTAATTTGACTGATTAAGCTAAACATTTAGAGTCAATCATTGGTCTAATTTGCCTTTTTGAAAAACATATAACATAAACACATGTTTCCTTGTCATTTTCTGCATAAATTATTGGTTTGAAATATTTTTAGTCTTTTGAGCCACAGTTTTGGTTAGATAAATCATCAGAGAAAAGCTTCAAATCATTTTCCGTAACCCTTTTTAGTTGATTAATCGGTCGATTAGCACAAATAGTTGATGAAGTTGCATCAGTATACTGTAGTAATGTGTGTGACTATTATATTATGAACAACTGCAGCATATGGACTAGTGCTGGGCAATCTGGGAAAAAACATAATCATGATTTTTTTTCCTCATTTTGCTTAATTTTCTATTCGATTTTGTTTAACCTTTTCAAAACCAAATTAAAAATGCCATTCATGGACATCAACAAAACAAAAACTTTTTTATATTTCCCATTTATTAGATTTTTTGAAACTGTATATACATTTTTAAGTCTCAAAATTTGACTTTTGCTCCAAACTACACATTTTTATTGACAAAAGATTGGATTTCGATCTTTTCGATTAAACCCACCACCAAATAATTGTCGATTTGGTTAAATTCAATCTCGATTTTTTCGATTAATGGCCCAGCCCTAATATGAACAGAATACATAACCAGTGAATAAATGTACGGTAAAGTCTCTACAGTAAGTATTCTGATACATTTCACTATTTCCAATTTTTAAAAAGACGCTGTATTTGCTGTATATCCAAACAGTGCATGTTATTTAGTTGATCCAGAAAAAAGTTTGGTAATGCAGCTCAACAAAATAAGTATGCACAATGTCAATTTTCCCTTGAGTTTCTTTACACATGTGCGTTGAACTGTGCTGCCCTACTCTAGTTTCCCTCACATATGTCCCAGCATGCAGCACTGCACTGCCTGGTCTCCCCTGCACACACACATATATACGGTACAGGCTTAGCAGGGTCATTCATACATAAGGCTCCCTGACAGCTCTCTTAAATGTCCTTGGCAGCCCTCCACACCCTCCTCTGTTTCTGCCCCATCTCCACTCTGGCCAAACCTCTGATGGATGCTGCCATATTTCTCCTGCTCTCCTCTTATAACCAGTGGGCCCTGTAATGCATGACGCAATCTGTGTATCCCCCATTACACGTGGTTTGTGAATGAACCTGTTTCTGTGCATGGCTGGCAGGATGACAGGCAGAGGATGGAGCACACAAGTTATTCAATGGCATTTTAGATCTGACTAATGTCTCACCTCAAGTTTGGAATTTTCTTGACCAGGTGTATCCAAACTTACAGTAATTCTATCATAACTGAGATAAAATTAAAATTAAAGCAATAGTGTGCAACTTCAAACCTGTCCAAGCCTGGATAAAAATTGAGAATGTTTAACAGAAAAGCAAAAGCTACATAAAATGTGTCAAAAGCTATATTATTAGTCATAGGATGTCATAATTGATCTATTAAAAATCATAATAAACTGTTGACCTATAGTACAAAAAGGTGAATAATTCGTTTGAACAAAAAAATAAGTGAGAATATGACAGCAAGCATGATGATTTTGTAGCCTTGAAATACATAAAATCTGTATTTAATTCAGAACATGTTTTACTAAGCTATGACAACAAGATTGCAATTGACTTCAGTGTTTGTAGTATAAGTTTGATTCATTTAATCTACTAATTGTTAAAGCTTAATTACTCATTACAAATCTGCACAGAATGATTCTCTTTTTTGTCTTCAATCTCAACAGTTCCCAACTAGTATTTGTTTTTTACACCATAAGCATTTGTACACACTTTCCAACGCAACCCTATCAATCACAGTTTTAATTTAATATATGAATATGTGATTTATGTTGCCCGAGCAGAGGATATAAATCTATTTTGCCGAAAGAGGGGGCTAGGAGCGTTGATGTCCCCTATTGATTGGCTGGCTTAATAGTGTTTGTTCTTTATAGCTGATCTCAGGAAATAAAGCAAATAAAAGGACAAGCGAGCGTTCCGTCATAGGGAAGATGATGATGGGAAAGAGATTGTGGAAAATAGTAAGTAAACAGTGGATTCAATGAAAAAGACCCTCTATGTTAAAGAACATGCATACAAGCTAGACTCATTATACTGTTCTGAATTAAAAAACTGTGTCTCCCACAGGACTGTAGTGACAACTGCAATAAGCGGCGCTCCCAGGTCTCTGTGTCCTTTATATGTCTAAACGCTAACCTTTATTGACATTTTGCCAGCGCTCGGCGAAACGCAGCGTTTCTTTTAAACCCTTGAAGCTGGAACTACATGTCAGTCTCAAGTCATAGCTGCAGCAGCTAATACACAATGTCAGGCCATTATTTGCTCTAAGACAGTGTTACAATTCTCAGAACATTTGTCAAGTTGATTTCAGAAGCAAAGTGTCAATATTGCCTGGAAAGCAGAGTTAAATTTGTCTTGCCATGTGGAGCTGAAGGATAAGAATTTATTTTAGTTACAGAAGCATTTATTTAAAAGTGCACCCTGTAACTTTTCTGATGAGACCACTTAATTGTCTCCATGAAGATGATATGGCTTTATGGCTGGAATGTTCTATTGCATGTCATAAATGTTATACATTTTACATTATTGAATTAATTTTAATTGCTCAAAAACTTCTAAAACAAAAATTTAATGTGAGCAGGCTTACCATTCCACAGATCTGACCTGTCACTTTGCCCAGTGATGCCAACTGCTTTTCTCTTTAAATGAGTTAGACTGAACGCAAAATGCAAAGTAAACAGTCTTTAAAAGAGTTTTTCGAAAACACGTTTAGATGTTAAGATTTAAACCACAGTTAACTTGTATTTTTAGTAATAAATTTTCCACACATTTAGCTGTCAAAGAGCTTTGGTCAAAGTCATTGTGACTGTGTAAATGCCCCAGCAGCCTGAAGCATTACAGTTCTTATGGTGGTTGCATGTTGCCAGAGGAGGATCACAATTGTGCTTGTACTCCATAAACTGGCTATTCACCTTGTTAAGAGTTAATCTATCACTAAAATAGTTTAGGGTCTAGATAACGTGTTGCTTGAATGCACTCTGAGATCTTGACTGTGACTTTCTCCTTCTAGGTCCACGAGGAGAGGTGGAGAGCCAGGCATAAATTCAGCACATTAGCCCCTGGATCCCTGATGACAGGTCCCGCCCCACAGCTGATGTAAACCAAACTTCTGTGGAGAGATGAAGCGGGCTGTCAAGACCACAGCCCCTGTCACTCGGCCTCCGTGATGCCCATCGCACATTAATAGCAAATCGATCCCAAATGAAGAACGGAGGGAAACGAGGAAGAAACAAAGGATTACATCTGTCTTGTGTGAAAGGATGTGTGGATAAGGTTTGTAAGAATGACAGGAAGTTACTTTGAGTTACTTATTGGCTGAGGCAGTTGTTTTTAACTGTGACTGATGCAATGCAGATCTAACATTGTGTCCACTGGTGTTGAAAAAGCGTGTTAAAAGTTGGAAGACTATGGATTTCAGAGAAACTGTGATGATAGGACAGTGATCAGAAGTCCTCCAGATCACCAATGTGTCTGTAGGAAATGTCTCATTCAATGCCACGGATCTGTTTAAAAAACAATAACATTATGAAAAAATTAAATGGCACAATGCAATTTAGTAACAAATGTCCAAAATATGATAGAACAAAACAATGACTTTATTGTATCACATGGAGTATTTTTTTTAGCTGAAAGAGAAATTTACTCTAAGTGGCCTCTCTAAGGAAGGAAAGTAGAACTGACTAGGAAAAGACATCAGATCATCAAATAGTTCTCTGCGCACATGTAGGTTTATTTAAGTCCACCATCTACTCATCTCTGTCATAATACTTCAGAGATAGGAGCACTGTTTCACACCATTTTAACTGACGGAAAACTATATAGTTAATGGCTGGGGTTGCAAAATATATAGCTTTGAAATAAAATTTTATGATCCCAATAATTTCCAAGTATTTTACAAGCATCAAATTAGCCTGTTAAATTTGCCTACTCTGTAGTTTGGATCTCTTCAAACTATTTTTTTGAATACATGTGATTCTTTCATTAATATAGTTTTAGTGGCACTAGATTTAGCAGAGAAATATGTAGAAAGGAGTGTGTCTGAGCAAACAAGTGAATCAGACAGGCAAAGAGTCAACACATTGCCTACACAAGTGAACTGTGGTGTGAGACAACAGGGCTTTGTTGTAGCTGTCATAAGCATTTGTGCTCGGGTCCACTGACACACTCTGAGCCCCTGCACTGCTGTCTGCTCACTGGGGTAATCAGCCATTCTCCTGCGAGGTAATTCCTGCTCAGGAGTGCATATGGCCGACACTGCGGAAATTCATTTTTTGGTTTAATTTCAGGCCTATTGATCGTGGAGCGCTTTACGGCTGCATGACATCCATAATCACAACAATGGTGTGACAGTGCAGATAAATAATGTGGCAACAGCGCGGTGCAGAGAAGGAGGAGGATATAGGAGAGAATTGAAAAAAGCCCAAGCCAGGTCCCATCTCTTACTGCATTCTGTATTAATTACCAAACTCCACCCTAATACATCCTCCCAGTCGAACCCCCTTACCTGATTGATCTCCCATCACACACCATAAATTAGCTTTCTATATCCCAAAACTTATCTGAGATCTGTTTGTTTAAGCATCCATTAAAGATAGGAGCCAGTGCTCATCGGTAATTACTACAGCTACTGTAATATCTATAATTATTATGATTAGTGGAGCAGAATTAAGTTACTGCTTAAAGCCACAGGGGGCTACTGCATTATCACCAGGCTTTCTTTTGCTGTAGCAGTGAACAAAACAGGGTTAAATGCATACAAGCTGTGACAGTAGATGAATGCTGAAAAGCCTGAATTGTTGGGCCAAACATTTAAATTGTAAAGTCAGAAGCATGAAATGAATTTGTTCTACTGATGCACAATGACCAGTATAGAGTGAGCCTAGGCTATTCCCGCTTCGTAATCAGATGTTTGGAGTCTATTAGCAATTTGTGGACATATGCATAGACCATAGACAATTGTACTTTTTTATTTTTCCATTACACGTTGTGGGTTTGTGGAGTGCCCGGAAGAAGTCATCTGCCAGATACTGCACAGACAGTACACTACTTAAACAACTGTCTTCTTCAAGCATTTTACAATAGTAAGTAGTGCTTCTTTCTGAAATGCAGGGGCGAGGAATACAACAAAACTCATTTAAAATTGTAGATATTTAGTTGTAAATGTATATGTTCTGTCTAATAATGCATCTGTATGAATAATGTATAATAGAAGGCTTTCTAGCGGCCGCGGCAAAATGCAGCCGCGAAGCAGTATATGCGGCCGCGAAGCAGTATGATGTGGCCCACCTTGGTCAAATGGCCATGGACTGGGCCACATTGCAAAAAAGCCTGGGAAACCCTCTGTATCTGATTACATGAACAGTGTGGATTTACAGCAACATAATACTTGAAATACGACTGGCCATCATAATAAAGTGGCAGGACTGGGCCACATTCTTGTTAGATCTGGTCAGCTAAAATTCAGTGATATTGTTTTGTTCACTTTTGTTCTGGCTCATAAATTGTTCTCTAGTCTTGTTCCAAATGAAGGTTCATCCTGAAGTACCAAGTCATCTTCTGCTTTCAGGTCAAGTTTTCTCCTCAAGGTAAAACAAAGTGATACGTGAATACCATAAAATGTTATTGGTGATCTTGGGCCCCACACATATCTGAACATTCTTCTACTGCACAAACATGTACTTTAGAAAAGCTCATATGCAGTGTTTATGTGGTCAGAGATACTGCCTGAGTTCACTTCAGGCCTGTTATGGTGCTGTTAAATTCAAACTTAGCAGTTTTTCCACTCTGCTTGGAAAAACTGGAGTTTTATGCGTAATGTAATGAGACGTGATAAAGTGAGCTTCACAATGAGACCTTTCATAGTCAAATAATAATGCTTTCGAGAAAATGGCTCTGAAGTGATGCAGCAGTGCAGAAAACATGACCCTGCTTGTTGTTGGTGACTTAGAGTACTGACAGCTCCCACTCATAAAATGTCTCCAGTCACAAAAGCGATAAGGATGCAGAGTTAATGCAGCTTGGCACGCGTTTTTATTTGTGCAGAGATGTGGGAGTCGTAGTGCGATGGCCCAGAAGAGTGCTATGGAACAGAGAGGATACTGTAACAGAAAGAAGCAGGTCAGTAGATACACGTATGGGGGAACTTCTTTGGCAATGTGTACCATCTAATTATCTTCTCAGCGTGGACATTAAGTGTCTTATTAAAATGTTACATGTTCACAGGGCCAAACAGCTGTAACATGAGCAGCATAGGTAACAGGTGATTTCTTCTCAGGTGTAAAATGTAACTAGACATTGGTGACAGTAGTTCTAGAGAGTAACAATAGCGTAACCCAAAGGATGAGAAAGTGGATGTAACTGCTGAGAAATCCATAGCACAGTTTAAGAATCCCTCATTTGGATACACTTTTATGAAACCCATGAGAAATTTTTAGTTTGCTTGTTTTTGTCAGATTGGACAAATTAAAGAAGGCTCAGTTGCAAAGTGTTGAAAGATGATAGCCTGCCTCAGTTATATATTATCTGTTTGTCTTAGGGCTGAAACAAGTTATTTGATTGATCATAATTGATTATTCAGGTAATTGTCATCTACTTTAGTAATGAAATATTTAGCTGGATAGACTTCCAAACATTCTATGTGGTGAGAAATTGTTTTTGTTTTAAACACATGCAGAACATGTACTGTTGTTGATCAAAAACTATTTTACCTTAAAATATGGAGTAAAAAATTCATAGTGACTGGCCTTTTACGATCACAACAATTAACCAAAAGAATTGCTAGACTAATTGATTAAGATTTGAGATTTAAATGATTAATATAACTCAACACACCACCAGAAAGCAAGCACTCTGTTTCACATTTTTAGTGAGCAGGTGAAGTTTTCTTGATACTAATTAGTGTTTCACCAAGTAACTCTTAGTATTTTTAAGCCTCATATTTTGAAATTGAATAATTAGCCGCTCTGAAGCTCTGCTGGCTTCTGCATGCATAATAAGGTTTGGGATGGTAACAAAACATTTCACTTACATTGTGGTTGACCACTGTAGCAGCTGGCTCCCCCTCAATGACCAGCTTAAGCCATTTGTATGTGCAAGGAGAGCCAACATGTTGTCTTTTTCAGTTGGGCCAGTGACCCTATCATGACCAGGACCTGTTAAGAGAACAGCACTCCCTTATCTGCATGCCCTTGGAGTATGCACCCATTGATATGCCACCTTGACTCTATCTTCATGCCAAGATGCTTTCAATTATGCGAGCCGCTGGAGTGAGGCGGAGCGTGGTCTTCTGAACGATGAAAACTGGTCTATGGTTAATGTGATCCTGCTGCTTTTCAACCCACAGGGATGGTTTCCATGCTGAGAGGGGATTAGCACAACAGCTCTTTTACCACCACTCAACACCATCGCATGACCCCATCACGTAGGCTGTTCTGTTCAGGCAGTGGGCCGCACGTGAAGCATTCGTTCTGACCATACACAGATTCTACGGTGTCAAACCCGGTTAGCCACATACAACTTGTCAAACCACGGGGACAGGATGTTGTCAGTCACACCAGCTCCACTAAAAGGATAATCAACATTATATATCATATTTTAGACAGGGTTAAGAAAAAGACAAACAAGGACACATTTAATGTTGGTTTTGTAATAAATACATTTACAAAGAAGACAATGTACAAAAATGCATCAAAAATGTGTACACCATTTTTTAAGAGAGAGCATGTAGAATGTGCATTCAAAATTTTAATTCCAGGTTTGAAATGTCTGCTTAAACAATATTAGTTCACTGTGTAACTTGTTATACAAAAATAGATTTGAATAAAAACCATTGTTTTATAACTTGTATGTTTTTTGTTAGACTAAAAACACTATAAAATATATCTTTCTTGAGCAGATTTACATCTTTCTAAAATTGTCTTTTGTGTCCTATAAGAGGGTCTCCTTCTGTTCCTTTAGCTGTAAAACATACCATATCAGTGTGGTATGAAATTGACATCGATAGAGAATATCCCAAAATAATGTTTTAACTTTCTATTTCAATGGGATTACGAATTTGATGTTACAGCCCCAGAAAGTTACAGGGTGTCAAGTTAACCGACAATGGCAACTTTTATTCTAAATTACAAAACCATTGGTCATAAATTCTAGAGGCTTTGAGCTCATACGAGACACGGCCTGTCCAGATACAAAAACAAAACAAAACAAAAACTCTGTATGCAAACTGTATGCAGGTTAAGGCACAGACACAAACAGTTTCAGCTGGAGGAAAATTAGTTATAGTTATTAGTTATTTATTGCTTGCTATCTGTCAGTTTTCATTCAAAACTATTGTAATGTATGGTATTTCATATTGAAATACCCTACTTTTAATAACTGAACAGAACCTTTTCCTCCCAGTTCTAATATGTATTGTCTGTCATTTTGTCGTTTCATATCAGTTGCACGTGTTTCCAGTAGAGGGCAGCAGTTCTTCATCAAATTTGTCAACGTTACATTTATCTGGTAAGTCACCTACACATGCCTTAAAAACCATACCAACTTTTCTGTCTTTAAAAAACATTTCTCTCACACATTCATCTAGCTTAGTCTCCCTCTTAGTGTTAAAAAGGGAGCTATTCCATCCCAAGCCTGTCTTAAAAATGCACAAAAGAAAATTTACAGCAGAGGCGCTGACTTCTGCTTGTATTAGCTGCTCTCTCTGCTTCCATCCCTCCAGCCTCCTCCCTCTCATCTCTCTCTCTCACCCTCGCTCTATGCCTGCGCTCCACCCTATAATAACGCTGCTTCACGGCTCTCATTTAGAGTGGTATATATAGA
Organism: Mugilogobius chulae; assembly: GCA_038363315.1. NCBI lineage: Eukaryota > Metazoa > Chordata > Actinopteri > Gobiiformes > Gobiidae > Mugilogobius > Mugilogobius chulae. The sequence continues at coordinate 50,561,920 of CM076398.1, read as the reverse complement.
AGTAATTGTCAGGGTGCAGTGTAGAGACTGGGCAGAGCATGTGTGCACTCTCTCACCGGGCTGGTTCAGTGTAAATCTCATGGTGGGACGTCCCGACATGAGAGGTGGACGTGCAGGCTTACACACTTGAACTTTCACTACGACCTCAATATAATATACTCCACCAAGCTGATAAGGCTATATATACATTGCTATATTGAAAATCATTAATCTCTTGTGTATCATTTGCACTCTCAATGGGGCTCATAATGTGTTTTCCCCCAAATAGGACGGTGTAATTACATGAATGCAAGAGAGCAGTTTTCTTATCTGTAAATATTAATGGTGCCAGGTGATGACTTAAGGAACCAATTTATTGTACACACTGGTTTATGTATGATCTATTGTTGTGCACACAAATGAAATTATACTTAATGGCAATACACTCTAGCCATTAGAGCCTGTGCAATGATGAGTGTATGCAGAGCAGCCTCTTCTCACAAGACTCCTAAAATCAGATTCCTAAATCCATGGCCATACCTGTCTAGCTGAATGAGATGGAACATTGCCTTCCAAAAGAGGATGACGACAAAGGTGTGTTACGCAGTGCAGTTGTTGTGTGATTTGCCAGGTAAAGGCAGTGGGGTGGGTGTTCTGGAAGCTTGTATAGGACAGGTCTGTCATTGAGCTGAGGTGCACACAGTCACCATTGTGGAGCTGTCAGTGGTCCCACTCGGGTCAGGGCGGGGCGGCACGAGGCCCCTCTGGAATAAAAACATGTGCTGCAAACAGGAAGTGGCGCTCCAAGGATAAAATGAGAACATGAAGACTACACATGTTTGCTCATGTGAGTCCTGTAGATATATGATTTCTTCACCTGGTCCTGATGAGGCTCGATAGGCCCTCCATGCAAAACTGGCTCAGCACATGAGGAAAGCATTTAAAAGTACTTAGCCAAAAGAAAACTACCTTTGGCTTGATCAATGCTTATAGTACACTTATCAATATTAATCTGGTACTAGAAAAGCTGGATCGATGGATCCTAGAAACTATGCTATCTGTCTTAGAATATTCTGGTTAAAGACCACACACAAATCTATCTCCCTATACACAAGCAGGTGACATACTGGTCCAAGTCAGATCTGTGGAGAAGCAGAAACCATTAAATGCCTGTTTTGTTTTTTAACCTATTTACATGCAAAAAAAAAAAAAAAAAAAACATCCATCATGCTAAAAAATATAAAATACATTAAATATGCTTAATGCTTTAGTTTGAAATATTGCATATGACAAAGAGAAGATATAGTATTTCCCTATTCTGAATCCCCATGTGACATTGAAAATGTCTGTACATACTGCAGTCAGGTTAAATATAAATCAATATTAAAAGTGCACCAGAGAGAGGCTAAACCTGTAGAAAAAGGCTGCTTTAGTCCAGGTGCACTCTTTCATGTTTCTTCTTCCTGTTTGCCCAGAGGCTGACTGACCACTTCACAGTAGCCGTGTTTTAGTTGAGGGTGGATACGTCTGCCCTGAATGAAATCAGACTTTTGTTGTAAATTTCCTCTCCAGACACAAGATATCAGTCTGACTATGCTATTTCTCACTGTGTGCTGTTTTTGTTGCTGGGACTGGCCCGGCAAATTGACAGTTCCCATGAGTGGCGTGTTTGCAATGGACTCAGTCATCAAAAGGCTTAAGAGGCTCGTCATTGGGCACAGAAGACACTTGGCTTAATGTGTTTAATCTATTAGCTCAGAGCTTACCACAAAATGACTCTCTATTGAAGCAGGTGGAAAAAAAGTACACCACTGGCACCACTTTATCACCGACAAATAACTCACAGAATAACCAGTAGACAGACAGTTTGTATGTGATGTAGATTTATTGATTCACAGTAATGATAAATGAATGTGATTTTTTTGTTATTGAACTAGAGTTTTCCACTGACTCAGCCAGTGTCTATCCACAACTTTTCTCAAGGAAAAAATGTAAAACTAGACATGCTATATTTCATAGATGTATAGATCCATGTTGACATTATATTTAGACCACAGCTGAAAGCAACCTAACTCACATCACATGTTTAACATTTCAAGTCCCTGAGAGCACCACTGTCTGTGAAAAGAAGCACCAAGTAGCTCACACTGTCAGCACTATGGAAAACTGGCCATAGAAGTAATTTTGCTCTGCTATGTTAAGCACGGTCAACAAACAGTAACAGAAGGACTGTAGTAAGTACAAACTTAAAGTAAAAGATGACATAAAATGTTAAATAGCATAGAAAAGACATTGGCACTACACAGTCATACAAAATCACAATGCATCAAAACTCAGTCTTTAAAAGCTACATTGTTTCCAAATAAGTTCATACAGTTCAAATAAACATCAGACAATTAAAATCTGCTAAAGGAATTACTGAGGTCTACACTCATCTTTATGAGTGGCCCGTCTCTCACCAATTGTGTCCTAAAAACTGTCCATCAGTAAATTTAACAGAGCTAGCCCAGAATGACAGTATGGGAAACACATCAAACAATTAATGAGTAAAAAACAACTCAAGTTCCATGTTGTAAAGTAAATAAGTCAGACCAGTGTTTGGGAAAAAGCTTTGAGTGACTTATTCCGCGAGTCATTTGAGATAGACAAGTTTGTTTAACTTGTCCAGACAAACATGTTGTTTTCTGTTGGGAGCTGAAGAAGCCTGTGCTTGTGGTTTGTGCACATCTCATAACACCGCTCTGGTGTAAAAACTGTGCATCTGCAAGCATCTCCACATCAAGTGTTTCACATCTAAACTATCTTTCATTGTGTTGTGTGGCCCCGGTGGGTCAGTCATGGGCTTATCCGTACACTTCCTTTACACCTCTATAGTGTTCTTTTTAAAGCTCAGTCTATATCCTAATCTTAACCATAACCTTAGGTCTACCCAAACAGATGTAATTAAAAGGCTTTATATGCTCCGAGAGAACAGCCCGCCTCCAAACCACAATACTGTGGTTTTGTCAAAAGGCTTTCTCTCCCATCAGTAAAGGCTGAATGGAGCAACTCTCAGTTTAATATGTAAAATAAAATACAAACTTCAAAAATTCATAGGCATCGCTGTACAGTTATTACACCCTATAATCGTGAGAACTGTTTTCTGCTGAAGCTGTAAAATGGTCTTGAAATTAAACATAGTTAATAAGATTTCACTTTGCACGTGAAAACCATGAATAAATATATGACATAAATAGAACAAATACAAATGAACATGAAAACATAAAATGACCTAAAACCTCAATAAAAATCTGTATCATTGAGACTAAAACATAATGGGACAAATTTCAAATACTGACTTAATAAAGTGCTTTCTTTCATGAACATGACTGAACTAAAAGATAACAACAGATCAAGGGTTTAGCACTAATAAAACTATAAATTTGAGTAAACCAAAGTAAAATAAAATGTTTTTCACTTAAAACACATTTAGATTTGCAGTACTGACAAAGAGCACCAGTATAAGTTGAAGTTTAAATACACATTTTTAAGATTACAGTTACAGTATAGTACCTAACAGCATGTATGCATGTCATCAGCTTTGCACAGAGACATGCAGCAGACTTTGTTGTTTTGTGATCACTTAAGAACCACTACAGTATTAAAATCGTTAGTTCATTGTCTTTTGAATTCCCACTTTTCCACATTCACCCCATTTTCAGTCTTTTCACTGAAATAAAAACTTTAAAAAGCAGATGCACCTGTTCTTTCCTTGTCAGTGCGATTCACGTCAAATTGTCCTTTCTTCATGTGATTTGTCTTGCTTTGAATCCACATTTGCGAAGAACATACTTTGTGGACAGACAGTTTCTGTGCTGCCTGTGAGTCCTCATGCCCCCCCACCTAACCCGTAAGTGTTTCTAGCCCTTGTTCAACGCCACCAAATTCAAATGATGTCCTATACAAAGTTGTTGTTGATTTGTCTCTGATGCTCAAACAGATCTTCCACTTCTGCACTGTATGCATCCCCTGTGCAGTAAAAAAGGCAATTAGACACAAATGACAATGAGATTAATTGTGATTATTATTCTGATGCACTCACCAACGTGACAGCCGTACATGTAAACTCTCTGTCCGTCATATCTGCAGCGACATCTCATAACGTTGTTCATGAAGTCAGACTCTGCCATGTCCATTGAAGGGTTAACCTCCACCTGAGATAAATGAAAACAGGACCGTTTTATGGTTGTCATTTGAATTTCCATTTATTTTGAATCTTATGTATTTGTCAATAAAATATGCTTTTGTTTAGACAGTTCTTTTGTAGCGGTAGTAGTATAGCCATGTCATGACACCAAAGCTACAAATGAAACTATCCAAAATAGGGCTGAAACAAGTTAAGCGATTAATTGTAACTCTCGATAATTGATTATTGAATTAATCGTCAACTAATTTAGTAATCGAGTAATTGTTAACTGGTCTTTATAGGTTCCCAACCATGTATGAACTGAAAAAATGCAATGACAAAACACAATCATAAATGAAGATAAGCTATTATCTTAAGTTCGGGATTTTTTTTTGACCACCATAAGGTTCACGTTCATTTACTTCAAGTTGATTCAACTTTCAACATCTTAATTTATTTCTAGCCTTTCTACCTCATCAGCGCAGCTACCTCCACTTATTCTACAGTAGAAGTGCCCATCAGTCTGTCATCTAAGGGTACTTTGCATCTCATGCATGCAGATGTACGTCCATCACATAAGCAGTCTCCAGTTCACCATCTGGGTCTTGTTGGCTTCTTTTGGGGGTTTCGAGGCCCGGGAGCCTGCAGCCAGCCCTTGAAGGAAGCCCCAAACCGGCAATAACGTCTCTGTTTCGTTTGTGCTTACATCTATTCAATAAAGTTCTTGCTTACAAGTTCTGAGACTGTGGTCCTTGCTAGTGAACTAGTACTAGTAAACACAATAGAGCAATTCTGAAATTTGCCAATAGAACAAGTAATTTATGTGTCTTTTTCAAGATCTATCTGAAGCTTAGGCATTGTCTGGAGGGAAATTTGTAAAAAATCTTGTAGTCATGTTACTTTTGCGTTCTGAACAACTAATCTATTGATCGAAAGAATAATTGCCCAACTAATCGATTACCACAATAATCGTTAGTTGCAGCCCTAATCTAAAATCAAAATATCAGTTTAATATATTTTAGTTGATTTTGAGCATTTTGTTCTAAAAATCTTATTTGTCTCTTCCATTATAAGTCTGGGTTTTTTATAAGGTGTTACAGGATATGTGAGTCATGTTGAGTGAGGCTGTAAAGAAAATATTAGATATGCATTCCTTTTTCTGCACTACATGACTATTAAATATACTTTTAATGAGCATATTATGCAGACATGGAGTTTGCTAAATTTGTTTTCAGACAGGAAATTAAGCAAATACACTAGTTATACATAATGTTGTTATGACTTCTGGACTAATAATGTGTTTTTGCAGTGTTGAGGCATAACTGCTGATACAACCATTCTCTTAATCTGTCCGAGAGATAACACAGAGAAGCCTTTCACTCTAATAGCTGCTCTGTAAACTGCTACACCCATTTTAAATACAGGTTACAAACAGAAACAGGGCAAAGAAAGGCAACCTGTGCTAAAAAGAGAGCAAACCTTAAAACATTGTAAATGCGCAAAAAACTGTCTCTTGATTTTTCAACCTAAATTACAACGTTGGAGTAAAGCATATGAGGTCTTCGCTTCAGCAGGGGCCCTCTGTGAATATGCCCAGTGAGAAACAAGCAGTAAAAATAAAGACAGACCCGGCAGAATTCCTTGGTGGCACATTAGCTGTTCCTAATGGAGAGGTGCTAGGTGGTGCTCCGGTCCCGAGAGGCAGTGCTTAATTTAGGTAATTAGTGTGTTTCATTAGCTCAGGGTGGTTCAAAAAGAAGACTTGGGGAATCTGTCTGCAGTGCCAAGGATTAGAGCAGTCAGTCATCATGTGCACTTTACTAGATAAGTGAAATAACAGCCGAGCGAGCTGGAGAGTCTTGTAAAAGTTGTTTGTAGTTTTCCAATTTTGGTGTCTTGATGAATGACTGTCGCTGCTTGCTTTTTCATTTTGTTTTTATCTTGGCTGGATTCGCTGAGTCCTTGGATGACCTGACCCTTCAACCCTGAGTACTTACTACTTTTGTGACTCTTGTTCATTCATTTTTTTATCGGCACACAAAATAAGCACAGTGTTCTACTTTATAATTACATGCAACCAGCCATAACTATAAAATGATCAGTGAGTAAGAGCTTATATATGTGTCTTCCAAATCTATTATAAGTCGATTGAATACATTTTTATAGGAGTATAGTGTGCAAGTGCAGGGTAATTACAGAACTAAATGGAGGGCACCCGCTCAGACACACTGTGCAAGCCGCTGTTACACAAGTCGTCTCCCACAGCCAGAGGGAGGTACAGTAATTGGCAGTGTGCTAAGATTGAAGGACTGCTGCATGCCACGGGGATCAGTAGTCTCAACTGGAGATGGACATAATAGGAGGTGGTCTCATTGATGTGTTTAACTCAAGTTGCCACAATGACTCGACTGATTGAGCAGGGTCAACATAATGACAGGCCAATGGGTGGTTGTGGCTTGTGATAGCTTTGGGAAGGTCAGAACCATTTACAGAAAGGAGAGATGCCCTTTTACATGGCAACACATAGTAAATTATGTTATGATGTCATTTGGGATTAATAAAGTTACTAAGACTAATGACCTGGAAGATGTAGTCTCCTGGACGCACGTCGGTCACATCAACCCACTGACAGTCGATGTCGTGACGATATGTGTCCCAGCAACCCACCGAGATGCCCTGGTCTCCCATGTTGTAACAGGAAAACCGTTTCTGAACACCTACCAAATACATACACAACAATATATGGACTGTTTAATCAAGCATATGATTAGTAATAAATTAGTTTGATTAGTGGTGGTGATCATGAACATACCATCAGGGCAGTAAGTGTCTTCTAGACAGAAACTGGCCTTGTGTCCCTCTGCAACCCTGGAGCCATTGAGTGTGAGCAGGTCGTAGTGTGTGAACACCTCGATGCTGTGGTAGTGCCTGAGAGAGCAGAGAGGGAAACTCCAGGTGAGAGGCTGCATATTTCTGTCTGTTACTGTGTGCATTTGAGCTTCATGAACACTAGCTCCCTATGGCTAATAGCCGAATGACCTCACTGCAAGAGCATGAGCATGGGTGTCACCGTAACACCTCTTACAGAAGCTTGTTTAAGCACAGACTTGGCAGAGCTGTTTACCTCTTTCACGTGAAAGGAAGCCTTTGAATTACATCCACAGATCTGATGTGTTTTTGTTACAAATGTTAGCGTGACCAGAGCAGTATGGTCTACCCTGTATGTTGTTAAACGTGACTTGCTCAAACCGGATTGGTCTAGACCTTATTTCCACACTCTTGCTGCCACCACATTCTCTGTAATGAATGATGACAAGACTGTTTAAGACCACCTGTAATTCAATAAAACAAAAAAAAACTTGGGGATACACATGTTTATCTCTGTTATAGAAACAGATCTAAAGCACCCTTAGTTCCAGTCAAGTAATTACAGAATAACACTTTTAGAAAGAAATACAAATACACACACAGGATATTCTAGTAGGAGCAGGGTGACCTACAAGGCTCTATTATGCCAAGTCTGTTTTAGGTATTACGTGTCAATTCCTTGTCATATTATTTTGGGAACATCCCCTTGGAACAGCAATTCATACAACTTGTTTACGTTTTTATCTAACACGAATTACTTTCGTGTTATTAATTGCGTCTTTCTACACTTAGAGTAATCTTGCTAAATGGAACAGGTGCAAGTAAAAATATTTTAGCTTAGTTGCACAACTTCAACAAACCACAGCTAATCTGTTTTTAGTGTAATGTAATGTGGTTTTCCCAAAAGCGTCTCACAGTGTTTACCTATGTACTTAATTTAAGCATCAGTTATGCAGGTTCTTGTACCTGTGACACTGATGCCAAGTCCAGCTCTCTTTTGAGGCTTTGGGCCTGAAGTCGGAGCGGCCAAGGTTCATGATTCGTGAAGAGAAGCGCAGCAGTCGCCGGTGTCCATAGGGCCAGTTCATCCGGGCGGCAGAGGAGGACAGACAGTTCTCTTCGTTGGCACATGTGAGCAGGTGGAGTGGACGATCTTCCAAGTAAGTGGTCTCCTGCACGAGCTGCGCATCCACTACAAGGTCAGGAGCAGCTGAAGAGGACAGGGATGTGAGCTCTAGAAACAGCTGTGTGAGAGACTTTGAGAGGCTGGCTTACTCTCTGAGCAGGTGACGCCAGCCGCTTTTGTTCCGCCTCCTCGGGGACAATGCACGTGGTTGTTACGGCGACACTGCTGAATGGAAAGCTCTGTGCCCACACAATGAGTGCCACTGAGAATCACCTCTGCTGCGCTGGAGTCGCCGGGCCAATACCATGTCTCCTGTCAAACAGCAGCAAAAAGTGGACAATGCCAGAACTGAATGATAAACAATAAATATGGCCTTTATAGAGTATCTTCTGTTATTACCAGTTTTTAAGTATTTTATTTATTATTAAGATCTCCAGTGGTAATTTTATACATTTTCCATCTGGTACTAACCATCTGGTGAAATATTAATATTAAAAACTCTTAAAAGTCTACATTTTCAGTCCGAGCATTAAAATCTTATACCTTAGATATTTTTGTACTTCAAAGTACATAATTAGAAATCAATTTCAAAGATATAAAAACCGGTTAAGGCAGTCTGGTGCAAATTGTGCAGTGTGAATTGCTACCTCATGTGCACTGGCAGCAAAACCCAGTCCGAGCTGACGACACACCACCATGGCCTCGTCAATTCCCCAGTTCTCACTGCACACAGCCCCCAGCGTTTCCTTCCTCCGACATCCATCAGCACCTCAACTCGACCTTCAGATGGGACTCTGCCACCTGTCAGCCGCACCTGGAGCCCACAAATTACAGCTATGATATACATTTCCTTTTCCATGGAAACTCAAAAGGGTGTATGTTATGATGATGTCATTTTGTACCGTATGCTCGTTGCCAGTTTTTGGTACATTGCATCGTACTGAGGCATCCTGACTGTGTTTGAATGTCCACACGGCACTTCTTGGAAGAAGCAGTCTAGAATAGATCTCTCATTGCCCATACATTGTACATTGTTCATATGGATTGGTCCAGTGCCTGCAAAGCACAAGATAAACAGACAAGCAAATAGTAAATAATAAAATCACAACAGACAAAACAACTACATTGATGCTGATGTGCAGGGATGGGTAAAGAACACAAAAGGTCATTTTTAATACATATTTTTCCTAATTAAGCCCTCTTCCAGTTCCAATAGTCCATTTTGTGGCCATGCAAGTCTGCTCAAAGTAAAGACACAGACCTGGGGCCTTTCTGTAAACATAACTTATAGCCATTTAATTAGTGCATCAAAAACATTTAAATGACAAAACTTGCTTTTCTTCAGTCATACAGTGCACCTAAGTCATGTCAACATCATCTCAACTATTTGCACAGCCATTTTTTTGTTGTTCTAAATACTACTATGTATTTTTTTCTATTCAAGCTTTTTTCATTAAAGCTAATATTTTATTCTTTTACTGTTTTGATTCATCGCTCAGTGTTACACTTTAGCACTGAAGCAAGTTATTCTTTTAGGAAAGCCATTTCTAATTCTGATTCCTGTTGTGACAATGCCATGAGCATTAACAGATTAATTTACTCCCCAATTTCTGAACACGGCACATGATTTTGTGCAGTGGTTTCTCGTAGTGCGCCATAATTTTGGAAGTTACAAGAACAGCACATGTGAATGAAGAATGACTGTGGCTATATAATTACAGTACGCAAAAACATACAGCAAACAAAGGCTTGACTGTTTTCTTAAAACAAAAGATAAAAACTGCAAAAGTGGAAATGAGCTGCAGCTGAAATCAACATAAACAAGACCACAAAGACCAGAAGGCAAAAAAACTGGCTGTGGAAGGGCTGAGTTAAGGATGGGTTCAATGTTGGGGACAAAATTGCAGCTTAACCTAGCATTTTCTGTTGGCTTTGCTAGATTGTAGGCCTGGTTCCATACTGGTCACAGAGCGTGGGTTTACTGAGATAAAAAAGTCATATCTAGACCACTTCCTCTTCTATCAGCTCAGCTTAGACCACAAACTCCACTCCCATTCCCACTGTTTAAGTAATCTACGCAAACTGATGAGATTTTCACAATGAGCACTGACATACGGTACTTTAACTATACTCGTGGAAATCTATGAAACCCAAATTAGCGTTTTCATACAAGCATCCAGTGTGTCTAGCCCTTTCTGTGTGGAGGCGCTGTACTCTGTATCTATATGTAACTCCCGAGTGAAATTACACAGTGAAATAACAAAGTCGGTTGAGAAAGGAAATAGAAACAGTTTCCCTGTAATTTGGCTCACTGATGGCCATGATGAATGCAGTGATGATGGGAGTTAAGAAAGTTGGCACATGTCCTCAGAGTTTAGTTTTTCTTTACTTTCAACTCCTGACATAAATTCTGTAATGCTATAACTGTGCAAGGAAAAATCCTCCCTAAATTTTGACTTTGCCTGTCAAATAGTTTCTCAAAATACTTAGAGTTTGGCCATTGTGGGTAACGTACTCACTATGCAATCAGAAGGGCTGGGTTGAGGACAGAAGAAATAATGCGGTAGAAGTGCGTGAGTAATCCTTTTTTAAGCTGAAATCTGAGTATGTTTTACATTTTTCCTTATCTGATGTTAGCTTAAACTTATTGTGTATTTGTGTGAAGTCAAATGTGCATTTCTTCAAATCTGATGGAGACTCTATTCAAATCCACTGTGAGATTTTTGGTCTACCCACACGTCAACCGCAAATATTGTTATCACACTTGCTCTCACGTGCAGCCTCCTTGTCACAAACCAAAACATCAGATACGGTGAATTCCACTTCTCTTTTTTTGCTTCAGCTGCCTAAAACGTGAACCTCCATCTACAGTTTTGAAACAACTTACTCTTTCACAGAGAGTTTGTTCCTCAAAGAGTTTAATTTCAGCTGTTTCCAACAACATATAGACCTATGTTTATGTGGTCGTTCAGCAGATGGAAAATTATATGTCAGTAAAATGTCTAACAGGCTACTATGTTATAGAAGGGAAGCTGAAGGCTGACTTTGAAGTTGGTTGTTTCTCCATTAGCACATGTAAAAGATAGAAGGCAAAAGCGCTATTAACGTGAGAGGTGAGACATGATGCTCAGTAGAAGTGGTATTTTTGATGTGGTTAAGTAAACAACCTTAACTAGAGCCATTGCATTTTCTAATGTTACAGTAGATGTCCAGCTTTATCACTATATTTGAAGCCCAGTCTTGATAATTAAACACCTCTACATAAAATGGTTGCAATCCTTTCTAATTACAGGTGCATAAACCGTCAGAGTAAAACCAAACCTAGTTCTTTCATTTAAGCAAACTAAAATAAAACCTCAATGCCTAAAACTCCATTTTGAGAAGTTAACCGGTAAATGGGGCTGAACCTACATATTCAGCAATATGTGCCATATGATCAAATGAGAGCCAAACCAGCAGACTGTCATCCCGTATTTCATCCTGATCAGCATGATTAAAGACTACGCCCATGAACAAGCCATTGGGAATCTGTTCTCACGTTTGAGGGTGGGAACGCCACTGGCCCAGCTGGATTTGCTCTGAAAGTCTTCAACCTCAGTGAGATGAAATGAAGAAGACAACCCACAGCTCTTGAAAATGTTTGCTCAGTTCCAAAAAGGCTACATCTACAACTTAGTATCGGGATGCCAAAGATAACCAACATGGCTTCTAGGATGACAGTAGCACCAATCACAACAGGCAGTAAAACACTCAACTCCCAGGCTGTAGCGTTGCAGAGGGCACGTGCAAGGGCTTGATAGATAAGCAAAAATCTGTTAAGACATTTACATGGCATTCCCTAGATTGTGCTGCTCAAACTTTCCACACCTACGTAATTCCGAGTACCAGGCCTAAAAAGACACTTCAAAATATTCCTTAGCCCAGGAAGGACAAAAAGTTGAGTAGATTTATGCTCAAGCTGCAAAGGGTCCTGTGAGATACCATATGCAGACACCAGCCAGTAGACCTACCACAGTTTGAGAAACATTCAGAACTAGTATTTGAGAGTAATGAATCAGTTAATAAAAATAAAAATATTATGATTGTAAACATATAAGTCAACTAAGTTTCATTTCACTCTAAATTCAACCTAAAAGTCACATTAAAGTAGAGCTATAATATGCCAAATCTACTTTTATGAGCTTTTTTAAGGTTTTTTAGGAGTTGTTATGAAAGTGCTCCTTGTCATATCATTTATTCAAATTACTTCAATTGATTCATACATGTTTGAGTAATTCTGTATTGTCCTGCATTTGAGGCTGCTCATGAAATGTCCGGCTTCACCTACCTCCCATGCCCATGCACTTGTGTTCATTTTTAAAAAGAGTATAATACCAAATATGAAAAAAAGCAGAAAATGACTTCTTTAATAATCTCTCTCACATCCAGATCAAAGAAATGATTTGATTAACGTTTTGTTTATGACGTCAGTAATCATGAATAATCATCCAGTTCTCACTATAATTTTAATCACCTAATATAATTTTTATATTGTTAGATCGATATGTTCTTACCTTGTCCCATAAAAGCTCCATGTAATGCATCTTTAGCAGTACCAAATCCCAGCTCTCGACACACCACACTAGCTGCTGTTCTGTCCCACATGTGGTCCACAATAGTTCCCCATTTTCCATCTCGGAGCACCTCCACACGACCCTCACCCAGTCTGGGCCCTGCCTTCAGACGCACCGGCTGCAAAACAAAGCTAGATTCAAATCCAAACTAAACACAAATTGAATGAACTAACTTGAACATGAATTTTACCACAACTGGATAAGGGGCCTGTGGTCTGCCAGATGATATCCGAGCAAACTGTGGTCCTGGGACACATTTGACCACCGCGTGTCTTCCTTTGTTGCATGGTGCGGGACTACGTGGGATGGAGAGCTGAGCGCGACACTCAGACAAGCTGTTCTCTGTGCCCAAGCAGTGCACTTTCTCTACCCAGAAGCCCTTCTTTTTGGTCATCATGCTGAGCCTATGAAAACGAAAAAAATATTTGGACAATAGACAAAAAAAAATAATAAAATGCAGAACTGTTGAAATGAAACATTAGAAATAGGAAAACTACCTTGTTGATGCATCTGCAACCTTTGTATCCCATATTTTCCTGTATAACAAATAAAAGCATAACTGTTAGCTACACAGTATTTTATTGCACCAAGATAACTGACATACTGTATACTAAATGTTTAGTCATGGTGACCTGTGTCTCACATAAAAATAACTAGTGCTGTTAATATGATATTAAGGGTACAACTTCTCTGAGTACCATAAAGTTGTGCTTTTATTATTATTAGATTGATAGTTGAAATATAGCCTAAAAATACTCTTGAATTACTGTTTTTAAATGTGAACAGTTGAAAAAACCTGATAAATGTAGATCAACTAAATTTTCTGCTTTTTGATTAAGCTAAGCCTCCGTGTTTTTTGTGCTTTACAGGTTTCAGTAGCTTATATTACCATCTGGAATGTGGCGTGTTTGCAGTCCGCAGTGTTTACTGTGCTCAGATTAAATGGGCAGTGAATCATAAGCCTCTGCAGTTATAGACAACAGAGCTTTCTGTCTGGCCAAGATAAGGAGAAGTATTCCCAAGGAATGTGGGGTTAAGTAATTTGGCTTAAAATACCCAGTTGTAAATGTGTGGATATAATTCATATACATTGTCTACCTATACACTGCTCTGTAACACAATAAAGATTTGAATTTAAAGACAGGATGTAAAAACTATAAAAAGACAGAAAAACAGAAGCTATTTTTGAAATGCGTTGTTAACCTCCAAAGCCACACTAAGTCTAAAAAATGAACTTCAGTGATCTACTGGTTCCATTTCTGGGAAAACAAGGTTTAACCAAGCACAATCTCCAAACAAAACACTGGTACTGCGCCGCTGTGCACATGTGAGAGGGGCACGCACCAAACCGTTATGCACCAAGGCTCATTCATAGGACACGGAAGCAACAAAGACAAGCCCATGCGCCATGCCAAGGAGTCTCAGACCAAAACACATCAATTACATCAGTCCTCACACTTCACAGGGTAAAACACAATACATGCTCTGTTGTCACTGCACAGCTGCATAGCATCAACAATACAGTCGCAAGACTTTATATAGACATTTCATTGTTATTAACTGTCATTGGTTTTGAACTATATATGTACAATGCAAAGGTTTTAGCATCAAATCCCACAAATAACTTAGCCACTACTCTGGCTGCCAACAGTGTTAGATCATTTTGCAAACATTTGGAGACCTCTTATAGACACACATGTCCAAAGAAAACCAAACCAATAAATATTTGTGTCATAAAAATCAGACATTCCTGTAAAGCACAGCACCTGCCTTGAAAACAAACAATTTCAGGAGAAAACCAATGTTGATGTTCCCTAAAGGCGGGAGCAAAACATCCTTTATGTGACAGTAAAATGTTAATAATTTTATGTTTGAGCAATAGATCCAGAATCCAGATATTACATGCAAATTAATGACGCATGGATGTGTTGCCTTTTTTTTCTTTAGAAAAGACAACTCATAGAAAGATTAGAAACACACAGACATGCAGCACATTGTGTTATGTTGCTCTTTATAGAACCTTAAATCAGGCTTGTAAATGTAGTCGATGTGTCTGCCATGTGGACCTGCAGTAGTTGAGCGTCATCCACACACTTTCCACATGTCTGATTTATTTGTGTGTGAACACTGTATTCTTAAACCACATCAATGTAAATACGTGAATAAAAAAGCACAAGAAATAAAGAAAATGACTACTGTAAGTTACTGTATAAGTATTTGTAAAGATTTGGCAGATGGATTTAATTGAAGCCAGAGTAACTAGAAAAAGCATTTAAATTTGAAGAATTTGTTAAACATTCCACTACAGCTATTAAACTAAGTTGTCTAAAATTACTTTTAAGTGAGTTTTCCAAGCCACAAAAAGAGGTTGTCGGCCTGAGCAGAAAAATTGAAAGAATGGAAATAAATGAAAGTAAAAGGTCATTGGGAGAAATCACATAGACATCAGACACAGACAGTAAACTGGGTCACGCAAAGGCCTGTAAATGATAGCACCATCCAAGTAAAGTTCAGCCGAAGCCTAATTAAACATAAAACACCATTTTGGCTGTGAAATGACTACAGTGACAGAGGGAAACAGACAGCTGCTGACACAGCGGCTCTGCCCTGCTACTGTAATTGGACATATTTCACATGAGCCGCCCGGTGAGACTTTGGCTTGTCTGACTCTTGTTCTGAGTCTGCAGGTCACTCTTGTAACACTCGTCCTTCTGCTGCAGTACAGTCTGCTCTCTCTCACACACAACTGTAATTGAGAGAGTATTTTCACTCTCAGCAAAACCCTGAAGAGCCTCAGTCCTGACCAACATGTAATTACAGCATCTTCAGAGGCTCATCCAAGAGACACAAGAGATTTCTAAGAATGGACCCCGAGTAGGTGTCAGGGGAGAGGAATCAGTCTAACATGTCCTGAAAACTGGTTTGTGACGACTCATATTCAGTTGTTATTTCACAGATTCAAGATTAAAACTATATTGCAAAACAACAGCAATGTTAAGGCTGTTTATTTTGAGCTTGGCAAAGAATCTCCAGAGTTTAAGTCTGGATGAATGTGTATTGTATTGAATGTGTCAGTACCAAGTGTGCATGAATGGAGCGAGATGCATCAGAAATCAGCACACTAGTCTAAACAAATGTCACATTATCGCTGTCTAGGCTGAAAAATTGTGCAGGCAAGTTACTCTGGTGGAGCTTGTAGATTACATGAAACTAGATGCTCTGAAAAGATGCTGTTGTTTTCAGGTTGAAAAACAACACAGTGCCTTTGAAATACAAAACAGGTACCGTTTTGGAAGCAAACAAATCATCATGGTTTTGACCAGTATAGCTCCTGAGGCCACAGCAAAACAGCTCACTCTCAGTACAGCAGCCCAGATGTATCAAACCACTGCCACTTTAACCTTATAATTTACACACGATACAGACACACTGCGTTCCAACTATAGCGCTTGATATCATATTCATAAACAATACAAACGAGGGGTTATAATGTGGTGAAGGTCAGTGTTGCTTATTCTTGACCTTTAAAAAGATTTTCAACATTTAAATGAACCATTGACAAAACCACCATGTATTCTTCCATCTGCTTCAGAGTGCTGCCCTTTGTATTAGGTGAACATCTTGAGGTGCTGCAGTGATAAAAATTAAAAGAAGAATCGTAGGAGGCACCCAGCCAGCACAGCAAAAAGTAATGTAGTAATAAATGATCCAGCTCGGGTGACAATGAGAGAGAGTGAGGCGCCTGTACTTTTATGGTCTAAAATATGACTCCTGGTGATGCCCTCCTTGTACAATTGAATCCAGTTAAAGCATTGCTGTGTTCCCAATAACACCCAGTTCACCACTGACAACTCTATTCAAGGGCAAAGCTATGAGTGATTGAGAACGTCACTATGGACTCTGTATACAGTCTATAAAAAGTTAGAAAAGTCTATAAAACGAATATGCTCTATAGACCATCAACAGTTACAGCCTTGCAGCACCAAGAGGAATCTCGTCGCACCCTAAGAACAGAACCCGTGCTGTGGTTTGTCAGCAGTTGAGAGCAGGGCCAGCTGAGAGAGGGAATAACTGCACTGTGAATCACCTACAGCCAGGCACAGCTCCAGGACTAGCTTCAGCTGGGACAATCTTCCCAAGCGGGGCAAACGGTCACACAGGAGTTGGGTAATGACTCTGGAGTAACTCTGGAGTGCTAATGTGTGGTCCTAATGCGGTCAAAGAGCAGAACATTCCCAAACCGCACTTTCTTTTTCAGTTCGAGGAGTGGAAGTAAAGGCATGTTTCAAGCAAATAGACAGGCAATTACATTACAGCTACCTCAAGGTATACTGTCAGTGTTTTCAAGGAACCAAAAAGGACTTGGCATAACTCTGTATATTTGAAACTGTTACGCAAACACAATGCAGACTTCATCATTGGAAATTAATTTAGCTGGGTGTATATCTCCCAATTTTTCATTGCACAGAAATTACACATTACTTGTTCATCTGACCCATAGAGAAGCCCAATTCAAAACATGCCAATATCATGTCAGTAATTTAGTTATTTAATGGTAGTTATTTTCCCCTAAGAATGTATGAATAAGCAATCAAGTTAAACTTAGAGACAAACACTTGTGATACCAGCAGCACAATTAGCAGTTGCATTTTCAGTATTTCAAGTTTTAACATGGAGCTGTAATGGAAGAGCAGTAAGTGTAGGATAACATCTCTAAAGACACAGCACTCAGGAGTCAAAATGAGGTGAGCAGAGGTGATATGACTTCACAGGACTTTATAGAGAGGCCAGTGCTGAGTGGACAGTGATCCCTTTATCATTCTCTAAAGCTGAGAGAGACCAGGGCTAAAGGGGGCAGGAGAGAGGTGGCTGCAGTGAAAAGATAAGGCCAACAAAACACATTTAACACACAGTGGCTCTTAATAGGATGCTACTGTAGATTCTAACCTCTTATGATATTTTTAACACTCGCTGTGCCACAGTCAGCACACTGGCTAGGTGTGTTAATTAAGGTCAATCACTTTCATTCTCACCAGAGGCAGTGGTTAAGCTTGGACTTACTTGTATGTTTTGCTGTTGTGCTGGGTAGCCTCTGGAAAGCCGAGCATCCCACATACAACCCTGCTGCTGTTTAAACTCCAGCCCAGGTCACACACCTGCCTCCATCTCCCAGCATGCTTCACTTCAACAACGCCTTCTGTGATCAAGCTCTTACGCTTCGTGGCCATCAAGATGGGGCGCAGACGCACTTCCTCAATGCGGACTTTACTATGACCCTGGAGTGTGAAAGCCAAATGTGTTTTTAAGGTGATGAGTTTAATTAATAAGCACAACTTCTTTTTCCAACTGTACCTGATGATGATGGGGTCTGTTGATCCTTGGTACTTCATATGGATGTCCATTTCCATAGTAGCCATAACCTGGATGCCTTCTTGTGGAAACTAGACCCTGCCACTGAGGTGCAGGGTTCAAATTGGGCCTCAGAGAAGTGTGTCCTCTACTGGCTGTTTGGTCCAACCTGCGCTCTGAGGCGCACACGACCCCCAAGTCTTCTGAATGCTTACAATCATTCACTCCCCAACCATTGTGCTTGCACTCCTTCAGGGATGTCTCAGAGCCATCACAGCGCACATTGTCCATCCAGACAGGACCTTCAAGAAAAATAGGATCAATTTAGAATGACATTTGTTTGAAAACCAATGATCCTTTAATAACATTAGACATTTATGAGCAGATTGATTTTTTCTCAATGTGAAAAGCACTAACACAGAAGGCTTTGGTAACTACTGCTTGTCTAATCCACTAACTCTTGTCTTTAATTTAAATCTAAAAAGCAGAGCAGTGAAGATCATTTGTAAACCACAGCAAGTGCTGCACAACTCTGAAGTTTGCGAATGCTGTCATTATACTCAAACAAAAAAAGTCACTTAGTTGTTATACAAGGCTCAGGCTGCCAGGCCGCCTTAATGAGATGTGTGCTACAATTAAAGCCAAGATATCTTTGTCACTTTATAGGCATGGCAGCCGACTTATTTTAGGAATCTTAAATGGTGGGCTTTTTACAAGATCACCCTAGGGTTAGGTAGTTATGAAAGTTTTAACAGAGACTACTGTAACCCCAAAAGTTGGTTTTGTCAGAACAGAACTCACCTTCTCCCTCTCCGTACTTTGCGCTGTGTGCCCAGGTGATGGCGCTGTGAAAACCCAGTTCTTTACACACTACATTGGCCAGTTTGATGTCCACCTCATCGTCGCACACGGTGCCCCAGGTGTTGTTGTGCAGGACCTCTACACGGCCCTCGTTCGGACCACGTGGAAAATTTCCCGCTAGTCGTACTTTAGCTGCAGGCGCACGAGTGATCTGCCCTGCGCTGACGTCGTCCTGCGTGGTTCAGCACGAGATGAAGTGGACAGGGACAAGAGCAGGAGGACCAGGCCGCTCAGAGACAAGGAGACACTCATTCTGACTGCGGGATGACTTCTGTTACTCCTGGTCAGTGCAGAACACAACAGTTTATGTTTGTTACATCATTGCTGAACACAGATGTCCAGGTTTAAATACACTATAATGACACTCATGCGGCACCAGTGAAAAAGTGTAACTTCATCTGACTTAGAGGGACAAATTGGGACTAGGGCAGGTGTCCATAATAAAATCTAGTTTTAAAAAGAGAAACCTTTGTTGAAATTAATAAATTAAAATAAGAACATCAGAGACAGGCCCCATTCACCTTTCTACATTTGCACAATTCCATAACTCTTAGTTTGTCCCTTGTCAAATAACTCTGTGTGACATTGTCTGCACAATAAGTAGACAGCAGCTTTACCAGTCTTGTAAAATGTTGTGGATGCCAAAAACACAGTTATAATTGATGCTTGTGTTCTAAGGCATATAATTAAACTTCCAGAAATCCACTTTAGTATCACAATTCAAGAAAATAAACACTCCTTGGGGCTAACAAACCAGACAGAAACATGTTGCATGGTCCTGAGGAGACATATTGAAACACTAAATCTCCACAGGCCACAATGGTTTACACGCTTGTATACTGAGGGCTCTATAAGTCAGAGTCTGGGCATTTCAGACCTCAAAAAAATATATCAACTCTACATCTTATCATCAAGAGTCAAAACCACAAAGGATAAATTACATCCTTGTCCTGCTACACCTGTTACACTTGAACAACAAATGCAGTCATTAGGACTTCAAACTTGTTAATAAAAGCTGCTACATGCAAAAGTTGACTTACCTGACAGGCACAGTGTGGCACTCCTGATGTCACTGACTGTAGCTGGGAGAGAGTCACTGACTGGAGGATTGTGGTTACCAAAAGCTCTTTCTCAGTCCACCCTTTTCCCTCCTTCTCCACATAACCCTCCCAGCATCCCTCCCTTACTCCCTCCTGCTGGGCTCTCTTACCAACTTTTGTAACTTGTATAGATGCTTTCACAAAATGGAACTGGGTATAGTAGTTTGTTTGTACATCTTGTGATTCTGTGTTTTCAATAGCTTTTACTTGTTCAACATATTTTTAATTACATTTGTAGTCTCTGACAGGTGTCAAAAATGAATACTATTAATACTAACGGTGTTCAAAATGAGGGCTATCAATTACTTCTATTATACTATTATTCCTATTAATGATCCTCGTTTACGTTTGGACAATTCATTTAAGCAAGCATCAATAAATCAAAAAACAGGTTAAGTAAACAAATTTGACTATTCCCGAACATCTTTAGTATAATCTCAAGCCAGAGGTGTAAATAATCTTTAATTGTATAGCCCTTTTTCACAGACAGAGGTAAAGCTCTTCACAGTGAGACCCCCTCCCCACTGGCGCCTCAACCTCCGACTACCAAGCGTTCCCTAACCTTCATGTAATTGGTCGGTGGGGAAGCCATACTGCGCGTAGGCAACCACACAGACACAGGGAGGAACATGCACGCAGAAAGAGTCGAACCAGCAACCTTCTTGCTGTGAGGCAAGAGTGCTTTTTGCTGTGCCGCCACAGCAATATGTTAAATTTTAGTTAAAAGAACTATATCGAGTAAATCAATTGTAGTAAAAACCGCTTCAAAAAGAGCTGATTACAATTACAAACGGAAAAAAATGTCCATTGTAAACTTTTAAGAGAGGTCCAAAAGTATATTTTCCTTTTCCTTTTGACTTTTTTCTGATTTTTTTATTCTTGTTTATCTGCTTTTTTACATGAAAACCTCTGAGCTAATATATTATTTAATCAGATATAATATTTGGTCAAATCATTGAGACAATTACTGGTTTGAAATATATATATTTTGGTCACCTAATCATTAAAGGAGACCTATTGTGTTTTTTTTCCAACTATTCAGTAAGAAACAAGAACATAGATCAGTAATTTACCTTTTGTTCATTGTAAAATATAAAATTGATCTAAAACGGCTTGAAAATAGAAACAGCTCTATTGACTTCCTGCAGAACTTATAAGCCACGCCTCTTCATTTTTAAATTTGAACTGTAACACATTTTAAAAACTAATTATTATTGTTGTAAAGTGGCTATGGGACAGTTTTGAACCATAAATGCTTCACTTTGAATATTAATCTTTTGAATAATAACAAGGAAATACAGGCAAGTGGGAGGGGATAGGTGGTAGGTGAGAATAGGGATTTCTGAACACTTGAGCTCCAGCTGAAGAACAATACAAGATTACTCAGTCATGCAACAATCAATTCAAATATAACTTTGAGTGAACTAATGATGAAGGGAGGCCAGTGCACGTAATGATGAAGGGAGCCGTTATAACAAGTTTAAAAACTTTGGAATAATACATTTTACATAATAGGACCCCTTTAAGCTTCAGCTAATTTGTAGACTTGTCTGAACATTTTCTTATTGGATTGACACATTATTGTCTGAATATCGTAATCGAAATATGGCAAAAAAATGATCGAGATATCTCAGGCTTTATATAACTAATATAACATCACATGATAACATAGAAAGTAGTAATATTTGTTGAAAATTACTTAAAAGAGCTTATCACTGTGGTTTTAAAACTGTCTCAAACCGTGAAATGTTTGTACCAATACTGGCATTGTTAAATGTATAAAAGTATTTTGTTTACATTTAATCGGTGACTGTTCATGATCTCAAAAACAGAATGCACTCATATTTCATACTTTCTTTAGTTGTTACTTTAAGGTGCCCTGTGTAAATTTTCATTTGGCAACCTGTTCGTTTTATTGAGATTCTTTATTGAGATGTTTTTGAACTTTCCACAGATCTTACATTTATTCAATTAGGCTACAGTAAGTAAGTAGCATTCATTAAGTACATTCTTGTCTGAATGTAGCCAAAAGGAAAAACTCCAGAATAGTATCAGACATTATGTCCCAAAGAAGCTCCCCATACCACAAGGTAGATATTTCCTTGTTCATAAGGCCACAAACCACTAGCTAAAAAAAAAAACTCGCCTCACTGTAGCCATGCTAAATGTGACTGATGAGAATGGGCCGTACCACCCAGGCCAGAGCCGGTATGTTACTACAGTAAAAGTTGATGGTACATGAAACATGCAGATACAAGTTAGAGCACAGCAGAAACAAAAAAACTGTCCTCCGTGTACAGCATGGGGCGAGGTCTGTTCAGGACGTGATCCAAATTAGAATCATACTGTATTTCTTTTCTGGAAAAATGCACTCAGAATTAGCAAGTGTTGATAGTGTATTTTAGCTTTCTAAACCTCAGTGTCTTTTTTAGCACACAGGTTATTCATAAATGGTGTGACGGAAAAAGAAACATCCAAACACTATTTTTTTCATAGGTTCAAACTTAGTTAAATGGGAAGGATATGATGCATAAAGCGTAAATATTTGTCCACTCATTTGACCTTTGAAGTGTGTGCACATTTGATGTGATTTTGTGAGCCGTACAGTGTACTTCACCATCTACTGTTCATAGGCATCTTCTAAATCAGTGTTTATGAAAAAGGGTACATGTAAGGTTTGTAAATATTGCTCTGTTTTGCAACTGGTTATATCATTCTAATTGGACACGACTAGACAGGTGTAATGGCCTGTGTGCCAACACTTAACAGCTCTGTGGGGTGGGTGTGTAGTGAGTGTGGGCTGTAGGTCTACTGCCCTCTCTCATTCTCTCTAATTACACTCAGCAAGCTCGATCTGCCCTCTGCTACAATCTGGGGCCATGAAATAAATAAATGTTCTTCAACAATCAACAAGAGCCTGCTGATTTTAGTTTGTTCAGTTGTCCTCTATCTGGGCATCCACATTACAGTGAAGTGGAGCTTCTGCACTGATTGAGCTAAAAGGACTTAAGCAACTTTCCACCAGGTGATATGACTTAAAGGTGTAGCGTGTTGCTTTTTGAACTACCCAATTCAGTAGAAAAAGAAAGTTAAAATTGTACATTGACATATTCTAAATGGCAATAAATAAGTTGTATGTCCTAATGTGAAAAAATACTGCATGAGGAATTGCTTTTTCTAAAGAAATTTACAAGAGGCCCTCTTCTAGGCCAAATATTTTTTTGTGATTTTGTGATCATGCAAGCATGTTCAAAGTAAAGATGCTGATTTGTATTATTAAAGTACAACATAGACCCCTAACATGCTTTTTTTATAATTTTTTTTATTTGGTCAAAAAGTTAAACAGTTAAATTGGTCTCTGCTTGGCTTGGATGTGTACACTGCATATCACCTGACCTGTACCTATTTCAACTTGTTTCTTATTCATCTCTTACCGTGACAAATGTCTGACATAAACTATTTGTGTTGAATTGACAAGTGCTTTAATGTGCGAGACTGCCATCATGTGGTCAGCATGAGAATTTCGTCTGCAGTTAGAATGTATTACAATGTATTACAATTGCAAATACTGTTTTTCCAGGTATACATTTATTAGTTATAAAAAAAAGACTTGTTTGCAGTGGAGTAACACATAATATTTGGATGATAAAGTGTGCAGTGTTATAGTTGTTTACATTAACATTTCTAAAGGGAAATTGAAATGTAAAAAAACAAAAACAAAAAAAACGTTTTCAAATGTTGAAATTTAAAAACAGCCACTATGATTGTATCCCATCAACAGGGACACAGAAAAAGAAAAACAATTGCAAGTTAAGAGCAGTCTTGGGTTTGCTGATCAATTCCTTTTTAGGTCTTGGCCACAGAATGAACTAAGAAAATGCAGAAGTGCATCATGGGATATACTGTATTTCTACAAAAATACTTATAACCATGAAAACATTAGTAATGCTGTGTTGCTGACTGAGAGTTCGAGTTTGATTGTGCACAAAGAACATGATTCGACAAATAACAGACAGTACATTAGGCTGAGGATGCCTCAAGTTACATTGTTATAAAAACTAAAATGTATAAATAAAATAAATACTTTTTCTATGCAGAGCATAGTTTGCTAGTGAACGTAGTGTGGACTTAAACCAGATGTCATTAGATTAATGTGTTATTAGTGTTCACATGCATCAGACAAGGGAGTTTCAGTGCAGAGCCATTAGAAGCCACATTCCTTAGTTTTAACTGAAATACTGAAACTGAGGCTTATGGAGCACAACACTGCTTCTGAAAGTTTAAAAGTGGATCACATTAGACAATACTGTCCAGAGTAAGGAAGGCACAAGGCAATGTTTGAGGAACCTGATCAGCAAAGTCTGTTGTAAAAAGGATAATTTGTTTATCAACAGGAGGATTTAGTTGCATTTACATTCCTTGTTGCATAGGGACATGTGTGGAATTTGAAAACTGTACAAACCAAATTTATATATATATATACATATATATATACAAACATAAAAAATTTGGCTGCAGGTACCAGATGTAAAAACAAACAAGCACATTTACAAATACCTTAGAGGATTTTGGCACAAAATGTAAAAAAATCTTTAAAAACTTTATGGTACATTTTTAAGAGTTTATATCCATATTTTTCAACTACTACAGAAAACGTTTTGTGGGAATTTATTGGACTATAAAATATAAACCGTAGTGATATACTGTGGCCTGGTCATGTGATCTTTTAGGCACTCCCTAGACCACTTTATCTCTATACTAGTAAAGGTATAATTTTTGAGAGGTCAGAGATGCTACATCTTAATTCTATTTAGTTAAGCCAGGGGTGTTGAGCTCATTTTGACAAAGGGCCACATTGGCATCGGGGTTGTCCTCCAAGGGCCTGTTGTAACTGAAATTAAACTTACTAATCTTTGACATACTACAAATAATAGTTGTATTTGATTATTGTATATTTATTGAAGTGACAACTTCAATAAATATACAATATACATCTGCTTTAGTTTGAAAAATGACTTGTACTCTTTAAGTTTCAGACCAATTGTTTCATTAGGTCAAGACATCCAGATTACTTCCGGCACTTAAATAAAATTAAAGTAAACCTCATAAGACCTTGAGGGCAGCATGAAATAAGGTGGAGGGCCGCATCTGGCCCCGGGCCTTGAGTTTGACACCTGTGAGTTAAGCAAATGTTGCAGCCGGTACCTTTGACTGAGGAAATGTCTTCCTTTGAAGTGAGAGTTGAGATGCTTGATTGAGTCCACTCTGGTAGTCAAATGGTGAAAGCGTATTATTTTTGTCTATATGTCCTTTGAAATAGTAAACAGAGTTCAAGGTTGCCATGGCTTTCTGTCTTTGCCTTTCTGATCTGGAATGTGTTTATATCGACATTTTTCCCCAAAATGGCAGCCGGTTGTTCTCCAGAAGTAACACTCATCTCCATTCACTGGTCCACGCCGTCTTGCTCTAGAAAGAAGTGCCATTTATATTAATAATAAATTCATTTCAAGAACTGTACTCTAATATATTTGTCTTACCCTGCAGACATTCCAGCTTGTTGTGTGAGAGAAAGACAGTTTTTAAGTGCCATAGGAATGGCTCGTGGAGTGCGACGGTCAGGATACCGCACAACTAATCGTGTGTTTTCAATACAATAACCCTAGGAATGCAAACAGTAGGTAAACGTCAATAATTTACACTCATGTTCATAGAAGTTTGGTTATTACTCACATTCAATTTCTCCATGGCCCGGGCTGCCATGTTTGTGTCTTTAAAATTAACAAAAGCGCAAAATCTTTCATGTAGAACACGTATACTTTCAATTTCACCACACCTACAAAACAAACCAAATATCAAGTAGTACACTAATCATCAGTCAATAATCAGAATTCTTTATATAATTTACGTCTTAAAGAGATCCAAAATATGTTTTTCTGTTAGCTCAGTTGTCACGTTGCCAACCCAGAGAGAGGGACAAGGGCTGGGGTTTAAAAAAAATACAACTTATTATTGGCAATTAACATACAACAATGTAAATAAAGATTAACTGAGTCATCCTATTACATACCCTGTTTGTATTGCCAATGAATCTAGTGCAGTGCCTACAAAACAATAGAGAGGAACTAAATTAAACTCACAATTATTATATCAAGTATCTGGGGAAGCATGTGACACAACTCTAAGCAGATGATCAAATTCAAGGTCAGAGAGTGGTGTACCCGGCTGCATTACATGCAAAACATATTTATGTCATGATCCAGCTGATCTTTCTGCAGCATTCCTACCTTTTAGAGCATCTGGACAGGATGACAAAACAGCTTGAACCGTTGTAAATTTCTCTAGTAGATAAACACTTTGCATTTCATCAAAACCATGCTCCTAAAAATAACAAGCAACCACAAAGTACTTGATTAGCTACAATACAATACCTTAGAAAATGTTTTTGTACTTTACCATTAACTGCAGAACTTTGCAGGTAAAAAGGTCTGTGACAGCCTCCTCACAGTCTTTGTCCAGTCTCAGCACCTTCTCCATTGCTTTTTCAGCTTCACTGTACCGCTGTAAAAACTCAATTTATTAGTTCAGTTACAGGGCATTCTTATATTCCCCACATAATCATCTTAAAGTTTTCAGCACTCACCTTCATGCCCATAAGCGCTATACCTTTGCGAAAGTACCCCTTTGGCCAATCAGGTGCCAGCTGAATGGAACGCTCAGCGTCGGCCAGGGCCTGGGGGAACTGCTCCAAGCAGCTGTAGCAATAAGAGCGATTCCCAAAGAACCTACAAAGACAAACATTGATCATGCATTCATTTAGTGTAGAGTTACAGCTAGTGATTGATTTACCGGTAATCCTTTGGGTCACATTTAATAGCTTCTGTAAACATTGTGACAGCTTGTGCATATTGCCCCTCTTGCACCAGTTTAATCCCTTTTTCTAAAGAAAAGTAGATGCAAAATATAATGCAATATACAACAAATACTTGTAATATAAACTAGAAATTTGTACCTGTTAATGAGGCACTTTTCTTACTCATAGAGTCCGTATGTCCATTTGTCTGCAAGTACAAAAGCGGCCGGTAACTACCATAAATATTACAGATATCATTTAAGTGGTTTTAAAGAAAATACACATAGACACCAGACTTCTTTAGCTTGCAAAAAAATTTTTTTAATAAATAAGGTACGCATCATGTATTTGCCCACCTCTTTCTTGGCTTCGTTTTCCTTGTTGTCCCTTGATTTGCGACTTGTAACTTTGGGCCTAATATGACTAGCAGCATTGGCAAAGAATGCACTACTTTCATCCCATTCAGGTTCCTGGGAAATGAGTGAAATGTTTGAAAAATTGCCATTTTTGCCTAAAATGAGTGCATTAAATAGTAAATCTATAAATCTATTATACCTCCTCTGCAGATTTGGCTTGACTTTGGTTTTTCTGTTGTGCTTTGATTCCTGGAGATGTGGTAACTGTAGTGGTTGTTGGCTTGTTTAGAGCTACAGGAGTTGCTACATTTTGAACATTTTTTATGTCTTCAGCCTCTGATTCACTATCATCCAATTCAGATTCTCCACCGGCCTCTTCCTCCTCATCACCCTAAATCACAGTTGTCAATTTTTAAAGATCCGCTTTTTCAAATGTTCTTTTAAAGCTTACCTGATCATTTTGTTTAAGTTGCCCTTGCTTCTTTTTTTTCCTCCGACGCTAAAAACAAAACACATTTTGATGAGCTGGCAATAAACACAAATTTAAAAGTATACCAACTTTTCTTTTTGCTCTGCGCCGCTCTGCTCTTCTCCTGCCCCTTTCCTCCTCACTGAGGTCCTCTTCTCCATTTACTCCATCCTGAACATAAATAGTGGTGTGTATGCACTTTGAACTTTACCGTACTACTGCCCTGTCAAAGTGACACCATTTATTTACCTGTGACAAATCTACATCGTCGCCCAGGTCAGAGGCAGTGGGACCACAGTCCATGTGCTCCTCCTGGACAGGGGGGCCTATTCAAACACATCACAACAATTAGAATAAAAAAGGTTTGTAGAATGTAAACATATGCTATGGTACATTTTCTACAATCATCCATTAATCCAATTAAAACGTGCATGTGTGTTGGGTAGAGCTGAGCACATATAAATGTTCTCTGTTTATGTAGCGCCTTTTCTACCTTTCAAGGCATTCAAAGTCCTTTACAATCAAGGATCCTCTCACCCAGTGTATGCAGACACAGAGTAAATGTGGGTTAAGTGTCTTGCTCAAGGACACAACAACAATCCACTCTTGTCGTCCCACTGTGGCACCTGGTGTTCCAGCGGTCTCCCATCCAAGTACTAACCAGGCAATCAGGCTTTGACAAGCAGGTATGGCCACAGATCCGTGGCAGAGGGACCTTTTCACGTACAGAGAATTCTGTTGTCACTGGTGTCTAATTACAGTATTAATTCCTCAGCGAACTGGTCAGACAACAGCTATGTACGTGCAGACGCATTAAAACAATTACCCTATGCTGGCTGAGGCTTTAGGCTGTCAGTCATTTAGTCAATGTTGTTGACATTTCTTTACAAGTGAATAAATAATTTTCTTGGGATGAAAATGGACCACTGCAGTAAGACTGATGTCTGAAATTGATGGAGCCTCGACGGTGACTGAGTAGATTAAGCTTTTTCACTTTTGTCAAGTATTTAGTTTATTGCTCTCCTCTATAGGTGAAATTTTTTTGGTAGTGTGTGTTTGTTAAGGGGGGGGGGGGTCAAAATATTTGAATTTGGGAGCATTGCCCTTGGGAGATTCTTTTTACTTCAAGTTTGTAACAATTTCCATAGTGATGGTGACAAATTCATACTTGATTTGTGACTCATGTTAGGACTCGTAGGTGCTTAGTAGTTAGTATTCAAGACAGCTTAAGCACGGTTTATGTAGCTGTTAGGATTTTTGTTTTATAAAAGTGTTATGCATTGTCAAACAGGTTTAACATAGTTTTTCTAGTTTTTCTTAGACCAATCTTTATGCCAGTCGTCTGTAAATAAACTTCTAGGTGTCCCGGCCTCTACACATAAAACGCAGAAGGAATTTCAGCTGTCTGCGTTGGCTCACTACTCAAATGTCAAGGCAGCTCTCTTCTGCAGAACCAAGCTATGTCCCTATAGTAAATGTTTTTGTCAAATCTTTACCATACAAAACTGCACTGCAGACACATGTCCCAAAACCCAAACAAAAGGGTCACTGTTTTTCTTCTTGAAGACTGTCTAATGGTGCAGGACTGAAAGGTGAGCTCTTTCCACAGGAATGCAAAATACAACAGGGTTATCTTCATGGATTGTGAAAGTAACCAGGAAATAGGCTATAGATAGATACATGCCTTCCAGTCAACTTATGTTGAGCTATGTTTGACAGCAGCAAAAATATGTTGTTATTTGTCTAGTTGGGTGCGATTAATAAGTAATTTGGTACAGAAGCATATTTCAGCATGAATAGAGTCCATATAGATGTTGTTCAATGCTCAGATAGTATTTATCCAAAGTGGGTTTAGGCCCATTGTATTTTAGCGATTACTTAAAATACAAAATGCAATAACATATACATTGGTAAATGTAGACTACCAGATATGTGCTGGTTTCTAGCTGCCCGCACCAAATAAAGCAGTGAGGCGAGAGCAAAGGGTGGAACTGCCAATGGGGCAACTTTTCATTGTTTGACCAAGAACTTACATGAGTCATTGGTCAGAAAAGACAAAAAACGCTCAACTACAATGTAAACAGTGTGTGAGAAATCGCAGAAGAACAAACCGACACTTAAGATAAGGTTTTGGGGTCGATTGTACTTGTGGTTAAAGTTCGGAAAGTTCTGAATCGTGCTCGTCTCTTACCGCTCCCGAGTCCCAAGAGCCAGCATATATCTCTGGTGAATTTCATGAGCGTAACCATCCAGCATTATCGTCTCAAATACTTCCAAAAGTGTTCAGACGTTTAGGGTCGCGCGGCTTTATTTGTCATTGTTGAAGGAAAATCAAGTATCGAATCTGCGGGAATCTGTGGTGGTTAAGTGAACTTCCTCAGCGTCAGGGTCCACTCAGCGTTGCGTCTTAAAGGGACAGTACAACAGCTCTCTGACTACAACGGGCTGAAACATTGTCAAAGATCACCAATTACAATCTCAAACTAAATAAATAAATAAATAAATAACATATTTGAGTAATTCACAAAAATGAAACACGGAAAAAGATTTGACAAAAGCTAGTAATATTAAAGGGCGCATATTACGCAAGTCAACTAGAGTTTTTAATCCTGTTAGACTATTACTTCCTCATTAAAAACACAGCTGAGGGTTTGTCTGTGAGATCTTTTGTTCCCATCTAAACTATAGTACCTCTGAATGTACAGACATCTCTGAGATATTCACTGTTTTTAAGTTCATTAACCATTTAGGCAACATCAGTTTGACTCCCCTGTGTAATTTCCTTTTCAGCCAGTAGCAGGAACTCTTTTTAATAGTTCTGTTGTAGTGAAGGTGTTCAGGAACACGTTTGAAAGAAAGGAACCACACAAAAATGCATTGCATTTGTTATTTAATATTATTTTATTTTTATATAGAAAAATATGTCAACTTGTATAAAAAAGAATTGCTTGCGATGGTTGCAAACATCCTACATAACAAGCACCTTCATCCAACGTCAACATGTTGAAAATCTACTTATTATTATTCTATTAATAATAATTATTATTTTTGGGCAGAGAATAGCATGTCTGCCAAGATAAGGTACAATATATTGTGATGCAGTTTTTTTTTTTTTTTTTTTTTTGATGAGTTGTAGGCCTAATCGATACATTATTTTTGCAGACAGACTATATCGTAGTCAAATGTTTAAATTCATCATATACATCAAGTAAAAATAAAATTATATACTTTTTAAGTCACCCATGGCGGTCAGTGCTGCATTCCAACCTGCAGATCCCATCACGCCACCTCCTAAAAATAACATTCAACATGAGAGCTCTGTATTAGTCATACTTAGTGTGGAGGAAAAACAAGTCACCATATTGCTGGCATAACAACTATAGATTTTGTTTGGGCTTCTGAGTAGCTAATACTAGATAGTGAAACACAACAGACCTGGGTGGGCACCACTGCCACATAGATAAAGCCCTTTAATAGGTGAGCGGTAGTCTGACAAATAGGGCAACGGGCGGGCTAGATACAGCTGGTCAAGAGACATGGATCCATGAAAATGTTCTGTAAGAAAAAGACAGTGTGAAGTTAATTTTAGTTTATATTTACATTTTCCATGTCAGACTGAATAATTATGGCAATTTTAATTCAATGAATAGATGACAGACTGTACATGTTTGCGTTACTTTACTCATGTGAACTTTGAGTCTGACAGCTGGTTTGTGGAGCAAAGGCCAGTAAAGATTAACCATTTTTTACTGCTGATCTCGCAGTAGTTCAGTCAGTGACAGAAGAGCCACACATAAAACACTTCCCTATTCATTACACACTCAAATAAGGTATATTCAAATGAACACAAAGGATTGTACATTACCCCTCCTGTCAAACCAAAGATCCTCTCTAGATCAGATGGTGTGAGGATGTCTCTTCCCACTACTGAGCTTTTGAATCCCGGTGCATATTGTTCAATCCAATCAAAAGCTAAATGCAAAAGACAGTCATTCAGGTCTTTTATCTATATGTTGAACATAGGTCTACTTATTAATATATTTTTTCCATATTTAATGTACCAGTGTCTGCAAAAGCCTCTTTTTCTTGGTTTGTCCACTCCCGACCCTCAAGATAGTATGGAGTGTACTGGGTAAACAATGACACCACGTGACAACCAGGGGGAGCCAGAGTATGATCCAACACAGATGGTATCGTCATCTCTAACATTGGCCTGGTAAAAAGTTAATGAGAGCATATTTATGTAGGTTATGTTCTATTGACTAATGTAGAAGTTTCATGTAAAATTGCACACCTTGATGATGGCCGACCGTTCATGGCCTCCTTGTAAGCAGTCTCCAGCACTTCCACGCTTTCACAGTTGAGGTGAATGGAGCACTGATGGTGAGGTCCCGGTTTGTTATCTGGTGTGGGTGCTGCCAGGAAGTTTGGGAGCTTGTCCACAGCCACTACAATAAGTCAAGTAGTTAATGGGCTGGTATTTATAACATGTTATGTACGGTATGCTTTATAACTACCGTATAAAGCCTACTTTAAGTGCACATTACCGGTTTTACTGATAATTTTACAAAACACAGTTGTAGTTATTATCAATATATCTAAGGTTTTGCTAAACTATTACTAATTTTATCCAAGTTTTGACAATTGTTAGATTTAGAATTTCACTTCCTGGTAGTAAATAAATAGATGACTAATTACTAACAACCAGGGTTTGTACAGGGCCAACACACTCTCACACTAATGATTAAAAAATTAAATTGATTGGTGTGAAATTGTAATTTGGCAAATATTAATTATTATAACCAAGACATTTATTTATTATTATTATTATTAATATTATTATTATTATTATTATTATTAGTAGTAGTAGTAGTAGCATTAGTAGTAGTAGTAGTAGTAGTAGTAGTAGTAGCAGTAGTAGTAGTAGTTGCCTCCCCTGACCCTTCCCCCAGGGCTCCCCTGCAAAAGAGATTCTGAATCTCAGTGGGACTTTCCTGGTTAAATAAAGGTCAATTAAATTAAATAGTAGTAGTAGTAGTAGTAGTAGTAGTAGTAGTAGTACTAGTAGTAGTAGTAATAGGGTGACCAGTTTTTTCAAAATTAAAACTAAGACACACTCAAGTTTTTGTGAAAAAAATGTGGGTTCTCATTCACACTCATGTATATTCTCTAAAACCTTTGTCCATGCTAATTAATGCATTTTTGGTTGTGTTTTGGTTATTTTGAGCACAGTTTTGTCTAGTTTGACTAACAAAATAGCAATATATTCCTCTTTCACTGTTTGAAGTGTCAAATCGGGACAACTGGCATGTCTTGTATAAAATTGGGCCAAATCAATGGTTTTTGGATACATTTGTTGGGACATGGGACTCAGGGCTTAAAGTAGGGACTGTCCCAGGTAAATAGGGATGTCTGGTCACCCCAAGTAGTAATAGTAATAGTAATAGTAGTAGTATAGTAGTAGTAGTAGTAGTAGTAGTAGTAGTAATTGTTGTTGTATTAATGTATACCCCCCCCCCCCCATATTTATATTATATAAGCTATATTTGCTACACCTCTTGTTACTTTATTTACCACAGAGCTAATTTGAACAAAATAATATTAGTTCCTTTAAAATTACTAGGCTAGTTTTCTGCAAGTTGTGATATAGGCATTTAAGTAATGTATGTTTCAATACTACTTTTAATTATATTAAGCATTATTAGCATTAGCATCTGGGTATGGATTTTTTTTTACAACCTTATTACTGATGCTAGTAGGAAGTATGCAGTAATCTGTGCTAGATTAACGCTAATGCTTAGACATGACAGTTTACCATTGATCTTAGTGACAGGTGAGGTGTA
This sequence comes from Mugilogobius chulae, assembly GCA_038363315.1. Classification (NCBI taxonomy): domain Eukaryota; kingdom Metazoa; phylum Chordata; class Actinopteri; order Gobiiformes; family Gobiidae; genus Mugilogobius; species Mugilogobius chulae. The sequence continues at coordinate 50,528,341 of CM076398.1, read as the reverse complement.
ATCTAGCTGATCCACAGCTTTGATAAACTCAGGAGGGAGAGCTTTCTGAAAAAACAAAAAACAAAAGTCATTGTATTGTAGAAATGTAGTACATCATCCCTTTGTGCTTTTATTACCTGTGGAATGAGATTCTTGAATGTTATGTATGGAGTAGCATTGGATAAAACAACTTTACTATAAATCTCTGTGCCATCTTTTAGCACAACTCCTTTTGCAGCACCATTTGAATCAATTAAGACTTGTTCCACTTCCTGCAACAATAATAAGGATAGTAATAATGTAGTACATTACAAAAATGTAAAATTAATAAAATAAGAACAATACTAGGGCTGTAGTTCTTTAGTTGTTTAGTCGATTAATTCGGTTGATGGAGTCTTGGTCGACCAAAATGTTATTAGTCAACTAATTCTTTTATTTAGATTATAAGGAATTTGTCTTCAACAGTAACAGAATCATTGGTCTGATCGGCCTATATATAAACACACTGTTTTCTTTTCATTTTCTGAATAAATTACAGTTTTTGCATGAAATACAGAATATTATGAGTCTTTTTTAACAAAGTTTCTTGCAGAGTTGTCACAATACTAACATTTCCATCCCAATTTTGATACAGAAGAATAAACTTGATTCTTGAAACCACTATGAGAATTGGAATGTTCTTTCAAGAAAGTCAGATATTTATACAATGGACTGACTTTTTCAACACAAAATCCAAGTTTATGATCAAACATTTTAGTTTCAAACCAGGCACGTTTTTTGTCAACCAAGAATTTCTTTGGTCCACTACAACCCTAAACAATACAGACTCTTTTACCTTTTCAGTAAAAATATCCACACCATACGAAGCAGCTGCATTGGCTATAGCTTTTGACACTCCCCCCATGCCTCCTTCAACATAACCCCAAGCACCTTTCTCATCTTCCAGTTCTCCCATGACGTGGTGTAAAAGTACATAACTGTAAAATCAGATAGTTGAAATGAGGATCATTAGAGTTAGACAGTATATTTGTTTAGGGGTACTTACCCACTGCCAGGATTGCTAGGACTTGTCATCGCTCCAATAACAGCATCTGTGGCTAAAGTTGCTTTTAGAGGTTCAGACTCAAACCACTGATTAAGGATCTAAAAAATAGCAAGTAGATATTATGTTTTTTTAGGGGTTTAAGGTTTGTGAAAGCTCNCCCCCACATAGAAGGACAGTCTACTATCATGCGAGCACCTGTCGATGTTGTCAAAAAAGTTGCTTGTACACTGTATTATTTGGCTGACGAGGGTAGATTGAGGAAAACGGCAAACGCATTTGGCTTGTCCAGACAGGTTGTCTCCAAAATAGTTAGGCAAGTCTGCAAAGCGATTACTGTGCATCTGGGACCCCATTACATCAAGCTACCAACAACCGAGAACGACGTACATTCACTTGTGGAGGCATTTGAGAAGACGCACGGCCTCCCCCAGTGCCTCGGTGCGGTGGACGGTACTCATGTGGACATAAAGCAACCATCCGTTAATTCCACAGATTATATGGACAGAAAGGGAAGGTATTCTTTAAACATTCAGGCGACTTGTGACTTTAAGTACTGTTTCATGGACGTGGTGGTAAAATGGCCAGGAAGCGTACACGACGCTCGCATTTCGCCAATTCGTCAATCAACTCACACTTAAAAAATGAAAAAATCCCTCCTTGCCCAAGACAAATTGTTGACAACGAAGCGCCCATATCTGTTTACATCCTAGGCGACCCCGCCTACCCGCTCCTACCATATCTAATGAAAGAGTACGCCAACGGTGAAGCAATGCTCAGGAACAGTATTTTGGACTTTCTTTGTGCAGAGCGCGCATGGTAATAGAATGCGCATTCGGGAGGCTTAAGGCACGCTTTGGAGCTTTGAAGAGAGCGATGGACATCAACCTCCACGACCTGCCTTTTGTTATTTATGCGTGTTTCGTGCTGCACAACATTTGTGAGCTTAATAAAGACTCTATTGATGACAACAGTGTTAGTGAAGCCATTCAGCACGACAGAGAAAATCAGCCTGATCACAACCACCTACAAGAGGAGACAGCTTGACCACTGAAGGAAAGAGGGTCCGGAGAGTCCTTACCCAGTATCTGGATCCATAGAGGACAGCTACATATGACTATAACAAATAAGAAGTTCGAGCAAACTCAAGACAAGCTACAGTCCAAATTTTTTCTCAGTTAATGCATACATGTATATTTGTTCTCATTACACATCACATTCCTTAATCGTTTGCAAGAAATGTTTATTCTTTTAAACAGTTTCAACTGTGATAAGTTAAACATTACACAGTGTCAATGAACATAGGTAAAGTTCTTGTTTAAAGTAAGGCACAATATTTCAGAGGGAAAAAATAAATACCTACAGGACTTCAAGTTTAGTGCAAATACAATGTTTGCAAAATGTGCAAAATTTGCAAATAAAAACAAAAATGTGTGTACCTCTGACACAGTAATAAACACTTCAAGATATAAAACATTTACCTGAGTGCAATTTTGTAACAATCATGAGTTGGCGATTCACATTTGAACAATAACAGTGCCAAAAACATGTGAACAAAAAAAGAGATTCTCTAATCATCATTGAAGAGGGCCTGAGTGTATGAGAACTGACCTGTGCTCTCAAATGATGTGTTAGGCACATCTTGTGTGTTGCTTGTGCTGTGTGTGTTATGCTGGGCTCTTCTCTCAGGTAGGCTGAATGAATGAAAGGTCTGATTGGGGTGGGTTGAATGTGCTTGTTGTGTGTGGGGATAAATGTGTCCTCTGGGGTCATATGGCATGTAATGCTGTGCTGGAGCCTGCATTACTTGTCTTAGCAGAGAAAACCCTTCAGTGACAGATGTGGTGAGCATGTTCAGTGTATCAGTGATTTTAGCAAAGTTGTCATTACTTTGTTTTGTTGAAGTTTCAAAAAAGTCAACCAGTTTCTTTTTCACACGTTGATCCTCTTCAACTGCATTTAGCCACTGGGTTTCTGCCGGCAATTTTCTCTTCAGACGGTCGTGTCGGTGTCCATTCAGTTTGGCCTTAAAATAAGAAAGCAAAGAAGGCATTTTAATTATAAAGATTAATTAAAAAAACATGACATAACTTTACTAAAGACAGCAAATGCCATGCACAATAAAAGTAGAAGTAATTACATTCATAATGAATACATTGTATATTTACCTGAAGCAGATCTCTCCTCTCCTTCACTGCAGGGGCCACACTGTTGTCAGTTTCTGTGTCAGACACATTTTCAGTGGGTTCCAAAGTTGACGACGAAGACGTGGAAGGCGAAGGAACAGGGAGGCTTTGATCCAAGTCATTAGTTTCAAATCCAGACGACATGGTTGTAGTGGCTGGTGACCCGCCCCATATTTGCTCACACAACTCAAAATAAAGTAAAACAACTCTACCATGTCCGCTTCGGCGACCAGAGTCAAACAGCCTGTCGGTATTTTCCTCTTACTGCCTTTAATTTTGTGGTTAGGATAGCGCGCGTTAGCTCTCTCTTTTCGTGGGGAAATTCAGTGGACGTCTCGGAAGGATACTGCTCCAAATATTGCGCCAGGATGTCCATATACTTGCTTTGACATGACTCCCAATCGATACTTTCGTGCGTCTTGTTTACTTTATATTCCAAAACGACACTTAAAAGCAATTCCACCTCTTTATCGGTCCACACAAAAGAGCCGCCTGGCGCCATGTTTTTTGTTATGCGGAAATGACGACAAGAAAAGGAGCGCTCTGATTGGATAGATTGAGTCTTACTTTTAGGCAACCACTGCCAACTACTGGTCTGGCATGCTTATAGCCGCGCTCAGGAGCGCTATTATGCGGTTTTGTGTGGATGTGATTTTCTTTAAAACAGTTCTGTGTGGATACCAGAGTTTTTAAAAAACGGAGGACAGCAGATATGCGTTTGTAAAAATACCCGCCTACGTGTGTACATGGCCTATATGTCCTTTGAAATAGTAAACAGAGTTCAAGGTTGCCATGGCTTTCTGTCTTTGCCTTTCTGATCTGGAATGTGTTTATATCGACATTTTTCCCCAAAATGGCAGCCGGTTGTTCTCCAGAAGTAACACTCATCTCCATTCACTGGTCCACGCCGTCTTGCTCTAGAAAGAAGTGCCATTTATATTAATAATAAATTCATTTCAAGAACTGTACTCTAATATATTTGTCTTACCCTGCAGACATTCCAGCTTGTTGTGTGAGAGAAAGACAGTTTTTAAGTGCCATAGGAATGGCTCGTGGAGTGCGACGGTCAGGATACCGCACAACTAATCGTGTGTTTTCAATACAATAACCCTAGGAATGCAAACAGTAGGTAAACGTCAATAATTTACACTCATGTTCATAGAAGTTTGGTTATTACTCACATTCAATTTCTCCATGGCCCGGGCTGCCATGTTTGTGTCTTTAAAATTAACAAAAGCGCAAAATCTTTCATGTAGAACACGTATACTTTCAATTTCACCACACCTACAAAACAAACCAAATATCAAGTAGTACACTAATCATCAGTCAATAATCAGAATTCTTTATATAATTTACGTCTTAAAGAGATCCAAAATATGTTTTTCTGTTAGCTCAGTTGTCACGTTGCCAACCCAGAGAGAGGGACAAGGGCTGGGGTTTAAAAAAATACAACTTATTATTGGCAATTAACATACAACAATGTAAATAAAGATTAACTAAGTCATCCTATTACATACCCTGTTTGTAATGCCAATGAATCTAGTGCAGTGCCTACAAAACAATAGAGAGGAACTAAATTAAACTCACAATTATTATATCAAGTATCTGGGGAAGCATGTGACACAACTCTAAGCAGATGATCAAATTCAAGGTCAGAGAGTGGTGTACCCGGCTGCATTACATGCAAAACATATTTATGTCATGATCCAGCTGATCTTTCTGCAGCATTCCTACCTTTTTAGAGCATCTGGACAGGATGACAAAACAGCTTGAACCGTTGTAAATTTCTCTAGTAGATAAACACTTTGCATTTCATCAAACCATGCTCCTAAAATAACAAGCAACCACAAAGTACTTGATTAGCTACAATACAATACCTTAGAAAATGTTTTTGTACTTTACCATTAACTGCAGAACTTTGCAGGTAAAAAGGTCTGTGACAGCCTCCTCACAGTCTTTGTCCAGTCTCAGCACCTTCTCCATTGCTTTTTCAGCTTCACTGTACCGCTGTAAAAACTCAATTTATTAGTTCAGTTACAGGGCATTCTTATATTCCCCACATAATCATCTTAAAGTTTTCAGCACTCACCTTCATGCCCATAAGTGCTATACCTTTGCGAAAGTACCCCTTTGGCCAATCAGGTGCCAGCTGAATGGAACGCTCAGCGTCGGCCAGGGCCTGGGGGAACTGCTCCAAGCAGCTGTAGCAATAAGAGCGATTCCCAAAGAACCTACAAAGACAAACATTGATCATGCATTCATTTAGTGTAGAGTTACAGCTAGTGATTGATTTACCGGTAATCCTTTGGGTCACATTTAATAGCTTCTGTAAACATTGTGACAGCTTGTGCATATTGCCCCTCTTGCACCAGTTTAATCCCTTTTTCTAAAGAAAAGTAGATGCAAAATATAATGCAATATACAACAAATACTTGTAATATAAACTAGAAATTTGTACCTGTTAATGAGGCACTTTTCTTACTCATAGAGTCCGTATGTCCATTTGTCTGCAAGTACAAAAGCGGCCGGTAACTACCATAAATATTACAGATATCATTTAAGTGGTTTTAAAGAAAATACACATAGACACCAGACTTCTTTAGCTTGCAAAAATTTTTTTTTAATAAATAAGGTACGCATCATGTATTTGCCCACCTCTTTCTTGGCTTCGTTTTCCTTGTTGTCCCTTGATTTGCGACTTGTAACTTTGGGCCTAATATGACTAGCAGCATTGGCAAAGAATGCACTACTTTCATCCCATTCAGGTTCCTGGGAAATGAGTGAAATGTTTGAAAAATTGCCATTTTTGCCTAAAATGAGTGCATTAAATAGTAAATCTATAAATCTATTATACCTCCTCTGCAGATTTGGCTTGACTTGGTTTTTCTGTTGTGCTTTGATTCCTGGAGATGTGGTAACTGTAGTGGTTGTTGGCTTGTTTAGAGCTACAGGAGTTGCTACATTTTGAACATTTTTTATGTCTTCAGCCTCTGATTCACTATCATCCAATTCAGATTCTCCACCGGCCTCTTCCTCCTCATCACCCTAAATCACAGTTGTCAATTTTTAAAGATCCGCTTTTTCAAATGTTCTTTCAAAGCTTACCTGATCATTTTGTTTAAGTTGCCCTTGCTTCTTTTTTTTCCTCCGACGCTAAAAACAAAACACATTTTGATGAGCTGGCAATAAACACAAATTTAAAAGTATACCAACTTTTCTTTTTGCTCTGCGCCGCTCTGCTCTTCTCCTGCCCCTTTCCTCCTCACTGAGGTCCTCTTCTCCATTTACTCCATCCTGAACATAAATAGTGGTGTGTATGCACTTTGAACTTTACCGTACTACTGCCCTGTCAAAGTGACACCATTTATTTACCTGTGACAAATCTACATCGTCGCCCAGGTCAGAGGCAGTGGGACCACAGTCCATGTGCTCCTCCTGGACAGGGGGGCCTATTCAAACACATCACAACAATTAGAATAAAAAAGGTTTGTAGAATGTAAACATATGCTATGGTACATTTTCTACAATCATCCATTAATCCAATTAAAACGTGCATGTGTGTTGGGTAGAGCTGAGCACATATAAATGTTCTCTGTTTATGTAGCGCCTTTTCTACCTTTCAAGGCATTCAAAGTCCTTTACAATCAAGGATCCTCTCACCCAGTGTATGCAGACACAGAGTAAATGTGGGTTAAGTGTCTTGCTCAAGGACACAACAACAATCCACTCTTGTCGTCCCACTGTGGCACCTGGTGTTCCAGCGGTCTCCCATCCAAGTACTAACCAGGCAATCAGGCTTTGACAAGCAGGTATGGCCACAGATCCGTGGCAGAGGGACCTTTTCACGTACAGAGAATTCTGTTGTCACTGGTGTCTAATTACAGTATTAATTCCTCAGCGAACTGGTCAGACAACAGCTATGTACGTGCAGACGCATTAAAACAATTACCCTATGCTGGCTGAGGCTTTAGGCTGTCAGTCATTTAGTCAATGTTGTTGACATTTCTTTACAAGTGAATAAATAATTTTCTTGGGATGAAAATGGACCACTGCAGTAAGACTGATGTCTGAAATTGATGGAGCCTCGACGGTGACTGAGTAGATTAAGCTTTTTCACTTTTGTCAAGTATTTAGTTTATTGCTCTCCTCTATAGGTGAAATTTTTTTGGTAGTGTGTGTTTGTTAAGGGGGGGGGGTCAAAATATTTGAATTTGGGAGCATTGCCCTTGTGAGATTCTTTTTACTTCAAGTTTGTAACAATTTCCATAGTGATGGTGACAAATTCATACTTGATTTGTGACTCATGTTAGACTCGTAGGTGCTTAGTAGTTAGTATTCAAGACAGCTTAAGCACGGTTTATGTAGCTGTTAGGATTTTTGTTTTATAAAAGTGTTATGCATTGTCAAACAGGTTTAACATAGTTTTTCTAGTTTTTCTTAGACCAATCTTTATGCCAGTCGTCTGTAAATAAACTTCTAGGTGTCCCGGCCTCTACACATAAAACGCAGAAGGAATTTCAGCTGTCTGCGTTGGCTCACTACTCAAATGTCAAGGCAGCTCTCTTCTGCAGAACCAAGCTATGTCCCTATAGTAAATGTTTTTGTCAAATCTTTACCATACAAAACTGCACTGCAGACACATGTCCCAAAACCCAAACAAAAGGGTCACTGTTTTTCTTCTTGAAGACTGTCTAATGGTGCAGGACTGAAAGGTGAGCTCTTTCCACAGGAATGCAAAATACAACAGGGTTATCTTCATGGATTGTGAAAGTAACCAGGAAATAGGCTATAGATAGATACATGCCTTCCAGTCAACTTATGTTGAGCTATGTTTGACAGCAGCAAAAATATGTTGTTATTTGTCTAGTTGGGTGCGATTAATAAGTAATTTGGTACAGAAGCATATTTCAGCATGAATAGAGTCCATATAGATGTTGTTCAATGCTCAGATAGTATTTATCCAAAGTGGGTTTAGGCCCATTGTATTTTAGCGATTACTTAAAATACAAAATGCAATAACCTATACATTGGTAAATGTAGACTACCAGATATGTGCTGGTTTCTAGCTGCCCGCACCAAATAAAGCAGTGAGGCGAGAGCAAAGGGTGGAACTGCCAATGGGGCAACTTTTCATTGTTTGACCAAGAACTTACATGAGTCATTGGTCAGAAAAGACAAAAAACGCTCAACTACAATGTAAACAGTGTGTGAGAAATCGCAGAAGAACAAACCGACACTTAAGATAAGGTTTTGGGGTCGATTGTACTTGTGGTTAAAGTTCGGAAAGTTGTGAATCGTGCTCGTCTCTTACCGCTCCCGAGTCCCAAGAGCCAGCATATATCTCTGGTGAATTTCATGAGCGTAACCATCCAGCATTATCGTCTCAAATACTTCCAAAAGTGTTCAGACGTTTAGGGTCGCGCGGCTTTATTTGTCATTGTTGAAGGAAAATCAAGTATCGAATCTGCGGGAATCTGTGGTGGTTAAGTGAACTTCCTCAGCGTCAGGGTCCACTCAGCGTTGCGTCTTAAAGGGACAGTACAACAGCTCTCTGACTACAACGGGCTGAAACATAGTCAAAGATCACCAATTACAATCTCAAACTAAATAAATAAATAACATATTTGAGTAATTCACAAAAATGAAACACAGAAAAAGATGTGACAAAAGCTAGTAATATTAAAGGGCGCATATTACGCAAGTCAACTAGAGTTTTTAATCCTGTTAGACTATTACTTCCTCATTAAAAACACAGCTGAGGGTTTGTCTGTGAGATATTTTGTTCCCATCTAAACTATAGTACCTCTGAATGTACAGACATCTCTGAGATATTCACTGTTTTTAAGTTCATTAACCATTTAGGCAACATCAGTTTGACTCCCCTGTGTAATTTCCTATTCAGCCAGTAGCAGGAACTCTTTTTAATAGTTCTGTTGTAGTGAAGGTGTTCAGGAACACGTTTGAAAGAAAGGAACCACACAAAAATGCATTGCATTTGTTATTTAATATTATTTTATTTTTATATAGAAAAATATGTCAACTTGTATAAAAAAGAATTGCTTGCGGCGGTTGCAAACATCCTACATAACAAGCACCTTCATCCAACGTCAACATGTTGAAAATCTACTTATAATTATTCTATTAATAATTATTATTATTTTTTGGGCAGAGAATAGCATGTCTGCCAAGATAAGGTACAGTATATTGTGATGCAGTTTTTTTTTTTTTTTTTTTGATGAGTTGTAGGCCTAATCGATACATTATTTTTGCAGACAGACTATATCGTAATCAAATGTTTAAATTCATCATATACATCAAGTAAAAATAAAATTATATACTTTTTAAGTCACCCATGGCGGTCAGTGCTGCATTCCAACCTGCAGATCCCATCACGCCACCTCCTAAAAATAACATTCAACATGAGAGCTCTGTATTAGTCATACTTAGTGTGGAGGAAAAACAAGTCACCATATTGCTGGCATAACAACTATAGATTTTGTTTGGGCTTCTGAGTAGCTAATACTAGATAGTGAAACACAACAGACCTGGGTGGGCACCACTGCCACACAGATAAAGCCCTTTAATAGGTGAGCGGTAGTCTGACAAATAGGGCAACGGGCGGGCTAGATACAGCTGGTCAAGAGACATGGATCCATGAAAAATGTTCTGTAAGAAAAAGACAGTGTGAAGTTAATTTTAGTTTATATTTACATTTTCCATGTCAGACTGAATAATTATGGCAATTTTAATTCAATTAATAGATGACAGACTGTACATGTTTGCGTTACTTTACTCATGTGAACTTTGAGTCTGACAGCTGGTTTGTGGAGCAAAGGCCAGTAAAGATTAACCATTTTTTACTGCTGATCTCGCAGTAGTTCAGTCAGTGACAGAAGAGCCACACATAAAACACTTCCCTATTCATTACACACTCAAATAAGGTATATTCAAATGAACACAAAGGATTGTACATTACCCCTCCTGTCAAACCAAAGATCCTCTCTAGATCAGATGGTGTGAGGATGTCTCTTCCCACTACTGAGCTTTTGAATCCCGGTGCATATTGTTCAATCCAATCAAAAGCTAAATGCAAAAGACAGTCATTCAGGTCTTTTATCTATATGTTGAACATAGGTCTACTTATTAATATATTTTTTCCATATTTAATGTACCAGTGTCTGCAAAAGCCTCTTTTTCTTGGTTTGTCCACTCCCGACCCTCAAGATAGTATGGAGTGTACTGGGTAAACAATGACACCACGTGACAACCAGGGGGAGCCAGAGTATGATCCAACACAGATGGTATCGTCATCTCTAACATTGGCCTGGTAAAAAGTTAATGAGAGCATATTTATGTAGGTTATGTTCTATTGACTAATGTAGAAGTTTCATGTAAAATTGCACACCTTGATGATGGCCGACCGTTCATGGCCTCCTTGTAAGCAGTCTCCAGCACTCCACGCTTTCACAGTTGAGGTGAATGGAGCACTGATGGTGAGGTCCCGGTTTGTTATCTGGTGTGGGTGCTGCCAGGAAGTTTGGGAGCTTGTCCACAGCCACTACAATAAGTCAAGTAGTTAATGGGCTGGTATTTATAAACATGTTATGTACGGTATGCTTTATAACTACCGTATAAAGCCTACTTTAAGTGCACATTACCGGTTTTACTGATAATTTTACAAAACACAGTTGTAGTTATTATCAATATATCTAAGGTTTTGCTAAACTATTACTAATTTTATCCAAGTTTTGACAATTGTTAGATTTAGAATTTCACTTCCTGGTAGTAAATAAATAGATGACTAATTACTAACAACCAGGGTTTGTACAGGGCCAACACACTCTCACACTAATGATTAAAAAATTAAATTGATTGGTGTGAAATTGTAATTTGGCAAATATTAATTATTATAACCAAGACATTTATTTATTATTATATTATTATTATTATTATTATTATAGTAGTAGTAGTAGTAGTTAGTAGTAGTAGTAGTAGTAGTAGTAGTAGTAGCAGTAGTAGTAGTTGCCTCCCCTGACCCTTCCCCCAGGGCTCCCCTGCAAAAGAGATTCTGAATCTCAGTGGGACTTTCCTGGTTAAATAAAGGTCAATTAAATTAAATAGTAGTAGTAGTAGTAGTAGTAGTAGTAGTAGTAGTACTAGTAGTAGTAGTAATAGGGTGACCAGTTTTTTCAAAATTAAAACTAAGACACACTCAAGTTTTTGTGAAAAAAATGTGGGTTCTCATTCACACTCATGTATATTCTCTAAAACCTTTGTCATGCTAATTAATGCATTTTTGGTTGTGTTTTGGTTATTTTGAGCACAGTTTTGTCTAGTTTGACTAACAAAATAGCAATATATTCCTCCTTTCACTGTTTGAAGTGTCAAATCGGGACAACTGGGCATGTCTTGTATAAAATTGGGCCAAATCAATGGTTTTGGATACATTTGTTGGGACATGGGACTCAGGGCTTAAAGTAGGGACTGTCCCAGGTAAATAGGGATGTCTGGTCACCCCAAGTAGTAATAGTAATAGTAGTAGTAGTAGTAGTAGTAGTAGTAGTAGTAGTAGTAATTGTTGTATTAATGTATACCCCCCCCCCCCATATTTATATTATATAAGCTATATTTGCTACACCTCTTGTTACTTTATTTACCACAGAGCTAATTTGAACAAAATAATATTAGTTCCTTTAAAATTACTAGGCTAGTTTTCTGCAAGTTGTGATATAGGCATTTAAGTAATGTATGTTTCAATACTACTTTTAATTATATTAAGCATTATTAGCATTAGCATCTGGGTATGGATTTTTTTTACAACCTTATTACTGATGCTAGTAGGAAGTATGCAGTAATCTGTGCTAGATTAACGCTAATGCTTAGACATGACAGTTTACCATTGATCTTAGTGACAGGTGAGGTGTAATCTAGCTGATCCACAGCTTTGATAAACTCAGGAGGGAGAGCTTTCTGAAAAAACAAAAAACAAAAGTCATTGTATTGTAGAAATGTAGTACATCATCCCTTTGTGCTTTTATTACCTGTGGAATGAGATTCTTGAATGTTATGTATGGAGTAGCATTGGATAAAACAACTTTACTATAAATCTCTGTGCCATCTTTTAGCACAACTCCTTTTGCAGCACCATTTGAATCAATTAAGACTTGTTCCACTTCCTGCAACAATAATAAGGATAGTAATAATGTAGTACATTACAAAAATGTAAAATTAATAAAATAAGAACAATACTAGGGCTGTAGTTCTTTAGTTGTTTAGTCGATTAATTCGGTTGATGGAGTCTTGGTCGACCAAAATGTTATTAGTCAACTAATTCTTTTATTTAGATTATAAGGAATTTGTCTTCAACAGTAACAGAATCATTGGTCTGATCGGCCTATATATAAACACACTGTTTTCTTTTCATTTTCTGAATAAATTACAGTTTTTGCATGAAATACAGAATATTATGAGTCTTTTTTAACAAAGTTTCTTGCAGAGTTGTCACAATACTAACATTTCCATCCCAATTTTGATACAGAAGAATAAACTTGATTCTTGAAACCACTATGAGAATTGGAATGTTCTTTCAAGAAAGTCAGATATTTATACAATGGACTGACTTTTTCAACACAAAATCCAAGTTTATGATCAAACATTTTAGTTTCAAACCAGGCACGTTTTTTGTCAACCAAGAATTTTTTGGTCCACTACAACCCTAAACAATACAGACTCTTTTACCTTTTCAGTAAAAATATCCACACCATACGAAGCAGCTGCATTGGCTATAGCTTTTGACACTCCCCCCATGCCTCCTTCAACATAACCCCAAGCACCTTTCTCATCTTCCAGTTCTCCCATGACGTGGTGTAAAAGTACATAACTGTAAAATCAGATAGTTGAAATGAGGATCATTAGAGTTAGACAGTATATTTGTTTAGGGGTACTTACCCACTGCCAGGATTGCTAGGACTTGTCATCGCTCCAATAACAGCATCTGTGGCTAAAGTTGCTTTTAGAGGTTCAGACTCAAACCACTGATTAAGGATCTAAAAAATAGCAAGTAGATATTATGTTTTTTTAGGGGTTTAAGGTTTGTGAAAGCTCCAATGTTATTGAAAATTTAACAGTAATCTTTAAGAGCCATGTCATAACAACATTGTTGTGTTCAAAATGTACTAGGAGAGTTGTGTTTTGTATCATTGATTTATGTTTGAGAAATCCTGCATTATTACGCCATTTAAAATTCAATTTGTGATGTATTTAAGTGGTACTTTTAAAGTTAACAGCCATTTTAGAATCAACCAATCACAGAAAATTGCTAAATTATAAAATGTAAACAAGTTTCTTATAGCCCAAACCCTAAAATAATAGCCATAGCTTCATAGTTGAACAATTTCAAGAGATTTTTCAGTTGATTTTTAGTGGCGATATAGAGCATAAAAACATAGAGGAGCCCTTTCTGCATTACCACCAAAGTATTTCACAAGATGCAGCTGATTTATTTTATTTTTGTTTGAGAGCAGATAGGCCCTTTGAATCAATGCAATGTGTGCACAAGTAACAAACCTTAAGTGCAGGTGCTGTTGCAATGTTATAAAAGTCTGGAATGCTTCGACCCAGCTTTAAGCCTGATCAACCATAGTAAAGCTTTAATCATACATTGTTTATAAATCAATAATATTTATATATAGCAGATGAACCTACCACATTTGATCACAGGCAGCAGAGTTTTAGTTGCAGAAAGCCTCTTCCTCAGTGAGCCGCTGTGAGACCTGGAATGTTAACAGGGGGCGCATCAAGGAGTGGTTGGATGGAGCTCGACAGCTTCTCCAAGTATATTACAAAGTCTTATATACCTGGCATGGATGAAGCACTCTCATTAGTTCAGATAATAAGGATGGTTGCAGTTTTACTGGTTGTTTACTTTTGCATCCTTCAGGGAGAATTTGCTGATTTCCTCTTGATTCTTAGTCAGATCAGATCCCAGGGTCAGGGATCTTGGTGGAGCCCCTTGAACTCCTTCCTCCAACATGGGGGTGAAAGCATGCGGGTCCCTTGTGTATACTCTCAAGCCATGTTTCTGACACGTTGATAAAAGGATAATTACTTTGTGAGCATGTGTGCGATTGCTTTTACTTATAGAGTCATAAAACTTACTTTAAGCTCCAGATCTTTGTAGATGTGTGGTCGTAATAAGCTTAGCAAATATGAGCATCTTGAAAAGTGAAAGCCTGCACAAAACATAAGCTAATAATTTTATATGGCTTAAAGTGAATGTTTGGCCTGGTTTCTACCGTCCTACCAGGAATGATCTCCTCAGACACAGCAGCGCCCCCCAGCAAATGCCTGCGCTCCAGAACTGCTGTCTTCACCCCACCTTTTTGGAGATATGCGGCCTGCACATAACATTAAATGCACAGAAGTTTTTAAGTAGCCTTGTAGTTTTAATAGTAGGCTATCACCTACGCCAACTCACCGCCACCAGTCCATTGTGACCTGCACATAATACAAAGGGTCACTGAGCAGAACGTGCAACCACTGCGCTGCAATACGATGCAACAGTCCGTGAAGTAGACCAAACAAGACTAATTAGGTTTGCTACTTTACCTCCTCCGATGACGAGCGCATCATACTGCGATTTCAAAGCACTCTGGTTATAACTGGAGAAAGCCCTGCTCAGAGATCCTACAGTCTTGCACGCCGCTGCAGCCATGGCATTTGGAAGAAAGTTAATGAATCTAAACGTGCTTACAGCAGGACAGTGGCAGCAGACTTTGATCTCGCCTCAGCTACAAAAAGTTCAACTTCGTCTTCACAAGCAGGTAAAACAGCTGGACCTTGGACTGAGTTGAAACACAAGAATACTCCAGCGAGCGAGGGGGCAAATGTTACAGAAACAACAGAAATACAGGAAAACTAGCTCACCACTGGATGGCACTGTTGCACAGCTCATGACATAAAAAATAGCGTTCTTACTTACATTTTATTATTTTAATTTTAATCAGTGTTGGGTAATTTACAGTATGATTGTAATACATTATATATGACTGGTTACACGGCTGAAAATGCAATACATTTGTGTTGCATTCAGTGTTGGGTAAGTTACCATACTGTAAAATTGTAACACATTATCTATAGTTACATAGTGAAAAATGTAATACATTTGTATTACAATATTACAGACTCAAAAATGTAACTAGTTACACTACTGTCAGTTACTTTGAGCAAAGCACACATTTGTTAGGACCTTGTACACTAATAATCCTGTTATATTTACACTTGATTACTGGGTAATTTATGTAAATGTGACGTCACAACACATTTTCCACATAATATTTTATTTTACCTTTAAGCTAACAAACAGCATTTTAGGGGTGCTTTGGTACTGTGTGTCGTTTTCAGTAGAATATAAAAGTAATTAATTTAAATGCAACGTGAGTTACTCAGATTGTAACTAGTAATATATTATCAACATTTTTATAAGTTGAGTTACACTACTTAAAACTACTGAAAAAGGGAATATAATACAGTAAATAGTTACTTTTGTAATGAGTTACTCCCAACACTGATTACAATATTGCTGACTATTAAATATGTAACATCGTACAAGACTAGTCCTGTCACTTTTACACTTGATTACTGAAAAATGTATAGTTTTTAGTTATTTATTTATTTGAATGGTACAATATGTATTAATAAACAGACAAAATGTAAAAACACATCATCTGTAGTGCCATATATAGTCTCTTATAATATGATCAAAATGTTCTGCCATATGACCCTGCCCTACTGCTTGGATCTACTTGTCTCCTGTTCAGAACCTTCACTCTGCTCTCCTACACTCCACAACCTCTCTGTTTTTCTGTTCTTTATGGACTGGGTCATCTTCTCATTTCATACTATTAAAAAAAATCCCTTCTCACCCTCTGCGAGTGGTCTCATCCAGTTTCCAAGCACGGTCCTCTACCAGAGAGAGGCTTGGGAGTTTGAGGGTTCTGCGCAGTATCCTTGCTGTTCATAGAACTGCGCTTTTTTGGACAATGATGTCTGTATAGTTTCAGAGATAAATTATCTTTATATTATATTATGATATCATCAAACAGTACAATGTGAATCAGTCAATGATTTGAATTGACTAGTCACAGTTCCACTGAACCAACTGATCAACTATGCAGGTGCATAAAAATATGAGAAATCATATAAATAATAAAATCTAATATATGAATACATTATTTACTATATATAGGCTACACTATATTATCACCATTGCTTTTTTAATCGTTTTTAAAAAGCAAACCTAAATATATATATATATATTATATATATATATAATATATATATATATTATAAATATATATATATATAATATTATATATATATATATATATATATATTTCCTGCTACAGTCTCTTTAAACATGACATATTTTGTGAGTGTCTCAAAGCCCATTTCTCCAGAGCAAGGATGCAGCCTGAGACACCTTGGCTTG
The DNA here is from genome assembly GCA_038363315.1 of Mugilogobius chulae. Classification (NCBI taxonomy): domain Eukaryota; kingdom Metazoa; phylum Chordata; class Actinopteri; order Gobiiformes; family Gobiidae; genus Mugilogobius; species Mugilogobius chulae. The sequence continues at coordinate 50,511,645 of CM076398.1, read as the reverse complement.
GTCTTTTCTACATTGTAGCTTCATGTGTTCCTATCATTAAAGAAGTGCTCAGCCATTCGCAGCAGAATCTCATTTTTAATGCTGTCTTTTATCTTGCTATTTTGGTCTTTGCCCAAAGTGTCTGACAATACTTTATTGACAATTAAATTGTGAGCTTTGCTTTTGACTAAGCCCTTTCTTCTCCACAACAATCCAATAGTCGCATCACTGATCTACAAGTAAACCACTTGCATCCTTTTGAACAAGACCTAAATTCCTTCACTTGGGCCAGGTACTCCCCATCCCCATTAAGAGGACAATAGAGCAATGTGTTCTTGACTAGAAAACCATGCCTCAGATTTAGAACAGTTGATTTAATTCTCAGCTGCTTCACCTTTGCTGCAAACCTCAGTGCATACTGACATTCTTTAAACTGCATTTCTTCTAATTCTTGACTGTAACTAGAAATTCTGTCTGCACAACAAACATAAGTTGGTTCCATGTTGCCTTTTTGAGCTGATCCAGGCGAAGTAAGGGGCCTCAGAGAGGTTTGTGAACTACTTTCTTTGGCTTGTCACTGATGATCTATGGAAGATTTTACCAATGGAAGATCTTACCAGAGTCATAATGCTTAACGCAATAAAGCTTATCATTTTGGTTTGAAAAATATTATAACACATCCTGGAGAGAGTTGGGTGACCTATCATGAGAAAAGCTAGGCCTATAAGAGCATGTCTAAGAGTTTAAGAATGGCCTCTTAAGACAAATGGTACCTTTAGTGCTGCTGTTGAAGCTATCATATCGGCATAGTGGTGCTTATAATGTATCAATAATAGACAGCTGCCCTGTTTTTAGTTTAAACAGCTGTGGATGAACAGACAGATGCCAATTAGTGCAAAAACACACAAAATACAGATTGAATAATCTAATTAGTTACCTTTGCTATCCTGTCAATGCTTAGTTTTATCTATTTTGCTTAGACGGTGTAAAACAACTCCTCTGGCCGGTATGGATTGAGCACTCAGGTGGTGAAAGGAATGAAATGCGGCACTATAATGAGATAGGGTTTCCTTCTAGACTTCTCTTGCCACTCCCCTGGTGTATTAGAGGAACATTAGTTTCAGGGAAGAGAAATGATCCCAATGTAGTGTCTGCTTGGTTTTCCTATTTGGAATGTCTGCGGACAACAGACAATCAACCATAACTAGATCATGAGTATAAGATTTTGTTCTTGTAAGCAGAATTTAACGCTTCATTCCCCTTTGTCGGCAGAAATACAACACTATAACCATTGAAGGCTCTCACAGGCATTAAAAGTTGAAAACTCAATTATGCTGAACAGTGCCTCTGAAAAAAACACATAATTTTAGGAGAAAATGTGCTTTTAATGTCATGGTGATTTATGTAGCAAAAAATGTTAATATTATACTTTTAATGGAATTAATAGAAAAATGGCAAATTATAATTAGGCCTAATTAAAATCAAACAGTTAATTAATGTTATTCCTCAAAAAGTCCTAATTCACATTAACTTAGAAACTTAAGTAATAATTGCCTCATAGTGTCACTAAATATCATATCTCTTGTAGCTGGACTGGATAGCGGGCTTTCTGTGTGGAGTTTTGCATGTTTCTCCCACGTCTATTATGGGTTTCTTCCTCTTAGCCCATATTTGAAGCAAGTTTGACACCAAATATAATGTAATAGACGAATTACTATTTGCTGACCTATCAGATACATTTAAGGGGCATGCTTCAAAATAGATAAATAAAACTAAAGACTAGGCCTACTGTATCACTTTGCATGTAGGCTACATTTGGTGTTTGAGGGTCACGAACGCCTACGATTGTTTTTTGGGTTGAAAACCTCTGGATTATAAGTGACTCAAGCACATGTTTTGTTATTGACAAAACATGTGCTTGAGTTGTTGTTACTAACAAAACAACAATAGAAACAATCAGGTGTTCTTATCATGCCAGTAAGTGCATTTTAATTTTCAGTATAAGAAGTGTAAGCTTCATGAACTATGCACATGGTATGCAAATACAGTATATGAGCTTACAAATTATTATGTATGAATGTAGCCTATGTATGTATGTACTTGTTTTTGCATCTTTGTGAGAACCGTTTTGGGTTTTTAACCAACAGAGTGAGGACATTTTTGGGAGGTGAGGACATTTTGGCTGGTCCTCACTTTGCAAGGGCCTGTTTGAGGGTCAAGATGTGGTTTTAGAGTTAGGGTTAGAATTGGGTTAAGATAGGATTAGGGCTGTGGTTAGGGCTAGGGGGTTAGTTAGGATGGTTAAGGTTGGGGTAGGGGGCTGGGTAATACATTATGCCTATGAAGGTCCTCGCTAAGATAAAAAAAAACAAGCATGTATGTATGTATGTTCTTGTTTTTGCATCTTTGTGAGAACAGAGTTTTTAACCAACAGAGTGAGGACATTTTGGGAAGTGAGGACATTTTGGCCGGTCCTCACTTGGCGAAGGGCCTGTTTGAGGGTCAAGATGTGGTTTTAAGGCTAGAGTTAGAATTGGGTTAAGGTTAGGATTAGGGCTAGGGTTAGGGATAGGGGGTTAGTTTGGATGGTTAGGGTTAGGTTAGGGTGCTGGGTAATACATTATGCCTATGAAGGTCTTCACTAAGATAGAAAAACAAGTATGTATGTATGTATTTATTGTATTTTATTTTATCATACGCTACGAAGCATTCTCCATAGATGATTTGTACTTTAGAGAATAAAAACGATCAGCAACACAGTTTATGTAAAATAAATAAATAATAAAATAATAAATAAAATAATATTAATAATAAAAGGCTTTAAATTGTAGGCTGGCTACATGATTTTCACACTGCATACATGATTTAGGTTTAAATTTAACAACTACTCTCATGTTGTTAAAGGGACCTATTGTGCTTTTTTTAAATATTTAGTAAGAACTAGAACATATGTAGATCAGTAATTTACCTTTTGTTCATTGAAAACCAAAGTTGATCTAAACAACTTAAAAGTAGAACAGCTCTGATGACTTCCTGTTCAAAATGGCAGAACTGATAAGCCCCGCCTCTTCATTTTAAAAATGTAACTGTAAAAAGGAACAGAATTTTAAAAACAATTTTTTATTGTTGGAAAGTGTCTATTGGACAGTATTGAACCATTTATACGTCACTTTGAGCATTAATCTTTTGAATTATAACAAGTCAATCCAGACAAGTGGGAGGGGATAGGTGGTAGGTGAGAACAAGGATTTTCGGAGCACTTGAGCTCCAGCTGAAGAACAATACAAGATTACTCAAACATGCATGACTCAATTCAGATATAACTTTGATTAAACTAATGATGAAGGGAGGCCATTATTACAAGGTTAAAAACTTAGAAAAGTGAATTTGACATAATAGGTCCCCTTTAAACCGAACCGAGCCTATGGAAAGGGCTAAGGAGCCAAGTGAACTGAAGAGGACCACCCAAGCTCAGCCAATCAGAGCTCTGCTGTCTGAACTTCTAAATAGAACTAAATTATTTATTTAAGTCAGACAGTACCTAACCCTCATTTTGTCTCAATGTGCTGCATTTATCATATACTTTTTAGTGAAAACACAAAGTTTCTTAATTAAAAAAAAGTTAGTTGCTCCAACTTTAAGTGAGTGACGCGTGTGCTGGCCAATCAATGGCGCTCTCGGTGTTATCCAATAGTTCTACACCAGTTTCAACACTGCAGCCAATCAGATTTGACTTCCTGGTCGCGGCCTCCTGCAGGACATTTTGCAGATGTTTTGAGCGGCTTCGGCCTTCCCTGTTGATCTGTGACAGAGGGAGCTGAAGCTTTTAAGTTGTGAGAGGAATGTAAGACCATTATCTCTCGAAGCATTGCTTTTGAACCGGACCTTTCCGCTGTGTTCACATGGAAATTGATAAATTTGTAAGGAAACGGCGGATGACAGCGGAGTCTGCAGACAGTGACCCGACGGTTGCTGGAGCCTCGGCTGGAGCAGAAGTCCGTTGGCTCGGAGGCAGGTTTTGGGGAGTTTCCGAAAGTATTGTTGGGTCTTTAACTCCCGAATCGGCGGAGAGACGGAAATTCAGACTGTTGATATTATCCGTGTTGCGGCAGAACAAACTGAGGAGCATGAGCCGGATTATGAGGGGCTGCCACAGGGGGCTTCCACAAGGACTCACATGTTGGCTGGAGCCGTAGCAGGGATCATGGAGCACTGTCTTATGTTTCCCGTTGACTGTGTCAAGGTAACTCCAAAAAGTGGTTGAGATACAGCCTAAAACTGCGAGGGTTCAGCGTCCAAAAACTTCTAAAACGGTTTTAAATCTGCTTGTTTATTAGCATAGCATGCTAACTAGCATGCTATCACGCTGCTGTAGTGACAAGGTCAGCTAGTTAGTGCTTATCTCACGAGCATAAACTGTGGCATGAGACACATATCTTTTAACTCAACAGTTAACCCAAACCGTACTTTGTAGATAATGCCTGTAATTACAGTAATCCAGTTAAAGGATTGCCCTGTAGTTTGCACATACATATATTAACTTAGATGGTAAAAGTGGTCTGTTATAACAAACTAAACAAATGATGTTACCGCCTCTACTACAGCGGTCTTCAAACCTCATACTTTTCGGTCTTCAAACCTCGTACTAATGAACTTCATATTTGGAACCGCCTAAAAGATATTATGTGGTCTTAAATATTACTCCAAGTGCAGCTTGGGCAGCTGCTACTGTCACTTGTCCAGCTTTATGCCCACAATTATCCATGTCTATGTGGGTTTCATGACTCACAGCATTCTACAGCCAATGTTATTTATCAGTGGGGCACTAAATGATTTTTACTTCATTTTGCTCAAGTTATTGGTCTGTCAAAAATCATTTTTAATTTATTAATCATTTTGAATTTTCATGGCAAAGTCATGTTAAAAAAAGTGCTTGCCCCATGGCTTTTAATGCAAGAATTCAAATGACCAGCAATACACCTGTATTTGTCAGTATTACATTTCCAGACCGCATACAGTCAAGCAAGAACAGTCTTTGTTATCTTTTTTTTTTTTTATTATTTATTTAAGTTGGACTTCAATACCCTTGGTCTGAAGGACCATGTTGTTATTTGTATGTCTATAAATGATTAATTTTGCATGTTATTGGCTAAAGTGTGCTAGGAATTGTGGTTAAATATTTTCAGTTTGACTACTACTGTTATCTAACTTAGAGCAGGTAATGTCACAAATAGACAACATAAAATGTTAACTTGGGTGGGCGATATGCTAAAAAGACACAAAAATAAATAAATACGTTTATCACAATTTTTTTTTGGTACTAGATTAAAAATTTCTCACAATTCATGTAAACTTTTTTGATGTGGGTTTAAGCATGTAATTAAAAGTTAATGTGGTGTAATCTTTTTTCAGACAGAACAAGTAAAGAGGTTGACCGTCAGCCTAAGCATAATTTGATTTTCTAGCCGTATCACCCTGCTCAGTGTCCAACACAAAACTAGTGATGCACTGATCTGAAGCTGGGATTGGATATTGGCGCCAATCATGAAATTTTGACTTATTGGTGACATGATATCGAAATCCGGGTTATGTCTTTATTTGGTTGTAATAAGACTACTGGCTATTGTCATCCAAGATGTTATGATATTTGACATTTCATTCGTGTTAAGTTGATATTTGCATAAAAAATAACAGCAACATAACACTATATAACTATATAATCTATAGTGGTATTTACTTAAAACTGAATTATTGAAATTTGTATCGATACTAAAAATACTGGATGTGTATTCTGTGTCACTCAGTTTTGACTATGTGACATTGTTTCCTGTTTTTAGACACGCATGCAGAGCCTTCAGCCTGAACCAGCTGCTCGATATCGAAATGTGATGGACGCTCTTCGAAGGATTATAGCTACTGAGGGAGTGTGGCGACCAATGCGGGGGCTAAATGCAACGGCTATAGGAGCAGGACCTGCTCATGCTCTATACTTCGCCAGCTATGAGAAACTCAAAAGGACTCTCAGTGATGTGATACACCCAGGAGCTAACAGTCATTTGGCTAATGGTACCATAAAACATGCAGTATATGAAATTTTAGATTTTTTAATACCCTAGAGAAAAGAACATGGCTATGCACATTCACTAGTCTTTTCTGTTTATGGTGCAGGTATTGCCTGTTCTGCCTTGGCTATCAAATCTTTTGAATCTTACACAATTAAGTTGTTGTGCACTTTAACAAAGTACCAGGCTCAAGTGACAAGTATCACCCATTCATTTCAGCCTGAGACCTTAGCCGACCTCAGAAAGCCATGTATTCTCTACCAGTTGTTTACTTTTTGTCTGTAAAGGAAATTGGGTAAGTCCCCGTTCCCACATGAAGACGAGGGAAATTTAAACTTTTATGGTTTGGATAAAATACAGTTTTTGTTGTAAATGATTATAAAGTAGAATCCATATGTAGCTGTGTTCAATATGTTTCGTCTCTCTGTTTCTTTTCCAGGTGCAGCTGGGTGTGTGGCTACACTGCTTCATGACGCAATCATGAATCCTGCTGAAGGTACAACAAAACATCATAATAATGAATAATTTTGTGCTTTTAACTTTTAAGAGGTATAGTCAGGTATAAAAGCAAACATAAATATAGCTTTTTTTTAATTACTTTTTTTTTCTTTTGATAATTCATCATAAATATACTAAACTGTGTTAAAAAGATAATATTCTGCAACACTTTCAAATTAAACTTTTGTAACATGCAATAGTATAGCAAATATGATTTCTGTGTTTTATTTCTCTTAAACATTTTTAAATTTTGGACTAAATGTTGAAATGTTAAAATGTCACTGCAAACAGCGTGATTATATTTTTTCAAAATATGTTGCTGCTACTAGTGTTTTCACAAGAAATTGTTTCTGTGTTGATACTAAGGAATTGACTCCGTAAGTTTGATCCCACCTTTGTAATGATAATATAACACGAAATTATAGTTAAAGCTCCAGAAATCAGTGATTGATAAATGTGACATGTGATTTAAGTCAGACTATCTAATTTTAATACTAGTTTTAGTTTCAGTTAGTATCTGGGTTGTTTTTTTTTTTTGTTTTTTTTTTATAGCTGTAGTTGCTTTGTTGTAGATTTTCTATGTATGCAACTTTGAAAAATTATAAATGTTTTTTTGGATTGCACATAAATATCACTTTTTTTCTTTGCAGTGGTGAAGCAGCGCATGCAGATGTATAATTCTCCATACCGGGGCGTTTTGGACTGTGTTGGTGCCGTGTGGCAGAAAGAGGGCGCTGCTGCCTTCTATCGCAGCTACACTACTCAGCTCACTATGAATGTGCCCTTCCAGGCTTTTCACTTTATGACATACGAGTACCTCCAGGAGCTACTTAACCCCCACAGACAGTACAACCCTTCATCTCACATGCTGTCCGGTGCTCTGGCAGGTGCCATCGCAGCTGCAGTGACCACGCCTCTAGATGTGTGCAAGACCCTGCTCAACACACAGGAGTCCTTGGCTCTCAGCTCAGTGTCCCCCGGTCAAGGCCAAGGTGCCCACAGACAGATCTCAGGCTTAGCCCATGCTTTCCGGACGGTCTATAGGCTGGGCGGCCTGAAGGGCTTCTTTAAAGGAGTACAGGCAAGAGTCATTTATCAAATGCCCTCAACAGCCATCAGCTGGTCAGTTTATGAGTTTTTCAAGTATGGACTCACTAAACATCAGCATAACAAGAGGAAAACACAGGCAATCTGGATGCATAGAATTTAACTGATTTCTGTTCCTCCATCATGTGTTACCACAAACTACAAACATCGTGTGAAATCTTCTGTTCTTCCTCTCTCAGGTAAAGCCAAGGAAAACAATATTTACGCTTTGAAATAATTTGCACAGTATTAGATTTATGGTGACTATAAGACATTCTAAACACACATTTTGCACATTTATTCAATCTGTGAAAAATGTCAAAAAGCGCACAATCTCGAAGTTGTAGATTGTTCCAGCAGAGGGCAGAGTATAATAATGCTGCAGATGTTTATTTTGTGCTAATGGATGAATGCAAACATGGCCAAATCCAAAGATTATTGCTTCTAGTTTACATGTTTAATGTAAATTGTTTTCAATGAGTACTATGATTCAAGAAGGCTAATGGAAAGCACAGAATTGTTTTTCTAAATAGAAAAGAATGGGGAATCTTTATGCTGTTTATACTTTTATGCCTTGCTTGGCAGGACCTACAACAGTGTTATTGTGGTTTCTTGTCAAATAAAAGACAACCTATGGAGAACAACTACTTCCCGATGCTTTGTTTCCTAGAGATTTTAGCAGAATTTTGAAGTCACCTTTCTATGATCCAGCTTTGTTTTTGGCACTTAATTGCACTGGCTTAATAAACTATGTACCGGGATTTGTTATGCACCTAAAGAATTATTTGTAAGCTTCAGTGTGTTTGTTTGGGTCAGAGCAGATGAGAGTGTTATGTGGTAAGGCTGGGAGATTCTGATTTCAATCCTGTGACAGGTAGTTGTTTGGGGGCGTTGTCACAATAACTATCTAGTGTCAAGAAAATTGTGTTAATAACTTATCTACAGTGCACTGTATTAGAGCTGTAATTTGTCAAATGTTTACTCTTATGCCTAAGTACAGGTCTTTAACTCATAAAATCTTAATATTTTTTTTTAATTATTTTTATTTTAAGTAAAGTTATTATTTTACTACTAAGCTTTATGGACTACATTGATGAATTATAGTCTATGTTATATCACAATAAGGGTCTTGAAGAACTAAAATTACCAGTGGGAAATATTGAAGGCAAGACTACCAAACTATGTTGTATGAGTCATCCTAAACAAAGACACTTCCTTTTGTCGTACTAGCTTTGGCAGCATTTGCATCAGCTCTTTCACTTTAGCATACCAATTATAAAAAGCACCGGAATAACACGCACAAATGACAAATGACTGTTCTGATTCTATTTTCTTTTAGCTCCTCTTCTATTGTCCTTAAATCTGCAAGGGCATTTTAATGACATAAAAAAAATCTTTGTTAACGTGTTGATAATAATAGCTTCTTTCCTGTTAGTCAGTACAAAACCAGTAATTATGTTCCCATAAAGAACTCACTGTGAATTAACTTTAAATCAATTGTGGGAAAAAAACAACTACATATTCAACTCAGCTTAGTGGTACTTGCTACTTTTATGTGGTAAAGTATAACAAATGTCCCAAATGCGCCATCTTGGTACTACTACCAATTTACTACACATGATAACTCAGTCTCCATTTACAAATAGTTTTATGCCAGTTCAAAGCTAGAAAAACTAAAACTAACTGTACATCATATTCTCTGTTGATTTATTATATATTATAATGATACACATTATAATATATAATGATCAATGATGGTGCAGTAAATACTCATGTCTTTGCAGAACACTGTAATCCTGTGAGCACAAAAGCTTTGTAAAGCTCTATTGCACACACAAACACAGCTTACACTATGGGTACTTAAGAATGGGAGTGCTTGAAGGGCTGCCTCATTCACTTCTGTGTTGCTCTTATCTGCATATTTATGACTTGCTGTTCATTTCATTCTCTCTTCATATTTCAGGTCAATTGATGGTCATTCAGTATGAATTAGTAAGTGGTACGAGACATGATTTCAAGTGTTGTTTCTTTCTAAAATCTAATGAATGAGGTGTGAAACCACCTCATAATACAACACTTTATATCCACACTCTCCAACTCCACTTTCTGCCAATGAGAACTTTTTTCCCTTCTTGCTTTACACTACTGGCCAATATTTTAGCTGAAAAATGTTCACTTATTTGTGTGTGAAATGAAAGTACAGACGAAATACACAATCTAAGTTGAAAAAGAAATCATGGAATACCTAAATACAGTATATTCTAAGCTTTTTTTTTAAACCCCAGTACTTCTTTTGAAAATCACATCTTTTGCAAATATACAGAAGTTATTAAAAACTATTGAAATTACATACTAACGTGCAAAAATCATAATTGTTCGCGCCAGACATGCTTTGGTTGCGCGTCAACACGCCTGTCCATAGGCCTAGCATTAAAATAAAAACCTTCGAATATTCCTCAGACAGTTCTTCACAATTTTGTTGCAGAAATTCCCCAAAATGTGTGGCGCTTGTCGGTATTGTGGTAGTTTCCTCAGCCCTCCACCTTAGCACCATTTCTGTATAATCTAATTTTCCTTCAGGTTTTCTTTTTTTTTCCACCACCACCAGGCCTATGTTCCAGGTGAAGATCCCCATCATATCCTGATCTGTCGGGGGGTGTAAATTACATCTGCTGGTAACGCCACTAAATTGTTTTCATTCTTTATCCTGCAATAATCATCATGTTTTTTTCTTTTTCTCGAAGTTGAAATGTATACATTTGAAAACTAGGGATGTACCAAAGTTAGTTATTACAACTTTAATAGACATGTTACGGTATTTGTCCCTCTGAATTAAAATGATGATAGTTTTAGTAATCTGTCAGTGTCTTGTCTAATAGCTTTCCTTACACTGACTGATAAACTATGAATTACATTATTATTCTTGTACTAAAACAAAGCACATAGAGCATGTAGCTATTGCACCAGTTGCGGCTTGAATGTTTTCACTCCTGTGCTGTACAGCAGTGATGCGAGGGAGATGTCCTGTCAACACTCACCCGAACACGTTGGAGGAGAGAGATATTCCAAATGCCAACAAGGTAATTATGAACACATACATATTCACTTATACTACAGAGGGCAGAAAACAGCTGCTCTTCAAGCAGATAATGCTTGAAACACAATAGTCTCCCCATTTTTTAATTATTCATCTAACATATGGACTTGTAATGAATGTCAAACTTCCATACATGGAAAGGAAATTGAAAATGAAATTAACTATCTTAGTAAGTGAGGAAAAGACATTCGAGGATATCAACTTCAAATGATCAAAATTGTAATTTTTTCGGAGACAATTGTTGCTGAAGGTGTGGCCCTTAGACAGAAACATACTTGGGGCTAATTCAGTGATCAAAGGACTCAAACCTAAACACAGACTTGTCTAATGATGCTCGGGGCATTGGGACTGGAAGTGTGATGAACTGCAGTATTGTACACATCAATGCAGGTGTGCATCACTTCTCTTCTCTGCTCTTCCTTCTGTCCACATGTTGTGACTAAAGGAGGGCAAGGTCATTTTCTCCCTAACACTTTGCACAAGTAAATTCCCTGCAGAGACTCATTGGTCCTTCTCGGTCACTGCCTCAAACTGAAACTGAAGCTGTTTGTCAGTGGAGGCACAAGGACAGGATTCCTCTGGTGGGTGTGCACGTGCGTGTGCATGTGACAAACACAGGTGCAGTCAGGGACACTGGGGAAGAAACAGGCCTCCTGCCCTTTGAACTTGATCTTGAAAGAAAGCTGTCTTCCTTCCTGTCAAGAAACTTAGTGCTATGCCTCGGAGCATTGGTTGGCATCAGCTGGTCCAGTTTTACATTTTGTGTTTGTTTTTTACTTAGCGCTTGTCTTTTTTTTTTTCTATTTATCAAAAAATATAGATTTAAGTTGCCAGCTAAACACTAGTTCTTAAACTTTTCACTTGTAATACCGTACCACCAGAGAAAAAAACAGGCCTTTGGATCACAACAAAGTTTAAACCAAATTCTGGTCCAAGAATGATTTGATCTAAAACAGAAGACATTTGGTATAAATAAGAGGAGAGAATGTAGATTAAAATGACTTAAGACTATGAACTTATTAAAACAGCAGAGGAATCTGCCTTAAGCTACTGATACATTACATATTTACTTAGAAATACAGCACTGGTATTTTATAGACTAATCCTAATAATGTTCTTTGTTTTGTTTTGCTCAGTTTTTTTTTTGCTGCAGATTATATTGTACAGCTTTCTGCACATTTGTACGCTTGTGCACTTACTCATGTAAAGGTTTTTCTGTACATGTCCATCTACAGGGTACGAAAAAAAAGTAGGTTTAAGGGCAGGACATCTTTGCTTTTCACAATGTTCGTGTTATTTTTCTCTTATTTTTTAAATATAATCTATTAAGGGATTCCACAAGAAGAGTTATTGGGAATGAAAATGTTAAGTAGAACAAGCAACAAGTAGGCTTATGTAAGTGGGTCTTGAACTGCTCTTTGATGGAGTTGTCTTATCTTATCCTATCATCGCCAATTAAAAATTTGAATTCCACTGTCGAGTTTTGGTCAGTGAGTTTTTATCGTGTGGAAGGAGTGGGATGTGTAAAGAGCATTTGGAGGTGCAGAAAGTAGTTTGGAATAGTTAAGGGAATGCAACATCACTGAGTGAATCGAAAAAGCCTTGTATTTACAACATTAACTGTAACAGTGCTAAATAGGCTGGTTTCAAAGGGAAGTTCCCAGCCACACATTGAAAAGCATAGGTTTCAAGTTTAACCTCCGAGGTACTTAAAGCTGCGGTAGGCAGGATCTTATGGTTCAGTATGGGGCATCACTTTCCATAATAACCTTTCAGGCATACAGTGGTTCAAGTGGACTCGGCCCTGTTCAGTTTTGCAGCTCAGGGAACTTCAGAATAGTCTTTTCATACAGCACTGCAGTGTTGGCCAGTCATTTTTAAGGCACTTCACTGCACAGACTTAGTGGCTCCAGACTGACACAAAAGTAAAATGGCCTCTGGAAATACTACACTTTTAGCATATAAATAAATATATATATATTTCATAAAATGTATGGTGTGTGTGTTTGTATATGTGTATGATTTTTTATATTAAAAAAAAACACTAATTTTGATTTACATAAGAAATTGTCCTTTAAGAAAAATCCTTACAGTTTCTTTTCTCTGTTATTTTCTTAACAGAGAAATCCCCATGGACGCCCAAATCTCTCCTAATGGACAGTGCAGACGGTGTGCCTGTCTCTAGATGGGCTCATCCCTCTGTCCCCTATAATCCCTGCTTTGACCTCTGCTCCTGCTCACACTAACAGACCTGGAGAAGCCACGATTATTAGCACACAGCACCAGAATTTCAGTGGTAAGTGATAGTACATACAGATTCAAATACTGTACACTGGAAATAGTAAAAATGTAAACTGTACTGTAGTGGTAGCAGATATGTAACCTCAACTTTTTTTTTTTTTTTTTTAAGTTAGTTCTGAATAAAAACATTCAAAGTGAATGTTCTTACCTTAGGTGGGCTTTATGTAGGACGCACAATTAGTAGAATGTAAGTTATTTAGTATGGGCTTGGTCCCTAGTATACTTTGTGGGAAGTAAATGAGTCCCTGAGGTCAAAAACTCTTTTACAACTCTTGCGAACTGTAAAAAGAAACAAAAAAGGTAGCATTCTAAGTGAGTCTACAGTGGGACGCACCATAGACCGAGCTAAGCGTGTTGGGGAAAATATCTGTTAACATATAAAATGTGCAACAACGTATTTGTTACAGTTATGTCTTTCATGTTGTGTACAGTAGTATAATGCAGATCACTGGGGTCATGCTGATGATGTGCACTGTCCAAGGGGATACCCTGTCTTATAGTTTTACTGCAAATGTTTACATTCCTCCAAACTCTGATACCATCTACTAATAGTTTCCATAGCTATTTTAAGTAGTCCTCTGGGTAAGATTAAGAGTGCAGTAAATGCATTTTCACAATTTCAAACTTGTGATATCAAAAAGATTTAAAACGTTTATCTTTTTTTCCAAACAGTCGACTGAGCGCAGGAAAGTGTCCTTGTGATACGCTATAGGTACGAAGTTTCAGTCTCAAAGCAGGCAGCACTTTTATTAAGAGAGCATGAGTAAAATCAACAGACCTCTTGAGATAATAATTCCGGACACAAAAGGCTCATCGGAAATGAATGCATAATTGCTCCTCAGCAGTCCTGCGAGAATGCACTGTCATAGAGTTGGTTTTAAAAGTGCAGTCAAGCATGGATCAGTACTGTCATTTTACTCAACGGACCTCACCCTCGACATTCCTCTCACTGCTTAAACACAACAGGAAATCATTTCCACTCACTCTAAAGATCACTCTAGAGAGATTACATGCTTTGTTTTATCTTATTTGAAATTAATTTTTGTAAGGCGCACTGGGTTGCCTTGGGTATAAAATGCACAGTATAAATAAAAATGCTTTCCTTTGCTATATAAAGATTTTTAGTTTACATTATTCAGAGACATTGTTGCCCAAATTACAATGAGCTAATTTATAAAAATAATAGACGTTATGTGAAAAATAGTGGGGGAAAATAGATTACCCAAATAATTAAATATTGTTTTGAAGACTGAAAATACAAAGATATGTTGAAGTACATGAGGAAACTTTAGTGGATGGATTTTAGAGCACAATAACATTTTTTTTAAAATACTCCAACTGCTTTATGCTGAAAAAAGGGAGCTCTTTGGTTAGTTCATGTTGGTAGAATTTTGCTATGGTGTTCTCTTTCCAGAGTCTGAAGGTGTAAAGATAATAACAATTAAAAGGACTTTTACAATTTAATTTATTCATTGACACATATAAGGTTTGGATTCTTTTTCAATTATTGTAACATATTAATAATAAAGTTAATTGAAACACACAGACAAATTAAAATAAGCTGTCTACATTGAACATTAGCAAAAGCAACATGTTATGTTTTGTTAACCTATTAAAACCAGGATATTTGTGAAAAAACACATCTCCAAAAAAGTTAAGAAAACTCATTAAAACGTTCGGTCCTTCAGAGAGTTTCTTTTCAAAGTTGGCACTGTCCCGCGCCCATGCATTCTGGACACCAGTGCGCACATGGTGACACTGGTGGTGACACTGGTAGTATGGAGATTGTAGATGTACACGGTACATTGGCACGTTCATCATGTGCGCGTCGCCAAAAGGGTTGCTGTTCCTCACTAACAATCTGACCGCTACTCTCCGCGGGGAACACGCACCCAGTTCGCTCTCCCGCCGCTTGGTTTTATACCTTCGGTTCTGAAACCAGATTTTCACTTGCGTCTCAGTGAGTTTGAGGGCCTGTGCTAGGTCAGCTCGTTCGGATCCTGAGAGATACCGCTGCGCGTCAAAGCGGCGCTCCAGCTCGTACACCTGCGCCTGGGAGAAGGCCGCTCTGGAGCGCTTCTTGGATCCTTTCAGAGACGGACTTCCAAGGATGAAGTAAGCGTGTTGCGATTCTCTCCATCTTGAGAACTACCAGACGAAAACTGCAGGTCTATAATACACACATCAGAATGTCTGAGTCAGTACATGGCAATTGTAGACTATACAAGTAGCCTACACCCAACATTTTATTATTATTTTGGCCTCCCAAACATCTGTAGACTTATCTATCTTCCCTTGCACAATAAAATAACACATCAAAACACAATGAATCAGTAACAAGTAAAAAAGATATTACCAATATGACTACAAAATGCGACGTGTTGGCTAAAACCACAAACGTAGGCTAAAACCCTTATACATTGGATGACTAGGTTCGGTCTATTTAAAAAATTAAAATCAGTATTTTACAAATCTGTAAACCCTATGTAAAGCAAAGTGCAGTCTACTCACTGTTAGGTTCTGTCTCAGTCTCAGCAGTGCAGCCGCTGCTCACAGCTCCTCCGGTGTGAATGAACCTGCTGTGGACCGTGTTTGAAGGAGACAAACTTTCTCGATGCAACATATGTGATTTTCTCTGTCTTCAGAAGTCTTCTTTCCAATTTCACGTTCAGGAGAAAGAATATGTTTGATAGAAAATGTAGACAAACTCAACGTCATTATGAAAATGTGTCATGGACAGGCAGTGATATCTCGTTGTTCGACTTGTAATGAATTAGCTTAATGGTAAACTAATCTGTCAAGTCTATCAAAATATTTGAAGCGATTGCAGCTCCAGAGTTTTTATTGGCTGACGATGCAATGAGGCCCTCCTTGGTTCCGCCCAAGTGCACGTGTCATGCATGCTAGCTAGTCCTTCCTTTGAGATGAGCAGCAGGTAAATATTTGGTATTTAGTGAAAAATCAAAACTATCAATGCAAGAATCATGTTTTGATGTTTGTTACCAAAAGTAGCCCATGAAGGCTGCAAAGCTAACTCTTCGTTGTAAGGTTGAAGCACCTGCGACATTGTTGCACCGACCTTTTTCGACAAACGGGGCGGAAAAATAGAAAAATATCTTCATTGAAAGGAGCTAAGGCTTTGTCGTGCAGCAGAGCAACAGCGCCGCAATGTGGTCAAATCATAGTCTAAGTCAGAGGTGTCCAAACTTTTTCGTCAAAGGCCGCATGTTGAAACACAGACTAAACGGTGGGCCGATCTGGGCCACATGGACGTGGCCACATGGTATAATGGTTACATTTAGAAGATGCTAAATTGAGTCAGAAAACATTTATTGAGGCCTAGCATCACATTAGTACACTGTAAAATGCTTGAAAAACATAGCCTATCTATCAAATGCGTTACTTAGCCTATGGTTATTGCTTTTTGGACCAGTTGTTCGGAACGTTTGAAGGCCAACGAAAATTTAAGGCCCCATTTGGCCCCCGGGCAACAGTTTGGCAGGTTTATCATGCCTGATTAGTTGTTTCATATTGACTTTGTTGATTAATGACAAGAGTTGTTGACATTGAAACCAAGTCTATGATAATGAAGTTGATGATGATGACGCTTCTTCCTATTATTATGATGATGAACATGATTATTATTATTATTATTATTTGTTATTATTTCTATTATTATTACTAATATGTAAGTTAATAGTAAAGGTAATATGAAGGTGATGTCTGGCGCACTCGTCCTTTCTTTTTGTCTGTAGGTTTGCTGAGGTACTTTTGGTGGTCCAGCGGAGTGTTTAAACGGAGGTGCTATCTTCGGAGGCGGCAGATAGCGATCACAGCCTGTCAGGGCAGCCATGTCCAGCCTGCGTCCTCAGGCATCGCCGCCCTGTCGCCAGCACTATTTACACTAGTGACTTCGCAGCACTTAACGCTGACACCAGGTATGTCCTACCGGCGCTGCAGGAGCCACAGGAAATGGTCAGTGAAGCATCACTGCCGTCTCCAGACAAACACTCTGTTTACGTTTCTATTCATCTCCATTAATAGTGTGTTAGCCTCAGTCAGGCCCTGGGCATGTTTGTTTTAACTCAGTTAGCGCACGTGTCAGAGTTATAGAGTTATAATATGGTCAGCTTTGCTGTCATAGATATTTTATAGACAATATCACTTATCATCAAACACGCTATCTATTCCAACCAACATTGTCTGTTTTAGAGCAGTAGGCTACTAAATGTGAGTTTCCCTGCTAGTCCTATGAGCATGTATTCACCGTGTGAGTCCTGAAGAAGACACTGCCTGGTTTATGTCCTTCTCTAAAAGTAGACCGGGCATATACGATCCTATGTTTCTGGAACTTGTCTCACCAAAGTTTTCTCACAGACAAAAAAAAAAAAAGAGGTTTCCTCCTATACTAGCTACATTAACAACTTAATGGACTGTGCTTTCTCCATATTTTACTTTCCCATTATGCAAAGCACTCCAGTATAGGCTTCGTCAAGGCCTGTTTTGTTTATTTAATGAAACTTGCGGGCATGCATAAAGACATATCACATTATTGTTTGCTTGCCACAAAATAATTTTAGAGCTGAAATATCTCTCCAATGATCCATGCAGGCAACTCAAATAAAAACAGAATGTCCAATATTTTATTCTTTAAGTAAAATGTTACACTTCATGTAGCCTATCCAGTAAGTCCGCTTTGTCCTTATTGTAGAGTTTCACTCTTTCTTATCCAAATCCGTCTAAAACACTTTTAATAGGCCATATGGCTCAGAGAAATGCGCACCATCAATGGGTCATGCGTCCTGGGCTCAAAATGTCACAAATGATAGTTCTTTTTGTTCAGTCGCTAAAATACTTATTTAATGAACACAATTTTTTCCTCTAAATGTGAACATACAGTTGGCCTACATGCTCGCGTCTGAAACCAGAATGAGTTCATGATGGTGCGTGTGCGCTACCATGCCCTGATCCCCTGTAGAGATCCTTGACACGGCGGGACCACTGGCCCCTGTGGGCTCTGCGTTTGGCCCTGTCCCAGGCTGCCCAGGCTCATGAAGGCGTTGGTAGTATTGGTTGGCGGTAGGGTGGGTAGGCTGGAGTAGGTGCAGGAGTAGCTGTTTGTGTAGACTGCGTTGCTGTAGCTGTATGTCGGGTAACTGTACGTGTATGGCGGGTATGAGCTGTTATAGTTCTGGGAGCCCGCTACGCACGGCCTCCCGTCGCGCACCAGAACTGGCACGGCCACTCTACGCGGAGGAGGAGGTGCGTGATGATGGTGACCCGCCATCTCTAACGTCTTGTCTTGACGCTGTCGCTTACATTTGTAGCGCCGGTTCTGGAACCAGATTTTGACTTGTGTAGATGTGAGCTTTAATGAGCTCGCCAAGTGCTCGCGCTCTGGAGCGGAGAGGTAGCGCTGCTGCTTGAATCTACGCTCCAGCTCAAACACCTGCGCCTGGGAGAAGAGGACCCTCGGCTTCCTCCGAGAGCGCGGCTGCTTTGACACAGGTTTCTCTGGGTCTAGGTCGTCACTTTCTGTCCGCAGCACTCCACAGCTTTCTGTAGGACATGGAGAAACAGTTTAGACTACATCACACCTCTACGAGCCTCAGAACGCATGAGTGTTTTTCTTATTGTCGAGAAGCTCAATCCTCGAATAAAATAAAAATTGTGCGTTTTGACTTAGCTATGTGCTGATAGGCCATGGCCACAGCGTTTATTTTAAATTAGTTTCATAGATAAATTTATGTGAGAATTCCAAATATATTAACTTTAAATAGACCGTAAGACACATGACCGTATGCATTAGAACAAAGCAAATTATATATAAAAAAAATCTAAATAAATTAGGCCCCATGTGTGGAAGCATTTTGAAGTGTAAAACCAAAATGAATCTCAGAAATAGATTCATCTAGTCAGTATTTGTCCACGTTGCTTGTTTCATTCAGTCCCACATTACTGTTTCCATATTTGCATATGGCTACTACACGGTTGGAATGTTATATTCAAAACGGATTCAGGGCGAATCATTAAGCTTTTTACTCATTCATTTTCAAACGAAAACTAAAATCCTATTTATTGGTGAAATGCAGTAAACTCTGAACTCCGTTTAGCTGATGGTCTATGTTTGATCCAGATTTTCTTTAGGTCCGATAAGCCCTTGTGTGTATTTTGATGTGTACAATTACATTTAATAAGAAGTTAACACAGTTTTATGCAAATAGGGACAAGTGTAACAAGTAAAATGAGTACAACTGTATATATGGATTTAGTTAGCGTAGGTAGACGTAGCACTAGAGCATTAGGACTGCAAATGGTTTATTAATTTTGTGCAAATAATTGGGCCCTCATTTATAAACTGTAAATAGCTCCAGGGGTGTCCCTTTAACAAAATGTATTTTGCTTAAATATGACCTGTGTCTATTTTATTGTAAGCCCTATGTTTTCTGTAATTTTATTGTAAACTTAATTGATTGAAGCACAGTCCAAAGGAGCTCATAGAAAATCATCGAGTTTAAATAGGCTGCTCACTTTTTGTTAGCCTAATTTATCGACCTATATCAATTGAAAGAGCTTACTTGTATCAACATCTTCTTGCTCTATGTCCAGCTGGAGCTCGGTGGAGTGTGTGCGGTTGCTTCCTGGGTTGGAGAAGATATCCACCGACAGTGCCGACTCCTGTGCGTTGACGGCGCTCAAGAATGACATGCGGTCTTCACACTCGGACAGGCTCGGGCTGTTGGGACTCGGGCTGTTCCTTGAGGCTAACATGCAGGACGGAGGTGAGTGCGACCGGATCGGTCTGTTCATGAAGGGCCCTGGCTGAGCCAGCGCTCCGGAGAGACCCAGGCACGAGATCAGCTGCAGTTGGTGCTGGGATTGTTGCTGCAGCTCCAACTTCAAGATGTCTTTTACGGAGAAAGGCGTGGTAGATATGATCGGACTAGGAAGCATGGTTACATCCACAACATCGAAAATAAAAAATATATTCAGTCAAATCGCTGAAATCTTCAGCGGTGTATCCAGGTCGCGAGAAAATGACCCAAAATGCGTAAAGTGCTCTCCGAGCGCAATGCTGTTATGCGGCAGTTGAATAAGGTCCACCTTCGGCTGCTCATCAGTTTGCGCGAGTGTGTAATAGAGAGGTGGATCCTCTATGGTCGGCTCAGTGCAGTGATCTGAGAAAAGCTGGGTCAGCCAAGATGCTGTCCTCTCCCAGTGACGCGCTTTTCAGGGAGGGTCAGCTCTGCCTCACTCGTCTTCATATACTCTGTGTGTATCCCAGAAACAAAACAGGCCCTGCGATGACATTTCTCATGTCTTTTGTTGGTCTTAACCGCGTTAATCCTTCCGTAGTAGACCAGATGCTTGTTCACAAATCTTCGATGACTCTTTTGTCTTCAGAATAAATTACAGTAGCCTCAATAATGGTTTAGCATAATATTTAAGAGTTTATTGTTGTGGTTGTTTTGAATCGAACCAGACAAATCTTCTCATCCAACTGCCCTATCATCATTTCAGTTTTTGCTATCTTTGCTTCCTGCTGCCATGATAAGATAATACGCATTGGGGAACGACCCGATGGAAACCCGTGTACTTATAGGCTTAAGCAAACACAACAATATGAATATAGGCCTAAATAATATTGATAACAATAATTCTAATTCTAATTTGTAGGCTATACCTATAATCCACCTTTAGGTTAAAAGTTGACTTCAAAACGCGAAAGATCTTTTACGTGCATTATCTAGTTTATGTACATAGGTTGGGCATATAAGTAAAAACAAGCAAAAAAAAAAAAAAAGATCAATAGGTCTGTCGAAATTAGAATTACGTATAAGATTAAATTGTGTGACAATACATTTTGGGACACATTTGACTGCATTTCGTATTACTTTACTCTTCTCCATGTTATTATTTAAAAAAAATTATATTTGGTATTAGGCTACTACTTCTTGTGGCACTACCTCCAAAGCGCGGGCCTTTTCGCGGTTCCAGTCATCGGCGTCTCGCGTGCCACTGGCGGCCCGAAAGTGTTCGACGGAGAAGCGTGTTTACGGAGCGGAAGAGTCTGTTTCCTGCCTGTAACAAAACCCAGACTCACACAGCGAGTGTCAAGGAGCTACTCGATGCTGGATGTGTGTCTCTCCAATATATCATCTTCATTTCAAAATCAGTGATAAGATGGAAGGTCAAACCCCCACTGGAGGTCAACGCTGATAGGCCACATCCCTACTGAGCTCCCGCCGTTATATTATTGATATCTATAACCTTCATAGACTTCATGTTTGTTATAATTAATAACCTAAATTACTTTAATGTAATGTAGATTTTGTGTGTTCCCATAAAGACTCGGGCAAGTTTGTTCATGTCTCCTTTCACTCCCTATCTGTTTCACTCCAACTTGTTGAAGCAGTGTCTTTTTGTTGAAGGGCAGGTGTAGCCTTGATGGTAAGTCCACATTTTCAGGTCCAGAAATACAGATTTTTGTTGACTCCATACTGTATTTATTTTACTAACCCACTTTTGGGCATGCAAGGACTGCACATATTATAGCCTAGGTGATTCTACTCTTGGAATATTAATAGGATTGCTTTTCTAATCCAACATATCTTGGTGAAAAACACATTAGCCTTAAAAGTTAAGTGTATACATACATACATACATACATGTATTATTATTATTATTATTATTATTACTTTTATTACTATATTACTATTACTGCTACTACGTACATTTGTTTTCTATCTGTGACTGGCATCTATCAAGAGCAACTTTCGCAGTGAAAATTATTTCAATAGATATAAACTGCTACAATTTTTAAGGACCTCGAAAGTTCAAAGAGGATGTTCATTAAAAGTGCAAGTTTCATTTAGTTCCTATGTTCTTTCCTTGAGCCTTTGGTGAGGTTATGGCAAAGACCCAAGCTGCTTTGTGTCTGTAGCTGCTCTCAGTTGTTCCTTGTCCCGGAAGGTAAGTCTTATCAGCTGCCCAGTGATGGTGTCAGTAGCCAGGGCCTAGACGCTGCTATTGTGCCGCTGCCTGGGCTCGAGTGACGGATGACAGAGGCTTCTTACCGGAGGAAATCAGGAGGCCATAGAGGCGAGCTCCAGGACTGATTTTGAATTCAATCCTGTTCTCACGCGCTTGAGTTCTCCCCTTGTTGCACTTAAAACAACCTTAACTAAAGATGAGTGTAAAGTTGTTGTTGCTGTTGTTTATAAAAAGTCTGTCTGTATTTGGTGTTTGGTTGATGTTGCTTCATTGTGGTCTATCTCTGGGACCATGAACAGAGGAAATGAACTTGGTCAGGCCAGTCTGGGTCCCTTGCCCTCTGGCCTCCCTTGGGTGCTATAAATTAGCCTGTTGTAATTCTCTTCAAGACGGCCTTGCCCCAGCAGGTGTGTGTTTGTATATGTGAGCACTAACAGGAGGGTGTGATGACTGTGATCTACGGTGTTGGGAATGCAGCTCGAGAGGAAGCATGCAGCCTAAATATGCTTATCCTTTCTGCTTCCACACAGGCCCATAGAGATAACGACACAGATGGGTGGAGGGCTGAGCTTTATGTGATGTGTGGGGCTTTCTTCTATGCACTTCATGCTGATGTTTTCAAAGTCTAAAGATTTCAGAACTTTTTGAGGTAGCTATTTTCAGATCCAAGGGCTAAGACACTGAATTTAAAAAATCTTAATATTAACTTTTGATAAAAAATAACCATCCTGATGTCCCCATACCAATGTCCACAAAAATTGAAATTGAAATTACTGTTTTCTTCGTCTTTTAATAAATACACTACTGTCAATATTGTGCATTTAGATTTAGGATTTCTTTTTAAAGGAAGAATATCATGTTCCTTTAGACACAAGAACTAAAAATAAATATAATAAAGCACATATGACAGTCAATGGGGAAATAATCAAATTGATCTTGCCTTATATACTACTGTAATCCTGCAGTATCTATTCAAATGAAAGTGGATGACTAACGGACTAAAAATAGTAGATCTCAGAGATCCACCTATGATGGAATATTCTGAACAGTATTTTCTGAGCCTCTGAGAGAAAGAATAGTATCTCACAGACAGAATTACAGCTGTGTTCTAGAACATGATTAAACACAAAAAAGTAATTAAAAAAAAAAGCTTAATATGTCCTTCACAGTCTTTGTAATTGGATATTATTGTGCTCTTTGTTTTGTTGCATCTATGCTCGGATAAAAGCTGCAGGTATGAAAAACTGAACCAAAACTTACCAAAAACAGCTTTGCCTGTTGAGGAACAACCTTGACATATCACAGGCTATAATAAGTTATAATACTATAAGTTCGTGTATGCGAATGCCTATATCTAGAAATTTTACCATAAAACAAAGACAGGAATTGAGCTTGCCATGCATACAGAGAACGCAGTGGATGGAATGTTGTCAGGCAATGGCTGCTCTGATGTGTAGCCTGCATGCTTCATCTGTCAGTGCACTACAGAAGGAGTAACAGGGAGGTCTTGTGCACTCTGTTGTTGCTGTGTCTAGCTTCTTGTTGGAGAATTGATGACATTGTCTTTGGAAAACAAACAGGACGGGAAACTAAAAAGGTGGTCACTCACCACAGAGCTGTGACCCAAAGAGGCCGAGGCCAGCGCAACATGTGAGCAGAACGCCAGCGTGGCCCCGGGAATGTGTGTGCACACGCTCATGTTTGTGTTTCTGTGATTCCTCTGCTGGAATGTGACTGACTTGTGTCTGAATGTGTGCCTTTGTGTCCTTTAATGACAATCTTATAGCGGCACCCACAACATGCATGCAGAATGAAAACACCACAGGACGTTGTTGGCACTAGTCATTTATGTGATGGAGGTAGTTGCCAAAGTAAATTTTCTTCATGTGAATGACAGAACGTGCAGTAGATCTGTTTGAATGTTTGGTTGCTGACTAATATAGTGATCTAAATGGGACATGCACTTGTCTGTGGGCACTGTGTTGCTGGAGGGACTACCTGTCAGTCTCAGCTCTGACTCACTCCTCACTTCAGTACAGACCGCCCTGGGGCCGCACCAATATGTAGCAGCAAACCCTGCTTCGGCCCCCAGCCTTGTTCTGGGAGCTCAAATCCTATAATTGCAGAGCTGACAGTGATAGCCAACATACGAGACACCCTCACCTGGTCGGAAAGAATGAAAACATCTACTGTCAAAGTGAAGGCAGAGAGTGAGTGGGGGTGTTCCAGGTACGGAACAGGAGTACATGCTCAGATTATAGCACAATATATATTGTAACATCAACAATAATTCACTTTTGTCTAAATATTTCCAAATATGCATTTTATTTATTTATTTAATTAATTAATGAATGCTTATTTAGGAACCTTTCTGATGGAGGGTTCACCACCACCTGAGATGCTCCACCACAGTACAGTACGTATACAAAGTATTGCATTTAGTCCATAACTGGTGAGCCTGCTTACAAATACATCCTTAAACAGTTTTTTTTTTATTGTGAGCAGGCTCACCTTTCCATAGGTCTGACTTGTAGCCAGTGTTAGGAGGACTAAATGCATTTTAAGTGCCTCTATTTAAAATGTATTTAGTCACAAACTAAGCTGAAAACTTGTTGATCTACTTAGAGTATTCTGGATCTGTACTGTTATCGTAGTATAAATACAATTTTATGTTTACTTCTTTGTTTGCAATTACCTCAATTTTTCATTGTTTAGAGAAGGAAAAGCAAAAGCAGTTTGGTATATCCTGATCGACACCTAGAAATATTATTTTGGAACAAAATCTTAAATTATTTGATCACCTATATATTATATATATATATATATTATATATTATATATATATATATATATTATATATATATATTATATATATAATATATATATATATATATATAACCTAACCCTGTATCAAAATTATTCACATTGATAAATAAGACCTGTGTATTCAATAGTTTCTGTTCTATAATAGTGTTATTTAAAACTACATGTTAGAGTTAAAGGTGCACTGCGCAACTTTTTGGCAAAAAATAAACTTGTATAAAAGCATATTTTTATCATTTAGATGCCTTTGTTACACTAAATAATGAATAAAAATCTGCATTTTACTTTGAGCGGGCTTTCATGGCCACAAAAAAGTGTATTATTTGGCCTGGTGGAGGGCCCGAACACGTTGTTTCTACAGCAAAGTTGTTCCTTTAGCTGATTTTTTTTTCATATTATGGCATAAAATGTTTTCATCTCATTCAGAAATCCCAAGTATAGTTTTAACTTTCTAATTTTACTGAAAAATGTAGATGACTTTTCACCTCAGAAAGTTACATAGTGCTTGATCACCTATATATATATATATATATATATATATAATATATATATATATATATATATATATATATATATATATATATATTATATATATATATATATATATATATATATATATAACCCTGTATCAAAATTATTCACATTGATAAATATGACCTGTGTATTCAATAGTTTCTGTTCTATAATAGTGTTATTTAGTGTTATTTAAAACTACATGTTAGAGTTGAGGCATGTGTTTATGTTTATCCTTATTGCATGGTTCATTTATTCATTTTATTTTTGTTCTCACAGAGACCAAAATACATCTTGTGGGACACAGACAGTGGAAGAAATCCTTATCTTAAACATCCCAGTCTTTAGTGCGTTTAAAAGTCTCCCATAGAGCAGACTGGACTGGCCTTCATTTATCAACCACTTGAGGTCCTGCAGACAGCTGTGTGGAGAGGCAGGGAGCCAGCTTGTTTACGTTAGAACTCAACTTGGCCTCTCAGGACAAAACAAATGAAAGTTTTAGCGTATAGTCATTTACAAAATTTTGCTTGTACTCTACTCAAACGCTTATGGGCCAAACATGGTCCATGTTTGGAGTTTTATATTGTGCAGTCAGATTTATTTATTGAAGTCTATGAGCCTCATTTATCATTTCAGGTACTAATTGCAAGTATACTCTAAAAATGTATTTAGGAGCGTTTTACACTGAATTTACCATTGAAAGATGCTCAAAACGTCCTCCACAAAACGGATGTGCATCACCTCAAATTTTGCATTCATTGTGTCTATTTTGCACGTGAGCTAATGCTTCATGTATATATGCATGTAAACCCTAAACATTCCCTCAAACATACAAGTAATTTCATTTCAAGTTAAAGCTGTGGCTCCATCTCGTGGCGAAGCAAAGTACTGCAAAGCATGGCGCTCGAGCGTTTTGTGGTGGACACATTGTTGTCATTACTGTGCCGCTGCACTCATTGGTCCATTGCATATGTGAGGTAGATCTATAGTAAAACAAACTTTGCCCCATAAGTCTTATCAAGTCGGATTGGTTTGTCAGTAGAAGCTGATTTTGCATTGGTTAATCCGCTCACACCCACCGCGCGCACGCCTGATCCAACCAGAGCGAGCCCCTTGGTCTGTATATATCTCGTCCCATCTCTCCCAGCGCGTACTGGCGCATCCCAACGCTGCAGATATGTCCGTGTTCTGTGAAGTTCCTCAAGCAGCCCCCGTGGCTGTCTTTAAGCTTACACAAGATTTCAACAACGACCAGTTTCCGAACAAAGTTAATCTTGGAGTGGGAGGTAGGTCCGCTAATGTTAATAATAATCATTTCTTACCTAAGTAGTACAAATAATTGATCGTGTAGGCTTGGGCTACATGCTAGTGTAACAATCCTCGTATAGCCTTTTCTTTATTTTATTAGGAACATTTTTATGGGAACAGATTGTCTATCTAATGGGAAACCATTATGGCACGTATTTATTAAAACCTCTAATGTCTTCCTAATGTCACACTATTTCCGATAATATACCCTCCACCGTTAAGAGTGACAGAATCAGCCCTGCTCTCTGAGCTTCCAACCACAGTAATCTCTCAGTATCCGGGCTTTGATTGGATTAGCACGAACAACACACGCATGCATCATTTTAAATATTCATGGAGCTTGTCTACAGAAAATGCATGCCCTATTTCCAACTTGGTACCTCTAAGGTCAGTTCCTTTACTTAGAATGCTTAATAGTAAAGATAATCTCCTTCTCTAACAGAAAGTACCAATACCTGCTATAAAAAGCTACTTATGCCTTTTTTAAACAACTCAAATGATAAGACAATATATGCCTCAAAAGATATTGCTGATATTAGGTATTGAGCCTAACAGAAAGTTTGCAATCTCCCATATTCTGCTGAGTTGAGCATTATTATTTCTAATCTGAGTCATGTCAATAAAACGGCCCAGTTTGTTGCTTTACTGTCTTCCTTTGCCCATTGCTTGGCCTAATCAGTTTGTTTCAGCTTACAGGACAGATGAAGGCCTACCATGGGTTTTACCGGTAGTGAAAAAAGTGGAGAAAGTCATTGTTGAAGATGACAAGTTAAATCATGAATATCTCCCAATCCTGGGGTTGCCTGAGTTCAGAAGCTCTGCTTCCAAGATTGCTCTGGGAGATGACAGTCCTGCAGTCAAGGAAAACAGGGTTTGTTCACTGAACATGTCACTTAAAAGTTATTATGTAATAACAATATGTGTATAGAATGACTGTTTGTTTCATAGGTGGGAGCTGTCCAGTGTTTGGGAGGCACAGGTGCATTGAAGATGGGAGCAGAGTTCCTTAGGCGCTTCTACAATGGAAATAACAATACCAAAACTCCTGTCTTTGTGTCAGCACCAACATGGGGCAAGTTTTATTATTTTGTAGCATCTTTTCACATAGCTATGTTCACGTTTTGTTTGCTGATAAGGTGTGTGTTTTTTACTTAAACGGAACCTATTGCTTTTGCTATTGTATTTAGGAATAAACTATAATATTTGTAGGCCAGTAATTTACATTTTGTTTTTTGTAAAGCACAAATTTGATTTAAAACAGCTTAGAAAGAGAAAGGGTCCATTGACTTCCTGTTCAAAACTGCAGAGCTGATTAGCCCCGCCTCTTAAGTGTAAGATTTGAATGTAACAAGCAGCAAACTTTAAATGTGTTTATTTTATTGTAAAGTCTCAATGTGATTGTTTTGAACCAAACGTTTTACTATAAGTCTGTATTTTTTTAGTAATCACAATTAAATATAGAGAAGTGGGCGGGAATAGTTGGTAGGTGCAACAGGGGTTTTCTGTGCGCCCAATCATCAGCTGCAGGACAATACAAGATTAATCAAACAGGCAGTAATCATTCTTAATAAATCTTTGAGTAAACTAATGATGAGAGAAGGCAATCATAACAAGGTTAAAAAACTAAAAAAAATGATTTTATGCATGGGTCTCCTTTAATTTATAATACATAGTTAAGTTTAGTTCATGTACACTTTCTCTCATCTATCATAGAAAACCTCTGTTTATTTTAGAAAATCACAATGCCGTTTTTACAAATGCTGGATTTGATGATGTCCGTCCATACAAGTATTGGGATGCTGAAAATCGAGGTCTGGACTTAGCAGGATTTCTTGGTGACTTGGAGGTAAATAACAATGTCAACTTCATAACCATTACATTTTTCAATGTTATCTTCATAATTTTTTTTTTTCACAGACTTGCCCAGAACGCTCCATATTTGTCTTGCATGCATGTGCTCATAATCCAACCGGCACAGATCCCACACAAGAACAATGGGTGCAAATAGCTGAAGTAATGATGGTAATGTCTTCAATGTGCAGTCTCAGCATTGATTGCTAGTAAGATGTGCACAATACCAGTCCAAATGTAAACAAAACATTTCTTTCTTTTACAGAGGCGGAAGCTGTTCGTATTTTTTGACTCAGCATACCAGGGATTTGCTTCAGGAAGTTTGGAGAGAGATGCCTGGGCCGTTCGATACTTTGTTTCTCTGGGGTTTGAAATGTTTTGTGCTCAGTCATTTTCTAAAAACTTTGGACTTTACAGTAAGTGAAACCAAAATGTTTGAAACAACCTTAAACCGAGGATCGCACTGTTAAATTTAAAAATGTGTCTGTTAGATGAACGTGTGGGGAACTTGACTGTTGTGGCCCGGGATGCAGATAACCTCAAGAGAATTTTATCTCAAATGGAGAAGATTGTGAGAACGACATGGTCCAACCCACCTTCCCATGGTGCACGCATTGTAGCTGTGACTCTTAACTCACCTCAGCTCTTTCTCGAATGGTCAGTGACAGGAGTAATATTTAAAGGAGACATGCTTTGCAAAATGTACTTTAATGCACTTGTCAGTAGTTTACTCAGAGTTGTATTATAATTGTATTTAGAGGATTTCTATATTGTTCTGCAGCTTGACTTCTCAGAAACTTCTTGTTTTCACGTACCCTCGTAACCATGCTTATTGTGATCTGCATATGTAATAGTTCAATATTAACATGTCACTTTAAAGGCGACATATTGTGTTTTTCTTTGTATTTAGTCATAAACTTGAACTTACATAGATCAATCAATTTGCCTTTTATTTACAGTAAAATTTTAAACTGGCCGTCCAAAATTTCAGAACTGTTTCTGTTTCTTTAACAAGCAGCAGATTTTAAATTACACAATTGGGTTGGATTGTGTTGGATTGTTTTAACTCTACATGTCTTACTCGAGATCTGAATGTTTTGAGTTATCTCAAGTAAGTACAGATAGATGGTCTGTGAAAACAGGATTTTTTTGTGCATCAGAGCATCAGATGTAGGAAACATACATGAATTATTCTAAATACAACTTTGAGTTAACTAGTGATGAGAGAACACTGCTATAACATGATTAAAACACTTACAAGTTGACATTTAAAATCGTTGTTATTCTGAATGTCTCCCTCATATCTTGTCTTTTAAAGGAAGGACAATGTGAAGACAATGGCTGACAGGGTTCTCCTGATGAGGAGTCAGCTGAAAGCCAAGCTTCAGTCTTTGGGAACACCAGGAACATGGGACCACATCACAAACCAGATCGGCATGTTTAGTTTCACTGGCCTCAACCGTAAGTGTCCTATAGTCACAGCTGATTTCTGCATTTACCACATTATCCTGATAAATATGTACATTGATGCATCTTTTCAGCGAGACAAGTGGAGTACATGGTGAAGGAGAAACACGTCTACCTAATGGCCAGCGGGCGAATCAACATGTGTGGCTTGACAAGCAGAAATATCGACTACGTAGCACAGTCCATCCATGAAGCAGTCACCAGAGTTCAGTAGAAAAGTCTGCTGTAACTCCTGAACTGGGAGTATTGTGTAGGTAGACCGCTCCTATCTCTGCACTTCTTATTATTTATTTGGAATACTTCCCCTAATAGTCAAATATGATTATGCCTACCTCTGATGTATGATTTTGTATAGAGCATATACTTGACAAAAATCTGTACAACCTCTAGAAAACTATTACCTTAAGCCATCCCTTAATGTCTCATGAACAATGTTTGTTGTGTAAAGTTTTTCTGGCAATAATTAACTTAAAAAAATGCACTGCAAAGTTTTCATCTTCTCTTCATATGTTTTATAAAGAGTCACAGAATCTAGATAATGAGCAGTTTTATCAGGCTCAAACCGGTTTTGTTATCTCAACTGCCCAGACAACAAATCAATATGTTTGAACAGAAGACTGTATTAGAAAATAAATTAAATATTTTAACCTCTGAGCTTTAGTTCTGTGTAAAACGGCTTGAATCTGTTTTAACAAATAACCAAAATATAATGGCAATAGGTTCTTTTTTTCATTTTTGCTTTGCCTTTCACCTGCAGTGGTTTTACATTCTTAGTTCAGCGCAGCATTGGTTCATTGCTTAACATGTTGATATAGTGAAAGTGGAAGATATCCTTGTCTGCAAAGATTTGGCTCAGAGATACATTTTGGTTCTTGCAAAGTCCTACATTCAAAGGGCTTTTGGCAAACTGTGTATATAGTCCGTGTCAGTGACCTAGCCTTGGACTATCCTTTGACCCTTAGTAATAAGCCAAATGAAAATACCACTGTGTCCTCAATGTCACTTCTGTTCATGCAACTTGTAGCCAAGAATTCACATACATTTTAATAAATCAAATTTATTATTGCATATTATCTACAACAATGGCTTAGCAGCAATTCCCTTTTAAATAAACTTGTGCACTCTGTAGAAATTCACTTAAAACACAGTAAAAATAATCTTTTTGGTTTTCTTGTTTACTTCTCAGTGCTAGGAGCTGATCTGACATTAAAATATTTCTTAAATTTTAATACATTTCGGAGAAAGAACTGCAGGCAGGTTCATCCTATTTGCATGCAATAGCTAAAACGTGCGTTTGGATAACATAGGGAGTCCACTTCTACAGTGAAAACAACTTACATAAACATGCAAATTAGTGTCCAGTTTAACAACTTCTTCCAACCATAGCTTATCGTTGAGACGTGTTTGCACCGATTGTGATTGACCTCACAAGAACCTGTACAACAGAAATGCGATACACAATCTTTTTTTAACTGAACAGGCAGCAGTTTTAGATGGGTGACAATGTACAACTTTGTAAAACAAGTGTTTTTGGACACAGAAAATAAGTTGGTATGGTCATTTATATTGCTACGCTTTATTAAGTATTGCACATCTGCAAAATCTAAACTGTTTTTCAGCTATGTCTAAGTTTGTAATTAATCAGGCAGATATTTATCCATGGCTTTTTACATAGTGTAAAGGTTATAGTGGGTTCTCTTATTGTGCTCTGCTGATGTAGTGGCTTTTCCCTTTTAGCCAATGGCTAGTAGTGCTCTGTTTGGAGTCGACAGTAGGTGGCACTATTGAAGTAAAATTAGTGCAAGTTCTTGTGCAAACTAGGCTTTCATTAATGAGGACAGCCACATACTATATTAGTTTAGATAAATTATGCTAATGCCAACTCAAATTAAAGGCCCACCGTGCAACATTTTGGTCATGAAAAAAAATCATTATGTCATAGAATTTACGTATCTCCATTACGAATTTCAACATATGACTTAGATCTCCTTTTTCCCTCTACTCAAGCATTGTGATTTTCTGCCTCCAAAAAGTTACACGGTGTCACTTTAAATGTTATTGTTAAATTGGTAGGTTTGTGATTATTTGCCCCTGTCTTGATCATTCTGACATACATAATAATAATAATTTACTAATTAATAAAGACAAATATATATTGTAATATCATGCACAGCTGTTAAAGTCAGCTAAATTTGATTCCAACACAGAAGTATTCATTTGTATTTCAGACATGTCCCCCTTATTATTTTAGGCAGGCACAGGCGGGACAGTGTGAACCTGAGAATCAGTGTTGGCTACAGTCACGAGGAAGGCTCTGTCTCGTGTGAGGGCGCGGTCAGTGTGCTGCTGGTAATGACTAAGAAAGTGTGGCTGTGGCGATGATGCAGAGGAGAGCCAGCGCCTCGATCTATGTGTTAGCTTATTACTGGTGACTCCTCTGATCCTTCCTCTAAACTCTTCTGACGATCCGGAGACTTTTTTCTCCTCTTGTTGCCTAGAAACAGAGCAAACCTTGATCAGATTACAATTTGTGTCTTTCTCATTAATTTGACTTTACTTTTAACACATGTCTGCAATAAGGTAGTATAGCACCAAACTGCTGTGTGGTAGAAGATAATAACTTTGATATAAATTCATTAATTATAATAGCCAATAATAAATGAATGAATGATAATGAAAATAATCAATTTGTGAATCTTAAAATAAGAGTTACCCATTACTTTTACCCTGGAGATTCAGTTCTGAAAGAGGCAGTTGCACAAAGGCACCTGTTGCTAAGATACACCCAACACTGCAGTAGTTTTACAGCAAAGTTTAGGCACATTCGATGATGGAAGCTGTGTGGGTGTGCAAGCTGAAGCCTGGTCATGGCAAATGGCTCACTCAGTTTTCGCAGAAATTTCTTTCCGATGGTTTCTTCTGAGCTGGATAGAGACAGGGAGCTGATGAAAGGGGAGGTGGACGGTGGCGTGTCCGGCACATCTGAAGGAACATTTTAACAAAGGAGTTTTAGTGATAGTGAATTATGCTTGTTTTAGACATTATAGTAACCATAAAACAATGAGATTACTTTATCTGCTTATAAAAAAAAAAGAAAAATCACTGACCATTATCATAATTTTCAGGTCGATCTTCATGGATATAAGGAATCTCATCCATCCGGAGAAAGACACTGTCATTGGGACTCCTCTGACCATCAGATTTACTGCCTATAAAAGAAAACTCAAAATATATGTGCCAGCTACAAATAGGATTAACTAAGCTCTTGCGATATGAGAATGCATAGTTATTATGTCTCATTAGTATGGAAAGCTAAGTTTTCTCTGCATATGACAACAAAACCATCTGTGCAGTGAATTTTAATGACAGACTGTGGTGTGTTGCGCGCAGTGTAAGACAGATGGGACGTGGGAAATCCTTTAAGCCTTCAAACCAGTCCACTTTGGCTGGCTGTGCTTGCACCAGTTCTGTGGACAGATTTAGTTCAAGCTGGAGTCAAGGCTCTTGCTTTATTTTGGTAATCAATGTGGTGAAAATATGTTAGTAGATGCATACAATTTCACATTGAAATTACTCTCAGGCCACAGCAAGCACAGCATCAGCGATTAAGCCAGTTACTTTGTTCCTAGTAGGTCACCTGATGTACACTGATTTGTCTGGCAATCTAAGGAAGACAACTATTCTCCAGTATTTTGTATTTGATAACTGGCGTGTTTGAGGGTTAGGGATACTTACGAACAATGCGGTTCCTCTCATTAAGGTGTGTTGTGCTGTGCAGTGCCCCATGTGGATGGAGGCGTGCGAGGCGTGCCAATCCCAGTCTTGTGTTTGCATGTGTCAGGGGCAGGGCGATGCTGTGGGACCGAGCCTCTGGACCTGGAGGCCGTCCCTTAGAGTCTGCGTCCACTGCATCTGGCGTCTGAGGAGAACTGTCCATCCGAGTGGCAGTCATGGCGTTCTGATAGTGATTTCTAGTGATCTGAAAATACAAATGCATAAAACCTTTCACAATGATCAGAAAATATACTTGCAGTGTACATAAAAGATCTGACAATGTCTGTGTTCAGTCAGAAAAGCTGTTATTGCACAGTTACAAAACAATCATTAAGCACTTTCTCATATTCACAGTCAAATGCGTGCAACCTTGATAATTTGGAGGTCAGTTAGCTGTCGAACAGAGTAGTCGGGTAAATAGATGCCTGCAGAGAGATGACCCATGCTGCCTCCGCTCAGTAGCAAATCAGACTGGTTCAGCCCACTGCTCCTGGAGCTGTACCTGGCACCTGAAAAGAACAGAAAGAATATGTAACTAAACACTGATAATTTTCAATTCACAATATTGCACTAATTGCACTATGCACTAATTCTTCATTGTACAGCATCTCTCTCTCTCTCTCTCTCTCTCTCTCTGCTTATATTAAAAAGTATTGCAAGCAAACTAGATTAAAAACAGAGCTAAAGAGAGAGAGAGAGGAAGTCTGCTTTGTGTAAGTCTTAGATGTATTTGATATAATCCTGAGCAGGTCATGTCCTTCCACTGGGAAATACTCTACTTTAATTACTTACTTCCCCCAAATGCTGGTGCTTTGCTTTGGCAGAATGAGGCTACCCAGACTTTCTGCAGTACCAACTGTATGATTAGTACGTTCTTTTTTTACTTTTTGCATAGGTTGTTGTGTATACTTACTGAATGTGAGTGGGGGAATTAGTGCAGGCATTCCATAGTATGAAAATGCACCATTTTCAAAGCGAAGAGCCTCTTTTCCAATTTCTACTTCCACTCGTCCCTGTAGCATTAATACAGTCATTAGCATGCATGCTTAGGAATCACAACACTGAATTGATTAGTCATCTAACAAACTCCCACACAAGACATCAGTACAGTCTAGAAATGACATAATCTTCCAAAAAATGATCATCGCATAAATCCAAAGTAATTCTAAATGTACAATGTTGCTTACCTGAAGAATGAGGACAAAGTAGTCCACGGGCTTGCTTCTCTGATAGAGGTAGTGCTGAGGGGCGTGCTTATTCTTGGGGTCAAACTTGAGTTCCTGAATGACACTGGGATGTTTCAGGAGCCGCAACAAGATCTTCTCTGACAAGTGACACAGCCTGAAGGGCTCTACCTCTGAGTAATGCACACAGACATAGAGAGCCAGGGTGACTGCAATGGCAAATGCCATGTTCAACACATTCAGACATAACGTGTCTTGGAAATCTTATTATACGCACTATGTAGGTCTTACTGTCATGAGCATTGAGTTGTAGATCTGATTATTTGATGAATGTTTCTCCTACTCTTTACCCCATGTCACTTTGTACTCATTTATTTCATGGTGCTGTTTGTTACTTTTTGTAGCTAAATCCTATTTTTGGGTTCATATAGCACTTTGAGTGCTACTTTCAACTTGAAAGTAGAAAGCGCTTTAGATATTGTAGTATGTTCTCTCATAGATTGCATTAAAGAATGACTTGTCTGCATGTGAGGGTTTTGCAGTGTCCCCAAATAAAACATAAAATGCAATCGACAAATATGATTTCTCATCAGCTCTGACCATTGCCTGCAGAAATGGCTATTAAAATATTAAAACTATGGTAAATTTAGGCTTAAAATATTGGATATATTTTACAAACATAAATAAAGAATCATGTAAAAGGAACTTAAATACAAATGAGTACAGCAACCTAAATGGTTGCACAGAATATTTTCAAATTTCAGTAGCAGTGAAATTGCTTTAAAAAGACTGCATTATGTCAGCCACTGACCTTTTATTTAATAATGTCATAGTTGAACACAGATATTTATGAGCACTTGCCTAATTTAAATCTCTGCAGTTCTGTTCATTTCTTATTAAGAAACAATCTTCAGTGTGTTCAATTTATTAGTTTATTCCAAATGTTTCCTGTTAATTCCTCCAACTTCCTGACAATTCTCATGTGAAATTTTCAAGTTTGAAAATTTTTCATCCTATGCCACATTTTGTAATTTCCAGCTGAAAATATATGTACTCTGAGTTGAGTTACATATTCTCAATTTTTTTTTAAATTTTTTTTTTTTATTTTTTTTTAAAGTAGTTATAAATGAAAATAATAGTTGGCGTGAGTCAAATGGTGCGTCTGCCGTGGGTAAAAAAAACAACAAATTAACAGTTTGAGCTGATTTGCAAATACAGATTATGTGGAATTTGTAAAACTGAAATAATCAAGAGAAGAAAACGACACTGTCAGTGGTTTGTTCAACTGTCACGACGAACAAGAGTATATCAACAACAAAAAAATTATAAACCAGAATGCACAATACAAAAAAAAAAAAAAAATAAAGATATAGTAGAAAAAATGAATTACTTGCATTACCATATTTGTCGTTATATCAGGTTACTTAAAAAACAAATAATAATTGATTAATACGGTTAACCATCTTATAAAAAAACAACAACAACAACAACCTTCACTCGGATCATCAATCATCTAAATGAGAGTCAAAGCAGCCGTTATAGACTCTACGCTTACAAATGGGACACGCAGGCTCACATACACGCTCACACACACACACACACACACAGACTGGTCAGTACCTGTGGCTAAGAAGCGATGCGTTGCAAGTAGAAGCTGAGGAGAGATCTTCACCTTCATTTCATTTTCTGACACTTTAAAAATTGAGAAATCTTGTTGTTTTCTATCATGGTTGGAAACTCTTCTTTTTGTTCTGTTATCAGCTGAGTAAAAGACAAAACAGTGACAATTAAAACTGCAAGCAGCGAAAAAGGGCCCTAGCAAGACGTCCATGAAGGGTACACTTCATGAGCCATTGTCAAGTTGAAGTTATGTTTCAATCCTACTATAACTTCACGTGTGTCACTGGAGAATACTTTGGTCTAATTGACACATTACTATAATTTTGTTGAACACCGCACACCCATTGTCTAAATCTAACAGATGATCTTTAAGCTCAGCATCAATGCAAGAGATAGGTATACCAAAAACAAATAACATGTAGGTGCTTTGGAATAAATTGGTATCACACTTTTTCAAAGTAGATGTAGGAAATAATAGAAAAAAAGCATAAAAGAGAATAGAAAATTAAAAAAAATGTGTTATTGCTCATTCAGATTCAGATAGCAATAAACCACATTTTTAGAATTTGGCCTTGTTTAATTCTGCTTAGAGGCTGTTGCTTATTTTTTGCTTCAGCTGTTTATCGCAACTTATACACAACTGCTTATTAAAGGTTGTATGGAGGATTTTCAAAATGTGTTTGTTGTCAGTCTTGGTCAAAAACAATTGCATAGATTTGTAACAGTCTTGTACTTATGCTAAACAAAAAAAGGGGAGTAAAACGTTAACCAATAGATAAGAGATACCTCGTAATCTATTGGCCTGTTAACCTGTCAAGCAAACCTTCAGTGTTCCTAAGTAACTCATTGGCCCAGTTGCAGTGAAGGGCGTGGCCCTGGGAGGAGAAACACATGTGCATCATTTGAAAAACAGTTGTTGGATTTGAAAAATCCTCCATACAACCTTAAATCATTTAGCATATTAACTTCATAACATTGTTGCAGAGGCAGACTGAATGTTCTCTGCAGAGGAGGGTCCCTTGTGAATAACATTATTAAAGTACTTGCACATGAAGCTCTCTCAGCAGTGCATGAAATAAAAGTCAAAAATGTAGTTTACACTGTTTTGGCAATACTTGTACAAACAGCTAAATAGTTTTGTGTTTTACTTACTGTACAGGTCAGTCTCATCCACAATCTCAGACTTGATAATTTCCTCAATGACATCTTCCAGAGTGACAATTCCCATGACTTCATAGAAGGGGTCTCCTTCTCCCTCACAATTGACTCTCTGCACCACTGCCAGGTGGGACTTCCCTGCATTTCAGAGAAGACAGACCCTGTTGTTAATATTTATGACCTGTCTCAGTTTCTGTAAACATCCACTGGTAAAACAGTGACAAAACAGACAATAATAACTGGAGATGTTTTAAGGGATTTAGCAAATGCACTTTGACAGTTCAGATGACTTGGTCCTTATATAAACTCAACAGTTACATAATAAGTCTGGGGTTGTCTGCATCTGTTGGTTGCACTGGCCATGCTGCTGCCACCTCGGAGCAAACACACAACCCAGCCCAATATAACACTGTGTATAAATCATGGAGAGCTGTGCTATAAGTGACAGGCCCTAGAGATCTCCCAACAGCATCTCCATTGAGTTGATAAAACAAATTAGACAAGCTGTCTCCACAAATTCACAGATTCATGTGCATCCATGATAAAATGAAATTATTATTATTAGTAGTAGTCGTAGTCGTCGTCGTAGTAGTAGTTTTGTAGTAGTAATAGTGGTAGTAGTGGTATTAGTGTTAATAATAATATTGCTTTTGTTGTTGTTAGCTGTTGTTATTATCTGCTCATAATTGCTGAATGTAGAAGGAAATCTACAAAAACCGTACCATATCAGTGTATTATGAGCTGATTTTAGAGTTCAAGGATGAACTGGATCATGCTGCCTAATCCAGAGCAACAAAACATTTTGATTGCCTGCACAGCTTGGTACTTTTAAACCTAGGGCTTCAAAGTGAATGTGATTGGCTGAGTTGGGGGTGTGCTTGGAGACTGGTTCGTTCGCTTGTCCAAAGAGGTAAGGTGAGTCAGCTGCAGATTTACCCCTCAGTGCTGATTTGACTGGGCACAAAATTACATCATTCATGCGTTACATAATCCCTGTGTAGAAAGGCACAGGCACACATACTTGGCCCACACAGACACTTGCGCTGGAGGGGTAAACTGGGTCTAGCGTGGATGTCCATTTTATAAATGTTTCTGCTCCATCAACTTCTCAGGCTGCTACAGACTCACTTTAATCTCCATGTGTTGTTTTGGGTGGAAGTAATAAGCGTGAATAGGATTGTGCTTTTGTTGTTTCTTTCTGCGCTTTGTGTATATTTGTGCAATAATGTTGTTATCTCTGGTCTATGCCACTATTAAGTATGTTGCTCTATGGCATGTTTTGCCATTTTTTATATTTGAGTGTTTATTAATAATTACAGTGTCCTTGAGTGCCCAGAAAGCGCCTTTAATGAAAATGCATGTTATGTGATGTGGTGCAAGAAGTCGCAAGTAGCTGTTGTATGCACCAGGAAAAGGTTGCTGAAGAACTTTGACCTAGACAAGAAATTCAAACTTGCCAAACTGACATAAAAATCAGTATTACTAAAATAAAATGGAAAAAAAAATGACAAATGTAAGAACTATGTCTTTGCTGACATTTTGCCTCCTCCAGACCTAGAGCTAACCTCTGCCCTTCTGTCCTCAGTCAGAGTCCTCACAGCCAGGCTTCCTGGACCACGGGAGCCTTTAATTCAGGAGAGCATTGTAGGAGGGAGGCAAGGAGGTAAGGGAAAGGTTGTAGTTGAATTTTTAATGGAGCTTCTTTGCAGGCTTAGCTGGCAACAACCTTCGAAATAGCTTCAAAGTCTCAGCTGGATAACAATTAGATGCAGCCATTCAATTGAAAGGTGGCATACAACTTAACCTTTAAACATAACCTCATAAAGGGCAGTCTTGCATCATCATCATCATCATCATCGTCCTCATCATCATATTGAACCTCCTGATGACCTCGCTGACCACAGTGTGCCCTTTACACGTCCTGTGTGAACAGCTGTGGCTCACTCTAACTTCAGTCCAACTCATCTTTGTCAATGAAACAGATTTACCTCCTAATCCCCACAACATGAGGCAATGTCAATGAAATGGTTACATAATCACTTGTGCATCCCCTCATATGTCTCCAGTTAGACACTGTCTGGGAGCACAAAGCACTAAAACCTACTGCTTTAATTCCAAATGGTTCCTCAAGCAGACAAGTCACATTATCGTATATCAAATTATCATTATGTATAATGAAAGGCAGAAAAATGTACATCATCCCAGATACATTTTAGATTGTCAAGCATTTATTTTATGTAGCCATTTTGGTCCAGGAGTGTCTAACTTTTGCTTTAACCTGACTTTGACATTTCCACCTTTCACATATGGTTCTTTGCTGCTCTGGGGATCAAAGAGCTTTTCTATGAGCCACAGAATGTGTACCTCTGCAGATGTCTGCAGAATGGGTTTAAGTGAAGATTACATCAAAGGATCCTTAACTCCAATAAAGCAGAAGACCCGAGTTCATAAAAAAAATAATCCCAAGCACAAAATGATGGACATGGTGAGCCTAAACTTCAAGACACACCTCTTAGACCTGGATGAGCTATACGTAGATGCCTTTACCTCTTTTAAACTCCTCCAGCATCACGTCCAGCTTGGTGTCATTAAAAACATAGTGCATGGGGTGTTTGTAAAACTGAGTGATGGTTTTGAGAGGAGTGCAGTCATCTGGGTCGACAAAGGCTAGATCTTTAACAAAGAGGATGTCTACAATGTTGGACCTTTCGTTTTCATACACAGGGATCCGGGTGAATCCACTCTGCATTATGTCTGACATAGTGCAGAAATCCAGCACTGCATCTGAGGATATCATGTAACAATCGGACAGAGGTGTCAGTACGTCCTCCACCGTCTTAGTCCTGAGCTCCAGTGCTCCTTGGATGATGTTGAGCTCCTCTTTGACCAGGTCGTGGTATGGGTCTGTGACACGCAGCATTGCCACCAGCTTCTCCCTGGTATAAAAACTGCTGATTTCCTGACGCAGCATGATGTCAAGGATTTTGGACACAGGATACGCGATGGGAAGGAACACGAGCATGAGCAGGCGTGTG
This sequence comes from Mugilogobius chulae, assembly GCA_038363315.1. Classification (NCBI taxonomy): domain Eukaryota; kingdom Metazoa; phylum Chordata; class Actinopteri; order Gobiiformes; family Gobiidae; genus Mugilogobius; species Mugilogobius chulae. The sequence goes on along the minus strand of CM076398.1, from coordinate 50,470,896 downwards.
GCGCACAGGGTTTTGGAGGCAATGGCAAGGCTGTGCCTGGACGCAACAGAGTGAGGTAAAATCTCCCCAATAAAGAATATACCTAGTGTGCAAAACGCAGTGGAAAGTGCGGTCATGCCTAAGATTTGGCACATCCAAACGACAAAACATGTGTTAGTCAGCACGTTTCCAAGCACAACAGTGCACAGAATGTAGTTCCCATGTTTACGAACTGACTCAATCTTACGCGCGTACTTCTGCTCCTTCTCAGTGCCACTGTTCTGCAGCACACGAAGCTCCACGGGATCCAAAGCCAGCATACTGATGTTAAGCCCACTGCAGAGAGCTGACAGTCCCAGAAGCAGCACTGACACTCCAGCTTGTAGCCAGACATCTGCCTCCTGTGGTCTCTCCACAACTGCCAGCCAGAAGTCCTGTGTACTCAGGTGCTCCCATCTGACCCCGTCAAAGGCGCACATGGAGTAGTATTTGACCACTTCACCTCTGCGCAAGTCTTTAGCGAGCAGCTCCACCAGGACAGAGTTCTGACTGAGAGTGGATTTGAAGGAGCCCAGCAGCTCTATGTCCGAACTACGGGCGCTCTCCTCCGCGCACGGATTTCCCTCTGAGTGCCTCCCCTCATGCCCATCGTCCTCGACTGGTTCCTCAATAAACGCGATCCACGGAGCAGCTGGAGAACTCGAGTTCTCCTTGAGCTGCTGCTCTGTGTGTGGAGATGCAGAGAAGTACACCCTGAGCATGAAACGCGTCCCCTCCGTAGCTCTCAGCATCCCGTCCTTCAGTGACAGTTCTCCACTGTGCGTGTCTTCTGGCCGGACGCCGAGCAGCGCTGCTGTCCGGGCAGGCACAGTGGAGAGGGTGACAGTCAGCAGGAGGACATGGAGCCGGTGCGGATGCAGGATGCTGCAGAGAACATCCGCAGCATCCGCAGCCATCGTGCAGAGTAAAACAGTGAAGGACGTGGGGGTAGTGGTCACGTGGTGCGCAGACGGGTGGATGGAGCTGCTCTGTGGCCATGTCTCAGAAGTGGAGGATGCTCTGAGGAGAAAGAGGTGCACTGCAGGTGGAAGTTATTGTGAGAGAGATGGGCGCGGTGGGTAGCGCTGTCCTTAAATAAACGTGACACCGTATGACGTATGGCTGTTCTTCGCGTTTGTTTTCTGACATTTTCTAAAATAGGAAGAACGACACTCCTTTTCATTGTTTATCTGGTGCCAAAGCATAACGCTTTTCCATAGGTAGCAAAAGTGGACACGCGTAAAGAAAATCGCAGAATCTTTTCAAAGAGATTATCAAAGTTTCTCTGTGAAATGTGTGTGGTAAATGATTTAGTCAGCTGTTTTGTGCACTAGTAATCCAGCAGATGGCAGCAATGGTGCCTTTTTCAAAACTAGTTTTTTTTTTTTTCTTTCATTGTACCAGAGTCTTCATGTTCTCACAAGCTAGAACAAAAAATACTAAATATTCAATTTACCTTAAACTGCAACATGGCGTATGCGCAGATTTGTGTATACTGAACCTTTAATTTAATCAACTTTAATTTAATCAGGCTTTCTTTCTTTCTTTCTTTGGTCTAAATGTGTTCTCTATTTTTAATCACGTTGCATAGACTTTTTTTTTTACCCTTCCCACTATTGCGAGAAAGACTTTATATGTTTTATTAAGGACAATGTACAATTACATTAGGCACAATGGCAGAGATGCTTGAACCAGATTGTAGCTTACAGCTAAGTTCCATCTGTAGTCCTGGGGAGGGGAGAGGGGAGGCACATTGGACATGTTTTTATTATAGGCCAATGAGAACACTGATGCATCTGACTGATCACAGTCAATTGAATTTATAGGTCAGAGAAGTGAGAAACACAATTTGGTTTTCTACTGAACTCTGCTCTCCATGAACGATCCACACATAACCAGGAGAGAGCACACCTGTGTGCAGAAAACCACTGCATGGTATAGCCTATTTGTTATTCTCGTTATGTCTACTTGTTTGCCTTCCCGCCAGTGTCGATACATTTATGTTTTCTAATAGACTGATTATATTAGGCCAAATAAAATGTATATTTTTATAAAAGTAATTCAGCTGTAGTTACTTTTTGTTTGTCACAAGAATTAATTTAGACTGCAATTTATTATAGGCTGCTATGTGTGGAGAACAGGTTTCCCTAAAAGCTGCTTTAAAAAAAAAAATCAGTTTGCTAGAAAAAATAATACATGGGGACCACTTTTAAAATTATAAAATATGACGTAAATAGCTAATAAATTGCACATTTTTTGCGAACCAAACATGGGACGCAATTGTATTATAAGTGCTGCAAATTTGATTTCACAACCAAATCCTCAGCCCCATATACAGTATATAATTTTTTTTAAGTCGTGCGTAAAACATTGGCACTTAGGATTTTGCTGTTTGTTTGTACCGAGGACACGGGTCAGTTAAGTGGGCTTCACTCATCTGGGTTAATATGATTATTTTGCTGCTCATGTGTGAGACAAAGGTGACTTTAAACCACCACCTCAAATGACACTCGTGGACCTCCATGCGCTGTGCATTACGCACGTCCGCACTGAACGCAAAGTTTGCGGGGGAAAAAAATAGAATCACAAATACATGATTACAAATTGTAGACGTTTCTTTTCCACAGAGTTTTGCTGTACTCAGCCCTAAATCTTTAATCCTGATATGTATAGATGACAAGAGTTGAAAAGGTGCGCTTCTGCAGATCACATCACATTTTAGAGCACATGGCACCTATGATCAGTATCAGTAGGGCTATTGTTATAACTGCAGTTCGAGTTTGTTCAGAAAGTTGTTCATTTGATATTTGTTTTTGTATTGTGAGTGTACTTGCTGAATGAGTCATTAAAATAATGATAACAGAACTCCCATGAACTTGCCCATTCGTCATATTAAGAGGATAATAGCCCAGCAAATGGAGAAGCCTCTGGACTCTTCCCATTGCACTATATTAAGAGAATAAATAAGCCGGTACACTTCCTGGGCTCATACCTCAGGAGACCTTGTTGGGGCGGTGCATCAGCTGGCGCTCGGAGAGAAGAGGCAGTCTCGGGGCGTGCGCTGGGAGCGAGGCTCAGCGGTGTAGTCGGGAGGGAGGGCGGGGGACAGTGGGTAAGACTATAGACAGGAAGACGGATCCTGATCGATGTGTTTGGTCGGTCTGGTCTCGAATCACTTCTTGGAGAAGTTTGTTATCTTTAAAAGCTCCTCGCGCACGCCCTCCACTCAGAGCGTAAAGATGCCCAACACCAGGACGCACGCATGCTCATCCTTGTGGATAGCATCTCTGGCTTCTTTAGTGGTATCGTCAGCCGTGTCTTCATCTTACCCACCTCGGCATATCAGAGATCTACCATCAACGTAAAAAGACCCAGCTTCATGGAGAGAACACTGGTTCTCCTGGACGTCAACACGCGAAGTCCCATCAGAGTGCTCAACGACAACTTCCTCTCACTGCAGCTGGACCCCTCCATTATCAAAGACGGATGGTTGGACTTTCTGAGGTACGGAAACACATTATGATATAGATAGTACTACTTTCATCTGTTCTACTTTGAGACATTTTATGATCGTGCCTGTTGCCTCTTCAATTAATATAAAACAACAAGCGATAAGTGTTTGGCCTAAATATTTTAGTGATTGATCTTCTTGTTCATAGTGACCTTAAATTGCACCGTCATTACAGAATTATCATCTGTAGACACGTCTACTATGCCGACATGCTTTATTACTATATAATTATTTGCTTTTTTAGTATTATTTATAAAAGTAAAACACTTCAATATCAACACTACAGGTAGGCCCAATCTATGCCAAAATGTTATGTCACACAGTAGACTAACCAAAAGACAAAATTTTACAATAAATTGACTCATAATAAATGGACAAATAATGTTTTTGTATCTTGGTTTGCATTGCGTCAAAAGCTTTACGCAGGGAATAAATGTCTGTGCGTAAAACCCATTGCCAACAGGCCTAAAAATCATAAACAGAAAGCTTAATAGCTAGTATTATAGTCTAAATCTATATCTAAAAAGGTACATATACATATGTACTTTCAGATATCTGAATTTGATGAAAGGTAAAAGGATTAGGCTAATATGCTGACCCGCGCATACACAGTAATGACACGTATTTACAGTTAAAGTCTTCTGTTTATGTTAGAGGACGTGTTTTATGCATATTAAATATGACAATAATTTTAAGACTTATAATAATCATACCTTAATAACAAAACAAAAAGATACGTTTTTTTTTTTTGTTTGTTTTTTTGCATGGTTTAGTCTTTATAATTTAAGGAATAAAACTCAGATACACATTACAATCGTGAATGTTTTCATGCATAAAGTTTATTATTATATATTATTATATGTAGCATATATTTAGTTATATCATGTTTGTTTTGTGAAATGATTGTAAATATAAAAATATAATATTATATTATAATAATAAAACATTTGTCTCTGAAAAGTGCCCCTTGTTTCCCTGTGCGCAGCTCCAAGAGGCTGGTGACCCTGGCGCGCGCTCTGGCCCCGGCTTACCTGCGCTTTGGCGGAAAGAGAACGGACTTTCTCCAGTTCAACAACCAGAAGAACCTGGCTAAGTTCAGAGGACCGGGTCCTGACTACTACCTGAAAAACTACGAAGACGGTAATTTAGTTTTTTTTTAGTCAATTTATTTTATTTTTCCCAAGTTGGCCGAAGTTGTGAATGCTGATGCCGCTTGTAGTATCTCTTGCTCACAAACATTAGGCGCACAGTTTCGTCAGGGATTGCGTAATCTGGGATTTTATCTACTCACTTTTTGTTTCTTTCAGATATTGTGCGCAGTGACATCGCGCTGGATAAACAGAATGGTTGTAAAGTTGCTAACCATCCGGACATAATGCTGGAGCTGCAAAGGGAGAAGGCAGCCAGCACACAGCTCGTGTTGCTGAAGGAGCAAATCTCCAACATCTACAGCAACATTACAATAACAGGTAGGAGATCACACGCACACAATATTATATAGTATTTAGTTATTAGTTTATTTAGAAAAGCTCTAAACCACATTTTCTTTGGTGCTTAGACCGCTTCACTCAGTGTACAGACATGCAAACACACACAAGTTCAAAGCATGCCAATGTAAACCATCAGCTTTCAGAATGACAAATGTAATTTGTAAAAGAGGAATGTGGAGATGGATAGAGGGGTGCTGCAGTCCAGACTGGTAAACAGAACATTGACATTTTCACTGGTTACAGTTAACTCGCCCTGACCACAAAGAGAAGTCTGGACACTGATTTTGGGTGGCCTGTACTTCTTATCAGTTTATGATGTGTATAATATTCTACATAAAGAAGGTAAAAAGTGGTACTTATAATATCAATAACTATGCAATAAAAATCTGTTCAGTAGCCATCAGTCATTTAAAAGCAATTGCAGGCTCTTAGAAGCCATTTGCCAAACACCAGAAACCAAAACATGATCGCCAAAATAAGAAACGTAATAATAAAATATCAACTTTGAGAAGCATTAATAATTCCGGACAGATCCAAGGCCACCTCATGTGAACCCATCTGGGATAAGTCGTCATTTCAATAACTGCTGAATTTTCATCAGTTACCCTGCACTTCCAGTGTGTTTTGAGAATCCAACACTCCAAGCACAAAATGACAGCGGTTACGTTATGAATGAGTCTATGAGCATGCTTTCTATTATGATACTGTCTCAAGTGTCAAAGTCGACAAATACAGTGAAGACCAATGTGCACACAGGGGTCAGTTGATAAGTTCAGGCTCTAGAACAACATATTAATTCTGTACTTCAGCACCTCTCATGGAAACCCAGTGATTTTAGTGGGCAAGAAGAAGTGCCAGTACGCTAATTTTCATTTAGAAAGTCCTGTTAAAATCACGAGAAGAATATGAAGAATACAAATATGGCGCGAGCACCAGTGCATCCTGATCCCGGCCCACTTTTAAGCAGAGAAAGTTACATTAGCTGTCTTAGCCTTAACTAGAAATATTCATGGTTGAGAAAATCATTGGTTAATAAGTGAGGGATATTGACAACAATGAAGATCTCTATTCGAAAACAAATTTTAACTGTGAATGAATCATCATGAATTCATTTGAATGAACAAAAATTTAAATTACTTTATACCGTTGTTATATAAATTTGTGTATCTTTTTAGATAATATTTATTACTAATTTCAATATAGAGATAATTCTAATGTACAGTGTATTTTAGAGGACACAGAAAAAAAAACTAGAAGCAAATCTGATTTTGTATTTGTGTATTCGGTTTCCATGCTCATGCACCAACGGGAAGGTTCACTGGGCCCCTTTTTTATGAGTGACGATAGCTTCTGCGGATGTCCCGTTGTACAAAACTAACTAAATAATAAGGCTAAAACCCACTCAGACTTGTGCTGTTCACACAACTCGTGTGCCTCCATCGTTTATGACAGTATGGAAATATATTTTAATACAGCATCTGATACATTTCTATATAAGACTAATGCTTCATTATTACATTTGAAGAAAAAGCTTCACACGTTTCTGAGCAAGAAATTATTTGTTGCCTTTGCACCTAAACCATTATAGCTTCATGAGAAAAAGTGATGCTAAAACTGTATTTGTGACAAAAAACATATCGTTAAGCAATGCAATTTGTAGTAACACATGCTGCAATTTATTTCTTTGCTTTTGTACATTTTCCCTTCTTACATATTGACACTGGATATTTACACACAAAAAGCCACATTAGTAATTATGTAGTGACATAAAGTTTATCAGAGTATCCCAGGATCTCTTCTTTTAGATATTTTTACTTTTTAATATTTTGCTTCCAAAAAGTTGGTGTGAATGTTGTGATAACGCTGGAGACTGATCTGAACTCTGTAAACTAAAGAAGGCCTCTCATGTCAGTGGCAGGGCAGGGCACACGGGCACTGGGGAGGTGTTTAAATATGGTCTGGGAACAATCAGCTCCATCCACAGTGTGTTTGTGCGCAGCTTTTACTGTGTGAGCGAGACATCGTCTTTTCCGTCCTTTTGCACTCACCACGATGTGACCTCCGACCCCGCCTTGTTAGAGCTATCAATAATGGGGCTAGTCACACACAGGGATAAAGAGCGAGAACACAGCCTTATCCACAAACCAGGTCATGGTCAGTGCCCTATCAAGTTTCTGTAGAAATCTAGGATTCTAGCCGTTTTATCGGCAAAATCTTACATTTTAAAAATACATTTCATTGACCTTTTCCTACAGCCATTTGCAAAAGCTTGCTCTGAATTTAGATTAAATAACACAAAAGCAACAATCATAATATTTACTACAATTGTAAAGATAAAATGCCCACAAATGAGTCGATTTTCCAAAAAGTGACAACTTCAAACATGCCTATTGTTATTTTCAGAATACAATGAGTTTATTTCGACATTTCTTTTTAATGACACAGTAGAAGTACTTACAAACTCAACAAACCAAAAAAATCAAAGGTGCAAAGCTAAAGAGCCTGCTGATAGATCCAGTAGCATTGAAACAACTGTTGAAAATTGCATTAAGCCTACTACATTCTAACATTCAATGGACTTAACTTTCTTTTATAACCTGCACTTAGACATCTGTATCAGGATTAGTAAAAGTAGTTTTATTAATGACAGCTTTTTCAGATCCACAGTTGTGTACCAAATGTTATATTTATGTATATTTATGTTATATTTTATATATTTTAGAACAGTTCTCTAGAAACACATTGTGCAGGCTTGTCTTGAGAAAGTGGGGTTTGGAGTGGGCTAAAAGCAGTGTCTTTAGTCTGATCTCATATGCTGCGAGTCAAGTGAATGTTTAGAGTGTGTAATGACTTGTTAGATTTAAGTAAACACGTGTGACAGACAGAGACACTAATACCTGAGCCTGTGTCTTTGAACTCAGTGAGGTGCAGCGCTCACAGCCAGACGCCTCTCACCAAACGGACAGGCCTTCTCTCAAAGGAAACTTGAGAGCACCCATGTACACGGGCAAGGAGAGAGTCCACAATATGCAGTTTAAGCAAATATATGGATAAATAACAGAGCAGCACCATTTGAGAGAAAATATCGTTTTAGTGTTTTTTTCCTACAGTATTAATAATTGCAATTAAATTTGCCCATTATGTTTTATTAATATTAATTTAAGAGTTTATATTGTGTAATGATGTCTGAGAAAATTGTCGAAACAACTAAAATAAGTCACTTTCAAACTAATACAAGAATCATGAATTTTTAGGATTAACAGTTTTAGACAATTAATCAGTTTAGAAAATCCATAAAAATAACAGGATAGTTTGTTGTTTGTAAAGAAGATCATGATACCAAGATTTGGTAATTGTTTAAATTAAAATAATTAATATTATAATTGTGCAGCTTTACTAAATAATTGAGTCAGTATACAATTATAATAATTTGATTTAAAGGCCCAAGGTGTATCTTTTTACCCATAAAACAGATTTGAATAAAAGCATGTTTATGTTTTGGTTGCATTCAAATATAGATTAAAATGTGTGTTTTAAAGTGTAAAGACTTACATTTCACCAAACTGTCTTTTATGTGGCCTAATTGGCATAAGAAACATCACTCGAACTGAAATTATTCCACAGTAAGATGCTGGTAACTTTCGATGTACAGAAAGTTACACAGTGTTAATTTAAAACAACAGCAGGCCACCTTGTCCGTTTTTTTTTACCTGCAAACCACACTCAGCAGGCACAAGGACTTGACTACTGAAATATTTTAAAGAAGGATTTTTTATTAATAACCCAGTGGCTCTAGGTTTGTTAGGAATCTAGTGAGGGCAGTTTGAACTGTAAAGTAATTAGAAAGAGTCAGGGTTTTTGAGCTTTAAAAACATGGAGGAGAGCTTCTGTATCACCACTAGATGATGTCATGCAGTGAAAACTTTGTGAATGACTGAGAGATATACACGACTAAATAATTAGTGTTGCTCATGGACACACATGCTTTTGAAAAATGTAACCACGTTTAACATTGAACGGCACCTTTGGGCTCAGAGTTAAAATAAAACTTTAAATTGTGAATTCAGTTGACTTCACATGGAGACACATTTTGGGTTCACAGTGTGAGAGATTTATAATCTTTTTAAGGCTTTTTAGTCCTGTTATGTCAGTGATAATTTATATTTTGTCAGGTGATGTGAAAAATCAACACTTTTGTTGAAGCCCATATCAGGGTTATTAGATTTATTACTGGAATGTGTTCTTGTTGATATCATTGGATTTTATTACATGCACTCTGTTGTTCCAGATGTTGGTTTTAATTGCAAAAGAACTAGTTTCACGTTGAGCCCATGTAAATGTGCAATATTTTCACAATACTTTGTGTTCCTACTTGTGTACTAGTGTTGTCATAACTTTTTAAGCTCGACTGAATGTATTTGATTCTCAATACATTTGTTATATACCACACATACCATACTTACCATAATGAGAACTAAAAAGGTCATCATGGTCATCATGACCATTTGCAAACTGTTCAAAAAAGATTTTTTTTTAAATATATTAGTATTTGCTCAAATGCTTATCTAGTTTATTTTTGATACTAGTTTTAGTGTTTCAAAAACTAGACTAAACTAATACGGTTTTTTTTTCATTTTGCTGTCTGTTGTAACAGCAATGAGCACTTCTGCTTTTATTGCTTTCCTCAAACCTTCTTATTACTCAGAACAGTAAAATATATGAGTAAAATGGACTGATATTGTGGAGTGTTCAGCTGTGAACAGTGATGTCAGGAGTAAAGTCAACAGTCAAAGCTCAGCGTGACAAAGTCTTCATTTCCACAGACTTTTTCTTTGACTCCTTCCACATGGCCGGACACAAGTGTATGTTGTCCTTGATCGGAGGGATACCTCTGCTGTTTAAAGAACGCATGGACGTGTAATTCCATGTGTTTGCAATATGCCCTGAGACAAGTGCCAGCAACCTGCAAATGAATGTCATTTTAATAGCCTCACGCATGGGAAATGTTTGAAAGCAGCCCTTCCTCTCTTGTGATTGTTTGGCATGACATCCAACCTCCATGTTTTCCAAAGAACTCGGCGGGCCATACGTTTTGTTTCAGATTTCAGCTCACTGGCACTGAGTGAGCACTTGTGTTGAACTGACAGTGCTAAGCAAGAGCCTACGGTAAAACAGTGGTACTTTTAGTCCCGTTTCCACTACGGACGCGTGTGGAGGAGGTATTTTGAGTCCAGATGATTTTTTTTATCCTTCAGGCTGAACAGGCTTTAATAATTTTCAACCTGACACTTTCATTTCCTAATTTAAATCTCAAGTTTTCATCTGACTTCAATTACTTTGTGTGCACATATTGTAGAGCATTTCAGGAAATATTCTGAAAATAGTTGGGAATAAATAGTGAGTTTATGTCAATAGAAAGCTATGCAAGACTTTATCAACAGATAATTAATAAATACTAATTGTTGCTTATATAATATGTGTAACAAAAGCATAGATAGGCTGAGATCATAATGAGATAGATTCCTGGCTTCAACAATTTGTAGACTGTCCAGTGCAATAATACAGGCCAAACAGGCATAAAACAAGCATTAAGCATAAAACACTTGAAAGAAGTGTCATTTTTATTTTATTAATGAGACACTGTGTACGTCTCTGGAGATGGAACATGACCTGCATAATCCCATTGAAATAAAAAGACATTTCTGATTGTTAAAGATTAGTTTTAAGCCTCACTGTGGAATATTATTGCTAAACGTGCAATATTTCCATGGAACAGGATGAGGCCTTTCTCTGAGCCATGGATGAGGAAAGACATTCATTTTTAGTTCAACAAAACACTTCATATTAAAACTATTTTAGTTTATTGGACATTTATTATTTTATTGTTTTTTTTTTTGTAGCGCTTGTGCTTATATGTTTTGGAGATTTTTGGACACATCATTAAAACAAGTGAATATAATAGTCATAACTGACAACAGAAACATATCTAGTTGCTTAGAACAAAATCAGAGTGCACTTGAAATGTGAGACAAATCTTAGGTGAGGCAAAAGGGGTTGAGAACCACTGATCTATTATTTCTATGGAATTTCTTTTAAGGAGCTTAGTGACACTCGTCTAAAACAAATTGTTGCATTGTTATCCTCTTAAAATCCTCAAGTGAAAAATAAATTCCAAAATGTTCCCCTATGAGAAATTGAATAGTTTTTAGTTTAGCTGCTAGTGACTTGGAGCATATGGCTGGTTGGATTGTGTTGGACCTTGTCAGGGGCCATCTATCACTCAGAGGAGTCCTGCTGCGCTCGGGATTCAGAGCTCGGCACTCAGCCTCCAAAAGGAGAAAACAAGAGAGCAGAGGATAAGAGTCAGACTAAATAGAACGAAGGGAACACTTTGTTTGCTCTCTGGAAAAGTAATATAGAAACAAAAAATATATATGATACTATATGTAGCTGTGTCAGTCGAGTTTTTCCTGAATTAAACACTGGTATGTTTTCTCTTGTGTAGCTCTATTTTGTTACTTGATCACTACACTTCCCAGTAATGTCAAATCTCATTCAGTTACATTTATATAAAAGTATAATCTTTTTTCCCTCAGTCCAGACCAAAGTAAAATCAGATGATTTAGTTTGAAGACAAAATGTGAGCATCTCTGCTGGCTCTGTCTGACTTTTGACCCTTACATGAAAGCGACGCCTCCCAGGCATTTGTTACAGCGGCTTAAAGATTATGTCAATTGGTGTGAAGTGTGTTTTTGACTTAAGTTTTGGATGTCTTTTGTTTCATCTTAAATTAAATTGCACTACCACTACAAGGCTACCAACAATATCACATCCTGCTAAATATACTATAAAAATGCAAAGAATAATCCACTCTGCTAAGCTGCTTTTGTGACTGCTGTTCAAAGTACCTCTACTTTTACTCAACCAACAGCAGATAGTTTGGCGCGACTTTCGGATCAGCCACCTCCGAAAAGTTTATGTGCTCATTAGAGAGAACACTTACTGTTACATGTGGGACCAAATAGTTTCTTTATGTTTCTTTTTAGATAATTGCCCTAACTATTCAGTAATTGGTGCTATGAGTTTTTATTTGACATTTTTATTAGATGTTAGCTGATGTATGGTTACAAGATGACAAAAAACTACGTAAACTTTTTTATGGGCTTTCATCACTTGTGTACAATCAATTTCAATTGATTTTTATTTATAATCAGACTGTAGGCCTAAATGTTTTTTGTTGTTGTTTTTTTTTTTTTTTACTAAGTTGATATTTGAGAATTTAGTTGCTGAGCAGATTGAAAAACAAGGTGATTCCCCTCTTGCTCTCTTAAAGTTGGTTGGTCCTTAGCTCTATTACTACAAGTTGGAAGAAGGATTTCTTGTCTGCAGAACCAAGCGCTATGTTTTTGAAGGTATTTTATGAGTTCATAAGTGTATAATGAAATTTGCCTCGGTTAGGGGACTAAAGCACGGAAAGGAGAAGTGGAATTGAATTTTCTGTGGTATTCTGGTTCCCTAAGGGAGTGTATGGGACTGCTCACACAGTGACTCAGGCAGGACCAGACCAAGTTAACGTTTTCTCTGAGGTTTGGAGTCTGCAGTGACTGGCAGGAGCTGACACCTCTAACCAGCTGCAGATGCTGGTCCTTCTCTGGCAGAGGATGGAGGCTGGGTGCCCTGTGCTAATAGTCTGACAGAACTGCTCAACAACCTTCACCTGTGGTTCACATGATGTAAAACAGGACAAACACACCATGAACACCATCCACCAAACGTAAATAAGTATTCACAATAGTCTCTAGACTTTCAGGATACATATAGATATCAATGCATCAGCATTTACGTTTGTTATATTTACACAGATTTATCAGTTCAGCTGCAGAGACACTACTGCTCAGTAAAGAAAATCTTAAAGTTATTGAGTTTTTCATCATGAAAAGTTTGGTGTGTGTAGGTGCTGATTTAAGGGCTGATTCTTATGTCTCAGCAGGAGAAAAATCAATTAAAAAAAGAGCCTTTGAAGTCACAAGGCCTCATGTAAATATAAATCTGCAAGAGGATTCAGTGAAATAAAAAAAAAAACAACTACAGGAGCAGTTCTTGTTTTCACATGAAGCCTGTTACAAAATGTAAAAAAAAAAAAATCAGTGGTTGTAAAATTGCTTGTTCTTTATGGCTGGTATCTGTGCGTCCCTAGTAACCACCGATCACCATGGACACTTGTCTGACAGGAATGAGCACACAGGGCATAACTTAAGTGTATTTGTGGTTATAGAAATTAGATTGTTTTCAGGTCTCTAAATGCTCTTTACTGTCCAAATATCGTACAATTGCATTTTAGCAGATGTTTTTATTTTTAGTTGACATATGTCATACAGCTGTGCGTTCACCAAACCGGCTACTTTGCCTTTTCATCTTATAAAACAACGCATCTTCTTCAGCTTATCACACAAACATAAAACATTTGTGAAAACCTCCAGATGTAATGAAACCACCAGATTCTTTCTCAGCCACTGCAGCAGCGTGTAGATCCAGCTGTCACCTAGAGAGCTGTGTTAGTTTGGGAAGCAAGTCAAGTCTCAGTGTGCTCAGTGTAGGAATATAACATCTTTGTGTCAAAAAATGTGATTTGTTGCAACATAATTCAAAAGTCAGCAACTTCCCAAAGAAAGAATAGACTTTTTGTCTGGATTTCTTTAGACATTTAGTATTTATTTCAACTCAAACAGCACAAATGACAGCTGAAAAGTCATTCCTACAATAGATTATGATACTTGCAGAGTGAATAGTTTGGAAAAGACCATGTTTTCCCACAATATACTTGAGGTCAGATTCTTCATATTGGTGAAAAAAGGATTTTGCCTTTGAGGCTCATTTGACAAAAGATTTTAAAGGACTTCTGTTTCTAATGTGCTTGTCTCACATTAGATTCAATCATATTTAAATCTGAAATCCTCTTTAGCTTTTTTGTAGTCCAAAACATTATACAAATGTTCTTTTTATGTATATTTACGCCGAGCATGTAAACAAGACGTAAATAAAAAATCCATGAGAAAAGAGGCCAGTTGAATCTGGCTCATTGCTTAAACTCTTGGTTCATTGTAACTTAACTAATGCACGTGCATATGGTTTTTGAATAGAAGATGATTACTGTAATTATACTAATTATTTCAATGTTGTGAAAGAGTCCGGCGCACTGTGTTTGCTTTACTGCCCAACCAGGGTTCTGGTCTTCATGATGCTCATCCATCACTCTGGGATCAAAGCTTTTAATATTGGTAGTCCACACAAGATTGACCGATATGTTTCGTGTTTAGAATCTTGAGATACCTAAGCTAATACTCTCTTTGGAAATTTTTAGGGTCAAAATATATGATGATTTTGATAATTCCCCAACCATATTTTGTCATTTATATTGGGACACTACTTTTTTTTTCACTTTTCTGTTTTTTGTCAGTTTGTTCTCTTAGTACAGAATATTGGCTGTCATATGGAAACAAGAAAATTATTCTATCTGCACGTAAAGATTTTTAGGGGACATTCTGGACATTGGTGTGCAAGTTTTTAGGTAAGTCTAGTTTACCTTTGTATCTAATAAGCCAAGAAATGAAATCATGGCTGTGTCAATTTTTCAATTTATGCTATCCTTGTTTAGTGTTATCAATTATCTTATATTGTATTAGTTTATGCTTTACACTCAACGTCACAGTAATTCTCTATTATCTGTGTCCCTCCAGAGCAGGTGTTACATGGGAAAGACTGCAGACATTGTTTCGCCAAACTCTTTGATGGTCCAGGGGCTGTGTTAACTTGCCCGTTCCCTCCTTTGTTTTACTCTGTCCTCACCAAAGACTTTTGTTTCTCTGCAATTATTCAGCAATCACTGCTCAATCCCAGCATCAGCAGAGGTCAGCAGAGGTGTGAAAGGGGCATCTGAGCAGATCATGGGTCAATCTTTACAACCGCCTATGCAAAAGACTGTTATCTTTGGTGCTAGTGGTCAGAAGGTGCCTGGTTGGAGTGTTGGCATGTCTTATATTGAGTCTATTATATTGAGTCTATTGTAGATATGCTGTGGCTGATGGCATAAATATGAAGGGCAAAAATAAGAGAGTTAGTTGTATGCTTTATTGGTCTGTCGTGTGTTTAAGTGACTGATGGGGGTTGGCTTAAATGTCCATTGAGTTCATTAATTATTTGTCTTTTTGAACATGAACAGTGTACTTTAATTAACACTTTTGTACATTTTAGCTGCAAAGCTATTTTTCAACTGGGTTGAAAACTCCCTAGACAAGGTGTAGGCTTGTCAGCAACAAACACCAAAAACACATTTTCTGGGCATTAAAAAACAGATTGTCAGTAAAAGTTAGCAAAGTCTCTACATTATGTCAATGCAGTACAAGCAAAGTTGATACATACAAACTATTTCCATCATTAAAATCATAAAAGTACAAATGTAGCATACATACAACAAGACATGAGCAAGTTCACAAAACAATAGTGATTTGAAATAGCTTTTTGGCATTTTTTTTTCACATATTCAATCTGTTTAAGAGTGGTGTCACTAATAAGTATCAGTTTGTAAAGCAAAAATCTATGTGTAAGAGCATCATAAAATGCAAAAACATATTTTGTCATAGATGATCTAAAAGTTTGAAATTGTACAGACTGAGTTTGATTGTTTCTGAGATGTTCTGAACATGTTTTTTTAATGTGAGATTTTTAAATTCTTGAACCATTCAAGCTTCTAATTTAAAAAATAAACATTAGAGTTGGTGGATTTGTTCTGTCTTTTTGGTGCTTAAAAGAAGACTTGATTTTATAATCATTGCTGATACTGAGGATGCAACCCACCTCTTGTAATTTTTTTGAAGGTGTAAGTATTACCTCTGCATTTGCATAGGAATACCTCTGGTAGATATTCATGTATGAAAGAACATTATTGGTCCAAGTATGGATCCTTGTGGAACTCCCAGTGCCCTCTAGAGGGCGCTTTGACGTTGCTGACCACCACACAGTTTTCTATTGGTGAGACATGATTTTATCCAATTTACAACTTGTTTGGAGAAATTTAACTTAAGTGAGTTAATTTGGCTAGAATATTTTGTGTTTAACCGTGTCAAAAGCCTTCTCTAGGCCTAAGTGTCTGCTGCACATTGTTTCATTAAAAAAGTTTCAGGGTCATAAGTATTATGATAGAAAGCAATTGCTGGTGATTCTTGGCAGCGAGATGTTAAAGCCCCCACACCATTGACATGTCCTTCAAACTCTTTCGTCGTCCTCAGAGGCCGCCATTGCAGTGGATGTCCATCCTTTTTTCATTTGTCGTCTCCTGCAGCCTGTAGCAGAGTACAGCCGCGTGGATGTACTGACATGGAAACAGTGTATGTTAACATACCACTCATCTTACTCACCCGGCCACTCTGTCAACCAGCTCTGGAGAAGAAGGGCCACACACCAGCCCAGTCACTTCATATTTACAGAGCCAGCTAATCTGTAGCTCTCCCTTTTCACACCCAAACACACACACACTGGTCTCTCGCATCAAAGACAATTGAAACAGGTGACAACCAATATATGGTATTCAGCAAAACTACAAAATTTGGTTGACCTGAATGGTTTGTGTGTGAAAGAAGAGTCTATGTTAAGATTTGTATGCGTAAACAAGGCGTTGTTATGGTCTATGCAACATGCTGGTAGTGAAGCACAGAGTTGTACAATATTAAAACCACATTTCTCCTGCACTCCACGCTAGCTGACAGTGTCAAGTTAACATGGGATGGATGGCAGATATTTCATGTATTTAACAGCGTTCAATGCTGAGGTTGTAACACTACACCACTCTGTCCATGACAATAATAGACCTCCCCATTCATAGCTATTTTACACATTTGTTTCCTGTAAGAAAGTAAATTTGTAAAAATTGCTCTGTGGATGACCTTGTTTCAGTCAAAGAAGCTGAGAAGAGCTGCTTTGTTCACTCCATATTTAGATTTCTCTCTGTGATTCATTGCACTTTGAGTTGTCATTGTACCTGTAGAACTTCAGTTTTATTAGCCTTTGATTTGCCAAATGTTAACTACCGTGTTCATTTCAATTTTTTTGTTGTCAGGAGATTTCAAAAACATGTGCTGAGAAGAATTTGTATGACTCAGACAGAGCAGGAATGTCTTACTCTTTTGGAATAGTCTCAAGCATCACAATCAAATAATCTCTACATGTATTGATTAGCAAAATCATCATTATTTGTTGCTCTATTTGTCACATTCCCTGTCCATGTTTAGCCAGGTAGTGTCTGCAGTGTAACTGTGAAATTAATTAAAACTTGACATAATTCTTAGCAAAATCTAAGATTTATTCTGCGTATGGTTTTGTATTTAGATGTGGTTTGTCCATAAATAGTGTTTACTTGTATGTTCATTGTATGTACAGTCCACACTGGTCTGGTTTTGGTGGGTGGTTCACTATTTGTATGAGCCCAGTGTACGTGGACCTGTCTGTGTTTGAGTCAATATGCAGAGCTGTAGAAATGAGGCATAACGCTGACTGATGCTGCCGACTTTTCTGCTCCACACAACTGGCTTTTCTATCAGATAGACAGCCTGACAGTGTCCAGACCCCGCTCTTTCCGTTACACACAAGTGTGCAGTGTTACACAATACACACATTTGTAATCTTTTGGGATAGTTCTGATGTTTTCAACTCAACAGTCGGTCAGATGAAAGAGGTTCAACTACAAGCTGTTCTACGCTACAATGTGTTGTGAGAATGAAACCTTTATTTACTTTTACAAATGAATGTTATTTAAAGTTGGCTTCACATTAAGATTTTCATAGTGTTTGATACATAGTTAGTACATAGTTTAGTTTCAGATGGGCTTTGGTCTATTGGCCAAGGTCAGATTGGGTCACAGAAGGCTGCAATGATTGAACTGATGTAACCATAATTCGCTATGTTTGAATATATAATTTTGTTCTTAATTGATACCCATGCAGGTTCAATGGAGTGTGCAACAGTCAGGAAGGATTAAATGGAAGTACTCTGTATGAGTATTTGTAGAGGCTAGATCCCGTGTACGTGTCTACAATGTCAAGCCCAAATCCAGACTCCAGTCAATACTTTATTCCAGCAACATGGTGAATGGAGAAGTCTACTGTCAGTTGCAAGTTAATGGCAAACCTCATTCATTCTCGAGGAGTCCACTGTTCTTTTTATTTTTTTTATTTATTTTGCACTTACTCATCTATTGCTCATGCCCTTTTGACTTTAGTATTTTAGCCAATATTAAAACTTGCAGTGCAAGTCATGCTATTGGTGATTTTATTTACCAAATATTGTTTGTTGTAGACAGATCTACTACAGAGGACAATAGTGGAGCAAACTATTTGAAGTTTTAGTTTTAGGGCTTTGTCCTATAAAAGCTAAAAGGACACCAGAGGCCAGATGCAACACACCATCTTTGTGTTCTCTTAGTTTCTCTCTGGGTTATACAAAACAAATGTTCCGGGAAGAATAAAAATCTAAATAGATTGGAAACACATTTGACCTTAGACGTTCACTCCATTATCTGATTTATTGACATACATTTGTACTTTACATGTTCATTTATTCAATGCTGATGCACTGGTACAATATGATTCAAGTCCTGCACTGACACAACAGATACATTTCTGTGTGAGTCATCTCATGAATCCTTATAAAAAACTTTATGGACATAAAAATACAACAAAACACAGACTTAGACTAGATCACACTTAAGGTGGCACCATCATCTTCATCTGTTTTCTGTTGGCTCAAGGAAGTTCAGGTCATAGGTCATGGCAATATTTATATTAACACAACGACTCTAAAAAGCTTACATTTCAAAACAAGAGCCAGAGGCACCAGGAGCTGCCTGCAGTCACACATTTTACTCTAAACAGACTTGTCTGGCACACTCACATGTGCCAACATTTATGCTGGACTCTCATTTCTGACCACTCAGCCTTAATAGAGGGAGATGAAGAGTGCTGAGCTTTGATGAAGACTGCAGATGTAAACCAAGTGAATAGGCAGCTTCAGTCCACTCCACAGGGGTGAATGATGATGGAAAATCAGTCTGGTTTCTCTGTTTCAGAAGCAGAGCACCATGTTGTGATAATGCCCAACTCAGCTCTTTTGTACTAAAAGAAAAAAATCTGTCACAACATATTGCTTACAAACAACCATTAACTAATTTACTGATGATTATTATTTTTTGCAACATTGTACAATTTTACTGGAACGTGTTTGTTTTTTGGCCTAATGTAGAAATTAACAAATTGTGTTATGTTCAATGTATTTGAAAAGTTACAGTTACAACTGCTTTGTGGGTTTCTCCCAGCCAGGTCTTTAGACAAACTGTACAACTTCGCTGACTGCGCCGGTCTGCACCTGGTCCTGGGACTGAACGCTCTGCACCGAAACCCAGACAACTCGTGGAATACGTCGTCCACACTGAGTCTCCTAAAGTACGGAGCGGGCAAGAAATACAACATCTCCTGGGAGCTGGGCAACGGTAAGGCAGAGGACCAGTCTCACCTGTTTTTTTATTATGGGTTCTTCATACGATCTACCCATTTTGAGCTTGTATTTTGTCCCATATAACAAATTACTGAAGGTGTACCATGCAATTTTACTTACCTTTTCTCATAGAGATGTTCCTGTCTGGAAAGTTGTTCACATTAAACATATCTTGTATCAAATAATTTGAGTAAGGTGTAAATACCTTGCATTGTAACTTGGTGGCGCCATCACCTGATTCTCTTTATGAAGATGGCAAAGCCTGTGGCAAAAGATAAGGTAATGTTTCCACTAGTCACATCGTGCACCTTACAACTCCAGCTCTAATCTTATATCAACATATGTCATTGTCACATTTGTTTTATTTTTTTTAACAACTTGATGCAGTCTATAAATAAGTCCAACAGTAACGTTTTTAATATCTACAAGTCTACTAGAAACAAAATATTAAAATACTTGAGTTTCCTTCACAACTTAGATAATCAAACATTAAGGACCAGGGTGTTACACACTTTAGAAAGCACATACTCAACATCATAACCTTAAAAATGTAATCACTTTTCTTATGTGGCCCTGATGAACAGAATATGTGAGAGCAGAATATGTGAGAAGTAAAGATGAAACGTTAAGAAAACTTATAGGATATTTTCTTAACTGAAAACCTATATGCCCCTTGTGCATTCTGGTTTGGACATACTTTGCGTGGCCACCCTGCATGCTTGGTCCATTCCCCTGACATTGACTCCATCTGTCTACATTACAGCCAATTGCTCAATTATCCTTTTTTCTGCTGACCATTGGACACTCTGGTCAAGCGAGAGTAGAGTCCAGTACAGCTATTACAAGTTCCCAATTGTTTCCTGTTCATACTATTACATCCATTCATTCTCCTCATCTTTCTAGAGCCAAATGCCTATCGCAGTCTGGTAGGACGTGCAGTCAACAGCACCCAATGGGCACAGGACTATACCAAACTCAGGACCCTCCTCCAGTCTGTGCGATACTACCACAAAGCACATCTCTATGGGCCCAACGTTGGACGACCACGGAAGAACGCTCTCCTTATGTTGGATGGGTGAGTCTGCTGCTATCACTAATTTATGGAGGAGCATGACTTGAATACATTTATTAAGTGCCTTGATTTAAAAGTGCTTTGAATATAAATGCCTCTAAAAATGTTTTAATGAGGCTTGCCTATGCTACTGCTCAGCTAGCTCTGGTTGTCTCCATTTATTCTCAATCAGTTTGGGTGGACAACCTGTGTGCTTTCAAATCTAATGCTAAGTTGAATTTAATTTAAGGAATAATGTTAAAATAAGACCATTAACTGAATTAGCTTTTTACAAAAACAATCAACCTGAAATTTAATGTACTTATATCAATTTGTCTACTCTCTATATACAGTAAGTTCATTCATTTGTTAGCTTTTTGTTTTGAGCTAAAAAATATCCTTTTTAGCTCTCCTGTAAATGCCTGAACATGCTGCCTGTGATTATCAGCTGAAATTCACTCTTCACTTTGTGATATTTGAATATTGACTCATTTTAGTGTGATTCAGCTACTGTAATTCTCCTTAGAGAATGAATGGAGCAGTAAGAGAAGGTCGACTCAGACAAACCAGAGCTAGCACAAGTGGCATCATGACGAAGGGAAGACAACCATTTTGCCCCAGTTTTGATATTTAAATCAAAGAAACAATGCAGCCTCATTAATACGCATTGAATAATCAAAATATCAATATAGGTATGGGAAAATATACGAGTCAGATATCTTGATATATCACCAAATCAATTCGGATTTAGAAATTGCAAGGGCGAGAGGAAACTGAGAGAGCTAACACATGCTTCTAATGCCCTGAAAACACGTGTAACATCATAAAGACTTACAAGGACATTAACTAGGTTAAAAGTTAGTTAGTCTTGCTTTAATCTGTGTTAGCGATTTGTATGTCTGAGGAAATCATTAGTAATATATTTGTTTATGATTAGTAATTGGTTTCGGAAACATTTGATAAATAATATGCTTTGTGTAAATGCTCATTATAAGTATTTAGTTCATGTTGCGTTCATGCTTAGTAAATTACCTGACCCTTCCCCCAGGCTCCCTGCAAAAGAGATTTTAATCTCAGTGGACTTCCTGGTTAAATAAAGTCAATTAAAAAAAAATACTATAATTTTTTTTTAATTGTTAGTTTATGTTTGCTTTGTTCATATATCCTGTATAGTTAATAATTTGTTCATGTTCTGTCTGATTAATGTCTTACAAACATGCATAATAGTAAATTAAATAGTTTTTATAGTAAATTATAACGATAGTTCTTGTTTGTTCATTATTATTATTACGATTAATAAGTAATACTTGTAAATTACTTGTATCTATTTGTTATTATAGAGACTATTAAAAAAGGCACACAGATAGCCATGTGTTTCTTATGTGACAAATTGAGTTAGAGCTCCACCTACTGGCTGCAAAAGAAATTACATTGGGAAAATAATCAAAGCTGTCTTTGTTGTTATGCTGCAGAAATTTTGAATCTGGAGGATTCGTGGACATACAAACAGTGCAGAACAAATCAAAAATGGGTCTATGACATCACAAATCTGGGATATTTAAACAATCTGAGAAGAATGAATTGTAGCTCACTGACAGATCTGTTTTTGATGAGAACGTAATGTTATAACATGATTAAACCCTCTAAGAGTCAATTTTGCTTTGTTTCTAACATTTTAGCGGACACTGTTAGTAAAAGTAATGGCTAAATAGATTTTTTTTCTCCTGGTCTTCATAGTTGAAGTAAAAGAAAAACAAGCAAAAAAATAAAAAAGTAACAATCTCTGTGATTGGTTACTTCATTCATAGAGCTCCTCTTTGCTCACTTTCACACCTTGTTGGGCTTCCTTTCTGGAAAAAGAAAGTACGCTAAAGTAGCATGTCTTCTTCAGAGCATAGTATCTCATGCACACACTCATAATGGACTGGTATTCATTGTTTACGGACTTAGACACGCAGCCTAAGCTCCAGCTATACCATGTCAGCCTAAATAAAGTGTCATCTGATTGATAAGGTGGAGGCACAATGTCCCACCTGCTCTCGCCGCTGCTCGAACTAACAACTTCACACTCCTCTCTCTTCGGATGACATTAATAATCACATAAGTTAAAAACAAAAATTAATAAGTATATACATGTTTACGTTTGCCATGTACGTCCTGTGCTTCAGCAACTTGTGTGAACATTTGTAGCCTTATATATGTATTGAGCATTACTTTAATCCTCATTCAACATGAAAAAAGACCTAGCAGACTGGAAAAAATAGAGTGTAGTTATAGTCAGTGTGTGTTAACAGCTTGAGCTGTTTTCATTATGATTTAGTAAAGATCTAAACTAAAAGATTGTTAGTACATGTAACATTTTTGGACAGAAGTGCTCCTCAGAGTCATAAACTGAAGACCATGTCTAATAAAGGAGGCTTGAAGTTTTTACTGTGTTTTCAACATCAGGAGGAGATTTGTCCTTGACATATCCTCTCCAACTTGTACTAAGTTTCACAAGACTTTATTTTCCACATTTTCTTTTTTGTGCAAAAACAAGACTGTGGCTTTTTTTAATAGTTCTAAATTCAATATTTAAAATTCTGTCTCCAGGATTAATCACAAACGATTACATTCTGAATGGATCAGAAAATAGACAAATCCTTCATTTTTGAACTACCACATTTTCCTCAACAAAAAACTAAATATCGGCTTATTCTGCATAAAATATATAACTCTGAATTTTAGATCTGTACAAACAGTTTAAAATACACATGATTCTTTTATCAGTTTGTCAGTTCACAGGCCAATTTCAATCTTTTTGGTCAATTCTACTGTACATTAACTCTGAACAGACTCTTTTAACACATAAAACACAAATTGAATTACCCTTACAAAAATAAATAAATAACAATACCAAAGTAATGTTTTTACCCCAAACTGAGTAACCCTTTTTAAAATTATAAGTACATTTTTTATAAGCCATTAAAGTTGCTATCATTCATTTTAGTTCAATTCAGTGTATTTTTGTAAAACGCAAAATCACAACAACAGTCACATCTGAGGACTTCACATGATGGCCGATTTAACATAAACAGAAACTTTGAAAATCAATAATGAAACGATCACTGCACAAAATACAGACGCAGATTATCCAACATTCACCAAAAAACAAGCAAATATACAGTTGTTTCAGAGCATTCCCTTTTCTTTGACCCTCCCTCTCAGCAAGTAAAAACTCCAAAAATTCCAGCTCAGATGACACAGTTTACAGTCGTAAGTCTTTCTAAACCACACTGTGATGAGATCTTCCTGCGCTGTGAACCTGAGCTGCACACATCAGTGAAACCATTACGCTCTGCTCTCCGCTATATCCCTATAAGTACTTGAAATGTGCCTATAAATAAAGGTGTAAGTGTACAACAGTTTACACGGATAAAGAGTGTCTGATGTGAGGAAGAAGAGCGGTAGGTCGCAGTGTCACTTTTAAAGCCTGTGTGATTTTGGTGTGTTTGACATGGTTACGAGGCACAACTACTCAGCTGCTCTCAGGGAATAAGATGGATAGGACACGGAGCCACTCATGAGTCCAAATATGAGCCTCACACAGACTAAACAAGCCACCGCAGTGAAAGTTGTGACCTGAAGTTTAGAGACACAGATTAGGGCATGAGTGGCACTGTGCTGAAGCCAAATATGGAAAAGCAGGTGGAAGATTGTAGAAGATGTGCAGATGCAGAGGCTCAACAGCACTGTCCATGTTTCTGGTTTGTCGTGTACACAGTGAGTCCATTAAAAGGTATACTGTGTTCCCACATTTTTACAGGCATTTACTAGAGCTGCTTTGTAGTTGCCATTTAAATAATTAAAAGCAAACTTTAAACACTGCGGTCAGAGCTTAGAGACAATTAAAAGTGCATTTTGCAGCCCTTGTTCCTCTTTGTGGCTGATAATTTGTACAACCAAGTCTAGTTTTCCCAAGAATGGAAAAAACAGAGGACTGTAATGTTGAAGTCAACTGAATTAAATTAACATTTTTAGGATCCATCTGTACACTGAAAAAATTGTTATTTTAATACATGGAAATGTTCTTAAAGGAGACCTATTATATAAAATTCACTTTCTGAGTTTTTAACCTAGTTACAGTAGTATTCTCTCATCATTAGTTTACCCAAAGTTGTATTTGGATTGATTCTTGCATGTTTGAGTAATCTTGTATTGTTCTGCAGCTGATGCTCCAGTGGTCAGAAAATCCCTGTCCTCACCTACCACTTATCCCCACCCTCTTGTCTCTATTTACTTGCCCTTACTCAAAATTTCAGTTTCCGAGTAAAACATGTAAGGTTCAAAATGGTTATGTAGACACTTTCTAACAACAATAAATATTAAATAATTTTTGAATCTGTGGCTTAATAAAGTTTAATTTTACACTGAAAAGGCGGGGCTTATCTGTTCTGCAGTCTTAAACAGGAAGTCAATGGATCTGTTTCTATTTCCAAGCTGTCTTGGATCATTTTTGTGTTTTACAATGAACAAAATGTGAATTATTGATCAGCATATGCCATAGTTTCTTCCTAAATATAGAAAAAATCACAATAGATCTCCTTTAAATTAAATGATATTTATCTAACTTAGAGTATGATTTTACAGCCCAGCATTTTGATTTGCCAATAGCACATGTGGGAAAAGTAGCGTGTTACTTTTTTCAAAAATAATACTAAAAAATAATAATAATCATAATATTAATTTTATGCTTGTTCTCTTGGTAATCTCTTTTGAGGGCAGTCAATATATTTTCAAGCACTAGTTCATTACTTTTTTTAATATAAAAGCATGCAAAGTCTGCTCAAATACTACAACTGTTCCACTTTCTGCTCATGTAATGTAATTCTGACTAATAAAAATTGTGTAAAAATAATCAACTGTGGTAATAATATTTTAGCCTGCTAAGACACTATTGACTGATTATTTGACGTCCACATTATACAGCCCAAGACACAAGATTCAAACACCAATTAAATTTCTTGAAAAACAATCATTATAAAAACTCTAATTTAATACCTTTTTTCTGTTTCTAGGTTTATGAAAAATGCTGGCTCTGTGGTAGATGCGGTTACGTGGCAACAGTAGGTATTTTACCCTTTTTATTCTATTCTTTATTTTCTGTATGTTGACAGTGAATGGCAAAGCTTACTTATTCTTTGAATTCTTCTGTAGCTGGCTTGTGTACTTTGGCACATTCTGTTAATGTCCACACTGAGCAGGAGCAGCAGCTGAAGCAATGTATGTTAAATGGCAAGGAAACACTTGCCATGTGTCTGAAGCTCATATTGTAGGAATGCACACAAACCGTCTATCTGTGCAGACACATAAAAATGCCATTTCAGTCAGTCCCAGTTAAGGCCTGACCCAGGTTTTGAACGTGAGGGAGCGATTGGCCATTAAGGTGAAGGTCAGGTCTAATTAGGAAAAATTAGAAGAAACGGAAGGAGGAAGGCTTGTCAGTAAGACTTAGCAAAACACCACCCACACTGATAAAACCAAACCATATGCGCTGGCTCATTTTCCTAGTCAATTAGGCAGTTTTACACTAGTGCTCCAGATTCCAGTCTTACCAGGCTGCGTGACAGTAACGACAACCTCTACAAAGAAGCCAAACTTATAAAACCAGGGACCACTCATTAACACTTCTACTGCACTGGTTAGATCTTTCCTTTGAGGTAAGTGGCGAGACTTCATTTGAGATTCACAGTCACACTAGTCACGAATATTTGCTTTTATGGGCCAAACTGCTCCTGCTACCGAAAAATATGCAAATCAAAATCTAATAATAGGATTTCTGCTCATCATATACATCATGTTGATTTCACTTGTTTCAAAACAAGGGCAAACCAGAAAGTTAAATAAATTCTGCTTAAAAGAAAATTTTTGCCAGACTCAACACTGTGCTGGGGATTGTGTAAAACAATACAGAGACATATCAGTTGGAATTCAGCAGGCTAAAGTATTTCCGTTTAATGGAATGTATTTTAAATGAACAACCCCAAATCCAAGACAGTGTTTTTTGCCCAATGTATTATGTTTCGTTTTTCCTCTTACCTCTTTGAGGTTTTTCTCACTTTTATGTGTAGTTTTATTTAAAGTAAAAATTGGTAATAGTTACAGATTACACAAGACACAATTTGTACAGGAACAATCCATATAGGAATTAGACCAGATGTGATTTTGAAACAAATCCAATTCACAATTTTGGCCTCACAGTTATAATTTAATTAAAAAAAAAGCTGCCTGAGCATAATTTTTTATTATCGACATAATGTTTTTTTTTTATTTGTGTGTACAATCTTTTTGTGGCACAAAACCTTTTCTCAGTCCCATCCTTGTGTTGGCACCTGATTTTTATGTGAGAAAAATACACAAGTCTAAGCCTTGCCCACTGTGTTCAAATTCTTACAGTTTAAAGCTGGTGCAGATGCTTCCTACAGCTTCAATTAAGATGGACAGCTTATTAGTGTTAAGGTTAATGATTTCCAGACGATACAGTGAAAATATGAGGCAAAACACTAAATGAGACAAATTTGCCGCTGCACAGCTCTTTGGTGCTGGAGTCGCCCCCAGACACAAACTCGTGAAGTCTAATTGCTGAAGCTGTTGGCTGTTAGTGGTGTGAACTGTTCAGTGAACCAATGTGAAAACACTTGTGCCAAATAATCGTATTAATTCTACATCATGTTGTGATGAGAGATTTATTTTATGTTTTGTGCTTGTAAAAGGTTTCAAATGCAGAAATATGATCAGAATCATACACTGTTATCATTCAGAATATTCTGTGTAAATTTTTTATGGTTCAATGGCTGAAGATTTGCCTTGAACTGCAAGCCATGTACCATATAATTGTATTTTATGTGCACTGAGACGCCCTTTTTCTGATTCCTGTTTTCTTAGTGTCTGTTGTTTAGAAGATAGAAACAGTATCTCAGAAGCAGTTTACTTCATAATGTCAACTTCAATTTTTGGTTTGTTCATGTCAGATTGAGAGAAAGGTTTGTTGCTCTGTATTTAAAATGTGGCCCTAAAAATCTCAAAGTTTTGCTGGTACTGAACAAAAAAGTGTTTTTAAGCCTGGTGGGTGCTAGCTTTCTTTTCCCCCAGACTCTACAAAAAGTATGATTTAGGTGCTGTGAGAAAAAAAATCCCTGTTGAAGTACTGGTGCCATAAACATAAACGTTATAGAAAAGTAATGTTTTACTGTTGCCTCTGAAGCAAACAAAAGTCCAATAAACTCATTAAGCCATTGTGTGATGTTTTTTTTTTTTTTAAATAAGCCCATTTAAAACGTCATCTTTTTTGTTGGAATGTGTCCGAGTAGTCACATGATGTTCACCTGACCACTCTGAGGAAGATTGAGCAAGCAGTCCAAACAGTCTGTAAGAGAAATAAACTTTAGTCTGAAAAAATAAATTCTTTATATTTTTTCCCAGATTGTTTTTCGTTCCATATTTTCAAACATTTATTTGTAGTCTCGTAAGCCGTCATGTTTGTTTTTGTACAGACAAAGCATGTTTCTCTGATTCGCCTGTTGGTCTCTGGTAGACCAGACTTTAAAGACCTGACCAGAAGAACTTTTTCTATCCCAAACAAAACAAAACAATAATGTACTTGGTTAATGTTTTTAACTCTTAAAGCCACACTTGCTGTATAGTAATATACTTTTGTCTTATGTCTTTTTCTTTCAGTTATTTCATGGATGGCAGGGTGAAAAAAGTGGAGGACTTCCTAAAAACCAGGCTAATGGACACACTCACAGAGCAGATCAATAAAGTTATAAATGTAAGTCAACCATGCTCATTCAATACAGATCTAATTATTTGTGTCAATAATAAACAAGTGTAAATTACGCACTGAAAAATCTATCATAAAGCATCTTAAGAAATAAGGTCAATCTAACTCTGTTGAAGAAAACCTAATTTAATCCAGCTCCACATTTGCATTTGAACTGTGTTTGCCAAGTTATGAGCGCAGATCTCAAAGTAGTTTCTTGGATGATGCTGTGCGTGCGAGTCCTCAGGGCAAGGAGGGTGTATTTTTAATATTGTCCACTGTGGTTCAGTGGCTGCTTTTTAGTGTAACCTATTTCCAAATGCGCTGCAGAAACAAAATGTTGTATATTCATTTTAATTTACAACTGCTTTTATTGGAAATGTATTGATGATGTTGGTTGCAGGTTGTGGAGACACACACATCAGGTAAAAAGGTGTGGCTGAGTGGACTGGGACCGGCCTGGACAGGAGGCATCAATAACCTCTCTCAAACATATGCGGCTGGATTTCTGTATGTATTTCTACTCTCACTCTAGTGAACAAGTGAAATTAAGAACTAAGCTGTGCTTTGTTTATGTGTGTGTCACAGATGGATTAACACGCTTGGTGTGGCTGCTGTTCAGGGGATGACGTTGTCCTGCGTCACTCTTTCTTTGATTATGGATACACGCATCTTGTGGACCAGAATTTTAACCCTTTACCTGTGAGTTCCTTCTATTAAACTGTAAGAAGCATTTTTATGACAGTACAGTAATGCAAATATACTGATATCACAATGCCGCAGTAATGTTCAAGTCCTCTTCTGGACTGTCCAGCATCAGTTCAGTCTTGGTACCTTGATGGCACCTCCAGCTCTTTCCCGTGGGAGCTATTAGGTAAGATGAAAGGCATTTAGTAGTGTTGAGTGGTTAGACGTGGGGGCGACATGCCATGTAACCTTAGCCCTTTGTCAGGAGCTGTCCCAGGACACTGAGAGAGCCCCCACACCTCTGTGCAGGACAGTTGCCCAGTGACAGAGTGCAACCGGAGACACAAATAGATCAATGTGTTTCTTACAAAATGATCAAACAAATAAAAATAATCATTTACAATAGGCAAATATAAAACTAGTCCTTGAGAACATTTGAACAAAAAACAAAACTTTATATTTGTAATGAATATAAACAGTTGCTTAACATGAGACTGAAGTTTTGTTACAAGTGTGAAGGAGAGATAAAACACAAGCCGGTTCATAAACAAGATTTATTAAACTCATAAAAGTTTCTTTTTATAAGCTGGAGGCTGAAGATGTTACTACTATACCAAATCAGGAAATGTGCTGGTATAAGGGCATGTTGCTTTGGTAATACTTTCAAGTTTTTGGAGTGCATTTCAATAAGAATATTCACATTGATTCCTCCCATGCCCTTCTTCTTTGTAGTCAAAGCTCTTAACAATTGAGATTGCTTTATTTTTTTCTCTGTCTTCCTTTTTTTTTTGTGGGAATGACAGTCCCCCGCCAGGTTCACAATGCTTTTAACATGGCTGGATGTCTGAAGGCTGCAGCAGCCTACCTGCTGAGAGAATTCACTGCAGGGCCAACCTGTCCTCTGTGAGCACAATTTATGACCTGGCCCCTTCTCTGGACCACTACTCAGTTTGGAGGCAGGCCTTTGAATTACCCGAAGGCCTGTCTGTGTCTCCCTCCTTTCTTTATGTAGAGCTCAATTATCAAGATTCACTAAGGTTTAGCTTGTGGCCAGAGTACTTTTTTGCATTTGTGAAAACAGCCGTCCATCTAACAGCCTATAATGGTTACAAAATACAGATGTAATCATTTTTCTATAATCTAATTTAACATACCAACCTTGTTAGCTTGTAAATGTGAATGAAAACAAATTGTCTTTATACTTCTTTATGGCTCTGTTTTCCTGGATATCATTATGGCTTTATTTAATATAATTGAGACATGAAAATAAATTCTAAATCTAATTATAAGAGAGCATGGTACTACCATAAAATCTCTCATTTACACAAAATGCTAAAGGCAAAAACTGTTTTCTGTGCAATATTTTCAAATCCCTAATTTTGTCTATAGATGAAGTGATGTAATGTTTATTTCAACAACAATTTCAAAGTTGGAGCCAATCATTTACAATAGTTACAATATGGACAATATGGAGACACATAGAAGCCTGCACAGCATCTCAATGACTCAAGGCCAGTACCTATGTATTGTTTAGTTCAATATTTAATAATCAATGATTACAGCTTTGGCCATATACTCATCCATCCATTGCTCTGCCTGTGGCCAACATTATACAGTTCCATACTGCGCTCTGCTTCTTCGATGCCTTTGCAGCAAATTAAGTTAAAGCCTGCTTGGAAAAAGAAGCCCTTAAATGTTGCCATATGCAGGATTGCATGGGAACTTCCTGAGGAACACATGTTGCTCTGGGTTTGGTGAGAGGTGTTGAGGCTGTGTAGTCTGTAGAGGGAGACGCCGTCCGCTGGACCACTCAGCAATGATAACACAAACCAGCATTGCACAAGAAAGCATCACATTAAAGAGCAAACATCATGTAAAAGAGCTGTCATTTTTACCATTGGTCAGTCCTCGTTAAATCAAACCTGACAATTTGACAGCTTGGTGTTAAGTGCTGACAGATTATTAAACTTTGATTTAGAAGGAAATAACACAGAGTGTGTCTACATGAAGATTAGTTATTTATGTCACTTCTATTTTTGCAGGATTACTGGGTTTCTCTGATCTTCAAGCGCCTGGTTGGTCCCAAAGTGTTAGCTGTGCGAGTGGCAGGTCTGCAGCGGAAGCCTCAGCCAGGGAGGGTCATCCGAGACAAACTACGGATCTACGCCCACTGCACCAGCTTCTCCAAGTAGGTCCTGCTCTTTGTGTTCAGCTCAGTCTAGCTTCTTGAGCCGAGCAGAATGGGAACCATGTCTGCAATGCTGCTTGTGAATGTCCTTGAAAGTTTAGATTGAAAACAGAAGGCCTTGTTTTTCACTTTTTTTTCTAAGTCCTTTTGCAAACACCTGAAGCCTGAGTGTCTGCTAGGAAAGAACTAAAGCTTCCCATAAATAAGCTTACCACAGACACCCGCTCATTCACAGCTCAGAACCTATAAAACTTAACGGGTATCACTTATCAGGTGTGTGGGGGCTGGCCTGCTGAAAGGTGTGCAGGCCCTTTATGCCTTGTTGGATTGGCTGGAGGGGGAACAGGAGGAGTGCAGGGGGAGGACAATAAGGCGGTCTGTCCCAGGAGGAGATGAAGAGTGCCATCGTGGACCTGTTCAAGGTTATCATTTAACCTGGGCCCATTGCTGTCAGCGTGAGGCTAGACTTACGGCCTTCTACCCAGACAAGAATCAATTACATATCTCTTAGAACTAAGTAGATTGTTCAGAAGGAGAGAGAAACCGTTTAACGCATGTAAAAAAGGAAGAGGCTTGAGTACATGATACCAATGAGTGAATCAAGTATTGTACAGTGAAGTGGCTACCAATAAAACAAAAATGTGGAGCAGACACAAAAGAAGAAGGAATTCACACACACACACACACACACACTATAGGCCTTTTCACACTGGACTTTTTTAGTTCCAGTCAAAATTTTAGGCATTTTCGCACAGAGCAGGAACTATGGACTGGGGCCACATTTTAGGGACTTTTTTAGCTCCTGCTCTGGGCAGGTACTTTCAAGTCAGACCAGGAACCTTTTGGTGACACAAGTACATTTACAAAACTAGCTTTGTTTGGAAACATGTTTTATATATTCTGACATTTAGATGAAACTTTCCTTAAAATTACTAAAAATGTAGCTCCAAAAATAAATGTTTACATGTGTAAATTGTAACCATTTTAGTTATAACACTGAATCATTGCGTTTTATTGTTAATTTCACTGATTTTTTAAGCTTTTGTACATCATTAAGTGTATGGGAAAAATCTACTTTTGTTTTCCTAAGGCAACTTAATGACCAATTTAATATTCCAGACTGTACAGATGCTGTTGAAGCTATTTAGCCCCACTTCCACTAGCTTCACTTGCTGTGTGAACACGAACATGGGGATAGGGTAGTTCCTCTGACTAAACACGGGCTAAGGGAATGTGGGGACTTAGTTCTTACTTTTATATAGGCCTTTTCCCACTGTAGGAACTTTTTTCAGTTCCTAGTACTTTTTAAGTTCTTGTCCCCATTTTGGGAGCGTTCACACAGAGCAGGAACTATGGACTGGGGCCACACTTTAGGGGCTTTTTTAGCTCCTGCTCTGGGGCAGGTACTTTCCAGTCAGACCAGGAACCTTTTGGTGACTCAAGCACATTTTACACTGCTAACTTTGTTTTTAAACATGTTTTACACATTCTCACATTTAGATAAACTTTCCTTATCCTTAAGAAAGGTGATTTAATAGCAGTAACTCCCAAAATGTATGTATTTAATTTGTAAATAGTAGTCTATAATACTATTATTATGAATTACAGTGAATCATTTTGTTTTATTGTTAATTCCACTGAATTTTTTAAGCTTTGTACTTGAAAAAAGTTTTTGAAAAAAAAAAGTCAACTTTTGTTTTCCTAACACCACTTAATGAATTATTTAAATGTTTTATTCAGACTTTACAGATGCTAATGCTAAAGCCAGTTAGACCCACTTTCAGAAACTGCTGCTGTGTGAACGCAAACATGGGGACAGGGTAGTTCCTCTGACTAAACAGGGACTGAAGAAATGTAGGGAATAGTTCTTGGTACTTTCATATGTGAAAACGCCTTATGATTGTTGCAGCTTCTATTAGTGTCATTGCTCATGCTATGCCTATATTTTGTACAATGAAACAACATACATCAGATGCAGGGTTTGTTTTGAGTCCCTGCATCCTGCTCTGAGCCAGAGAACATGCATCATCTCTCTAACAATGGTGGAAGAAGTAGCCTACCTAATGTTGTTACATTAGTAAAAGCATACAGGAGCAAAATGTTTGCACAAGTACCATTTAGTCATTTTATGTTTGTTTTATTTTATTAATACTTTTTATGTATAAAATAGAACGTAAAATACCTCTAACACTGCACTACAAAGAATGGCTTATCTGGGAATAAAATCCTTCTTGTTTTGAGGCTTAATTTCAAACTAATTTAAAACCACATAGTGTGGAAAATGTGCTCATACATTCATATTGTGATCTATTTAAAGGTCTAAAATCAGAATGCAGGTTTAATTCTGCAAGTACTTTTCAAATGGCCCCAGTTTCTTGCTGCAGTGTGGTTTCCAGAGCCATGTCATAAGTGGACTCATCATTATAGTGTTATTGGTTTGAATGTAGTGTGTTAGACGGGCTCTAGTTAATCTTATAAATGTGCTCAGGCTGTCCGTTGTTTGAAAAGCCTTTACCAATTACAGATATTTGACTTTCCCTGCCCTTTTACCCCTTTTAGTGGTTTGGATTACATTTTTCTCCCCTCTCCAACAATCCTCCAACATCAAACAGCAACAACATATGTTTATATTCCTGGTTTGGTCTGTAGGAATCTCATGTCTTAAAAGTCTTGAAAGGTCATTATCTCTTCCTCCATCTCGCCATGTGATGTATTTCTGAGACTCAATCCATCCTTTTTTGTTTCTCAAAACAAATGTTCAAACCAAAAGACTCATCAACGTCCACATTGCTCTTATTTATTAAATATCAGAAATCCCAGAGGTTTTATCAGATTCCCTGGACAATCTGCCCAGAAAAGCATAGTTAAACAGCTTACCATCAGGCCAAATAGCTTTGGAGATATTAAGTTTTGTAGGTGCTAAGTGCGCCGAGCCGACGTGTTATTCAGTACAGCTGTGTTGTCTTTGTGCTCAAATCTGCGCTCTTATTAGATTTATCATGTTTGTCTTATCTGCGTCACATAGCTATTTACTTTGAGCTGGGATCCCTGTTTCGGGTCGGTCAGTGTATTTAGCTCTCAGGAGACATGTTGTCCGTGTAACTCAAGAAGCATTGTCCACCACATTCACACACATATTCTGACCCTCGACCACTTTCAATTTATAATACAAAAGAGAAAAGAGTTACTTTTTGTTTTTGTAATAATAATATAAATATGCGAAGTATAAATCAGCCCTATAATAATTAATATTGTATTTTTATGTATTCTTAAATTGAATTTTATTTTAATGTAATTTTCAATGTGAGCAATTAGTTTTACTGGAGTTTTTTTGATAATTGATGGTAACTAACAATTCATGACTAAAACTAACTTAAAATTCTGATCGAATTGTTTGGACACTGTGGGTCTGTGTTGACTGCTTACACAAATCTCAGTTTTACTGAGTTTGATCCCTTTGCTAAGTGATAAAAATATCAAAGGCACTCTTCTCTTTGTAGTCATTTTTAATTATGAGGAATTTTATCCCACTTGGCATCATATCATATGGCAGACTCTGACAACAGATGTGAGCAGCAGACATTTGGTTTCTTGCACTAGATTTTCTTCAGAAATAAAACACACATAATGTAATAATACCTATAATTTCTGTCTATAATTCCCAGTCATAACTACGCCAAAGGGTCCATAACCATCTACATCATCAATCTGCATCGCTCGAGAAAGAAAATTAAACTAGCAGGAACTCTACGCAACAAGACGGTTCACCAGTACCTGCTGCAGCCCTACGGCACCGAGGGACTGAGAGCCAAGTATGTTTTTCTCAGTACATCTGATACTGCAAGAATTAGAATGTGATTAATAATATCCAGGATGGTAATGAGTTACAGACTGTTTTAGGACAAATATAAGATTAGAAAGTTTACAGTGATTTATTTTTTTTTTTTGTGTAGTGCTTTTCTGTAGATTTTATTTTGAATTATAACCAGAAAATGGGTTTATTCTGACAATAATCTCCATTAAAATAAAAGCATCCTCGCTCTCTCCTCTTTAAGCCTTGCCTGTTATTCTGTCTCACAGCTAAGCTCCAGATCCTGCAATAACAGTCTAATGACGGAAGCCCATGTGTGTCTAAGTTACACTTTACTCCTTCCAAAACAACCAAATGACGAGGATGTTTGAGGTGTTACAACAGGATTGAGAGGCGGTGGTTATTAGGAGTGTGAGCTAACGATGGGCCTTTTTCAGGCCTTAAGTGCTTTTCTTTACTACAACGCCACATGCAAAATTTACCAACACCAGATGTCTATAAATTTTAGGAACTTTATAATGCCAGCTGAGAGTGGCATTATAAACTCATTATCCTTGTTTGTTTAAAACTTTAACAATACTGATTGGATTTGCAACTTGGTTTTAGCTAAGACAATTAACTAGGCATAGATAATTTAACATGTATCTTTATATAAAATCAATGCAAAATAAAATATATAAATGTAACAATTGTGGCAAACATTTGTTTTGAGGTCTAATGAACATTTTATAAATAAATAAATAACTACGTTAGAAATTGTAAATATTTATTCTATTTTGATGTTTACTAATAGACAGACGAGATGAATCCATGATCATTTCTAACATTGTGGAGAAAAATATTTTAGTCACTAAAATAATCTATATTCAAAAGATTTTCCTTTAGAAAGTCATGTATACTATGTAACAGAATTCACGGTAAAATGACAAACATTAAAATCTTTGGACAATATTGTATATTACTGCGTAATAATGTAAGGCAACTCAGTAGTAACTTCAAGTAGTAGCAATTTTGTAGCTATAGCCCCCCTAGTGTACAAGGTATGCATTAAGTTATATGGTGTGACAAAAAACCCTAATAATAATACTGATGAGAATTATATCTATATTTCTTTTTCTGGTCGGGCAGACATGTTCAGTTAAACGGAGACAAGCTGGTGATGCTGGACAATGAGACATTCCCTGAGCTGAAGCCAAAGTCTCTGAGAGCGGGACGAACAATAACTATGCCGCCTATGACCATCGGCTTTTACGTCATCCGAAACATGAACGCGTACGCCTGCAGGAGATAACATTTACTGCTTTTCATCTTCAGAAACTCATAAACTGTGTGAGTATGTCCTCCGCTCAGGACCTGCTGGTCATACTCATTCTCAAACTGCTGCACTGAGAGATTTCTACTTTCTGACTCACTTTACTTTTACAAAATGTGATTCATTCATTTGTTGGTGTTGGTCGTTTTTAATGCAGTTGTTAAGAAAAATCTACAACCAAGCTGCTTTCACAGTCTTACTTTTGTTTCCAAAAAAAAGAATTCTATGTCCACTTAAAGCTGAGGTTTGTGTGTGTGTGTGTGTGTGTGTCTGTTTTAATCAAACTACTGAAGTGTCCGACATCAACTGAAAGAATGTTTTGTTTTAGCTATATCAAAGTTTTTTTCATTTGAAAGCTACATTTTAAATGCAATGCCCTCGCCATCTTTTGTAAAACAAACTGGGGAAACCAGGTATATTTTCAGTGACATACCATAATAATTTATATACATTCTAGATCTAGCCTGTTAGCTATACAGTGTTTAGATTTACAGGCACACTTAATTAAAAAGATTTATTCACTTCTACTTTAATGACATACTAGTAGAGTCAAACTTGCTGCTATGTATTATATTGTACTGAACTTTTTTTCTGTGCATGTTTGCATATTTTGTACAGATGTGTACAGATAGAGAGTGGGATTATTAATGCTAAACAATCTACCTTTATTTATAATGTTAATATTGACTGCTTATAAACTTCACTTTTTCCAAGCGTGGTAATGTTTTTATATTTTTAAATAATTGTGCTAATGTTCTCTGATGCAAGTCAACACAACTTATTTTCGGCAGAAAACTTTATGGACCATGTTTTTTCTTGTAGAAATGTGTTTGTTTAAAATTGCCAAAGTAAATACTGGTTTTCTGTTCCTTGTCAGTGTACTACATGGAAATGTTGTTCATATTTCTTTACAAAGTATTTTGTATAAAGTTTTTTATGAATATTATTTTTGTACAAAAGTTTACTTTGATAATAAACACTTTTAACACCACTCTGCATCCTTTTTCCAAGCCATGCTTTGTGGGTTTGTGTAATCAACGACAGCTTTTTTGAGTGTGTGGTAATTGAACTCCTTGTTTTTATGCTAATAATTTTAAAGAAACTTGGGGCTGTTGCATATTGATTTGGCATAGACAGTTTTCCATTATTTTTCTTCCAGTCCCAACAATCTGTTTGATTTGTTGCCCACTGTGTTGAGGCTGAAACATAATAATAGTGTGTTGTTGTAACAAATTCCACTCTTCATAAGCTGATTAAGCCTTTGTTTCACTTTTAGTGCCATTTTATTTCCAGCAAATGCAAACATAATGCACACGAGTTGACCTTAAGGCATTGAGATCATAATAGGACTTGAGGGTTACTTCCTTGGTTAAATCTAATTGTGTTGTGATTTAGGAGTACTGGCCCAAGTCTAGCCACTTCTGCGTGACTGTGTCTCCTTAGTGGAGGTAACTGCTCGGCTGGCCTGCCTTGCACTGTTTATGCTCCAGATCCAGATTTGAGACATGCAAGGCCCCTTCACCCTGTTAGCAAACAGTGAGGATTTCTCCATGTTTACTTTGTATATACAGGAGTCAGCTTAAATAAGTTTTTCATGAACGCTGGATTTCTTGAAAACTGATGGACTAGATTAGACCCTGGCTTGAGACTTGAAGCTCTGCATTTTGGCCCATTTGAGTGAAGCAAGGTTAATAAAACATAAATATTTATGTTACCATGAGGTTCTTTGCACTGTACAGGGCCCAGGCATACAATCTGGGAGAATATTTGGATTTGTTGTAACCATCAAAACAATCTTTAGCCATAGAGTTGGGCCAGAGCTTTTCATTCTATTATACAATGCTGCTGATGTTCAATGTCATTTTGAAACCTAGTTACATTTTGGTTGGACCACAGTCTTGCTCTAAATATGAATACTGTTCACATTATATCACGTGGCTTGTGTGTATCTTTTCAACATTTACAGTTTAATTAAAAATGTAAATGTTAATTTAGTTAAAAGTGACATATTTAACATTTACTTTTATTAGATTTTCTGTGTTGTAATTGTTTCCTCATCATTATCTTTCTCAGCATTATTCCTGTCCTTGTGATTATTATAAACAGACTGTTAGTTCAATAAATAGTAAAAAGCCATTTTTCAATAAAAATCATGTAGCTAAATCTAAACAGGCATTTTACAAGCCAGTTTACTTGTGAAGAGGCGGAGTTTCACCTTTTTTCAGTTTTCAGCAGGAGAAACTGTTTTATTAGATTAATATTGCTGTTCACAATGAACAAAAGGTAAAATAAGGATTTACATTGTTAAGTTGTAGTTTACTGAATACCTGTTTTAACCAATCTGTCTATGTGGAGTTACATGTTCTCCCTGTGTCTGTGCAGGTTTCCTCCAGGTGCTCTGGTTTCCCATACCAATAAAAACATGTCTCCTCCTTCAGGACCCCTCTGAAAAATACATTCTGATCTCAACAGGACTTTTCTAGTTAAATAAAGGTCAATCAAAATAAATTAAATCGTCCTGCATTTCCCAGCACAGAGTGTGGAAAGGCTTTGAGTCACAGAGTCACACAGCAGTGACAGTGCAGCTGGAGCTGTAGAGGCTCCAAAACACCACAGGCTTTAGAAACTTGGATCATGTTCAGTATCACTTTTACGTTTCCTTTGTCTATTGAAAGAAATATTCTGTGTGAGCCCCATTAAAACACGGCAAGCATTTTTCAGTAAGGTCAGAAGCAATCACAACTCCATGAATATGAGGTCTACCTTCATATAAAAAGTAGGTGAAAGCTGTAAACAGTCTTGTGTCATCTTTATTTTTTCTTGTAATAAGACAGTTGTAATAAGCTAGATGCTCATTCGTCTGACGAAGGCAGAAGTCCTGTCGCCGAAACTGTCAGGTAAATGAGCACCTAGCTTATTACAACTGTCTTATTACAAGAAAAAATAAAGATAAACTAAAAAGAAGACAGAATGAATTTTCCAAATATAAGTCTTGTGTCATTCTAGTCTGAGCTGAGAGTGAAACAGGCCCATGAAGAGCAGACAATATACTGTCAGAATAAAGGAAAGGCAAAAGACTGCATGACGAGGCTGTTGGGCTGTGGCATCTTAAGGTGCTTTTATTGTGCAGTGCATCTCACAAATATACATACATACATACATACATACATACATACATACATACATACATACATACCTTTTGCCCTGGGCAGCCCACCCTGAAAAACCGCCACTGCAAATATTACTTTAAATAATAATGGCATTAAATATGTTTTGGTTTTAAAGTACAACTAAACTCCTAAACTCTGCTTGCAACCACCTTTCAGGTAGAGTTGATAAATGGGCCAGAACCTGGAGAACTAAGGTGAGAGAGAGAGGGGCGGAGTCTAGGGATCAGTGATTGGTCAGATATACTGACATGTGAAGCTGGCGTTTGGGATCAGAAATACCTGCTTTAATGAGAGCAAAGCAGCGTAATGTCACAATACGCAAGAATTAGACACGTCAGTCCCACAGAGGGCGCGCTCACACACCCAGGCTACATATCAGGATGACGCAAATCTGTCTAGTCTGCCCTGGGCAATAAATGACTAGAAAGAGTAGATCATGCTAAAACATCAGAATTACAGATTGTAGAAAAGAATGACCTTTCAGATTAGATGTTGTTATGGTTTTCAAAGATATAACGAATTCATCTATACATCTGTAAATCGGTCAGTTTCCAGGGGGGCTATATGAAGTTATGAACTACACACTATTAAAAAAGACTACTTTATTGAAATAAAAAATGACTCCTTTGGTCAAACTGTCGTTCTCACATAGCTCGAATACCAAAGCATAGCGCCCATTGTGCCCCACGCTGCTTCGGTCATGAGGCTCACTTTATGCTCTGGCACATGACTTTGCTCTGCCTGGGTTAGCAGCAGCGCGCACTGATCCAGGAGCAGCTTACTGAACTCGCCCCGTGCGCGCACCACGTGGTCACATGACTCCGCCCGCAGCGCTGCAGCGAGAGGAAACATCCGAGTAGAAATGTTGACATCCGCGTTCAAGTCTTTCTAAATCATCCAGAAGCGCTCAAGTGGACTCTGATGGTGGGCTCGTCTCCTCCTGAACAGTGAGTGCTGCCGGGGCATCATTAATAACTATTAGGTCGTGTCATTTGTCCTGTTTGTAACTCGGTATCGAGGAAGTTTCTCAAGGAAAGTAAACTTTGGTGTAGTGTAAAACGCGACCTGTACTTTACGGAATGGATCAATATAATCTATTGTCTTTTATAAGATCAAAATAAGCCTACCATTGTCTGCAAAAAATTATTGACTTAATCATTTAAAAAGAAATGGCCCTTCCAGCTTTTGGTTACCAGAACACCCTATGTTTTATGATGATGATGATGAAGGCACATAGACTGTACATATTATACAGTCTATGTGTTGGCAATTACCCCAAAACTCTGTGTTAATCTTCTTTGGTACTCAGACAGATTAAAATATTTTTGAGTAGGCTAAGATGAGTTTTACCATCAGTAGGCCTAATAAGTAATACAGAAAAACTTTTGTACACTTTCATTTACTTTGGGCAAATGCACAGCTGAAAATGTGAAATGATTCTTCTTGTCTTATTAATGTAGGTCTATATTCTGAGATGTGAGCTGTGGACTGATTTTCGTAGCAGAAAGGAGGGCATCGATTGTCCACATGAAGTGCCTGTTGATTGCCAGTGAAAGTGCAGAGGTCCTCTTCTATTGGACTGACCCGGAGTTTCAGCAGAACGTCCAGCAGCAGTATGGGGCGTCCCAAGAAGAAGGTCATGAGGTGAGAGAACTAGTGTATACTCTTATAGAAGCATAGTTACATGGTTAGTATGTACTTTTTTTTAAGAACCCAAATGAAAGCCACTAAGTTTAGCAAAAAGTATGAAAAAGTAATGTGTGTGGCAATTCTTTACAATAGCGGTAGGTCTTTACATGACTGGATCACTCATACATTAACTAATTATGAGTTCATTGTGATACTTTTTAAAGAAGACCTATTGTTTGTTTATTTGTTTGTTTGTTTGTTTTTCAAAGTATACAGAGCAGTAATTTACATTTAGTTCATTGTTAAACTCAAAAATGATCTAAAACATAAACTATTATTTCTTAAGCTTAGAAATAAAAAATAAAGGTCCTTGTTTGAAACTGCAGAACTGAAAAGCCAAGATTTAAGATTTAATTTTTTGTCATTTTTATGCACACATAAAAATGAAATACTTTTTCACAGAACCCTTAAAAACAAGATAAAACTGCATTAAATAAATAATCATAAATAGCAATAGACATACAGTACATAATCATAAAAAAAAAAGTAAATTGCCTTCTAATTGTAAAAATGTTACTTTAACGAGCAACAAATTTTAATATACTGTTTTTATTGGTGAACAGATTCTATATGAACATTTCATCATCAGAATCAGAATTTCTTTGAAATCACAAGTAGATACAAACAAGACGTCTGGGATAGGTGGTAGGTGAAAACAGATTTTCTAAGCACTCCAGCCACAGCTGTAGAACAATACAAGAATTCTCAAACCTTCATGAATCAGACCAAATAAAACTCTGAGAGAATGGGAAAGATGAGAGAACACTTAAAACTAGAAAAAGTAGATTTTAATAAAATCCTCTTCAGTAAGTTCCATTTCATGTATTTTTAGAGCTTGCAAGATTATTTTATCACGTTGATGCTCAAGTTATTTGAACCTACCTGTTTTCTGCACTCTGGTCAAGAGCGTGCAAAGCTGTGCATAGATACACAATATTGTGAGAATTAGTTACTTTTCACTTTTCACACCCAGATGCAACTCTTAAGATAAAATAGTTCCCCAAAAGGAATGTTTTTTTCAGTCATCTTATCTAACTTTGTTTCTGTTCTGTTTTGTGTTGCTGCTCAGCTCCCTGCTTTCGAGGACAGCATCAGTACCCTGTTTGCCCCCATCATTATCTCATGCATCACTATGGTGGACAGACTGGGCGACAGCTATGCTTCTTTTACAACCGAGAACAACCACATCTATGTCTTACATCAGGTCAGCAAATCTAAAACACTCAGATTGTTTGGTCTACTTTTTTCTGAAAAGAGGTCAAAACAGTGTGCTCTTACAGTGTAAAGGAATGCTGTCATGTGAGTGCTGGAATCAAGTAGAGCTTTGTCCAAATGTGCAGAGGATTTCACTTATTTCATTAGTCAGCTCAAGGTTGATTTGAACTCTGTGCACAGATATAATTAGTTCATTCATTCATTCATTCATTCAGTTTGACGAGTGCCTCTACATTGCTGTGAATGGAGATGGAGACGAGGATGAAGACGATCTCAGGAGGAAGATCTATGTGATGAAGAAGATGATTGAGGTGCTGTTTGGAATGGTCACCTTGAGCGGTCCCCTCCTGAGAAAAGAGTATGAACGAAATTTGTAACATTTTTATTTAAGTGATTTTTTTTTCAAATGAATATTATTAAAATTGTATGTTGTTGTCAGACTTCGGCCTCAGGATACGGAGCAAAGAGCAAGGTTATGGAAGCAACTGCAGAGTTTGCTTGAGACATATGGCCACCTACGAGAGAATGACCAAAGCTTCCTAGTCGAGGTAATTTCCCTGCTTAGGCAGATAGTATAGAGATCCCCACATTTTTCAGACTGGGACACCCAAAATAACCATGTAACTTCCAAGTATCAAAACATGTCATATAATTTAAGTAGCTGTGCATATTTTCACATTTGAAGTGGTAAACTGTGCAATGCTGGAGAGCTGAAAGGGAGAGGGGGGTGTAGGGAGCCATGTGATTGGTCAGAACAGATATCTGCAGCATGTAATGAGGGCAGTCCTGCAT
This sequence comes from Mugilogobius chulae, assembly GCA_038363315.1. Lineage (NCBI taxonomy): Eukaryota > Metazoa > Chordata > Actinopteri > Gobiiformes > Gobiidae > Mugilogobius > Mugilogobius chulae. Next base: position 50,427,620 of record CM076398.1, on the reverse strand, counting down.
GATGTCACATAGAAACTATAAATATCAATGTCAACTGCACTAAACATGGTGAGTTTTTATTATTAAGCATCATATGCACGGTTTAGTAACCTTAGTGAGTTATTGTAATGGTTAGTTAAAAGTTTTGCCACATCTCATCAAGATTAGTTTGAATGGTCTTGTCTACATCTAATTAGAGTGTTTTATTCTCCAAATCCAGAAAGTGCTCATTTAGGTCCAGATTTGTCAAGCATTTGCTCATGTGCAAAATAAGTTAACACATGTTCCAAAGTCTCACAAAAAAACACAAGCTTGCTTGTTTGTTTGTTTGCTTTCAGATTACACCCCATGTTGTTTTAGCTTCGCCATTATAACTAAAACTTATTATATGTAGTTCTGTTTAAAACTGTAAAAATCAGGTGTGTCTTTTTAATGTATTATTTTTGATCATTTGTTGCATTACTGGATCTAGTTTCACTCAAACATGCAATTCTATAGAAAATAGTTCATTAACATAATCAGTGAACTGGACAAAAATAAAACTTCTCATTGAACTACTTCAGTTACTCTGACAAGTCCTATATAATTGCCAGATAGACTGACTAAATGTCTTTACACCTAAGTTTTCTCTGGATGAGAGGATACATTATTAAAAATCTGTCCATCTATTCTATCAACTTCTGACCTCCAATTGTGTCTCTTGACCTTCACATTTGGAATCACTGAGTCAGTATATCTCTTACTACTCTACTCTTTGGTCACTTTTCCATTTTGTATTTATTTCTTTGTTAGGGATTAGAAAATTATTTGACTTTGAGTCATAACATTTTTAATGCAGCCACATTAGAAAGAAGTGCAGACCATAAAAACAAACCTCTAAAACGTAGATTTTATGAGTGTGAGCACATTAATGAGCCGCAGCAGGAAATGTGGTGAAACATGCCGGATCATTTAGTCCTTCTCTGTGCACGAGCACCTGGACTGACTTAATAGCACATGCTTGTCCAGACTATGCCCAGCTATTATCTAATCGTTATTGTTCACACTAATAAGGAGTTTATAGGTCAAATGTTTACCAATTATGATATCTTTAAGTCTCTTTGATTGTATAATGTCTTCAGGCAGTCGAAAGGCTTATACATCCGACGCTGTGTGAACAATGCATTGAGTTTTTGGAGCGACGTTTAGTCCAACAGTTGAATAGCAGTGGTGAGAGAGCAGGAGAAGAGGTGATGCATGCCTTCATACTGGTTCACACCAAACTACTGGCCTTCTACTCAAGGTACATTTCATTATTATGTAGGATAAAATCAAAAACAGTCATGTATTGATTTGGAATATTTTATTGCTGAATGTGTATTTATTTTATCAAAAAATAGGTAGTTTGTTATTTTTTTGTAGCTATTTTGAGTTACCAAGATTTCAATTTGACACATTGGAAATTTGATTTGAAATTGTTTATTTAATTTGGTATTTTTTGGTATTTGTTTTTGAACTTTTGAATTTTGAGTTATCTTATCGAATTAAAGACATGTTATTTTTCATATATTATTACACATAATTATATATTTTATTATATATGTTCATCTTTATTAGACGTTAACACATTTGGACATTACAGTTCTTTCAGTATAAATTGTATCTCTTCTTGTTTTGCTGCTTAAGTCGCAATGCAAGTACACTGGTCACCTCAGATCTACTGACACTCATTATAATGGCTCAGAACATGTATCCCAGCAGCACAGATCTGGAGGACACAGGCCCAGAGGTGAGGGTTAACCAAAACAGAATACAGCCACTCATTGTTTGTGATCCGTAACTGTTTACTTTATAATGTTATGAAGGATGCTGAAAGTACATCTGGTTCTGGTCCTGATGTGTTTTACACTCCGGAGCCTTCGCCCTCAGAGGGAGATTCTGATAGTTCCAGTGGCTCAAGTAAGTAAAAGCAATGCATGTTTGAGATCTGACTCTCTTGTGTCTTTTTTAAGTAAGAACAGTTTTCATATTGTCAGGGACATAAAAACCTTTAACACTGCATACATATCTATGTATGTTTTTGCAGATAAGTTAAAGAAAGTAAATGACATTCCTGTATTTGAGTTTGTGGACCCAGACATCCAGGTACTCTTGCTTCTGTGCTGTATGCTTTTATTTTACAGTGCTCAGTACTTATCACTTTCTCTTAGATGGCTGAAGACAGTTTACAGACTCTGAGAGTCCCTCCTCCAGACCCGTCCACTCCCCAAAGAGTCTTCTTAGAGGTGTCACTCAAAGAGGGCTTGTATCCCATGATGCCTCACTCCATGTACTGTCTCCCTCTATGGCCAGGGATCACTTTAGTTCTACTAACAAAAGTATGTATGGCACTGATTTTGCTTTAAGATCTTTTCCAAATACCTACCATTTTGTTGTTTTAACATTAGATTCCCAACAATGGCCTGGCAATGTCCATTTATGTGTATTTGGAAGCTTTTGCCAAGTTGGAGAAACGCCTACGAGACGGCCATGATGGATCCGCTGCCATGAGAGACCTGCGTGGGAAGCTGGATAAATTCATCAAAGCTTTGGGCCCCAGTGATATTCAGGTAAATGTATGGACTTTATTTAACTGCATTTGACACACATAATCTTATGAAGGTGTATTTTTCAGTCTGTGCCTCTACTGAATGTATGGACAGAATTCAAAAGCAGAGCTTTTGCTAAAGGAGGACCAGGCTTTACGAAAGAGTAAGTCTCTGCTGCCATCAGCAGGAATTAAGATGTAATTACAATTAACAAAACCTATCACTTCTGTTTTAGCCTGCTTCCTTGGTGTAAAAATATGAAAACCCAGCTTTGTGGAATTTTTCGGCAGTGTTTTCTGACTGACTCTGGGTCAGTGGATGCTCCTCGTCATCTGAGTCCTGGTCTGCAGGAGCGGGCACAGACCCTGGTCCAGTGAGTAACTTTTGTCTCTAAAGCTTTCTAAGGTAAACCAAATGTCTGTTTAGACTATTGCTTGTTTGTTTGTTTGTTTTTCTTTCTCAAGAGAGAAACTAATGGACTGGAAGGAATTTCTGTTAGTTAAGAGTAAAAGAAATATCACCATGGTCTCATATCCTTTATTATAAATACTTTAATATACAGTCTATGTATTCATTATAATCCCTCTTGTTCATTGTCCTTGACCCACACATTGTCACTTATTTGGAAGAGTTCCCGGGTCTGATCCATTTCATTTGTGTTGATCGGTCAACTGGACAAATGATTGCACCATCACTAAATATTACAGAGCACAACACCTCTGAGCTGGGAAAGGGTCCAGTGGCACACTTCATCAAAAGAAAGGTGCATAAACCTCAACAGAATGTGTTACTTACAAGCATTACTTCTTTCCCAAATAAATAAATACAATATAATAATAAAATAATAAAACATGTTTCTTCTTATACACAGGTCTGGGGTCTAGTCAACACAACAAGAAGCTACCTTCAGAAAGGTTATTCAACTGTCACACTTCGAGATGGAGACTTTTACTTTTGCTACTTCCTTTGGTTTGAAAATGAGACTGTCAGTGTCAATCTTATAAATCCTAACTTCTGATGTAATAAGTTGTACTAAATGTCTTTTTATTCCTATGCAGGGATTCAAGTTGGATGCTATGGACTTGCCTGTTCTACCTGACGACTCCGCACCAATCGGTATGCTCTCCTGGGATTACTACAGGTTTGCAGTTTAATTTACAAACTTTGTCTTAAATGGGATTTATGAAGATCACTGCAAATAACATAATTTGTGATACAGGAAGTTGGCCGTTATTACAGTAGGAACCACCAGGGGGAGGTAGTCCGGTGTTTTGAACTGCTCACCATTCATCTGGGCATCATCCCCACTGAAATTATCCTCCAGCACTGCAGGCAGCTGGCAAGTAAACTCTGGGAGCCGTCCCGCAACCCTCTGCTCTAGAGACTCTTTTTTTAAACGCTTATTCATCTGTGGCAGTTTGAAACATAAATGAAGCGAAGCACTGAGCTTTTTAATGTTGATTGTGACGATGTCTAATGCACTGAAGCTGTGTCTTAACAAATCCACTTTTGTACATAAGATTGTGTATAAACATAATCTACACGTGATATTCTGCACTATTGTAATTTTTATTAAATACTTAAAATGCACAATTACACAATTATAGCAGTGAATTCTCCTTAGATCATATTTGACTTCTAATTCCAAACTATAGGGTATATGACCTAAATGATGAACTAATGTGGTTTTAATCGTGGACTAGGAGGTTTTACGTAATAATCACCCCAAAGAAGAACAACAAACATAAATTATAAATACAATACTGTGACACAGTGGTGCAGCAGTTGTTGCTCATGCCACATAGCAAGAAGGTCCTGGGTTTGACTTCCGGGCGGCACAAGGCCTTTCTATGTGGAGGTTTCCCCTTACTACTAAGAACACGTACAATAAGCTCCTCTCCCCTCCCCAGAACTACCCTGAAAAATAGTTTTTGATCTCAGGGAGGCTTTCCTGAATAAATTATAAATACCTTTTATGTGCAAAATCTAATTTTACAAGCATCTTTGAATGATATAATAGTATGATCATTTTTAATTTAATCAACTTTCGCATTTTTATGTTTATTATGTTATTTCACTAATATATTTAACATCCTGAGTAATCTTGTCTTGTCCTGCATTCAAGACAAGTGCCTAGAAAATGTTTTTACCTACTCTTTCTCTCTGAGACATAAAAGAAAAAGTCAGGCTTATTAATATCCTTTTAAATCAATGATGCAACTTAAAATGAACAAACTTCAGTCGTGTGAGCAGCAATTTCTGAAAGAAAACATTATACAATAATAAGTCTCCTGAACATTTCCAATTTCATCTGGAATTCTAATGCATCCTTTTGTACAAAAGCTGCGTATGGTGATAGTGAAACGGTACAGTATGTTTGATGTCTGTGTGTAAGTCAAAGTAATACAGATATATAATTTAAGAACATCTAAGCTACAGCTGCTGGTTCGGCTGTATTACATTGTTACCTATTTACTTATGTTGTTTACAAGAATCAAGCTTAACCTTTCCATTCATTAGTCAGTCATTAGTCAGGCCTATACATTGTAAAGGTCAGTCTGCAGTGGATGAGGAGTGCATTCACAGTCCAGTCTTTTCTCAGTTCTGCTCTAGTGCCTCACAACGCCCCCGTCAGGTCAGTCACGGCCCCTGCAGCCACCAGGTCCCTCAAGAAGAGCTTCTCTGCGCTTACATCATGGACTACCTGAGACACACAAAATTAGGCATAACACCAGTCATATTTCAATATATTTTTTATATTTACATTGTAGAGTGTGGTTGATTATGCACTGTTCTAGGGGCCAATTAGTTATTTAGGAACATAGGTGTTTTGTTTGACAAGTTAGCAGGCCAATAGATAGCAAGGTACCTTGTTCGCTATTAGCCAATGTTTTACTGGTCTTACCATGTCCACAGTTATATTTTTAGGATTTTCTTTTTACCATAAGTATGAGGCTGTTACAAATCTATGCAACTATTTTTGACCAAAATTGATCTTTTAACACCTTGTTTATGATGATGATGATGTTGTTAACCAAAGCCTTCTAAGCTACTCTGAGCTGCAAACTTCAATGTAATTAAAAAATAATATTATTGCTGGCATTATAGTGAAACAATAACTCATTTTTGTTTAGTTCGGTTTCAAATTACAATGTTCGGTGACAACAGATTGTACGTTATTCATAGACTGATGCAACAAGATTTTATTTAAGTTATTAACCATAAATGTAAATGTATCTTTAACTTACTTGAGCTTTCATGGCGTCCATGCGTATCTCCTCATAATAATGAAGCCTTGCCTCTGGATGGTGCATATCGTAACCAAAACCCGCTAGACTTACATGATCACATAACTGCAAAGCCATGACCACAGCACTGGCCCCAAGTGTAGGCACCATCTGTGGAAAAAAAGCACACACTCAACATTAAAAATCACGCTTTAATCTTTGCCTACTCTTATGATCAGTCAAAATCTCTATCTTTTATGGACAAAAATAAAATAGATTTTGCGATGCATGCTTTGTGCTTCCCAGTACTTTGATGTCTTTGTGTGGAGTATTGTGTGAATTGATGAGTCGTGGTCTTCCATACTTAAAGTGGGATGAAAGAGTCAGAGTATTTAATGTTTTCTGTGTGAAGCATGGGTTCAATCGTGCCAAGCTTTTCTGTACAATATATTCAACTCACATTCCCCTGTTTGAGTGTGTACTTCTGTAGAGCTTGGCCTGTTTTATGAATAATCTCTGGGTGGAGAATCCGAAAGTTCTCAGGTCTCAGGGGAATCTCCTCCACCACCTCCCTCCAGAACCACATTTTGGACCACAAGCTCTATGAAATATGAATACAAAATACAGAAACTAGATGAGAGGCATTCGAAACAGTGACAATGATGATGTGATAGTGCTGCTGCTGTTACTCTGGCTTATGTAACATGCTATTTTAGAGTGCAATGGTGCCTGTACTCTGTGTACTGCTCACCAGGGGTTGTTTGGTGATGACAGAAGTAAGCCAGTCCAGATCGAGGCCTTTAAAAACTACAAGAGCAACCATGGAGGTCTTTTTGTACTCTTCTGCAGAGTGTGGCGCTCCCTCTGGGTACATCAACCGAATTGTGGTCCTGGACCCAGCATCTCTTTCAAAACCTGGCACTGGAGCATTGTTCAGCCTGGAGATGCAGACAAATTACTAAACAGTTTTATCATTGTTTTCTTTTTTTACCCAAAGGTGCACTATGTAACTTTTGTTTTGGGTTAGGATAATGATTTGGGGTAGAAAAACTTAGCTCTGTTTGACATTAAGCTTTTCTGCTTTCATTGAGACATTGTGATATGCCAAGTTATTGGTCAGATCTGTAAAAAACATCAGAACTTCATTCACTTAGGAATGCATGTTTTTAAGGTGTTTTGACAAATAAAAACACTGTAATTGAGTAGTAATAATAATAATAGTGCCAGAAGATATTCACCCCCAAAATATTACATACGACACCACTAAAACACTATTGAAAAACACCAAACTGCTCATGTTTACCTTATGATGATGTCATACTGATCAATATGTGATCCAAGATGGCTTCCGTATAGCACCCCCCCATTGCCCATGACAACACAGCGTCTGCAGCTGCCCTCTTTGCTCAGGTATGAAGGCAGACCAAGCTGAGGCAGTGAGGCCAGAGTCAGGGCCAGGTGCTCTTCACTGCCCTGAAAGCCCAAAGGAGGAGGGCGCTCCCACAGCATGGAGCGTTCCTCCTGCACAAACACGGGGATGTCCAAAAGCCCAGGCGAACAGGATAAAGGTTTTAGATGGGTTAGACACCATCGAGGTTGGCATGGCCTGGACAGCAGAGCAGCTGACACATTTAACAAGGCCTAAGCACAATCAGATAACAGGTACTTTATTATCAGACAGTTTTGTTTTGATATAATCAATTAGACTTTCCATACCAGATCTTTTGGATGTTCCTGGAAACTGTGATCTGCTTTCTTCTGCACAGGTAAGTAGGCTGGAATCAGTATTGCTGAGTAGCAGCTTATCAACAGCACCAGACTAACAGTCAGGTTTGCAGTCCTACAGAAAATTTATGGACAAGTTACAGAACATATGAACATACACTTTAGACAAGTCTAACCAGTGTGCACCTGCTGATGAAAAATGTCTCTGGTCTTGTCCCTGTTGTGTGTAGAGCTTTGAGCAGATCCGAGGATGGAAGTGTGGTCTCCTTAGCTTCAGGTAACAGTGAACAGCCATCATCTGGATCCTCTACACTCAAGTGGTTGAGTGTCACCATGCTTCAAATTCTGGTAGACAGAGAACTCAAGTAAAAAGGTACTGCACAAATGTTTTTTGTCAAAAAAACAAACAAACAAAAACATACATTTTCTTTGGAATAACTCACCACAGAAAAAACTCCTGTTTTTCATTCATGTAGAGACATACATGTCGCATGCAGATAAAATGGCAGCTTCTTTGTCCTTCCCACTGAACTCTGTCTTGTTCCTCAATAACACAAGTTAAACATTAACATGGCACACGGTCAGTCAGTAACATCTAAATAAGTTAGTTGTTAAGCTCTGCTCAACACAGGAGCAAACACACCACCAGGCATGACATACTGTCCACTAATTTGAAATAATTTGAACTGAAAAATGTCCTTATTGTAAATAATCTGCCTATAATCCTCAACAATGGTGTGTTTATTAGGTTTGCACTGCTGTGAAAGAGGTATGCATCAGCAGTAACTATAAGAGCTGATGGAATGAATGTGCCCCAGTGGGTCCTGGATCCAGTCAAATAAAAGTGTACAGTCTGTGTACGTGTGCATAAAGAGAGAGGACACACTATGCTGGCATTCATGCACCCAAGTACACACACACCTGTTTGTCCCACTGTGAACCCAGTATTTCAGTTCACCAGCTTAGAGCACTGCACACTGTGCAGTTATTGGTTTGCATTGATTTGATTTCTGATGGACAGCTAAGTGTTGTTTTTCTTTATGCTATGGATACGATAGAAAACTGTGAGCACACCGAGACAGGAATACAAAAGACATTAAAGGTGAGAAAAAAACAAGTACTTATAATACTGTTTATTTTGGTTTCCTGGTGTGTGGTGTGGATTTGTTCACAATACGATACTATATTATAGTTAAAGATCACTGAAAATGTATCAACCCGACCCTGTACTAACTTTGTTGCTGTGTCTTCGTCGTAAAGGTTTTCAAAATGGCACTTTCATTTATTTCTGCATGAGGCTTGAGTGCCCTGGAAATTCCTATTTCCACCTACCATCTGTCCCTGCTCTTACTGGTACTTGGTTGCAATTATTTATTTTAGAAGAATCACATTTAGTGTTCTAAAAGTTTCTGTAAGTATATTCTGTAAATCTGCTGCTTACTTTAATTGAAAGTCACTACAAAAGGCACTTATGAGTTCAGCAATTTTGAACAGATGAATTGTCCCATTTGTATTACTGTGCTGTTTTAGATTAATACTGCAGTTTACAACAATTATATTTTACCTATTTTAATTTAATACTAATCACCCAAAAAAGCATGAATTAAATAAAATATAAATTCAAATAAAATGGAATAGTAGCATTGGTATATGCACTGTATCTAAATATTGTCTGTGTGAATTGTTGGCATAGCCTACATAAAATAGACAAATTCACATTGATTGTGTTTTTGTCCAACAGCTCAATAATGGAGAAATTATAACTTCAAGTAGTTCTCAAGACATTTTCAATGGTGTAGAGGACATTCCAGAACAACCCAAAGCAGAGAAAAAAACACAAGTGAACTCAGTCCCAGAGGTGAGCATGTTGGATTTAAAATGAATGCTAATACTTACTGGGTCACATTTAGTTGTATATTTGCACAGGTGAAACTGGTGGCTAATAGGGAATTCATGACTGCATCAAGTCAAGGGCACTTGGATGTTGTATTCAAGTATCTAAGTAGAGGAGGGAACCCTGACATCCATGATGAGGTGAGCTGAGTAAACGAAACCACCTCTGCACTTAGAAGTTATATGTGCTACTATATTTGCAGCTTAATAGGACAGCCTTACATCTGGCCTGTCTAGAAGGACACTCCACCATCGTCTCATTGCTGTTGGAGCGAGGAGCAGATCTAAACTTCCCGGACAGGGTAAGATGTGTGCTGATTGAGATAGTGAAGCGATTGAGAGATTATGTTTTGCAGTTGGCTAACGGAAAATCAGTGCTGATCAGATGGGGCCCTCCTGCTGTGTTCTAGTTGGGCTCTGTGGCCATACACTGGGCCTGCAGAGGGGGGAGTCTCAGGGTGGTCCAAGCACTGAAGAGCCATGGGGCCGATCTCAACGTCCGAGATAAGGTAACTGTCATCTTCTCTTTGCATTTGTTATCCTAATACTATATAACAACTTTGTGTCTTGCAGTTGTGGAGTACTCCTTTACATGTGGCTACAAGAACGGGACACATTATTATTGTGGAGTATCTCCTGTCTTGTGGAGTAAAAATAAATGCCACAGACTGGGTATGGGACAGGAAAGTGATTCAGTGCAATATTAAGAGTGAGCATTACTGGAAATGTAAATGGGCCACAAACACCAACAACAAAATTTTTTGCAAATAATAACTTTTATAATTAGAAGGTGATGATCTAACATGTTGGACAGTATGTTGTCTTTTAGGGCATTAGGGGTTCTGTTAAACTTTTGATTTTGTCATTAATAAACGTATCTAACCCACAGGAAGGAGATACAGCTCTGCACGACGCTGTGCGACTCAATAAATACAAGATTGTGAAGATTCTCATTCTTGCAGGAGCGGATGTAAACAGTCAGAATAATGTATTATTTTCTCCTTTATTATTCTTCTATTATTCCACTGAACATAGTATTAAAACTGTCCACTTTCAGGAGGGGCTGACACCAGTGCAGCAGGTCAAACAATGGCAGTTTGACATCTTGGATACACTGCACAGACTTTTGAAGCCTCAGGCATTTGCAAGTACACATCAGTAAAGGTGCACTGTGTAATATTTTTGGTGGAGGATTTGCAATATGCGTTTATCCTTGGAGATTTTATTGTGTGTCAGATTTGTAAAAAGGCAGGCCTATGCTCTGAGTAAGTGCATTTTCACTTTATTTAATTTGCACTACAACAGAAGTGAACCCTGGGCAGTACGATTGTTAAGAGCATGTTGTTTGTGTTCACGAACAGTAAGACAACTGTTCACTTGAAGTACATTAGTGTGAACGCAGCCTAAATAGCCATAGTTTTTGAGCAATAAAAGTGTTGGTAAGAAAGACTAACTGCAAAAGATGTTTTAATGTCATACTGTAACATTCTAAGCATAGTAATTATGTCTTACTTGTGACATAGTGAGGGTGAATTCTTCACCAGAAATGCTACATAGTGCACTTTTATATTCTGTCTCAGGTGTCACTGTTGGGATAACAATATTCACCAGAATGAAAAGATTAATCTAGTTGTTCAATGATGATGTCATGCACGCTGCATACAATTACATACATTTTTATCACAAATACAAAAACATGCTTCTTTGTAAAAATGTTATGCTCTTCAGTTTTTCTACCCACTACATTATTGTCTTTGAAAATACAGCTTTCACAGAGAACTGTAATTGTGCAGCATCTCCGTCACTTGGTAAATAGACTTGAGTAAAGAGTGCAGCACTGCAGTAGCTGACACACAGCTAAAGCTGAGGGGAGCGCATGCCTCGGCTAAAGACAGGGATTGAACAGGAGATCAGGGGACATACTTTCCTGCTACCATCAGTGGCTCAAATGTTTATAATGGTAGTTTATTCACGCTGGACCAACTGCATGCTGGCTATAATAATTCACTTGGAACATCATGGCCAATGTGTGAGTTTCGTTGTTACACATTTTTTCTGCTATGTGATGATAAGCGTCTCTATCAGTCACACACTGCACTGTGATAACTGTCACTGATGCTCAAAAGTCTATTTTTCTTTTATTAGAATAACTATGTATCTGTGTATTCAGCTTCTAACGTTAATGCAAAAACACCTTCTAGAAGCAATCAATTATAAAGCCTTAGTGGTACTCTGCCAGTAATTAGGCTTTAAGATCTCATACTATCCTTCAAAAAATATATGGATTAGTGATGATGATGTAATGCTGCTGTGAAATGACTCATGTTATATCTGATTATTTTTTCGCATCATCCTTTTCTGTACAAATCAATGGTACACTACTTCCTCTGTGTTAGTGAAAAGACAAATATACTGTGCATTAGTTGTCTATAGGATCAGTCAAAGCAGCCTTATATTGTTACTAGGAGAAAGGTAACCATGGCAATGATATTTTCCAGGGGCTGAAAGTATGAGCAGACACACTTTAGACACCACCATTAGTTTCTGGGTAAAACTGAACATTACTCTATAATTTTCTTCAGAAAGGTGCACTTCTCGAGCTAGATATACTGCAAATGGTGTTCAAGCCATGAACCAGTTTTCTGTCTGTGTTTATTTGCTTTATGTTACCTAGGATATGGCTTAACTTGTATTGTTTATAATAAAAAAAATAATAATTCAAATAAAGAAAAGAGTATTATTTACTTTAGTGATTTGATGAGAAAGACATCAACAAAACAAGTCCACAAAATGTCTTTGGTTGGAAAATGCTTTCAATCCCAGACAAGATACAAAAATGATGTATAAGGCTCATTAGCTTCAAGTATAACAACAAAAATAGCTTGTAGTTTAGAATTACAAAGCAACTCAACCAGTTTACATGAGCATAACAAATAAATCTACATTTCACAAGCACTTTTTTCAACAACCCCATGTTCAAAAGGAGTGATTTTTGTCCAAAATAGTAATGAGGTGCTATCAATGACCTGAAAGCAGCACAAAGCAGGAAATTAGCACTTACACATACAGTATTTCTTTTTTCTGTAAAATAATGTTGAAATAACCACATATAAATACATTCATAGGATTTTCCATTAGAAGCAGTGAACTTAAGAATGTAACAACTCATAACTAGTTTATATGTTGATTGATATGTTTGTTTTTTACAGTCAGCGGCCTTTCTTGTTGTTAATTCTAGTTCACCAAATCAAATCTGTGCGTCTTTATGAACAATGACGGAATGTCTGGTAATCTGTGCGTGTGTGTGTGAATGCTTGTGTGTTTATTTGTATTGTTCCAAGTTAAACAAGAGAACCATTCTGTAGTGACTTTGCGCAGTAGTCAGAGAGCGCTTTGGTGAAATCCATAAATCCTAAAACACCAGCAGAGCAAACATTCTTCAAACTGACTTGAATTTCATTAGGATGACAGTCACTTTAGGGGAGATGATGCAGAAGCAAACATGAAGCCACTGTACATCATCTGATTTTCAACTAAGCACCCTTGACCTATATTTCCTCGCACAAAATGACTTTAAGGCATTTGTGAACACTGAATCCAAATGCAAGTGACAAAACTCATTTCAGTACAGTAGTGGTATGCAGAGCAGAACCACTATGCATAAATATGAAAATGGAAATGGTTAAAGCCTCTTACTGTGTAGTGTAAGACAAAAACCCTTGCAAACACAAACGTCTGTTGATGTGCTTAATGGTTTTGTGCAGAATAAATTTGGTTCATCTATAAATGTATGCATTGCAAGACACTGCTGAGGCTTAACAAGGCATTTGTTGTATAAAATGTTAGAAAATGTGAAGAAAAAGAGAGGTTGATAAGTAGGTCCATATGCAGTGAGCTCTGTCTCCAGCAGCTCGGGCCGGGGTGGGTCTCGTCAGAGGGACAGCGTACGGGCGCTGGAGGCTGAGGCTTGAGCTCTCTGCACCACTCCTGAACACTTCTCTCTCTTCTGTAGCCGGTGGTTTTGAAACAAACCCTCGTTTCTAGGCACGCCATGAGCCCCATCAGGGAAAGTTAGTAAACCTAAAAGTAAAAAATAAGCATTGCTACAAGGCTCAAAGTGACATAAATGAGATGAGAAGGTGACCATACCATAACCCTCAACTCTGCCTTCTTTGAATTCTCCTTCAAACTTCATGCCATCATACCGACTGAAAACACCCAAGCCCTGAAACTTTCCATTTACAAATTCACCTTCATATCTGGAAAACAAAAGCATGCAAACAAAAAATAAAGTATTGTAACTTTTATTTTTGGCATAGAGCTAGGAATACTTTGCACAATAAAACCACACATTCAGATATATAAGTAGTTCACCATTATTTTATTTGAATGCATTTTGTGTCTTATATTGTTCTGTGTCATTGTATGTACAGCACCTGTCAAGCTATGGCTGTTTTTGAATGTGCCTTTTAAATAAATGTTATTAAAATACACAGATTTTATGAAGAATATTTTGATACCTGGATCCATCTGTGAAAATTAGAGACCCGCTGCCATGGAACAGGCCGTTCTCAAACTGGCCCTTGTAACACGTCCCATCTTGGAACTTGAGTTGGCCCACTCCATGCCTCCGACCTACAGCAAAGAGGAACGCTTGTCAAATATTTACTCATGCGTTTAAATATTGTAAGAGTGCCAGATTTTAAGTTTGTATAAAATAGTCCTTTGCCGTAGTATTCTTTTTTTCAGTTTGTACATGTTGTATTGTCTAAAGCTTATAAATGTGTCACGAGCCATAATACATACGTTCAAATCACTCAGGATTTTACATCGCTCGGTCAAATTCACGATGGAATTAGGAATCTCATCTGCCTCATGTCCAGGAGGCTTTTACCATAGATTTTAACTCTATTAAAGGTATGTTCAGGTTTCGTTGTAAGTAGTTATAAATATCAGTCTTTAAATACTAGACTTAGGTTCTACTAAATTGACTTTTAATTTAGTAAATTTAGTTGAACCTAAATTGACTAAATTAAACTAAAAACCTATTGACAATGAAAAATCTTGTGGGCTAAAAGTATGCTGCAAGCACACAATAAAAAAATTAAAACCATTTAAAGTGCCTATGACAGGTTTAACTCCACATTTCACTAAAACAAAGGTAAGATAATTATATTTAAAGGTTGTATGGAGGATTTTCAAAAATGGTTTGTTGTCAGTCTTGGTCAAAAACAGTTGCATAGATTTATAACAGCCTTGTACTTATGCTAAACAAAAAAACAATTATAAAAATATATAAACTGTGGACATGATGAGGCCAGTAAAACGTTGACCAATAGATAACGAGGTACCTCGTTATTTATTGGCCTGTGAACCTGTCAAGCAAACCCTCTGTGTTCCTAAGTAACTCATTGGCCCAGTTGGCGGTGAAGGGCGTGTCCCTGGAAGGAGAAACTCATGTGCATCATTTGAAAAACAACAAGCAGCTGTTGGATTTGAAAAATCCTCCATACAACCTTTAAGATATTATTAAACATTTGACAAATTTCATCCCACTTTGGACAATATTGAGAATTAAAATGTACTTACTGTTCATAAATGATGACATCACACTAGGTAGTTACCTAGCAACCATGTAATACCAAAACTAATCTAATGTAACATGCTGTCTTAAGAGATAAAAATACACAAGAATGCATTCATTTTGTTAAAATCATGCTTACAATGTCCTAAAATGTTCTTGCTTTTTGTGATAAAATTGAAAAGTGTGATGACTTTTCTTTTACAAAAGTGTTCTCTGTTATTGTAAACTATAATTTATTGTTCAAACAAGTATTAATCTACCAAATTAAATTCAAATTTGAAATGTGTAAAAACCTTTCAAAGACACTTTAAACTAAAATAATAATAGCTATGTTCTTAAAGAGAGAGAGAGTGATATAGAGAGAGAGAGAGAGAGAGAGAGAGAGAGAGAGAGAGAGAGAGAGAGAGAGAGAAAACAGAATGTTAATTGGATCCCTTTTAGTTCAATGTGAAATGTGTTCCAAGCTGTGGGAGAAACATAATAGTAGCATGTATTACCAAACTGTGGTAATGGTATTTATTTAGATTCTAAATGAAATCATTATACACTGAAACAAAGCAGTAAAAGTAATGTATTACAATGTACTGTCCATAAGCTTTAATTAACAACTCTCCGTAGGTATAGAGTATGTGCAGCCTAATGTTTTATGAAGCCAATGCAAATATTTTTCCGTATATTTTGATGCAGAACAAGCATCCTTATTTCAAATAGATCTTTATTATTATTGCTATTAATTGTTGCGCTTGCTTTGGATTCAGAAACCACACTACAGTAACATAGATACTGGAATTTCCAGACAATCATTTTACACTTTTCCTCATTTTGACAGGTCAAACGTATAGTAATTATGTGAAAACCAGATCAAGTTTGCTAAATTTAGCTTTACTGAGAAACTGAAGTCAAGATATGAAACGGTGTTTTATATTTCTTCTGAGAACAAATATGTTTCTTGCCTTCCTTCCACTCTCCATGATACTCTTCTCCACTAGCATAAGTGAAAGATCCTCTGGTCAGAGTCATGTTCGTCCTGATGGGCACAAAAAAAACTATTAGTCAATATTAGTCAACATTTGGATGTGGAAGTGGCACACACAATATAATTTGACGTAGTATTACACATAACATGTCTCACACTGAGGCTGTCTGTTTGGGTGTAGCAGCACGGCAGTAAGGTATTAATTTACAAGTATAAATAATAAATCACCGTTAGATACACGCAAGTGTGTCGTAAAAATATGTGTAAAAACAACAACTTGCATTGTCTCTCAAATGTGTAAGAGAGGTGTGCATTTTCTGCCTTCATTGTCAAGGCACAGTTGTTACACAGTTAAAACACAAGACTATCCAACATGAAAGAAATAGAAAACACGGTACAAATAGCTGTCATCCAGCCTACCTGTGCGCTATGTTTGTTGTCTGTGAAGCATGGAAAACGCGTTTTTAAGGGAGAGGGCGGACAAACATGAAAACACGGCAGAGACCAAAGACGCGTTCAAGTCACGTAGGATTAACACAACAATGAAAATAATTTGACAGACTGAAAAAATACATAAAAACAAGCTTAAAAGGAATGAATGCAATACAAAACACGTGACCAATTGTGTAGGCTAATAGTGGATTATCTTTTTTAATTTCCTTGTGCGCTGCCATAACTAAAACATGTACGACGCCATTTGAAGGCAGCACACAGCATCATCACCTTCCATCACCATGAACTACAACGATTTTGTATTATTAAAATGCATCGAAACAATCGCAGGTTGTGATGTAATTTACTTAACCTAATAACGAAAACCAGTCTTGGAAAAATATTTCATTATTAAAGTGCTTTTATTTCAGGTTTGGCTGGTATTAATGATGATACATTTTTCATATTCATAGTGCGACAGATTAAAAGACCTGCATAACAGCCAGTTGCTTAATTGAATTTTATTTGGATCCCAAAACCAGAGTTATCACATCGGGAGCGCGCATTGGCTCAAAGTGTTTCCTCTTCCCGCTCGTGAACGCGCCTCAGAGGGGATCTGTAGAAAATGGCGAGTCTGTGCAAACGCAGCAATGCACAATCGACAGACGCGGATTTCGCCAGGAACTGGACTCGTGGCGGCACAAACTCATTCACTGTGTGGGTAAGTAATCGCACTTCATCCCGGACACAAATAAACTGTTAGATTGAGTTTGAACGCGACCGCAAACGGTGTAAATATACATCTATTACGGGCACTCACTCGAGCTTTTCCGAGCGACTTTTTGTCCTCATCAACTGTATCAGTTGTATCCGCAGTCGGTGTAAGTTTAAAGTAATCATCTAGTTATTGATTACACACATTATTTGCGCATGCTTTGCCTCAAGTGTAAAAGAAGACTTTATTTTTGCATAGCCCTGGTTTTGGAGTTTAAAGGGCACCGTGCTGCTCTTAAAGGGAGTGTCAGGAATTAGGCGTTGCGTCGGCTAAACTGCAGACCCCGTTTGCAAAAATGCGCGTTCCCGCAACATGATACTGTATTTTGAATGGGGGAGGGTTTGCATGTCCTGTATGTTTTCACTTCACGTTTACATTCACTGGCCGCTCACAAGTCAAGCACCCTGCTGCAAAGAGGAAGTGACTGAGACCCCAGAGGAGTATAAACAATTCACATTAAGTATTCTGATGTGTTGAGTTTTGTTTAATTTATTGAACATTTTATGCAAGTAAATTACACAATTGTCCTTAAAACTGAAGCTGGCAATAGCTGAAATGTTTTTACTTTACTTCCAATTAAAGTTGGGGGTCATCAATTTGTAGTTCAGAAGGCTCTTAGCATCACCCTAGACGTATTTGAGCCTATATTTGTGATCTCTTTTTCAGTTCTGTTCCCAAACACCAAAACCCACTCCTGTGGTGTATATAGGTCAAATGCATTCCTTGCCCACTCGCTGTAAGCCCACTTTACATAATATAAATATTTTATTTTCTACAGGCATTATTGTGCAGCCTAAAACTGCTTATCTTTCTTGCCATTCATTCCAAACAACATTTGGCCATAGTTAAGGTGAGGGATTTTTGAGAGTTACAAAAAAATCACAAGTGGTTCTAACAAATAAACAGAGAGCATCCCTCCCTTCCATCCTTCCCTTGTTTTACAAAAAAATATTTTTATTTGAAAAATGTTTGGTTTGAACTCAAACGCAATTTTAGTAATAGAGTGCTATAACCTAAGTTATCGTGTGTATGTGTCTGTGAACATCCATACTCAGGCTCCCATCACTAGCCTTAGCAGTGACACAGTAGTAATAGTTATAATACAAGTGGTAAAGGCACAAACCAAAGAATGACAAACAGCCCTTGTGAGTGTGCCATTGTGGAGCTGCAAACAGTACATGACAGCAGTGTCAGCCTGCTGCCTATATGGCACATAAACAACAACGGCTCAGTTCTCTTTGGCTTTTGGTGGACAGGGCACACTCCAGCCCCCCTTCTCAGGCTCAAATAGACATTTTGTTTCTGTGTACTTAATGTGAGCAAAACAGAGCACAGACAAGGCACATTGTTCTTCAGAACAGCATCAACAATTGTCTGGTGAGGCGAGCCCATATACTGTCCATGCCCTGCAGCCCACACATGTGCTCCAACCACATGTCTTGTTGGTTTTGCTTTTTGGCAGAACTAGACTTCAGTTCAGAGCTCAAGTTCAGGTGTTTCAGCTGTGGAAGCCCAGCATACTAAGAAATAGCACAACTAAAAACAAGACTGTCGTTAGAAATTCAGTTAAAGAAAAACATGCTTTGCCATTAAAAGTTGGCATTAAAAAGCTCTCAAAAGTAATTGTGTCGATTATGCATCTGACCCAAACTGCACATAGGAATCATTGGTAGTGAAACTTACAGTTCACTCCCAAATATTGATACATATTTTACTATTAACTTATTTAATTCGTTGAAAGAAGTGGTTAGAATGTTCTAGCTACCGACAAGACCCTTAATCAAAGCTATTAAACACACACAAAGGTTCATTGAGAGTCTGATCTGTTCTCTCTTCTCAACCACATTTTATTTAGACTAGAGGATTGGCTGTGGGCTTCAAGTCTAAGATATTCAATGTCAATTTGAAATTAGTCTGAATCAATCTGATTAATTGCACAGTCCTATATTCCACTGTTGGCTTGATAAAACCCATGTTTTAATTTCTTTTTTTTGCCAAGGCTTTTGTGCCAAGTGTGTCTGTTTTTGTACTTTTCTAAAACCGTAACGATGCATCGTACAGCTTTACAGCATTAGACTTGTCATTGTGCATCACATCATGTGAAGTACATTTTCAGCACTGCTACTGTGTGGTCTGCAGTATACTGTCTTTAGGTTTGCTCAATTCATTATTGACCTTAAAGATGGTTTGTTTTACCTCAGAAGTGCTAAGTTCATAATAAGCTTGTGCTTTTTAGTTTGAGGATTGAATTCTGTTCTATTGATTAATTTTGTTACATAAAGTTTATGAAGTGTAGTGTGAGCAGAGCAGTGGCTCCTTCTGCCTGTGGGCACTCATGTACAGTGCATTGGNATCCCAGTGGCTATCAAGTTTGGGACACCGTCCTTTCTTTCTTTTGGGTGTGTAGACCCAAACCAAGTCCTCAACAAGAAAGTCTTTCCCTTACTTCTCACATCATAGTTCCTTTTTTGTCTCATACCAGCCTTCTCCAGCTGGTCCCTGGCAAAAGCATGTGCTGACTCCAACCGGTCCTGCAGCTTCCTGGCATACTCTGGTCCAGGCACATCCTCAGTAGTGCCTGGGGGCTGGCCATAAGCTAGTGCTGCCGGGGTCCGTAACTCTCTACCCAGCATTAACAGAGCAGGGGTGCAGTTTGTGGAGTTCTGAACAGCAGAGCGATAGGCCATCAAAACCAGGGGAATGTGTTTATCCCAGTCGCGCTGGTGATCTGCAGTGAGGATGGCTAACTGCTGTTGCATAGTGCGATTAAAACGCTCTACTAAGCCATCACTCTGTGGGTGCAATGGTGTAGTTCGAGTTTTTTGCAGGTTTAACCGCTCACACAGAGCTGCAAATACACGAGACTCAAAGTTCCTGCCCTGATCGCTGTGAATGATGTCAGGGGCACCGAACCGGCTGAACATGCCCTCGAGCAGTGCGTCCGCCACAGTCTCTGCCTCCTGGTCTGGTAAAGCAAAGGCCTCGGGCCACTTAGTAAAGTAGTCCATAGCACACATCACATACTTGTTTCCTTGATCTGACACGGGGAACGGGCCCATAATGTCCACGGCTACCCTCTCCATGGGTGCGCCAACTGCTTGCTGTTGTAGGGGAGCGTGAGACTGGTCCAAGGGTCCCTTGTAGGCAGCACAGTCGTCACACGACGGCAAAAGTCCTCAACATCACGGCGGTGCTGGCCCCAGTAGTATTGTTGACGTAGCCGACGCAGAGTTTTGGTGGTCCCAAAATGACCTGAGCCAACACCACCATGACACACCCCAAGCACCGCGTTTTGAAGGGCTTTGGGGACGACCAACTGCCATCTTTCCTCCCCTGTGGCAGGTTCCTTCCATGCACGCTGCAGCACTCCATCTACTACACGTAGTGCATTGAACTTACTCCATAGACCTTTAGTGCCGGGGAAACTCCCATAACGTCCTCCCAGCAGGGTCTCTCGCCAGTAATGACCCACTGGCGTACAGGATTCAAGTCTTTGTCTTTTTCCTGTTCAGATGCCCAATCAGCAGAGCCCACCACCTCCACTGAACAGCAAGAGGGCTCAGCTACAGGCGTCACCCCTCTAAGCTCCTCCTCTCTGGCGTCTCTCCGATCACAGTAAGCACAGCCGGCTGCTGCCACATGGGCGGCGGGAATAGAGCATCAGCATTAGCGTGTTGGGGCCCAGGACGGTGGGACAACTTAAAAGTGAAAGGACTGCAGCTCCTCTAGCCAACGTGCCACCTGAGCCTCCGGTTCTCGAAAGACATTAACCACCGTAGGGCTGCATGATCTGTTCTAATAGTGAATGGCACTCCACACAAATAGTACTTGAAGTGCCGGGCAGCTAGTATGACAGCTAACAGTTCACGCCTTGTCACACAGTAGCGGCGTTCACTTTTGTTAAACACACGGCTGAAATAAGCCACCACACGCTCACCTTCAGGGCCAGTCTGTGACAGCACCGCTCCTACACCAACATTACTGGCATCTGTATCCAGTGTGAAAGGCAATGTGGATCTGGGGGGTGAGAACAGGGGCATTAATTAGAGCATGGTTTGAGGGCGACAAATGCCTCCTGGCAGTCTGTTGTCCATGTAAAGAGCTGATTTTTCTGGAGGAGGCAAAATAAGGGAGCTCCAATGCAGGAAAACCCCCTAACAAACCTCCTGTAATAGGAGGCCAGTCCTAAGAAGCTCTTGAGCTGTTTCTGATTCCCCGGGATCGGCCAGTCTTTGATAGCCTGTATCTTTTCTTGGAGCGTGCTGATTCCCTCACCATTCACTTTGTGGCCGAGGAACTCCACCTCCCGCTGGCATAAAGTGGCACTTATCTGGGTGCAGTTTCAGTCCTGCCGCAGCGATCCTCCCCAGCACGAGCCGTAGGGAGGCCAAAGCCTCCTGAAAGGACTTCCCATGGACAAGGACGTCATCCAGATATACTAGGCACTCCTGTCGAGGAACATTAGCAAGAACACGGTCCATAAGTCTCTCAAATGTCCCTGGAGCATTGCACAGTCCAAAACTGAGAACTTTAAACTGCCAATGTCCTCTGCCAGTGCTGAATGCAGTTTTTGGCCTTGATCAGGAGCGAGAGGGACCTGCCAATAGCCACTACGTAAATCCAGTGATGAAACCATGATGAACCTGAAACTAATCTAAGGTCTCGTCCACACGTGGAAGGGGGTACAGTCCTTTTTGTTACCTTGTTTAGGGGCCTGTAGTCCACACAAAACCTCCACCTTGGGCTCTTCTTTCTTGGGACCATGACTACAGCTGATGACCATGGGCTGTCGGAGGGTTCAATTATACCGGCCTCCAACATGGCTTGAACCTCACTATCTGCAGCTTCCTGCCTTATCATGGGCAGGCGACGGGGGCGAACTCTCACAGGCCGTGCATCCCCTGTGTCAATATGGTGCTCAACCAGGTGTGTGAGCCCCACTTCATTGTCATCAAGCGCAAACAAGTCCTAAAATTCCCATAAGACATGCCACAGTTCCGCCTGTTGCTGTTCATCCAAGCCAACACAGTTCTTTTCCCAGATGACCCGGATGGCCTGTGCTCTGGTCTCGGTTAACTCTGACTGCTGAGGTGGGGAGTCATCATGTGGCTGTGTGAGTGGTGAAGGTGTGTTGAGCTGGATCGTCTCTGAGAGTGCGGATGTGCAGCAAGTGGGCAGTACAGGGCTGACATAGTTGTGGGGGGATATAAGCTGAACAACTTGCCCCCAGGGAGAACCAGCAGGCCCACTCCCAGATCCAACACCCCCCTGACAAATCTGAGGAAGTCCAGTCCCAGAACACAGGTGTCTTTAACGTCAGCTACCCAGGCTTGGAAAGTCACAGAAATACTTCCTATGGCAAAAACAAATGTCCCACGGCCTTTCATAGTAGCTGTCTGGCCAGTCACAGTCCGTAATTTCACTGAAGTTGGCTCTAAGACGGTCTCGTCTGGACTACGTCTGGTCTCACAAATGTGGCTGTAGATCCTGTATCAACCAGAGCTGGGCAGGAAACGTTCCCAACCAGCACTGGAACATGGCAACGAAACCCACCTTTGTCCACCCCACAGTCTCCACGGCATCTGCGTGTGGTGATGTATTATGGGTTCCTTCTTCTGGTAAAGGTGAGAGTTCCCGGTGGATAGTAGATGGGGTCTGGCTGTCCGGGCTACACAGACCCTCTCCCGTTTCCCTGCTGACCCTTAGCGTTGGGGCAGCGGCGTAGAGTGTGACCAGGCTGGCCACACCCCCAACAGGTGGGTGGAGGAACAGGAGGACGTGGTTTATCAGTACCTCTGGGCTCACAGAGAGGGTCTTCACAGCAAGAATCAGTTCCTCCGCCCATGCTGGTTTAAGTTCAGTCACCTCCTTAGCAGCAGCAGCCCCCACAGGTGCAGATGGGGTTTGCTTTGTGGCACAAATTGCAGTCTCTCTCTCCAAGGCTAATTCGAGTGCTTGGCTTAGTGTAACTGGGTGGGCGAGCTGTACATGTAGCCGCAGGTCAACTGGGTCAAGGCATGCACAAACTGATCACGAACGAGCTCACTTTGGATAGTACTTGGCAAAGTGGTATATGCACGCCTGCCCAGGCTCTCAATCTCGTGGGCCAGAGAGCGAAGCGACTCACCAGGCTGCCTCACACGATTTTTGAACTCACAGCGCAGAGAGTCTCTCAGATTAAACACTCCAAAGCGCCTCTGTAGGGCTCCCACCAGCATAGCATAGTCCTCTCTCTCCTCCGGGGACAAGAGCAGCAAACACGCAGCTGCGTTATCAGTCAGGGACAGCGCTAACTGTACTGCTTTCATCCGGTCAGACCAGCCCGCTGCCGCAGCTAATAGTTCAAACTGTGCTAGGTACGCCTCCAGGCTCCCTCCGCCGAGAACTTCAGGGACATTGAACCGGCCAAGACCAACGAGTGAGCGCCGCCATCTTTGTTTACATTCCGGTCTGAGGCACGTCCATGCAGAGGCTCTGGCGCGCACTGACCAGCGCCGAGATGGCGGGTAGCAGAAAAGTCCGGGCGTTGTGAAATAAAGTTCTCAGAAGACAGTTCAGCAAAAAGCAGGCATGTCTATGGAGCACTGGTCGGGCTCTTTCTTCACCTGGAGCCGTGCGTTCTCCCTGGGAAACATCTTCTTTACGTCTCTCGGCAATGGGTACGAATCTCGAGCTTCTGACACCAATGTAATGCCCCGAACTGCTCACAGGTAAGGAACCAGCCGACTTGATCACTTCAATGTCCTTTATTGACAAGCTGCTATGAATAACAAGAGCCGTTGTCACAGCCACAGCTCACGCTGAACTATACAATCTTAGAACAGTCCGAACACAGAGCTGTTTTCTTGCAAGTCTCTCTCAAAGGCAAAAAGCGTCACTCTACTGAGCACAGAGCGTGCTATAACGTTCACAAACACCAACAGCGACCTCTTGTGACATAACATAAACAGAGGTTAATAAACTAGAACACAATAGCTATTGCAGAGCTATTACAATATAATTTGACGTAGTATTACAACATAACATGTCTCACACTGAGGCTGTCTGTTTGGGTGTAGCAGCACGGCAGTAAGGTATTAATTTACAAGTATAAATAATAAATCACCGTTAGATACACGCAAGTGTGTCGTAAAATATGTGTAAAAACAACAACTTGGCATTGTCTCTCAAATGTGTAAGAGAGGTGTGCATTTTTCTGCCTTCATTGTCAAGGCACAGTTGTTACACAGTTAAAACACAAGACTATCCAACATGAAAGAAATAGAAAACACGGTACAAATAGCTGTCATCCAGCCTACCTGTGCGCTATGTTTGTTGTCTGTGAAGCATGGAAAACGCGTTTTTAAGGGAGAGGGCGGACAAACATGAAAACACCGGCAGAGACCAAAGACGCGTTCAAGTCACGTAGGATTAACACAACAAATGAAAATAATTTGACAGACTGAAAAAATACATAAAAACAAGCTTAAAAGGAATGAATGCAATACAAAACACGTGACCAATTGTGTAGGCTAATAGTGGATTATCTTTTTTAATTTCCTTGTGCGCTGCCATAACTAAAACATGTACGACGCCATTTGAAGGCAGCACACAGCATCATCACCTTCCATCCACCATGAACTACAACGATTTTGTATTATTAAAATGCATCGAAACAATCGCAGGTTGTGATGTAATTTACTTAACCTAATAACGAAAACCAGTCTTGGAAAAATATTTCATTATTAAAGTGCTTTTATTTCAGGTTTGGCTGGTATTAATGAATGATACATTTTTCATATTCATAGTGCGACAGATTAAAAGACCTGCATAACAGCCAGTTGCTTTAATTGAATTTTATTTGGATCCCAAAACCAGAGTTATCACATCGGGAGCGCGCATTGGCTCAAAGTGTTTCCTCTTCCCGCTCGTGAACGCGCCTCAGAGGGGATCTGTAGAAAATGGCGAGTCTGTGCAAACGGCAGCAATGCACAATCGACAGACGCGGATTTCGCCAGGAACTGGACTCGTGGCGGCACAAACTCATTCACTGTGTGGGTAAGTAATCGCACTTCATCCCGGACACAAATAAACTGTTAGATTGAGTTGAACGCGACCGCAAACGGTGTAAATATACATCTATTACCGGGCACTCACTCGAGCTTTTCCGAGCGACTTTTTGTCCTCATCAACTGTATCAGTTGTATCCGCAGTCGGTGTAAGTTTAAAGTAATCATCTAGTTATTGATTACACACATTATTTGCGCATGCTTTGCCTCAAGTGTAAAAGAAGACTTTATTTTTGCATAGCCCTGGTTTTGGAGTTTAAAGGGCACCGTGCTGCTCTTAAAGGGAGTGTCAGGAATTAGGCGTTGCGTCGGCTAAACTGCAGACCCCGTTTGCAAAAATGCGCGTTCCCGCAACATGATACTGTATTTTGAATGGGGGAGGGTTTGCATGTCCTGTATGTTTTCACTTCACGTTTACATTCACTGGCCGCTCACAAGTCAAGCACCCTGCTGCAAAGAGGAAGTGACTGAGACCCCAGAGGAGTATAAACAATTCACATTAAGTATTCTGATGTGTTGAGTTTTGTTTAATTTATTGAACATTTTTATGCAAGTAAATTACACAATTGTCCTTAAAACTGAAGCTGGCAATAGCTGAAATGTTTTTACTTTACTTCCAATTAAAGTTGGGGGTCATCAATTTGTAGTTCAGAAGGCTCTATAGCATCACCCTAGACGTATTTGAGCCTATATTTGTGATCTCTTTTTCAGTTCTGTTCCCAAACACCAAAACCCACTCCTGTGGTGTATATAGGTCAAATGCATTCCCTTGCCCACTCGCTGTAAGCCCACTTTACATAATATAAATATTTTATTTTCTACAGGCATTATTGTGCAGCCTAAAACTGCTTATCTTTCTTGCCATTCATTCCAAACAACATTTGGCCATAGTTAAGGTGAGGGATTTTTGAGAGTTACAAAAAAATCACAAGTGGGTTCTAACAAATAAACAGAGAGCATCCCTCCCTTCCCATCCTTCCCTTGTTTTACAAAAAAATATTTTTATTTGAAAAATGTTTGGTTTGAACTCAAACGCAATTTTAGTAATAGAGTGCTATAACCTAAGTTATCGTGTGTATGTGTCTGTGAACATCCATACTCAGGCTCCCATCACTAGCCTTAGCAGTGACACACAGTAGTAATAGTTATAATACAAGTGGTAAAGGCACAAACCAAAGAATGACAAA
Source organism: Mugilogobius chulae (assembly GCA_038363315.1). NCBI lineage: Eukaryota > Metazoa > Chordata > Actinopteri > Gobiiformes > Gobiidae > Mugilogobius > Mugilogobius chulae. The sequence goes on along the minus strand of CM076398.1, from coordinate 50,401,227 downwards.
CAGCCCTTGTGAGTGTGCCATTGTGGAGCTGCAAACAGTACATGACAGCAGTGTCAGCCTGCTGCCTATATGGCACATAAACAACAACGGCTCAGTTCTCTTTGGCTTTTTGGTGGACAGGGCACACTCCAGCCCCCCTTCTCAGGCTCAAATAGACATTTTGTTTCTGTGTACTTAATGTGAGCAAAACAGAGCACAGACAAGGCACATTGTTCTTCAGAACAGCATCAACAATTGTCTGGTGAGGCGAGCCCATATACTGTCCATGCCCTGCAGCCCACACATGTGCCTCCAACCACATGTCTTGTTGGTTTTGCTTTTTGGCAGAACTAGACTTCAGTTCAGAGCTCAAGTTCAGGTGTTTCAGCTGTGGAAGCCCAGCATACTAAGAAATAGCACAACTAAAAACAAGACTGTCGTTAGAAATTCAGTTAAAGAAAAACATGCTTTGCCAAAAAGTTGGCTAAAAAGCTCTCAAAAGTAATTGTGTCTATGCATCTGACCTAGGCTGGGCGATCTGGGAAAAAATATAATCACGATTTTTTTCTCATATCGATCGATCTCGATTTTCGATTCGATTTAGCTTAACTTTTTCAAAAACAAATGAAAAATGCATATATGAACATAAACGAAACTAAAACTTTTATTATGTCCCATTTATTAGATTTTTTTGAGGCTTTATATCATTATTTTGTCTCTAAGATTGACTTTTGCTCCAAACTACACATTTTTATTGACAAAAGTTTAGTTTTCATCTTTCGATTCAAAACCCACCACCAAATAATTGACGATTCATTTCGATTCGATCTCGATCTCTCGATTTTTCGATTAATGGCACAGCCCTAATCTGACCCAAACTGCACATAGGAATCATTGGTAGTGAAACTTACAGTTCACTCCCAAATATTGATACATATTTTACTATTAACTTATTTAATTCGTTGAAAGAAGTGGTTAGAATGTTCTAGCTACCGACAAGACCCTTAATCAAAGCTATTAAACACACACAAAGGTTCATTGAGAGTCTGATCTGTTCTCTCTTCTCAACCACATTTTATTTAGACTAGAGGATTGGCTGTGGGCTTCAAGTCTAAGATATTCAATGTCAATTTGAAATTAGTCTGAATCAATCTGATTAATTGCACAGTCCTATATTCCACTGTTGGCTTGATAAAACCCATGTTTTAATTTCTTTTTTTTGCCAAGGCTTTTGTGCCAAGTGTGTCTGTTTTTGTACTTTTCTAAAACCGTAACGATGCATCGTACAGCTTTACAGCATTAGACTTGTCATTGTGCATCACATCATGTGAAGTACATTTTCAGCACTGCTACTGTGTGGTCTGCAGTATACTGTCTTTTAGGTTTGCTCAATTCATTATTGACCTTAAAGATGGTTTGTTTTACCTCAGAAGTGCTAAGTTCATAATAAGCTTGTGCTTTTTAGTTTGAGGATTGAATTCTGTTCTATTGATTAATTTTGTTACATAAAGTTTATGAAGTGTAGTGTGAGCAGAGCAGTGGCTCCTTCTGCCTGTGGTCACTCATGTACAGTGCATTGGGGGAGGGGCCAATGGGGCTGATGCAGCCAGAGAAGAGTAAGGGTGGGTCATCGCTGCAGCTGAAGTCATTTGGGATGCTCAGCACTATGTTAGACTGCCTTTTCAACACATTTCTACCACACATGGCAGGTTACTAATACTTATACATTTATTTCTTAAAACATTAGGTCTATATAATCACTAACATTGCACAAGTTTAGTGACAGCTACAGTTTGTAAATTGTTCTATTGGTACAGCCTGATTGCACTTTCGATTAGATAAAATTTGTTCTAGTAAAGGTAGTGATTGTAGACTCTTCTGTCTTACTGTACTGTGTTTTTATTTCATGCAATCTTTAATAACACACAATGTAGAATTGTAATCTGTCAATAGTTCATCTGTTTTAAATAGATCCCAATTTGAAAAATATTGAATGAGGTTTCCCCAAAGCCTGAAGACCAAACAGCTCCTACATTAGAGGGACAGAATGTTGCTTGAAGTCACGGTTTACAGTGTGACACATTTGTAAATGCCCTAAACCAAATTCCTGAAGAGGGGTTTGATGCCACATCCTGCTCTGTCAAACAGAAGTGGATGACCTACTTTTTTCCCTGCCTCTGAAATATTTCAGAAATAGGATTGGATGGTTTGAGCTGAAGTCCTGTGCACTAACCCAGAAACAGCGTTATGCTGTAGTAGCTATAGGCAAGACAGTGTTTCACTTCTACACCCCTCCCTCTCTCTTCTCTTTATATTTGGCTGATGAATAGGAATTTTCAGGGAAGCAGAAAGAGGGCATTTTAACAGTTGACAGCATCAGTTGGATTGAGCGCAGTTTAAGAGTCAAGTGAAAATTACTTCTTTTTGTATTTTGTATTTGTATGAAGATATACCGTAAGTAGATCTTTTCTGTACTGACACTTTGAAGATGACGTTGACATTTATAAAACACAGGAGCACTTTTTATCTGATGGTTTGTGTTTATTTGTTCAATTGTTTCTCTTCACAATAGTTAGAATATCATTTTGTTTTGGCATTCAGTGCTCTCTCGTTCGTGATCCAGTTCAGTGAACAGATGTTGGCCCTGACCTCTTTAGCGCTTGATTTAATGCATGTAGTGGTTTTTGGATTGACCTCAGGCACTGAGCGCACACTACAATGCGTTGAATGTAACAGTGAATCTGACTGCTGTGTTTAACTGTTGTGCCTTTTGGTTGGTGTAACTGTAAGTTAAGGTTTCTCCTTAGTGTCGGTTTACTTCCATACGTTATAGATCTGTATTGTACATGATACTTTGACATTATCGAGCGGACTTGTTTCTTTTTGATGTGTATGATGTGCATGTTCACCCAACTCTGTAGGTGCTGTAGTTGCTTGGCAACAGGGTAGAAGTCTATGTAGTGTATATTGTTGAGGTAAAACCCAGAGTTGCAAGCTGAATTTAACAGAAACAGGTGCTTAAACAGGATGTTGAGATTAGCCTCTCCTTGTATGTGACATTGTCACAAAGCCGTCTGTTAAACGCTTAGATCCTTCCATCTTGTTTGGACACAGTGATTCATTAATTAACCACATATTGTTTTTTGTTTTTCAGGGTTTGAGAGCATTCTTGAAGGTCTCTTTGGTTCGGAGCTGGTACAAGACTTACAGTTATTTAAAGGTAAGGGTTATGTATTCATTTTCATTATGCAGTCATCACAAAAAGTGTTTTTTTTTTGCTACAAGACTTACAGTTAGAATAATTAGTATGTATTGATTTTCATATTTGAATCTCCACAAAGAGGTGTTTTTGTTGCTTTTGTGGGAAGAGCGTATTCTCATTATCATAATGCTGCTGTGTTGTGCCATGTGGTGCCCCTCGTCATTCACAGCACAGCCTCCACAGAAGAGAAAAGCCTTGTGCTCCACAAAGTTGATGTCTTCTGAGAGAGCCATAACTCCAGTGTCTCAGATATTTTCATAATGCATTACATACTAGACAATTGTGCTTATGTGCGTAGCTTCATATAATTTGAATTTATTTGTACAAAGGACAGTTTAAAATGTGTTTTTATGTGTATTTAAATTCTGAAATGTAATAATGGAGGTATTCATGTCATTCTTTCTGTACAGATCGAGAACCTCTTGCTGTGTCTGATTGGTCCTTTGATGAAAACTGTATTTTCTGCTGTTTGAGAAGAAATAAAGTGAAGGTAGTGCTTTTTTTATTTAAAAAAAGTATAAAGTACAAATTGTTTTTTTTTTTACGGTCATCATGAGGTTTGTGTTTTCATAACTGGCAGGAACATCTCAGCAGTTTAAGCACTGACGGGCTTGAAGATCCACCCAAACCTTTGTTGGTGAAGGACCAGACTCTATTGATTAAGCTAGAAAGACAAGCTGAGGAGTTTCTCAGTGCAGTCCTCAGAAGAAAAGGTAAATCATTTTCTGCATACAGTATTTCCTTTGAAATCGAAATGCTGAATAAGCCATTTTATGTTTTAAATTAGATGTGCCAAACTTCTCCGACCCTCACGTGCCAGTAGTGGCCAGAGAGATCCTTCAGGGGATGATCCGACAGTTTGCTGCTGAATATACCTCAAAGAGCAGTCCTCAGCCTCAGGAGCCTTCAGCGTCTCAGCCACACTCTGACCAAAGCCTGCCGTGTGCACAGCCTCTCTCTCCGCCCCTGTCCTCTGCTCACAACCTCAACCCAGTGCTCAGCAAACTCCTCATGATCGACCAGGACGCCCCTCTGGACCTCACCATCAAGAAGCCCCCAGCTGAGCCCACTGAGCAAGGTACGCACACCGCTGTCTGTATTTGCACTAATGGAGCTTTTCTTTTGAACATTTGAACATATTTTGCAGATGGAGTCCTGGACCTGTCCATCAAAAAGAACCGTAGCTTTTGCCACTCGCCTCTCACATCCACACCTAAAGGGTGAGTTGTGTCTCTTTAAATCACACATCTTTTAAACTGACCATACCATATACTGAAGGGCCACAACACATGCATTTATTTTTTGTTTTTTTTGTGCTTGTATTTGTATTTTTAAGTTGATGTTATTAATCATGTGGAGCGGGCATGAGCCATTTGTGACCATTTAAAATCCGTTTTAATTTAGTAAAAAAAAAAAAAAAAAAGCATGCTTTACAAGGAGAAATTTTATTTTACAAGCCGTTTGAAATATTTTGTGTTATTTTCCATCACTTGACTCTTGAAGGCCTGACTTTAAGACACTCCCCTCCACTGGCTTACTCTTTTATTGCTGTGCTTGTAGAGTGGTAACGTCACACACAAATTGTCTTTTGCTGTCCCGCTCGGCTAAAGCTACAATGTACGCTGATCTACAGCTGTGCTTCCTCTTTTAGACATGCTTTTGTATGCCACAGAAATAGTACTTATTTCTCCACACCTTCTTTTGATATTGATTTCCTCCTTTTCCCTGTTATTACTGCAGCAGATAAAATTTTCAAATGCTGAGCTTATTATTTTAGATACATGCATAGACATAACTGTCAAATGTCAAAGACAGTGATGTTACCAAAGCAAGATCACGAAATAAAGGAGTGGCCAACATCCTCCCCTTCCTAACCCATCCTCGTTTAATACAAGACACTGTGCAAGCTCTGCTTACACCCAATTTGCTTCCATCCAATCAGGAGGTCCCTGAGAGCGGACGGGCTGTTAATGAGGAGCCGTCAGGATGGGAGGAGGGAGAATATCGGCCACTCCGCCCATTCTAAGTCTTCTCCCTCCATTTCATACTCTCTGCACATCAAAGGGGAGGTTGCCTCAAAGAACGATGCCGACCACTCCAGACCAAATGGATCCTCATCATGGAAACCTAAAACTAACGGAACCTTTTTCAAAATCAAAAAGAACGACATGAATGAGCACCTCAAAGACATACCCAAACTTTTGGAGCTTGCTGGACTTATTTCAAAGTCTCTGACAGAAAACCCAAATGAAAATGGCAGAGACCACCAACTCTCTCTGGGCAGTTCATCATTTGATCTGAAAATCCCTCAGGTTCGAACCACGACTGGTGCTTCTGACCAGTCCTGGGAATCCCCCAATTCTGAATATTCTGGCTTGCGCTATGAGAAGAAGCTTCACTCCATTTTGCCCCATAAACGGCACATCAATGGTTTAAATGGATCTACTTTGGAAAAGGAACACTGGCCTTATAATGGCGAACATGGAAACGGCGTTCTGGATTCTGATGCAGATCTGGGCATGAAACAGCCGAGGAAGAAGCGTGGGCGTTACCGGCAGTACAACACTGAGCTGCTGGAAGAGGCCATTGTGGTGGTCATGAGCGGCAAAATGAGTGTCTCCAAAGCCCAGTCTATTTATGGCATCCCTCACAGTACCTTGGAGTATAAAGTGAAAGAGCGTCTGGGCACTTTGAAGAACCCGCCCAAAAAGAAGCTGAGGTTAATGAGTCAGGCTGAAGATCAGGACGAGGCGTGGCTCTGCAGGGCAAAGGAGAGCCCAGACTCTCAAGACAGGGAGTCTGCAAACCTGTCTCTTCAGGAGTAACCTTTCATAATCTCAACACAGTTGTTTGTAATTTTTTAACAGATACTATTTATTTATAACAGATAATTTATTTAACCATAGCCCTTGCACATATGTATTCAGAAAATTATACTTTCATCTGATAAATAGTTATTATTGCCCAACCATGTAAAAAATATGTCCTGTGAAGTGGCCCCACCTGGTGTTCACTTGTAGTACTGTAACACAATGTTCAAACCATGCCAGCGGCAGCACCAATAGCCTTTCAGATTCACTATCACAGAGTATAGTGGCCAAGCAGATTGGCTGAACAGTAAAATAAATAAAAACTTATATTGTTTTAATTTCATAAACGATAAGCTTTTTAGAAGTTACTCAATGCCTTCTCATTGTACAGGCAAACTCAGGATACTTTTTTCAGAAAGAGTTTGATTGAACATAATGTAGACTTGTAATACACAATACAATACCTCAGTTATATATTTACATTATGTAACATTATAATACAGCCAAGCGTAACTCAGTAAATGCTTTACTTCTCAGGTTGACGTACTTAAGTCTTTTAGTCTTTGATTGTCTTGTTAACGTTTTTACTGTAGCCGAGGAGTCTCTAACCTGTCATTTGGGGGTTGGCAACACCTCTCTACCCGCTTCCAAATACCCCAAAGGATTTAGGACAAATACATGTTAGATGATTAAAATTAGAATCCTCACATAATAAATGTATACATTAGATGCCTAATTGTGTGCTCCAATAAAATGATAATGGTTTATGCTAATGGGTATCTAACTGTACCTCGATAGCTTAAAGTCACTATTCTACAGACTCTTCTTGCAACCACTAAAAGTAAAAATTTGCTTAAAGGGGGGAACGGTTTGAGACCCTTGTAGTCAATTATTTTTTCTTTTTCTTGTCTAGAGTGCATTATGTTGCTATAATGCCGATATCATTAACTTTGCTTTCAGGTCAGTCTATGAAAAACAGCCAGTTGCAATAGCAATATCAAGGATATCAATGTCTGTAATAACTCACTGTGCAAGCAGCTTGTTGAGTAAAAACAGTGGATGGTAACAGCCACTGTCTTACCTCAGTCTATTCAAGACAAACAAATCTTCCTTTTACTACTTTAACTCTCTCTTTATTTTTTGACCGTGCAAAAAAAAAAAAGAGGACGTTTTTTCAGGAATCCAAATAATCTTCTCATTGTCTGATCCGCATACTTACCTGGGGGTACCCCCTGTGCCTCACCTGCCACTCACTGGATCAGGAAACTTCATTGTGCATTATTACTGATGCCTCAGGACACTCCTAACTATGGTGTCAGCCCATAGTTGTCTTCAGGTCAATATACGCACAATTGACAGTAACATATTTACATGTGTATGGCAGCCTTCCACATGCACAACACAACAGTTCAGGGAATCTAGACCAACTGTATGTTCACAGCAGCAGCGGCAGCAGCATCTAGTTTCCACTAGGGCTGTGTTTCACTATCTACAACCTGGTAATTTAAGTTTTTATATTTAATTGTAAAACAACCTTATGTTGTTTATTGAACGGTAACAACTCAGATTTTTGCACTGGACATTCACACTTGTTTTGTGTTTTGTTTTTGCATGGACAATCACTCATTATTAATATTTAAGCTTCCTTTTTTGTACTTTTATCATTCTGGTGCACTGGTATATCTTCTGAAAGTAGCTAAAGTTTTTCTTACAAATTGTAGCAGATCTTTTGATCGACTACCTCATCCATAAAACATCTGACAATAAAAAGAGAAAAAAAAGCTATAGCAGTTTACCATCCCTACATGAACTTCTTTGTGTAAACCATTAAATAATGAATAGATGAGAAAATGATGGTTAATGGGACAAAGAATAGGATTAATAGTTGTAAATATGTAACAGACGTTAATAAGGTTTTTGCTATTCCCAATGATCTAAATGCAAAGGAATAACTTGAGTAATTGTTTTATTATGTACACTTAAGATGACTATTTATTGAGAAATATTTATAATGACTTGCTTTTGACTAATTTGCAATGAATGTAAATTACATAAAAATAATAACTTAAAATATGTATGAAATATATTTACTATTTAACTATTTTAAACTTAGTTTATCAAATTCACACGGGTTGCTAACTGACTTGTATATTTGTAGAGTAGAATATACATTGTCAGTGAAGGCAAGCATAGCTATAACCTGTGATTTTCACTTTATTTAAGAAAAAGGTAAGGTGTACAGACTTGTTTTATTTAAAAAGAACGATAATGTACAGAAGACAGACTTAAATGAAAATGCATGGTTGATTCAAATGTCAGTGAGCTGTTGGATGATAAGGTGACAATTATTATGGACTTTTTGTGTGTTTTGCTGTTGAGTAACTGTGGAGCTGTGGTTGATTCTTGAGCCTGGTTAAATGTTGGTCACACACACTCAGTCTGTATCTGCTTTTGTGAATCCCTGATGTGCGCTATAACGCAAAGTAACACTGTGGATCATTTGATAGTACTGTGGGCTTGTCGCTTATAGTAGAGCTAAGCTAGCTGTTTGCTTTTTGTGTGTATGTTTTTTGTTGTTTTTTGTTTTGGACATTGATGTCATTTTTATTAAATTAACACTATTATTAAATGGTAATATGACAACCCCTCAGGGACAGTTACTTTTCAGGTACTCTTCAAAAACCTTACTTATCATCAGGGGCACAGTTTTTTTGGTGTAGTTTTTACTATTCTTCCTTTTTTACTTGATAAAGTTCCTATTTTATAGTATTTCTTTTATTTTTCTACCACATACCACAATTGAATGTCTGTTTGGCTACGAGTTCTCACTTACAATATCTTCTGTACCAGTTTTCTCCAGTGCCTCAAATTGCACAAACTGTGCATGTCACTACAGTAACAAATATGGCCCTGTTGACTCCTCAGCCACCAACAGGATCAATCTCTCTGGTATTGACCCGACGTTAACTTCAAATGTGTGAACAAATCTCCTCTCAAATGTACTGAAAATTTGTCATTAATTTTTTTAGCATAAACTAGTAGCACTTAGTGGAGATGACGGTGTGTGATGATGAAACAATGCCTGCAGTATCCAAAATAGGATTAAAATGGCCAAATTAATTGTAGAAGACGTTACAAATCATATGCACACTGTTGAATTCAATTCATTTGAAAGTCCGTCTGGAAATAATTTTATTGCAGATTAATAATTGCTTTAGGAAGATATTAAATGTCTTGGTTTCAAACAGTGACCTTTTGAAACTTTTTCTACCCTATGCTTCTCCTGGACTAACGAGTTATTACACCACTTGGATTAATTGATGTACATTTAAGAAAGTTACAAATTTTATCTCAGGCCGCACAAATTATACAAATGTGGTGTTTCAATCATACACTGTTTCCTACCTCACTGACAAATCTTGCCATAAACAAAGAATCCATCAGTTATGGGTCCCAGCTAATTGGAAAACAGAGTATTCTTTTTGGTTTCTTGTGATGTTTTAAGTTATTCTTGTATGTTGTTGAGCACTTGTCATCCCTGGCACTTATCATAAACTTCTTAGAAAATGTAATATAAAATGTTCTTGATATTATGTATGCTTATTGGCTTATGACATTTGTGCCCCGCAACTATTTAATGTAATTGCATGTGATATTTTGATTATATGTTGTAACAAAGGCACTAATGTGTTGTAGAAATTCATTACGCAACAGTATTGTAGTAGGTCAAGTTCACTGGATTTAAAATGCTTCTACAAATCACCTATTCTTCTAATAAATATGCAATGATTACATGAATTGTTTTTTTATTCAATTTATTCTAATAAGTGTGTAGATTTCTTTGAATGTTTGTCCTTGTGATAATTTGGGTTATTTTTATGATTACTTTTCAGGGAACCCAGAGAGGTGCAGATCAGCAAAATCAAGGACCTGCAGGCAGCATCCACACTGGAACAGTTTATGTCCAAACTGTGTCTGCATCATCAGAGACAAATCATCAGTGCTATTGGTTTCGTACAGGCTGAGGTTAAAGCGCTTACATCCACCAAGTCCTCACAACCAGTTACATCAGCACATGCACTACAGAAAATGTCCTGTACTCCAGTAGCATCCCCTTCACCCGCTCCCACTAGACCATCTTCTGAGCCCTCAAAATCATACTCCAACCCAGATGTTAGATCTAATGCAAGCATCTGTCCAAAACTGAAACTGTCTGTTACTCCAGCACCCCATGTGGTCGCATCCAGAACTAGTCCTTCGCCTACTCACACTCCAACTCCCACAACTACACCCACAATTGAAACTAAAAGCATTGGTCATGGTGATCATGCGCCTCTGAAATTAAAAATTATGAAGACAGGTAGTGTTGCTGCTGGCAACAAGCTGGCATGTGTGCTGACAACGTCTCTTTCGCCTCAACCTGGGGAGGACAAACCTGGTAGAACAAGTTCATCAGAGATGCATAGGGCTAGACTCAATTCTTCCTCCAAAAAACAAAATCATTCTAACCACACACACCCAGTCAAGCAGTCTGTGGGACAAGGTGAAGACAGCGGAGCAAACCCTTTTTCTTTTCATGGCACTGTTCCTGCAAACTCTCCCAGGACTGCCAGAAAGTCCATCCGACCATCAGCTGAACGCCACAACAATGATTTCAATGACAGAGTTATACTGGACCCAGATCTTGGACATTGCGATATTGTATATATTAACAAACCTATTACAGAGTGTTTCAAGAAACGCCACAGGGGCATGGCGCCACGACGCAACGCCCGAAAAAGTACCAGAGGACTCATGTATGCTGATGAGATATGGGAGCTAAAAACAGTTCGGACTCTGGCAGGAAGAGGAAACTGTCCCAATCCGTTGTTAGATTTCAACACCTCTGTTACTCCAAAACAGAATCTTTCTAAACCAGAAGGTGTACCCCCCGTGGATATGCCTTGTGCTGGGGAGTGTACTGAAGCCATGGACCAACAAATGGCTACCCAAGAGCCAACTGAGAGTGAGTTATCTGAGACAGGACAGGCTAAAGAGGCCGAAGGGAGTGATGTAGCTCTTGTAGTAGAAACCAGTCAGACAGACCAATCACAGGTGATAGAGGAAGCTGTTTGTCCATCAAAGCAAGTCGACAGTATGGACAAGAGTGTAGATCAAGATATACCTGCAGAAGTGGAGAAGCCCAGTGAAAATGACATTATTCCACAAGCATTAATAAGTGAAATTGATGTATCCCAAAACATAGAAGAGAATAATTCAGTACAACAGATATTGCCAGTGTCTGACTCGGTGGAAAGTGATGTAGAACAAAGCAATGAACATGGCTCTTCGGATAACTTTAAATTTCTGAAGAAAATCTTTCACCAGAAAAAGAAGGGCTTTTTGAGGAAAGTGAGAAGGATAACGTGACTGAAGAGCCAAACCTAGAGAGTCAGACAGAGAGTGTTATTATTGCAAAGGAGTCTACTGAGACAGAAGGAGGCAGCACAGATGTCCAGTCACCAGAGGAATTTATTTCACAGCAGAAAGCAAAAGTTGAGGAAAAGACTAGTAAGACCATTGTATGTGAACAACTTTGGAAAGAATTAGATGTGTCCTCAAAAACAATGGAGGAACTTGCAAACGAATTACCCCCCTGGAGAAGAAAGAAGGGCAGTATTAGTTCTACACCCAAATTCATAGCTAAAACAGAAGAAGTCATAGTGGGTTTTGTTAGTGGCAAGCCTGTTTCAGCGTCTGATAGAAGTTTGCGACGCAGGTCGGGTCAGGTGGCACCACCCAAAGAAATGCCAAAACAAATTAAACGTCGTCAGAAAGTGCAAAGCAAAGCTGATGGTGATTCAAATACAGAATCCAGTGATTTAGAAAAACCTTTGTCTGTAGAGCAAGAACCAGAACCAGCCAAAACAGAATCTTGTTCATCTATCCTGCCAGTAACCGAGCCAGCTTCTAACGAGCTCAGTTCCAACCCTAACATCTCTGCAGACAACTCTAATACGGACCAACAAAAGGAAGTTGAAGAGAGCGAAATCTCTACGTGCAATCTTAAATCTTCTGGACCTATTGTGGTTGAATGTCCAACAGTACCCATTTCTGTCACGCCGACTACCACATCTGAATCTGTTGTTACAAGTAAACATTTGGCCACAGAATCTGAAGAGTCCTCAGCTCCAGTGGTATCCACCCCCCCTCCCACTTCATCGCATGCCGTTGAAGAAACATCACCAGAAACAACTGTTATGTCTTTACCTTCAACAACCAGCATGGAGTCAAATATAGATGAAGTATCAGAACCGAGTAAAGATCAGCCTCATAATAATAGAGACAGCCCAGTCTTGTCCAAACCTATTCATATACCAGCAAAGATTGTAGCAGAGGAGAGTAAGTTGGACAAAGAGGACAGTGATCAAGTAAGTATTGTTGAAAGTACAGCAAAGAGTGAACCTCAGCCTCAGGCAATGTCTTTGAGAAGGAAACGAACACTTCAAGTTGAGTCAGAGCCTGCAAAGTCCTCAACAAAACCAAAACCCAATGTAGAAGCACAGGTAGAAAGTTCAAGTGCAGACAGTAGTTGCCCTATCATCAAAAAACCTGCAAGAATGCCTTTAAGAAGTGAGGGCCTCAGGTTGGATCAGTCGCCACCTGCAGAGGAAAAGAGGCTATCATTAAGGTCACAGCGACAGACGACTGCTGTTGTTATACAAAGTGAAATGTCCTCACCCATTCGCATGACTAAAAGCCTAGCTAGGCCCACTCCAGTTACTCAAAGTACATCAACTGACAAAGTTTTGTCTTCAAAATCAGAGCCACTCAGGCCTCCCAGTGTCAAGTTCTTGGAGGCATTAAATGGGGCACAAAATCAGCAGTTAATCACAAATCTCAACCTCAAGTTTGACAAAATGCACAAAGGCTGGATGCAGTTAGACAAAGAAGGCCAACCTACACCTAAACACAGAAACAAGGCAGATAGACAGGCGGCTATATGGAAAAGTAAAAAGCGTGTGCGAAAACCTAAAGTGATAGAGAGCTCTAAATACTCTCCAGTACAAATGCTGTTCATGAAAGGTTTTGATCTTAGCACTATATGTGAATGGTTTCTCGAAACAACTGAAACCAAATCTTTGGTCATAGTTAAAAAGGTGAACACGCGTCTCCCATCAGAAACACAACTGTGTTTCCATAGCTCTGGTGCATCAGGGAGTGCACAAGGCATTTATCCCAGTTTACAGGCTGAACGTCTGAAGAAACATTTAAAGAAGTTTGCCATTGCATCACCTGTAAAAAGTAACCCCAAGACTCAGAAACTCATAGCCAAAGCATTAGAACAAGAATTAATTGGTGTGGTTAAAGGGAAAGAGAAAAAAGAGGTGACAAGTGCTGTTGTGAGAAAGCTAAATTCGTCTACCAAACGTGAACCACAGAAACCTAAAAATAGCAAAACTCAAAATCCAGCCAGTGCAAGAATTTTAAGGAAATACTCAAATATTAGAGAGAAGCAAGCAAACGCTCGACTAAAAGAGAAATCAAACAGAAAGGCCAGTTTGAAATCACTCAAAAAGGGTTCATCAAAATCCAATCTGAAATCTTTAAAATCAACACCTGCACATGTTAAAAAGCCACAAATAGTGAAGGAAAATCTGATAAAAAGAAAGCATTAGTTGAGAAATCTGATAAAAAGAAAGCATTAGTTGAGAAATCTGATAAAAAGAAAGCATTAGTTGAGAAATCCGATAAAAAGAAATCATCAGTTGAGAAATCGGATAAAAAGAAAACATTAGATGAGAAATCGGATAAAAAGAAAGTATCAGTTGAGAAATCTGATAAGAAAAAGGCTGTGGTTGAGAAATCTGATAAGAAGAAGGCATTGATTGAGAAATCTGCTAAGAAAAAAGAGTTAGTTGAGAAATCGGATAAAAGAAGACACCAGTTGAAAAAGACAATGAACAGAAGTCAATAAAACCACCTACAAAAGAAAAGATTGTCAAGGCCCCAAGTAGTAAACTAGTGGCCAAGGATGAGGGAAAGGAGATAAGAGAGAGTTGCCAAAGAGAATGTCTCAGAGACTCGGGGCACCGCCTGCTCCTGAGAACATTGTCACTACAGTACCTGAACACAAACCAGACAAAAAAATGGAAGAAAAGAAGCCGATTGAACCCAGTAGACCCACAAAGACCAAAGCTGTGAAAGTACAGAAGGAATCTCCCAAAGGATCTGAAATGAAAAATACTCCAGAAAATCCAAAAACCGACAGTGACAGCAAAGTTTCAGCTCCGCCTGATCAGGTGCAGACCAGATCTCAGCGCAAAGTCGATCCAGTGAGTCCCGTCAATACAACTCCCAAAAGTGTCCCAAAGAAGTCACCACGGGGCAGCAAAACGGCCCCCTCAACAGATATACCTGCGCTCACCAGAAGCGGAGCACTCAAGCTTTCCGCAAAGAGAAGTCAAAGTGCAGTGTTGCCCCGCAGTGCAGCCAAAAAGGCTCAAGAGCTCCTGGAGACCCCCGCAAAACGAACCAGGACAAAATAACTTTCTGTTTGATTTTAATTTCATTTTATCCTGTTTAATTATTTAAAACTGACTTTTACTACCTGAAGTTCTAATTTGTACCGTTAAGGACACGAAGAAGACATTTTTTTGTTTTTGTCTATTACATTGGCTTGTGGTAAATGTGTGTGGTAAATATGTGAGATGCTTGAAGGAGACTGGAGTACCTCCGTTCCTGCTGTCTTCCCAGACTCTGTGACTGTTATGACCAGGTGCCTTATACAATGATAAATGAATGTGTCTGTAAATGTGAAGTGTGTGGTTTTTTTTTATAAGTTTTCCAGATTTACTTTTATTGCGTTCAGGGGGATTGTCATTTCAAACACATTTGTAGAGTTGGGCTGTGTGTTCCTTTTTTGTTTTTACCCAAATTTGCTGAGCATTACATTTTTTCCTTACGGTGATGAAAAATGCAACTTTATATTATATTTTATGTAGTTGCATTTCCTCAGTTTCTTTCACACTTGTACTGCATTTTCTGAGGGAAAAAAAACTGATTTTGACTAATGAAGCCTATGCAAGACTTAAGTTTATGGTAGGGAAGCTGTGACGTGCTTATGGAGACAGTTCTGACAAAAAATGGAGCTTGTATAATGTGAAACAATAGCATTAAAGCAAAAGATCGTCCTTTCCTAAACAATACCCACATGAACTCATTATTTTTAGTAACTTTGTTGAATTTTGTGTATTTTTCTTGAGATATTCTCTGTGGAATTTCATAAAACATCAGTAACATAGAATTTAGCTGTAGTAATATTTCATGTAAATGCAAAAAAAGTCCATTAAAAATGTTATTTAAGTTGTGCTAATGTACTTAGCAAATCTGAAAAAGTCTACCAAATATGAGACTTGTTTATTCCTGCTATAGTTGCTATTTAAATATTTTCATTTTGTATATTAGAAAGAAACTGCTTTATTGGTAACTCCTTGAACGTGTCATCTTTGTCAAGACCATTGTATTTTTTGCTGAGTTGATAAATATTTTTAAATGACTACTGCCTGAATTTGTTTTTTTTAATATATATATATTTAGTACAAAAATTATGTTCAATGCTGTTCATACATATTGATAAGCATATTATAAAGCTAATTTGGAAGAGAAAGAAAAACAAACCAGAATAAGCACACATAATTGTTTTAATTAATGAAAAGGGTGGAGGTTTGGAAAACATTTTGTCGGTGGCACTACGTACATTCAGCATTATTGGGATTGTTTTAAGTTCAATCCCACAATCAATCCTGTAACAAAAGACAAAATTATAACAGGAATTCTTCTTTTTAGCAATTCACTACACATGAAACATTGTGTCATTTACAATTACATATATGTAAATAATTCATATGATGGAGAAGCTGCTTTTGGCCACCTAACCAAATGACTATATCAGTAATGAATCAGTTATATTTCATTAGCACAAGCACCACTAAGATGTCTACCAGGAAGTTCAGTATATGCAGTACAGTGCAGGCGGAGCTTAAGTTGCACCTTTATGAGGAGCACAGCTAAAGATTTACAGTGACCCTTTTGATATTGCACACCACAGAATCACATCAATAACAAAGTAACTAAGCTCTGTAATGTGTTGTGGTACCAATTGCTTTTTTTTTTTTTTTTTTCATATGGATTAGCAAAACTGAAAAGAAATAGTACTATGATGAGAGCCACCTCTGGCGCCAGTGAATTTTCAATGATTAGGAACAAGATGACAGCTAAAGTTTGTGGTTAAGCATTATATTTATCTATACACATCTATACATTCAGGGGTATAGTGTACTCGGCACCATGTCCGCTTTATGAACAGCCATTCAGAAGTGACAGGCGCTGAAAATGTCCCATGCTTTGTAGGTTTCTGTCAACAGTCCAACACACTGGTCCGTAAGTGTCCTTTTTGCACAAATGTAGAATGAGAAGCATTTTCAGTGTCCACACAGACTATTTTAACTCTTCTGTCTTGACAGCAGCTTACAATCTGTTGAGCTTTATAGAAAATAATATTCCTCTCAATGGCAAAATTTTCAAAAGGTAAAAACAACAAAAGATGTACAAAAGAAGCAGACAAGTGAGGTATATTTACAATGTTCTAACAATGGGACATTCTCTCTGTAACCACTCTCAGGAAAATAAGGAATGTCTGAGAGGAATAAAATACTGTAGTAATCTGCCTCAAACACTGAAATACTTTACACAGTTGTATGATATTGTTTTACTTTTTTTTTTTTAGCTTTTACCTTTTTTTCTTCAGAAAACCAAATAAACAGCATTATAAAAATGTCAATAAGGAAATAAATAAAACAAAGCAATCTCTCTCTCTCTCTCTCACATACACACACGCACCCACACACAAACACACACTTTAGGTGTAATATTCACATGGAAGACAACATATACATCATTATTAACATTTTTCTAGACCAATACTGCCTCTTTACTGAAGAACAACAAGACAAAGCAGCTGCTGCACATTGCGTGACTCTTTCATTACATTTTGTGAAATTAGTTAAACGAACAAAAACAACCCAAATGCAATTCACCTGTCACAAACAGACATACAATTTAACATAGTAAAATACTATATCAAAATGAAATACAAATATATAGTATGTATATATATTAATATCTGTTAGGATTTAATTTCTATAGAAAGGATTGCTGGGGCGAAGAGCTAGAGGAGCAACATTATTTAGATAAAAACAAACAAATCAAGTCATGAAATTACAGTAAATAACAAAACAAAGAAGAAAATGTCCCCATTTTGTTTTGAAAAAAAAGCAACACTTTTTTAAAATTTGTTGAAATATTTGTTGGCAAATCACATTGACATGCAGCAGTTTGAACTCTTCTTACACTACAGGCATTAGGAGCTCACTCAAGCACCAGCTCCACAAAAGGAAGGGATCGGTAATTGACCGAAAGCCCAATGGCACTGCATGCAGGGGTGGTTCACTGCTAGCACCACTTTATTTCTGTTGAAAATAAGAGTCTTAATAAACAAGGCCTCGCGCAAAGGCCGTAAGTGTTATGTGGCGATGCCATGCACGTGATGATTGCATGAAGGAACCTGCTCTACTGACTGGCTCCATCCACACACATGCACCACATGTGCCAGTCTCTTCAACATCTGTCTTTCTTGATGTGCACATGCAGATAAAAGACTGTAAAGAAACTATGACACCACCAAGCCCCAGTCTTGGTAAAATCAGATAAAACACACACGTAAGCTCATGATTCTGTCTGAGTCCTTCTGTAGCTTCTGTCAAACCTCACTTCACCAATTTCAGAGCATTGATAGGTAGGTGACACTGTGTGCTAGCTGATACCACATTGTTACATCTTGAAATCTTGATCCACTGGAAGGATGCTGAATTTTATGTTGGTTGGTCTAAGATGCTGATGTTTACACACCCTTGGAAGAGGAGGAATTGTTCTATTTTACAATGTCTGTAACATATGAATAGGTTTGCAAATATTCTTTATACGTTCACTTCTCCTCCTTCACGTGCATCCATCTTTTATCTACTGCACAGCAGCTGGGTATGGGCAGTAGATGAATGTGCTATATACAGCCCACACAACCACACTTAATGGTCTTTTCTACCTCCTCGGTGAAGGAAGTACCATCACTGCATTCAAATGTGTATTTCCGGCGCTTCATCCTCTGACTGGCACAGCAGGCCCCGGAGTCACACACCCCAGAGCACTCGACCCAGGACACCATGCGGGTCGTCTGACAGATGGAGTAACCTCGCTGTACCTGGTAGAAGTCCCGCACAGGTTCTCCTCTGCACTCGGACTCTGAAAAACAGATAAGTGTTTTTACATGATGTTGTTTACATCATGCACAGTTTAGTTGCTTGATGCTACAGAGTAACAGTTGTTGCTGCCAAATGTACAAATGACTGAAGTTAATACTGAGTAACACTTACCTGCGTCACAGAGCTCTCCTGTGTAACCATTCTCACAATGACAGTAGGCATCCCCAGTGTCGGAGATCTGACAGCGACCGTGCTTGCAGGTCAAGTGGCGGCATGGATTAAACAACTCTCCCTGTTGATTACAGAGTGCTCCACGGTACCCCTCGTCACATTCACAACGATATGATTGACTGTCCAGCGATATACATTTTCCATGGACACACCTTGGAGAAAAAAAACAAATGTATATTTAGAGACTAATTGATCCTAAAAGATCTGTCAGAGTACTAAATATTCTTTGCACACATACTTGCTGCCCTGACAGGGGTTGGTTGAAGGCTGGTCACAATGTGGTCCCCTCCAGCCTGGTTGACAGTGACACACCGGCCCATGGAAGCCGTCTGGCTGACAAATGCCATGCACACAGTAGATTTTTTTACAGGGTTCGCAGCCTGGAACAACTCCAGGCTTCATCTGAGTTTTGGTGAAGTCTTGGAGCTCATTATTAATGTACAGGTTCTGGATACATCCATGAAAACTGGTGCCATTTTGTATTTGCCACAGTCGAAAAGCCCCGGAATGAACATCCACAGGCATACCTAGCAAACATGAAACACATTAATGATAATGATCAACAGAAACACTGGTACAGACAAACGGAAAACAGGGGGTTGTAATGATTTATGGGTTATGACAATTCATATATTTTTTTCAAATATGAAGTTCCCATTAATGCAAATATCAGAAAATCAAATCTGCATCTTTTTGTCTAACTATAAAGCATTTACGCATGGCACAATGGGACACATCAGACATGAAAAGAATATCAAAAGGGTGGAAATATTTTACATTACAACAATAATCCAAAGAATTGCATTTTCTTGATTCTATTTTCTTTGATTTGCACTGGTAAAATAACGCATGCACGGAAAAAATATACCTGAACAAGAGATGTAACACTGTGAAAAGTCACTAGAGGGCAGCCTCAATACATAAAAAAAAACCTTTAAACGATACAAAGACATTTTTGGTTCACTGTGCTGAAATGTATTAACAGGGCAGGGGGCAAGGAGGGTGTGAGGTGAAGGTGCATCTTAGGGCTGTGGCAGGTGGAAACAAAGCGAAGGGGAGGGAGTGACAATAGTGTAGTAGTTAAGAGTGCCTGCAGAGGAGGAAGGTGTGTTCTGGAGAGGGCCCCTACCCCCCACATAAAGTGGAGCCTCCCCGTTGAGCGGTCGTGCTGCCCCAAAGCTATCCATTGTGGTTGGGAGACCTCCATCAATGGACAGGTTAACCATCTGGTCAAAGGTCACCAGCTCCACTGTGTGGAATTGGCCATCGTTGATGGTCTCAGTGCTTATGAAAAAAGCAGAATATATGTTGAGCATATAGTAAGACAGAAAAACTATTAAGAAAATAGCAAGGCAGTTCACCTGTAGATGGCATGTCCAGGCTGACTGCCTGGATCATAGCTCACTTTAACATGACCCTGAAAGAGCTCCACAGCAATATGATCATTGTCTCCATTATAAAGCAGGATCCCATTATCCTCAGCTGTGGACACCTGTTGTAAAAAAGACATTTAAACCTGAATATTTTGGAACTATATTAATAAAATATGATATTATATATTTACCTGAAGTGTAATGTTGGCTTGAGGCCAGTTCTGTAGATCAGATAGCAGCAAGTATGAATCTCTATCTACAAAATTAACACTGACAAGCTTTTCACAGCGTGGTCCCCCAAACTCGGGTGGACACTGGCAAAGGGCGTGGCCTCCCTGCTCAATACATGGGGCCTCATTTTGGCAGTCTGCCAGCTCACACAGAGATACCAGTGATGGTGCAATTTCGCACAACTGACCACTACAGTGACAGAGGCAGTATGTCATTGATGAGTAACTTCAGTGTTGATGTAACATAAATGGGTGTAGGTTTACCTGTATCCATCCAAACAGGCACACGAGTATCCATTGAGTTCATCCACACACTGAGCCCCATTCTGACAGCGATGCTCCTCACAGTCATTATAGTCTAAGCTACAGTCATCACCAACATACCCAGGAGCACACACGCACCTGAAAACAATATTAAACATGTAAGCTTTGACCCATAGACATGTGCTACACACTAATACCAGCCTACTCACTTGGGCCCATTTGATGTGATGAGGCAGGTAGACTGGTGCTGGCAGGGGCTTCGTCCTGGGGCGCACACATCCTCAATTTCTTCACACATCTCCCCTGTACACAATCCACAAATTAAAATAAAAAATGTCCAATGGCTGGACAAGTCACAGACAGTAAGCTCTTTCATCACCAACCAGTGTAGTAGGGGGGGCAAAGGCAAGTGTAGTTGTTGACTCCATCAATGCATGTTGCTCCGTTTTCACAGTCATTGTCATCACAGTCGTCAGTGTTGGTTTGGCACCGTGGGCCCTCAAAGCCCAGTGGACACATACAGCTATGAAACACAATAAAAGTAGGGGTGTCAAATTAGTGCATTCATTTAGGTTTTAAATTATTACAGACATATTAATCAAGTTAATTTTTAAATCGCATTAATCTATTTTGAAATCTTTAACTTCATTGTTTCCATATGTGAGTTGCTAAGTGGACATAAGGGTTGTTCCACTTGACAACTTAGCAACAAAAGACTTCCTTAAGTCTTCATTTTTTGCAGTATATTAATATTTCTCATCTGCACCAGCAATGTAATTAATTGAATTGGATAAAAAACAAAACAAAAACACTCAAGTTGAGTGTTTTTCTCAGCAATTTTTGGGTGAGATTAAAAATAGATTAATTTGATTAATTAATTACAGATCATAATTAATTAATCTCTTCAATTTTTTAATCGCTTGACATCACTAAATAAAAGTAAAACATTTTAGGTATAAACTGTACTGTATCTGTTATTCTAGAATTGAGTGAAGCACACTCACCTGTATTTTCCCTCTTCTTCCTTGTTGACTTTACAGGTTCCTCCGTTGGCACAAGGGTTACTAACACAAGCATTCAGAGCTGTTTCACAGTTCTTTCCCTATGATCAAAGTTAGTTAAAGTAAATACATATGCACTAATCAATGAAAATATTGTTTGTTGTGGTTATTTTAATGCTTTAACCTTAAAACCTGGAGGACAGCTGCAACTGTAGATGTCTGCTATGTCAGTCTGGCAGATGCCATGATTCAAACATGGATTGGACAGACATGGATTGCACTTGGCCAGGATGGCAGGGTCCACCTCATCTATGTACAATTGTAAGTGAGTTACAGTGATTAAAATTAGGGGTGTCAAATTAGTGCATTTATTGCCATTAATTAATTACAGGCATATTAATAAAGTACATTTTTTAATCGCATTAATCTATTTTGAAATCTTTAACTTCATTGTTTCCATATGCGAGTTGCAAAGTGGACATAAGGGTTGTTCCACTTGACAACTTCGCAACAAAAGACTTCCTAAAGTCTTCATTTTTTACAATATTTGAATATTACCTATTTGCAACAATAATGTAATTAATTAAATTGGATAAAAACTAAACAAAAACACTTAAGTTGAGTGTTTTTCTCAGCAATTTTTAGATGAGGTTAAAAAATTTGATTAATTAATTACAGATCATAATTAATTAATCTTTTCAGTTTTTTAATTGCTTGACAGCACTAATTAAAATTAAGAACTTAATATAGTTGAATTTTAAGCTTACCACTGCATTCAAACTTTTTAGCGGGTGTAGTCAGGAGCAGTTTGCCTTTCATCTCATTTGGACCAGCACAGCGGGCAATTCCAGGCTCTTTGTAGCCAGTCTTTACCCAGTCAGACAGCCATCGCAGTCGGCAGTCACAGTAAAGGGGGTTGGCACCAATTGCCCTGTAAAACATAAAACAATCGTTAGTTTAAAGTTTACTTAAGTAAACAAACAAAGGAACAATGACAAGTCATAATATTGTCATTGAACTGAACTTTATCTTTTCACATAGGCTAAAGCCAAGCACCAGGATCTTTGCTGCCTTAGAATTGCAATGGACATGGAAAAACAGTTTAAACTTTAATTTAATACGTCTTTATCATACCACCTTGTTATAATATTTTGTAATTATAGCCAAATGTGTGAACAGACGGGAATCTTAACTACTTCTGCCATGGTGGTCATGAATCAATAAAGCTCTGTCCTCTGGCTGGGTGCACAAACATTCTTAAATCGATGCTGTTCCATTACGTTGAAACACAGGCTCATCTTGCAGCCGGTCCAATTCCTGACACTTGACATCTGCTAACATGAAAGCCACTTGACTGTGACTGTGGATCAATGACTTGCCTCTCCTCTTTGTGCCAGACAGACTTAACTTCTGTAGCATTCTCCAATAACTGCTGTGTTTATTTAACTACAGTCAGCCTTCTTGTACCTTCCCCCTTCTCCTCTCACCCTGACATTGATAAGTCTATTGATCTGTGGCTGTAAGTGGAGGAAGTGAATAGCCAGAATGGTAAAGGCACCCCAACACACTTGTGTGTCAGCTTACATGTGCACAAAAGTCTCTGCACAGTAGCATAAAAAGAGCAAACCAAACAGAGCTTCACCTAGGAGCTGCAGTTTCTATAGAACTTCTTTTAGTTATAAACATATAGCCTTAAGCTATGTGCCTTAGGAAAAACCCGAGTATCATAGGAGTCACTAAAAACAAATCAGAATTAAAAAAAAAAAAAAAATTAATAGATGTGTTTACTCACAAGTGGGAAAGGGAACCCACATCATTGAAGATACCTTCAGGAAGTTCAGAAATGTCATTGCCATGAAGTGACCTGAAGGAGAAAATGGAGAGTAATTACTTTAAAACATAATACTGTTTAGTCATGAGAAAAAAAGTGAAAAAAGTGAGTGATAGCTGATGTGTATATACATAAGACATATATATATATTTATTTGAATGATTTATTCCTCATATTTCAGATCATTATTATCTTGCAGTAGAGACACATGATAGTTTTCTTAGGCTAAAAGAAGCCATGTATAAACAAAGCTTGACTGTCTTTGATCTGTGAAACCACCAAGCTGCTGCTTATGCTGACAGCAAACAAAAGATCTCGTTGCTGCTTAAAAAGAAAACACACACACATATTGTAGAGGCTTGTCAACATTTTAGCAGACCAAATAAACTGATGAGTATAAACGTATCTAAACACTAAAACCCATGCACTGGTTTCATGGAGAGTCTGCTCTATGGCTACAACATGTTTGGAAACTTTCTGTCAATGCAACTTTCTGCAAGTCTCTGACTTAAATACTTATATAAATTATACATTGTTTTTTTAGCACTGGTTTTCACATAACATCAATTCCTTCTCACCTAATACCCACCAGGCCAATTAGCAGCTTATTAATCTTTCTGGTGCAACCACAAGAGTCACACACATACAGCAAACCCAGCCACATCTAACAGCTTAGACCGCTGACTTGTTTGAAGCTTTTAGCATTAATGATTCCTCTCAGTTTTACAGATGCGTAAAGTCAAAGGTGGAGGTTTATAAAGCATATAGCAGCAATACAAACTCACTTTCAACCAAAGGTGTGGTAGTTTGTTGTGGTTTGTATGAAGTTTTCAACTTTAAACCATAAAATGTAATGCAATGAATGCTTTATTTTGTACATTTAAAAATGTGTACGGTATATTACTGACAAAGCAATTGTTAAAACATAAAAGTTTCAGTTTCATTTAGACTTTTGTCAAATGAGACCTGTGAGGTGGGGAAGGCTTTTCAACCAGAAAGGTGGCGTGAGTGACTAAGAACAGACATAACTAACATGGCTTCATTAGAGATCAAAGCTATGAGACCAGGCATCAGTGAGGCTACATCAACTAATGGCGACAAGCTTATTCTACCCTAAAAGGCCTCTTGTTCTTTGTGTCTCATAATAATATTTTTATTTGAATCCTGCTGAAGCTTTGTTGTCTGCAGTAAAAAGTGTGCCTGCTATGAGCGCAACGACTGCTAATTCTACCCCCCACACACACGCTAATGTGTGCTGAGCTAGTATATGTAGGCATAAATGTCAAAAGTCACTGGTCTACTAATGCAATGCAAATGGAAGTAAGTATTGTTAAATTACATTAATAAAAACAACACAGTAATAATCTACAGTCGGTTCCAAATCAGTGTAGTGGTTTTGACAAGATTTGATGAAACATATACAATACATTCTATACTTTACTGTCTGTAAGATATCTTGCTAATGACATAACTGAAGACACGAGGTGGGCGGTAGAACTGGTGAACTTCAGGAGTACAACAATAAAACTACAACTTGTTTTATCTCCAAAACAGAAAATAGAGCAGAGGTTGTAGATGTGTTCTTCAGCTGTCATAACTGTTTAGACTACGCATCAAACCTCTGGAGCCAATCAAAGCTTTCCAACAAGTGTGGTGTTTGTTGTTTAGGCAAAATAGAAAATCATCTTTCTTGCTTTGTATGCCATCTTCTTTTAGAACACCGTGATAAAAATAACATCAACGTTATCTACTGAGACATTTACTCTCAAATAAGCAAACAAGGTGAAACACAAGTGTAACTATATCAAGTAAACATCTGAGTGTGGGAGAAATAAAAGAACTTACAGCAGCCGAAGGGAGTGCAGCCCACTGAATGCCATTCTGGGGATACAGCGCAGGGAATTGTAACTCAGGATTCTGTGGTGTAAAAATAAATACATGTGCATATAATTATTTTGTTTGCATTTTAGTGTGACTGAAAAATGTCTCCCATGGTCCATTCAGCAGCCTTACAATGTGGTGAGCTGGCTCATATTGGCAAAGGACGAGTTGGTCAGAGAGTTGATCTTGTTGTTGCTCAGGTCACTAAAGTGAATTAAAAATATTCATTTTACTGTTGAGCTTATAGCAATGAGAAACAATATAAGTTGTCTAAACACTTACACCAGCTGAAGATTCTTAAATGTAGAAAGTTCTTTTGGCAAAACGCTAAACTGGTTTCCATCCAAATAGCTAAAAGAAATAAAAAAAACCAGACAGACAAACAAACAAACAAACTGATCAATTAGTGAGAAAAATAATTAATACAAAAAAATTTTGATGCATGATGCATATCATGCATGTATAAGCTGGGCTGCATTTGGTTTGTTTACAGTGGTGCACTAGCACCAAATTTAGTTGCACTTTTCTTTTTTTTTACATTTTTTGGATATGTTTTTGATTTTTGTGTCAGACATTTTACTTATTTCAGGGCAGTTACAAACCTAACAGTGCTGTGATAATCAAAAAACAAGTGACAGTAAAAGGTTTAAAGAGACACACTGATGAAAACAGATTCTACCAAGAAGAGATCTTAGATAAAAGCTAAGTGCATTTTACACCTAAAGATTTAATTTGGTTGCACAGCACAAAATTTTCAGTCCATTTACGACCAAATTGGTCGCCTTGATAAAGGTATATAATGCTATTATGTTTAGGGACAGTTATTTAGGTTTCACTGGCTATTGTTTTCACCTTGTTTCAAGAGTGGGAAGACCTGAAGGGAATTGAGTTTAAAGGTAATGATAGGTAATGATGATGCAGACGGGGACTTGAGATAATAATGGACTAGCTGACAGCAGATGACAAGATGAAAGTACAGGACTGAGAAGCACACCTGGTCAGACCTGCTGCTACAATGAAAGGCCTTAGGTTCACGCAACATGGGCGTGTAGAAGAAAGTATTGGACCTATTCTGCTCCCTGCTCTTTGCATTGAAAACTGCTCATTAAAGTATCCTCTCGCTCTCTGTGCTCCTGTGGACAGCCTTTGGCCCCACACAACTATGCACAAACACAAGGGCCCTGGCTCTCACTGTGAGTATGACATCAGAGCTGGTCCCCAGGGTCCATGTCTGTAGGAGGAACTGCAAACTTTATGGATGTGTCCTTTTACCTCAAATGAGGACATGAAATATTTTTTTTATTTTTTTCATTGTTGGTATTATTTTTGAATTACAGGGTGGATAGATGTACATACAGTAATTTTACTCACAGTTCTGTCACATTTCTCGGAATGCCTTTGGGAAGAGTATGGAGGTGCTTGTTACTACAGCGAACAACTGTCTCCACACAAGTGCATTCGCTGGGACACTGTGGCCTGGGCACGCAGCTCAACTCCTCTTGGCCTAAACAAAATGTGCATGAAAATTTAGTTCAAGATTGTATAAAATGGCACATTTATTAAAACTGGTGAAACTGGTGATTAGGAAAGAAATGTTGATTCAGGTGCAATTAGGTTGACTGATCAATAAGACAAACAGCTCAATAGCCACAGACCACTATTGACGTGAAGCTTAGGAAGTGCTGAGTAGCAATCTATTCAGTAAACAATAGAAAATCACAAGAGCAGTCATTATTTAAGATGATCTCACTTTATGGAAAGGAGTCAATGTGAAAGTGTTTATCAGTAACCACAAGCAATTTAAAGCTATTTCACTGAGAACTTTCTTGAACTGTTTCATTTGAAAGCAATCCTTCAATTGATCCTTCATTATTCATAGCACATGGTGAGCACAGAGCCCAACACACTGACCCTCTTCACAGCGGAAATCAGGCAGAGCCACATCCTGCAGAGGAATCTCTTTGAGAAACGCTGGGCGCTGGCAGCGAGGGTTTCCAGTCACTATTTTCCTGCTTCTGAGCCAATCACCAAGCCAGGCCAGGCGGCAATCACAGTTGAATGAGTTAGCCAAAAGATTGCTGTAAAAAAATAACAGAACCTAGATAGTAAGTGGCTTGGAATAATGATCAGTATTGTCTGTGGTCGCATCTTACAGTGTTGACAATGTCTGCAGAGTGTCAAAGGCACCGGGAGTGATGGTGGTCAGCTGATTGTCATAGAGAGACAGCAGACGAACATTGTGCAATCCAGTGAAGCTGTCATTGTGCACACAGCTGATCTTATTGTTCCTCAGCATTCTAATATGTAGATCAATTAACATTAGCATTAGAGTTACTTCTCAATGTTAAACCCACTTGTCTTTTTACACTTACAGCATACGCAGACCCTCGAGACCCCGGAACATTCCACTACGAACAGAGTCAATCTGATTGGCTGTGAGGTGCAGCTCATTTACAGAAGATGCTCCTTCAAAAGCCCCATCTTCAATCTCAGTGATTTTGTTGTT
This sequence comes from Mugilogobius chulae, assembly GCA_038363315.1. Taxonomy (NCBI): domain Eukaryota; kingdom Metazoa; phylum Chordata; class Actinopteri; order Gobiiformes; family Gobiidae; genus Mugilogobius; species Mugilogobius chulae. Next base: position 50,373,560 of record CM076398.1, on the reverse strand, counting down.
GCTCAGGTTGCTATGAAAGATGACATATCATTAACATAACAACAACAAATATCTATTTTGTTTAAATTTAAACTTACATTTTCTTCAGTTGAGAAAGGTTTTTGAATACTCCAGTTGACTCCAGAACCGTGATTTCATTATTGTTAAGGCGACTGAAAAATCATAAAATTGAGATTAGTACAACAAATGGCTTGGCTCCAGTTAAGCAATTTCCAGTTTTGCAAAAAATATTTTTTGGACTTACAGTTCTGCAGTGGAAGCAGGGATGTGCTCAGGGATCTTGGTGAGCTTCAGATTGGAGCAGTCAACTACATTGGACTCACAACGGCACTTTAGAGGACAAACTGGATCACTGTTACAGGCGTTGTTCAGTCGGGTGTCCTCTGCACCTTTAATAAATAATGAATACATTTTATAGAACCATGTTAATGCAGACAGGCACACCCTTCCCCATGATGCTTCAGTCACGCAGGCCAGTCCATAAAAGCTGACTGAATGTCCTGTTTTAACCTCACCCGAAACACTTTAACCTTAGGAGCCCTAAAGAGTCTTCCTGAGCTCACCAGAGCAGCAAGTCGAATGCCGGGGATGAGTTATTTTAAACAAGTGGGAGCACTGGTCTGTAAAAAACAGTGGCAGAGACAGTGAGATAGGGACACCAAAGAGGATTTGGACAGTCGGCATCAGTGAAGCAGAGAACCTCGGGGAGAGGGAGAGAGAGAGAGAGAGAGAGGGAGCAGAGAGAGAGAGAGAGAGAGAGAGAGAGAGAGAGAGAGAGAGAGAGAGAGAGAGGTAAAGGCAAAATCGAGAATGAAAGTTGGAGAAGTGCAACAGACAGGTGGAGAGAAAAAGACGCCAGCTGACTGGCAGTTAGGAACGGCCAGGGAAAAGAGTCAGACTAAGGCACAACTCCTCTGTCTATTAATAGACATAAAAAAGTTAAAAAGTGTGCTCCCAGTTACATCACAGCTCCTTAATAATGGAGCAGCTTTGGGGGTGGCTTGTGACACTGAGTGGGTGTGTGCATTACGTCAATAACTACACTGCTATTCTTTAAATACTTAGCTTTCTTTTAAGAACACCTTCATTTTGGTTTTCAGTCAGACTGAAAAAGGAGAGAGATTGAGGGATGACAATCTACACTGAAAGACAGTAATATAATCACCATCCTGAACTTCAAATTAGGAGATATCATTTCATTTAATATAATACAATACATAAAGTCTCCTTATACAGACAAATTAAAATTAACATTAATATTTGTTCATGAGGTTATGCAAAGAATGTATTAAGATCAATACAATGCTTGTGTCTTGGGTTTGGTCCTGGTTTTAGTCCAGTTTAGTCTTAGTTTAGTTCAGCTTTAATCCAGGTTTAGTTCTGAGAGTGCACACGGCATCAACTCCTCAGCCCTTTAAGCAAAGGCTTGTGGTCTAATAGGGAAAAAGTAACTGATAGTCTGTAAGTTAACATTTGAGCAATACATTTATTATGAAAAATGCAAAAATACAATTGAATCAAAACTGAATGTTGTTCAACAAAGAAATTAAGAGCTTAGTTGGCATTTTACTTTATCCCATTTTGGCCACTCATGATAAAAAAAGCCTTTTCTACCATAGACAAGAAAAGGACAAGCTTTGATCTCAAAATGTAAAAAAACTGGTGAAACTATAGTCATTGCCTCCATCATAAATGAGTCGTGTCACTTTTACAGAGAGAAAATTGAGACACATGCAGAAAAACACAGCACAAAGCCACAAGGCTTTCCTCTCAGAGGTGCACCATGACTCATCACTGTAGTCACTGAATCTCCCTGCAGCGCATTTATTGTGCATTCATTATGACATTAATGACTTCTCTGTCTAATGTAGAATTATTTGCATCATTCTTTCTTTTCATCTTAAAAAATATGAATACTAAAGATCTGCTGAAATGAATCTGTATGCTAAAGACTTTTTTTGCCTCTGAAAATACAAACACATTTTGCATATGAGTATCTCTGTCTTCTCATGGACTTCATCTGTGCTGAGTGCCAGTCTGTGGTATTGCCAAAGCAAAGAGCAGCTTCCTCTGGACATAATCTGGTGGGACGGCTTACAAAAAGCAAAAAGGACAGACTTGCTTGCTCTAAGCACAAACTGTTCCTTAAAGTAGGGGGAAACATTTTTTTTTTTTTTTGTTACGAACTAGTAAAACTTTGTGCTTTCTACTAGAAAGTATATGATAAATGCGTGCATCACTTTGTGAAAAAAGGAGACCTCTGATTTCTGTATTAAATAATGAAGAATTTTAGTTCTAATCAGGAGCCAAATGCTGTCACAACAAAGTGAAACTCTTCAGTTTCATTTTGTTGTTTGCAAAAAGTGTTTTTTAAGCCACAATTTGCCAGAATACATGTTGATATTAACCATGTGTCGAAGGATTTAAGAGAAGCAACTGAATTTCTGAAAATACTTTACATGTTCCGTGAAAAAAAAACAAAAAAAAACGAATGAACGAATGGAGTCTGTTTGCAAGCCACTTACCAGGGATTGTGTACTGCTCTTTGGCTGTGATGGAGAAAAAAAAGAGGGTTGAATGTCAGTGAACAATGGCATAGCAGCAATGTTGCTATGCTTTAGGAATGCCATATATAGTAAATATATATGGCACACAATGCGTACAACATTTTCAAACAGAGCAGCCAAGAGCAGACTTTGTGTTTTGGTGGTAAAAACATGAAATGATACATTTACAAATTCAGAAGGAAAAGACAGCAACTACTGTGAAAGCACGGTCATAATTTCAGACAATAAAGAGTCAGAGGTGCAGATAAGAAGAAGGAGGCGAATGTCAGAAAAGGGAGACTGATTGAAGGCAAACAAATTAATGCTGGGCACATGTAGAAACTTTAGAGCCGGATCAGGTGGTTATGTCAGCTTATTGTGGTCTGAATGTGAAACTGGACACACTTTGTGATGATGTGAAGTGAAATGAGGAAACGACTAACAGCTGTTTAGTAACAGTGGCCAGCAATTAAATGAAAATGCCAAAATCAGAAAGATAGAAAACAAAGGAAACCCCAGCTGAAAATACAGTAAGTGCACTTTAAAAAGGTGAAGCACAGGTCTGTCAAAAGGCCTACCTGAGCAGCGGAATTTCTTGCTCTTAATTTGTCCAATTCGTTTGTTAGCAAGGCGACGAGGGCTGGCACAGCGTGCACCACTCGTCTCGATGGGGTTTGTGCGAAGGTAGTCGGCAAGCCACTTGAGGTTACAATCACAAATAAATGGGTTCTGGGCCAGGTGGCTACAGAAAGGGATTAAAAATATTATATATTACAGTCAGTGGAGAAAAATTATTAATTAGGAGCTATTCAATGAAAATTCATGCCATCAATTTTTGAGATACTATATATGTATGTACTGGGTATGTGTAATATCAATAGCTTTGGTTCTAGTTCACTGGCTTCTGTTCAGTGATGTCAGAAGGAATGGTAACTGTAACAGTTCATGTTTTAAGTGTGTGTGTGCGACTTACAGAGTCTGTATAGCTCTTAGTGAAGTGAAGGTGCCCTTGGCAAGGCTTTGAATCTTGTTGTCATACAACGACAGCAGTGAGAGATTCTGCAGGTCCTGGAAGGTGTTGGCACGTACACAGTGAATCTTATTGGCATTCAGCAACCTGGGAAAAATCAGGGAAGAAGAGGAGTAGGGCAGTGGAAGGAGGCACCTGTCACCGTTTGCTTAAACAGTCATTCATTATGCATTCTACTGTATCTAGAAAACTATGCACAGATACTAAGTTTATCTGAAGGTTATGTCTCGTACAGGGAGTGGGTGTAAAGGTTTGTAGGTACTGGGTCTGCACAGTATAAGCACAAAGTGAGTGGTCTACTTACAGCAGTTGAAGGGCATACAAGCCGTCAAACACTCCCTTGGGCAGGTCTGTAATTTTATTTCCATACAGCACACTAGAAAATTACAAAACATACGTCATTTACATCAAGTCTACAAACACCCAGAAAATACTTGTTTACACAAGCTGCACTGCAGAAACTCACAGAGAATTGAGTGAGCGCAGGCCCTGGAAGGCATCAGGAGCAATCTCTGAAATCTGGTTGTTGCTTAGGTCTCTGTTTGAGAGAAAGAAAAGAAGAACTACTAGACAGACAAAAGAAACAGACACACTGAGTAAACATTACATGTGCTTTTTTTTTTTTCTTTCCAAATGGGTAAATGGAGCAGAGCAATCACAGAGTGTGTTTATGTGCTGGTAAATGCTAGGACATGGTACAGAAACTGAGAAAGAAGGATAAAGAAAAGTAAGTATGTGGACTGATATCTAAGCAACTGAATTCTACATGATTTTCTATCAAGTTGTATTTTCTCATTTGAGGGTAACTGTAGAGCAAAAAGCCATTTACCTTCCTACATGACCATATTTTTTCTAGAAAGTACTAAAAACATGTGTCTCTAGAAACTCTATTCAGGCCCCAATGTTCAAGGCTCATGTGAAGGTCATTCAAACTAGGCCATAATCAGAGTGCGCCGGACATGAGGGCTCTCACAAAAATCACTGCAGAGGTGACCTGACTGACCACTCCTTCATATCGTGATTCAAATATTGATTAAGGTACTTTTCAGAGTCATGACAGTAGTACCTCATGTGCTCTATAAATCTTTTTACATTTTGACAGCAGCCGCAAGAGCAGCTGAAACAACACTAATAGTTGAATTTTGCTGTTAAATGTAGAATCAATGCAACTGTAGCAGGTCAGGGAGCAGTATGAGCAAATTTTATGAAAAACATACGGCCTAGTGATTTTTAAAAAATATTGCTCAAGTATAATTGTCTGCTTTGCATTTACAAGTTTTACAATCTACAATCAATGCATACACACACACATCAAAAAATGTATATGAAGGTGCAAGGTTAAGGTTGAATTTGGAAAAAAAACTTAGGATAGTTGTCTGGTGTCACTTGGGATTTCAAAAGCTCTTAGCCAAACCATTAAATTGCCACATCAATGCTAAGAAAACAAAATAGGTTCTTATTTATCTTCTAGAATGATTTTTTTTTTTTGCTGTCTTTTGAAACAGGTAAATCTGCAATTTTTTTGCCTCATGTCAATAAGAGTTTTTTGCTTGTTTGCAAAAAAGAGAGGCTTTGTTGTGTGTAAATTGTAAAGCATGTGTACTACTTTTGGGGCCTGATTTATCAAGCCAGGTGCTAGATTGCGGGTGCAAAGTAAAAAAAAAAATCATGTTATTTGCAAGCAATTTATGCAAACTTTAATATTGTAATAAGTACATATAACATATTACATAAAACAGATATGCACCACCTCAAATTCTGCATTTTTAGTAGAGTCTGTGTGAAAGAAAAAATGTCAGCTAAGTTTTTGCTCCCCTAACCTGTTTGCACATGAGCTAATGCTAGATAAATCTGGCCCTATGTGTACAGCTTGGACTTTGAGATAACAGCATGTTACTGTGAACTTCTGGAGAGCTTCATCTCTGCCACAGGTTACATTTGGCTGAAGAAGGTTCAGCGCACAGACACGGTGAACATTTGGACTATTGCCTAGGAAAAAAACAGTGCACCTAACAAAAACGGTGGCTATCACCATTTCCAAAAAACAACTTTATTTTTTGCAAGAAAGACAAACGTTTTTTTTTTCTTTCACCAGATGCCTTGTTTGCCTTCTTTAGCCCTGAGGTAGCAGGTCACTGTACTTACATCCTACGCAGCTTCTTGTATGGAGAGAAGGCTCCGGGAGGAATGGACTTGATCCCATTCTGCTCCAGACGTCTGGAGGAAACAGAGGAGAAAAGCCAATATTATCAGTAAAACAAACAATAGATGTTTCTATAGCAACTCCTCACACTCCTGACCTTTGGCCTTTGCTGATTGGCCTGATTATATTACGAAGATCTATTCCAGAGCTGCAATCCATATTGGAGTCATAACATCCTCAAAAGCAATAAACAGTGCAGTGCTTAAGTGCTGTGAAAAAAAAAAAAAAAAAGACTGCCTTTGGGTGGTTGGATGTTTTAAGACTATCTCTGCAGAACAATATTTTAGTTTCTCATATTTTTACAATCAAAACTCTTTAATGCCAAAGCATTTACCAAACTTTTAATATAAAATAAACTTCTTGGGTTTACGTTTTGCCACTAAAGCAAGGAGCACAAGTTGATGAGAAAAAGGCCTTCAGTGCAGACATACACAAATATACATTTGTTCATTTGGGACAGAGCAGTCCTGAAGTGTAATCAGCTTCATATGGTTGTAGGGAAACAGACGTCTAAAGCCCATTAGTGCTAGCATGCCTGAGTGTACGTAAGTGTGTTGGCTGCTACTTGGGATGGATTTCAGGCCAGAACAATTCCCTGGTGAACCTGGCAAAGGGCTGTTTATCTGCAGGTCAGTTCACAGCTTTTAAAACTGTCCTTAACAAGGTTTAGCGGGGCCCAGAGGGAGCCAGCTGCAGCCTTGTCCTTTGGCCCTGGAATGGCAGAAACCATCTTAAGAACTAGATCATGTCTGATGGGCTGGTTTTGGGCAGGGGTCAGTGGTTAGAGCTAAGCTATTGGGATTTAAACACTATGTAACACAAAAATATGTTACATGCATTCCTTTGCAGAAGACAAAAACTCCCATAATTAGTGCTTGGGCCTGTTTCTGCTTAAATTTAGGATAATAGTGAATACCAAAGCTCAAATTCATAGAGATAAATGTTTTGTTAAGCACAAACCACAACCACTTCACATTTTCAACTTGACAAAATCATCTTTAAATTACTCTTCTTCACAAGCAGTGTTCTTCATCTGTAAGTGGCTTCATTTGACATTCTCAGGATAGCAATGATTCCAGACCACAGATTCTTGTGGTGGCCATGCTTCTACTCCGTCTGTTTCCGTCCGGCTGTGTGTGGATTTACAGTGGACTGACAGCTCTGTGGTTCCATTGCCCTCACCATGAGGCAGAAGAGAGGGCCAAGTGGCTTTAGCGCCTTCTCTCATCAACCAGTCTGGCTGACTGGTCCAAACCAGTCTGGCAGTCTGCGCTCTTGAATCCACTCTCCTCTGTACAGTACAACTTAAGGTACTTCAGCCAGTGTGGGTCAGACCTGTCACTGCTTATGCATTTTTTATTTATTTATTTTTTTCAAGAAGAGCGTTCTTGAAATGTTTATTTTTATTAAGCAAAATATTCTATTTTAGACAGTTCTCAAAATGTTTCATTTTTATTATCCAAATTGTACTCACAAACTAGAACTTCAACATGATTGAAAAAGTACTAAGTACATATGCCATTTACTTTTTAATTTGTAAATGAAATATTAAAGTCATAATTCACATTCAAATTCTCCTCATGCCTTCTCCAAACTAAAACAACTTTTGAAAACACCATCAACTGATTAACTTTAGCCTTAGAACCTTAGCCTGCTAGTTCCTCAAATGTTGTCTGTTAAATAAGAAAGAATCTGTGAACGTTGCCCTGGACTGCAAGATCAATGTTTCTAATCCAATTTTATCCAACCAAACATTTCTCTGTGTGTCTATGTAACTATACATTTCTCTATGTGTCTGTGTGCTGGTGTTTGTATCCGCTCAATCAATGTTCTTCATCCTTTTCATTAGTGCTTGAGCATGGTTTTCATTACGGGGAAACACATTATGCCTTAGGGTATTAACCACGCATGTGTGTGTGTGTGTGTGTGTGTGCGTCACAAATAGATGGCAGGACCGCAGCGGCGGATGAAAGGCAAGGAGACTTTTATGGCATAGTTCAGTTATTGCAGATGGAGACTTTGGTGCATAATAATGTGTTGTGGTTGTGTTTGGGTTAACTGGGCCTGGTCTCACAACAGAGAGTACAGAAAGCAGCTCACATCCCGCCAGCTATAAACACAGTGGTATTCATTAGGAGCGAACAGGGCACTGAGGTTGCAGCTCTCTGATTTGTACATAACGAGAGCCGGATGTGTGCATTTGTGTGTATGTGTTTGTGATCTCATTACCAAGATATTGCACTGGCATTCATGCCCAGCAGTTCAACTCTTTATCTTTGCAATTGATTTTCTAATGACCTCCAAGAGATTAGACCAACTACACTTAATTATGAAGTGATATGCATTAAAATTCAAGCCTGTGGTCAGAAAGTCAATCTAAGCAGAGGATACATTGTTAAAACAGCCTTGTGCTGCAGGATTCATGGCTGGAAAACAAGTTTTCTGTTGAAAATCATCCCAAAAAACTTCAATATCAAAAATTGTGAACATAGTAAAAAACAGATATTAACTTTTAATTATATAGGTATAAAACTAGTGCGCATATGGTTTGTACTCTTTACCTATTAAACAGAGTCCAAACAGGAGATTTAGCACAGCAGCTGAAATGGGTCAGGGTTAGAGGAACAAGTGATCTGTGACTTCCTTGAAGCTAATTTATATACAGCCCAAGAGAAGGTGCAGACATGGAAATCAACTGCTTTCAGACTCATGTGGAAGTATCCTCAATTCATGACTGAAACCTTTTTTTTACTCTGTGCTGCCGACTATAAATCCTGTTATTAGCCTTCAGTCACTGTAAACCATATAAACAAGAAAAAAATATGTTGCTAGAGAAAATACAGGGTTGCCATGCACTGCCTGATAGATGCGTATATGAGCTTACATTTCAGCCATAGTTTCTGGCAGATTTGCAGGGATGGCTGTTAAACCTTTTCCCCGGCAGTCCACTATGTTGTTGCTGCATGTGCACATTGCAGGACAGGATCCTCCCCCAATGCTGCATGGTGGAGGGCTCGCAGACTCTTGGTGACCTGGCAAGGAGAAACAGGACCATTTATTATTCCACTTTTCTTGTTAAAAACTTTTTCTTCCATCTCAATGTTAAAAGATAATCTTTGACATTAAAAGTAGGGAAAGATTCTGCTCTTCACTGTGAGGCAAAGTCATACACACTCGAAAATCTGTCACAAAGAAACTGGGTTACCTATCAAAAGCGTGTGGCTTTATTGAGAAAGGAAGAAAGACATGAATAATAGAGTTGGAGCGCCCCAATAACATTCATTGATCTCTTGTTTCAGATAGTGCATTCTCTGAGGTACGTCTTTCTGCACATTCAGCTCCATAACCCCCCATCTCTGCACCTCAATACGTTTTCAAACAATACAACTTTTTCTATTTGCATATAAAGCGCACAAGGCAAGGCAGCTTCATTTCTCCACATAGCTGTTCAAAATGCTCTGCCACTGCTGGTGCCATTCCCAATGTGGACTCAATTTGCATGCCTAACTAATACAAATGACAAACAATAAGATTATAATACATAAGAATTATCATCATGTTTCCAACCAAATGAACAGCAAAAAGTGTAAATAGTAGCACAGGTCACTTACATACAGTATAAGAAAGAAAAAAAAAAAAAAAAAAAAAAAAAAAAAATATATATATATATATATATATATATATATATATATATATATATAATATATATATTTTTTTTTTTTTTTTTTTTTTTTTTTTTTTTTTTTGAGAGAGAATGGATAAGGTCATGCTGCTTTTTTTTGCAATATAGTCACTAGGTGCTTGTGATTTGTGATTTGAGGTCTTATGATGTGCAATGGCAGAGCTCTGACAGATCTGGGATCAGGTGTAGGCCAAAGCAAAGCTCCATTCTGATCTAACATGGCATCTTTGACAGGTCTGGGATCAGGGAGAGTGCAATGCACAGCTGGAGCAGGCTTAACAATGACAGCTGTCTGACAGGGAGTGTCAGAGGGAAGTGTTTGAAATCTCTATGCTCTTCCCCATTACCCTCCTCTACTGCACATTTACCTTGTTTCAAGGTTTCTTTTTTTATGTCTCCATCAGTTTTTGCAAGTCCACCAAAATATTTTTTTTTATATGTTATAACTTTAATTTGACAAGTATAACACTTAAAACATTATGTTATTTTGATAATGTTTTTATATATATACTGTAGTACAGTATATACAGTATATATATATATATATATATATATATATATATATATATATATATATATATATATATATATATATATATATATATATATATATATATATATATATATATATTGTTTTAAAACAGCAAATCAAATAATGCATATTTTGTTTATTCAGAGTAAAAATGTGAAAAGAAGGACCATGTGGACCTACTGGCCCAGGACACGATGAGAGAGAGAACTTTTCTCCGGAGCCGGACTGCAGGTACAGACTGTTGAAATAAAAATAATAATAATTTGGTTTGCACTTTTAAAACAAATAAGGACTCGTAATTTGATTTTTTTTTTTTTTTTTTTACTGAAATACCAATTACCCAGTATACGGATCATTAAGCGAGAACAGAATGATGTAATACTCCAAACATGCATTATTTAAATGTTTTCAATAGTTGAACAGTAATGTCATTCCACATCCCACAAATGTGGCCTGAACAGAACACACCAGTGAACATCTAAACCTGTGTTTGTAAGTGTAAGCCCATTTCCAATAAAGCTTCCACTGGGAGTTCAACATCTGTTCAGTTTGTTCTCTTGTGCACTAAAATAAGAGCCGTATTGATCTTTTCACTGATTCTACTAGATTTAGTTGGTTTAGAATGTGTATGCTATTGTTAATTACACTGTAATTTTGGATTTTGAACATTTCAAATTTCAACCCTGAGCCACACATCTTAACAAAACAATCCTTGCAGGTGCTGTGGCGATGCACTGTCCTTGAGGGAAAGGGAGGCTCTCATGGTGTTTTTCTTTGCTCTGCTATGATAAAGCTGGTGCCCACCATGTACACAGGGCTTCTTTACACAAACAAAATCTATGCGAAAAGTGAAGATAGAAACATTGACTCTGATTCTGCAGAAATACAACAGGAGGTCTCAGCTGGAGCTTTCTGGTTTTATAAATGTTTACAGGATTCCCTGGCAACCCTTTTTTGTGCAGACACAGGCAGGCGAGCTGACAGGTGGCTGCCAGGTGAGACTCCTGACAGCATAAAGCAAAGAGGAGCATAGGAAAAGATGAACAATATTTTTACAAAATGACAAAGTATAGTACCTGAGCATGTGAACTCATGCTTTTGTACTTCTGCCACATTCAGGCCTCTGAGCTCTGCAGGTCCAGTGCACTGGGTGAACAGTCCAATGGTGGGTCTCTGTCTGAGCCACTGAGCCAACCAAGCCAAATGACAATCACAGTTGAGATTGTTGGAGTGGAGACGGCTATAACAAATAGAAACAAAGAAAAATACAAACAGTCTGGTGAGAGGTATTGAGAGACCTTCTCAATTCTAATTTGAAGTGTTCATTCTATCATGGCGCTCATCACATTGTGCCCTGAGGCATAACTCTGCCCCTAAATGTGATGAGCCATGGTTGATTGTAAATGGCACATTCTAAAGGCAGAATGCTTAAGAGGCCTTTTCAAAACCCAATACTCCAAACACAGCAGCCCTGGAATGCTGTGCTGGTTCAGAATAACTCATTGTGGTGCAGTGGACCTCTGGAGCATCAACCTCTGTGTTTAGACACTTAGAGCACACAAACAGCTAGGCCCCACGGAGTGCAAGGACACACAAATATGCACCACAAGAACGATGCAGTCGCAGCAGAAAAGGCATAATTGTTTTAATTGCTACATAATTTCAGATTCAGTAATCACACAAAATGTAGAGGACATATGTTGTGCATTAACCTCTGAGGGCTATTTACATCTTATCTAGTTTTCATTTTGTGCGCTTTAGACAAAGAGAATAATGATCCTTGGCATGGCTACAGACTGTGCTTGTGGCACACTCCCAACACCACATGGAAATGCTGGACCTATCTGTAAAATATGGGTTTACTCCATTGTGGGCGCCACATCTGGACAGTAATGTGTTTTGATATGTTTAACAATAAGTCTTGAAAAATGGAGCATTGCGATGGGAAATGTGTGACTTACAAGGTTCTTAGTTTAGGCATGTGGTTAAAGCTGGAGACAGGGATGCTGCTGATGTTGTTGTTGTTTAGGGTCCTGTAAAAAAAAAAAAAAAAAATTGGTTAGTGAAAAAAAAAAGTAGTTTATAAAAACAAGTAATAAATTACTTTCCCCTTCAAAGCCCCCCTCCACTTTTACATCATTTCACCATTTCTCTTTGTGGCATCCCGCTGAGAATATCAAAACACAGATGGAACCTCCACACCTCCTACGCATTCTGACAAGCTACGATGCCAATTCACACACGAGATCACAGGCATCTGCTTTGTGTCATTACACAAACATGCACCTTAAGACCTACTTTACAGCCAGGAATCAAGCTATCGCAATGAAACAAATAAACCTTCAATAATATAGGATCTTGTCTTTAAAACAACAGTCCAAATGAAAAAAAAAAATAACTATGAACTCCCTTCAAGTAAACTACTTTATAACTACTTATCCAGTATACCTCACACAATTAATGCTTGGAATAATTTAGATAGTTGAGAAGGGAGATATTGTGAGATATGCACTATAGAGCACAGCGCAAAAAAATTAATTAAAATGACTTTTTCTTGAATAAATGCAGCATGTTTATTATTTTTCAGGTCTTATATTGTGGCTTAAAACTATGACATAATGATAATCTTGACATTCCTAGTTGAGATCAGTAATACTGTTCAAACCCTAGAAAACAAACACTATATTTCATAAAGGGTGTCCAGTACCACAAAGCTTATTTTTGAAGGTTTTTGTTGATTGTCAGGGGTTTGCCTATAAGGCTGGAGGGGGCGCGGATAAAAGAGAGGGTGGAGTCAATGTGATGAAGGGGAACACTGTCAACTGTGGAGTTAATGGGGCCTGGAATCAAAGATGCAGTCTCCTTATAAAGCCTTATATGGTATTATAATAACACTCAAATTCAGTAGGAAAGCGCAAAAAAAGCAATAACACAACAACACATTATCCTTGTTTATATGAATGGTTGACTGGGATGATAAAGATTGTGATGGTGAAATGCAACACTTACAGCACTTCCAAACCTCTCAGTGCCCGAAATGCTCCATCTTCAATGCAAGCAATGTGATTCTTATCCAGCTGACTACACAGAAAACAAAGAGTCATTGTTATTATTGACAGACAATCTTGACTTCTCCCTGCAGACTGGTTGTAATCATCAGCACAGTAAATACTACACTGATGGACTATGGTAAATCAATATGAAGCTTGTAATCCTGAAGGCAGTTTGTGATTGTTTAGCAGCACCACTCTGCAGCACACTCTGGACAGGATGGAGACAAATCTAGCAGGGAGTGGTTACGCTAGTTTCCTTAGGATAACAAATTAGAGAACAATTATTATCCAAATACATTTTACCTAAAGAATGTATGGAGGATTTTCTAAGAATAGAAAAGTTCTTGAACATGTGTTCCACAAAATAGCTAAACTGCACCTCTTTTATGACTTGAAAGTGCTGCCCCCCCAAAAAAAACAAACTTCAAAATTCATAAAAGACTTTGAAAAAAACAAAACAAAAACAGCCAAATCTTGCTATCAAGAAGAACACCTGGCAACTCTCAGGCTGAGTAAAGTAGGTTGAAAAAAAAAGTCTGTATTTGAACAGATGGATTAAATAGAGAAATGGGAAATCTCCATATGACGATTTAATCAAAAAAGAAGATTGTCACAAGGATGACGATTCACGATTCAATTTTTATCACGATATAGCCCAGCCCTATAAGTAAGTACTGTAAGTAAGTAAGTAAGTAAGTAAGTAAGTAAGTAAGTAAGTAAGTAAGTAGGTAAGTAAGAAAGTAAGAAAGTAAGTAAATAAACACATACATACATACATACATACATGCATGCATACATTAAAAATAAATACATAAATAAAACTCACAGGTTTTTTATGTCTGTTGCTCCTCTGAAGGCTTTTCTGGGAATTGATTGAATCAAATTCTCACTCAGGTCTCTGTAAGAAAAAAATAAGTCACAAAATGTTATTTAATTTGAAGAATGCATCTGTTTTTATTTTCTTACACCTGTTGTGCTTTGTTTGACTTCCCAAAGACAATTATCTTATTATCCTGCTATAAGGTAATAAGATTATTGTTTTGGAATGACACTCAATTCACAATACTAAAAGTTTGATTGGATTAGAAGCTGAGATTGTGGGAGGTCACATCACAACTGTAATTCTGATCTGGGACAAAGAATGCCCTAAAACCCCATGACAGCCCAGTCTTTTCTCATTAATTCTCTGAAGCCACAGTAGTCATGCTTTTCTGGCTGCAAGTTTTGTTCACTGAATTTTAAAGATTTACTGTGGGGTTTGAACTCTTATGGCAGACAGAGTTTTGAATTTAGCAACATTACATTTCTGCATTTACACATCCCTAAAATGGCAAAGGACACATTTCTGTGGGAGACCAGTATTTAACATAGCATGTGGTTGCGGCTGACTGGTATTTTATGCAGAACTTAAGCCTTGTTGGATTTAAGATATTTGACATTTTTTTGATTAGTTTGAAGATTGGAACAAGATATAAAAAAGAGATGAAAATTAATGAATACAGATTCTTGTGAGAGACCAGTAACCACAACCAGTCAAACTGTCCTGCGTTAGAAATGTATGGCTCCAAGCAGTACTTTGCAGCACTGAGGACACAGGCATGAAATAGAGACTAAACAGGCAGTAGCTTTGCAACGCAATTAGGAAGTGATAAAACACAAAAAGGCTGCTCCTTTCCTTTGACAATATTTTTTTAGTTCAAAATCAATGTGTTGGTGAAGTGTTGCAGAATCAGGGCTGAGGCAGTTAGCCATCAGGAGCAAGATCACAGGTCATAATCACCCAGGTTTATTCAGCAGCTCTATTTGAGCTTCGGCAGTGCCCAGTGGCCAGGCTGCCTCCTCTGCTCATTACAGTCCACAACCTCCAGGCTCCTTACACACAGCTGTAATGACCAGGTCAATCCCTCCCCTGTTTGTTTCCTGAACACAGCTTGTCCAAAGCTCATTTCCATTTCAGGTGTGTACGCAAGTGTTCAAAAGACTCTGATCTGGTATAGATTTACCTTAATACACTGCATACCTCAGGTTAGTTCATTAGACAAGCCCACTACCCTTTCCTTTACGTCCATCACAGTTCATTCCCATTGTAGTCTTAATGATGGGGCAGCTGCACACATGGTTTCAGGTACATGGCAGCTAACAAGTCTTCACTAAATATGCTACCCTCACTATCTTTCAGTATGGACTAAGCATGATATAATAGATTCCAAATTACTCTGACAATGAAGCAAACCACTGGTACCCTTGTTTACAAGAATCTCTGCAATGTCTGTATCTACTTCAATTAGCAACAGTATCAGACATAGCTGAAGGCGCCTGAGCTGAAGATAAGCCACGCTCTCAAGGTAATGTCTGGTTCCTGTCTGATTCACATCATTAACCCCTGATCCCTATCTCACTGCATTAATACTGTACACAGCACTCCACATTGTGTGCCTTTTGAAAAACAAGATAACACAAAGCAAACACAGTCTTGAGAAGATTAGCATAGATTCATATCTCAGTGATAACTATATCTAACCTCAAGTATGTTAACAGAAGGACATAAGGACTGTTTTACCTCAGGAACATAAAAAACCCACAATATGTGCAGTGTGTAGCACTCCAATGAAAGCATGCAAAGGGGCACATGCATACACATGCCTATACAATAAGAAACAATCACCTCTTTCACACAGGTTTCATAACCTCTGCCTCCACTGTACGCTGACAACAGCAGCTGACAAAGAGCACCATTAATCAAAAGAAAAGAATACTCTAATACTAGGCTTAGCTAAGGGGAAACACAGGCATTTGAAAATATGCTTTTCACCAGGCAATAAAACCAGTTTTCATTACTGACCCCCCACACTTCATCGCCTCTTTATCAAAACCATTTGTGGCTCTCTCTGGTAAACAAGTGGAGCAATAGTCATAATTCAAAATGAACCACAAACAATTTAATACCAGTACATATCCAAACGTGTTATGTGTTAAATACCTTAAGGAGTACATTTTAATGAGTGAAAACAAACACTTGAAACCATGTTTATGTTTTTATGAGGAAAAAAAATCATTTAGAAATTGAGATGTTTAAACATGGCTAATATGGTGTCTTTCTTCACAGTAAAAGGCAACTCATTAACACAAACGCAACAGCCTTTGTGTGGGACGACAGAAACCATTCTAGGTGAATAAGGCCATAACAGCAGCACTGAGCAGTTGATGCCAATCTTTCACTAACGCAGGAAACTGAAGCTTGGGTAAAACTGTAAAAACACATGACTGAACACTGCATGGACTTTGTGTAAACAAAAGGATTAGGATCCACAAACCAGACTGGTGCTACAGTGTGAGGGTTATTGTGTTGGTACAAGGAAAAACTTTGACTACAATGAAGCTACACAAGCAACAAAATGTCTGTTAAAAAATATGACATAGAAGTTTATTTAAGATTCTTTATGAGCACAATATTGGCTAAAAACACACACCCACACACACCCACACCCCACACACACAAACAACAGCAAAAAACAGTATGTGGGTTGAAAAAAAGCACAACTTAGTGACCAACATAGCTGAGTGACTTGCACTCATTGCTCATGGCAAGAATGGTCTGAGTTTGATTCCTGGGCAGGCAGCATCATGTCTGGGTGGATTTCCTCCAGGCACTTCAGTATAAAATAGCTGATAAATTAGAGCATGCAGGATTAATCCTGGAGTTGAAATTAAAGTTGAAAATAGAACAAAGCACTGAAATTTTATGTAATCAGATTAAGATTCAGGTAAAAAAAAAAAAAGAAAGTAAAATTTGGAGCAAAATTTCAGTTGGCTTCTTCAGTGTTGATGTTGTGTATATAGTAATTTGTTTTATATTTACAAACACATACAGTTCATAAATGATCAAGCAGGATTGCCATCCTTCCAACAGTAGTGCTCATTTATGTATTTAACTATTTAGTGTCATCTCTGTCTGAAAAATGGGTTTGGAAATGCTTTTATTGAGATTTATTGTCCTATCCAATCCAACTTTATTTGTATAGCACATTTTATAAACAAAATAGTTTCCAAAGTGCTGCACATAATAGCAAAATTGTGATTTTGTAAAGCAGTCGGCATCTCTCTCACAACACACACTGTATTTACCTATGGGTCTTCAGCAATAGGACCTGAGTGAGGGGGATTTCATGGATGACTCTTCTCTAATCATACACAGCTTACCAGCCAATGAGAAACATACTGTCGCTCCCAGACGGGAACACTCAACAACCACCAAGAGAAAACACAATCTCAGTAGAACTTATCAAGTCCACATGAGGGCTGACAGACAGATCTCTCTCTCTTCCCCCTCTCTGGAATTACTTATTTTACTGTTGCCCGCGTCTCTTTTTTCTGTAAATGATTCATGATGTCTTTGTGTATATAGAGGCTTTCAAAATCTCATACGTTTGGCGGCGTATCCTCTGCCACCCGTGACGCAAATTAAAGAGTTAAGAAAGTGCTGAAAGAAGAGACGAACATCCATCCCGGGTCCTGCTTCTGCTCCAATTTCTCCCCTGTCGACCCATTTTGTCTGCTTACGTCCAGTCTTTTCTCTGGTGGTCAAGCTGAATGATGGCGCGGTGGTGGAGAGGGGGGCACTGGCATCGATCATGGCGGACACTATCAACTGACAGTGGGGTGTACGATAGCACGGCCCTGCAAGCAAAAGCCTGTTCATCTATCATGCTGTCTACCTGCTGGACAATAGGCAGCCAGGAGGGAGGCAAAACTCACCTCTCAACAGGTCCATTATCACTGCTATTACGGCACAGTTTTAGCCAACAGCAGCAATACCTCAACCAGCAAAGAAAAATACTTCCCATCTCCTCGAATAGCCTGGGACTCATTTGGCTGCTCTAATGGTTTATGGTGGGGTGAGACAAAAGTGCAAAAGCAATTTTGAACAGGCAAAAACACACTTGCACGTACTGTGTGGTCAATCTAAACTGGTTAAAGATGCCTCGTTGTGAATGCAGGCTACCTAAAGTGGAAAGCTGATAGGCCTGGATCGGATGACAAGCTTTCCTGGAAGTCTGTGTCTGAGGTCAGTAGTTATTGAGCCAATTGTGATGACAGATTCACCACACCTAACCACAGGCAAGATCACAGCGCTGTCACTAGACATACAGAAGTCAGAAGCAGTTTCAATCAACAAGTTAAGTGAATGTAGAGTGCTTAACTGTCTCTATGTACAAAACAAGGAGGTGCATGGGTTATTAAGGTCTGGAAGGTATAGGGCCTAGAGGGAAAACTAACTTTACCTGTGCTGTAGCAATCATCAGTTGGTAGGTTTACTCTTGATCTTTCTCTATTACTATCACAGATTGAGTAAACCGTAATATTCAGAAAAATGTCCAGGAGCAACAAAACACGACTGAAGCCTTTAGCTGAGTGTGGGAGATTGAGAAACCTAACAGCCCAGGACAGGGCAGTTAAAGCACAGAACAATGAAAGCTCCAGGCTCTCCTTGCCGGTGTGGCCTATGTACCACTCAGTGTGATGTATGAGACAGGTGTATTGTGCCCGACAAAGAGTCGACAAATCAGCCTGTGCATATATATCACCTTATCTCACAAGGCACAAACACAGAGGTCCTTCCAGGCACAACAAAACCACACTCCCACTCTATTGTCAGGCCCAGTGTAATCAGCAATAAATAAGACTGCTCTGCAGCGCCAGTCTTCTATGGCATTCATAAATTATACGAAAAGCAAAGCAAAGTAAGCACTACTACAATGTGTGCCACTGCTACACCAACAAACATAATTCAGACAGTGTATATATTTATTTAAATGCAATATTACCTAATTTTTTCCTCATTCATGCCTAATCAACAGTCATATTGTTAGGCCTATATACTGTAACTTAAGTAGAAAATGTATATTTTAAGTACAGATCAATCCAAACTTGAAGTGCCACAAACAGCAAAGGTGATGGTTGCTAGGAGACAGAGGTACTCAGTGGAATGGCGTCGGAGCCAGAGGGCCCTGTGTTTAAGGCGGGAGACAAGACAATGGAGCTGGTCCCAGCTGTGTGCGGTGGGTGGGCCTTGTCCTGAGAAAAAGACCTGAACAATAAGCTGGAGTGACTGTTGTGGATGTTTACTCGGTCCTGCCCAGCGTTAAACGCCCTCTCACTTCCCACTGACAGCCCATGTTCAATAGAGGCAGGGCAACAAAAGCAAAAAACAACAACAACAACAAAAACATGCACACGCGGGACACAGCTAACTGAGCATTACAAAATGTATAGTTTTGAGAGTAAATTTTAAATAAACAAAGGAAATCCAAAAAAAACTTGTAATTTACAAAAATGCACCCAATTTACTTAATTTAAATAGCAAGACATTTCAGTAAAAACATTCAGTTTTTTTTTGTACAATAAATCAATCAATATTAGCTTGGAAACAAACCAGCTTGTTTGGAACCCCCAAAAAGTAGTGTGTGTGTATGGGGAGGGGGCTCACATTTGGCCGTAGGCATTCATTAATGGGTAACCAGTGGAGTATTAAGCCAAGCAGAGGCAGATGTGATCTGCAACGCACTGGAGACGAGACAAGCCCTGAGGAGGCGGCTGTTCAGGGTTAATGAAGCCTTGTAGAGGGACAGCCTCAGGCTCATTATATTACACACACGTTTTTGTGCATGCCTAAATTACAAACTTTATATAAAAAGATAAACAAAAAAATACATCATTCAAACATTTAAATTTTTGGGGATGTTCTAAATCGAAATGAAAAAAGAAAGAAAACAACTCATCGTTTGTGTTCATGAGTTATTACATCTCTCATCACACAAAGGCATTAGCAAAAAGACTGATTATTCCCCAGGGTGGGCCTCTGTATGCTGTTACACGCACCAGCGCATGGATGCCAATACAGTTAGCACAGTGTCAAGGCACCAGATGAGGCCAATGCCTTTAGATGAATGACTTGACTATGACAGGCATGATGGATACGAGGGAATGCAGGGCTTTGTGTCAACAGCAATTTCAAGAGCTCAACCAGCGAAAATGTTTTCACAGCATAAATTTAGTGTTGCATTCTTGAAAGCAACTTTTGGTACCTTTCTTGCCAGAGGTTCTGCAAGTGTGCCTATTTGTGTGTATGTTTGTGCACAGAAAGTCCTCATGAAAGAAGCAAAAGGCAGTCTGGCAGTCACCAGTGGATCCACTGCCAGAGCAGGGGGCATGAAATTAAAACAAACCAGCAGCAATCAGGAAAGGACAAGTCAGAGGGATGTGAGAGAGTCCACAGGAGCAAACAAAGGATGAAGATATGCAGACAAAGCAACTTCCCGAAGGATGAACAATCAGAATAGTTGTGGCTTTATCAATACGCATTCTAATTCTAATGTTATTATTACTGCTACATTAACTACACTCAGAAGAATAGAAGTCATGGACTTCAACAAGAAAAGTTGCTCTGACCCAGAGCTTGAAGTCATACATCATCATGTGTGTTGACTCGCCTCACTGCCAGACATGCATTTCGTTTGTGTTTCTTGTGATCGCGATAGATCACCCACTGGTCTTGGCCTAATCAACACAGAGACCACAGATTGGAAACCAACACACATTCACTTAATGCACACACAGGCAAACCCTCAATTTCTACCTCTGACCTTTGGAGTGAACTGGAGGCCCCAGGAGGCAGTGATGGATTTACCAGGCCCAGAGCCAGTGTGTACTTTGGTATGGTTACATGACAATGTTACATCCTCCAGTTCAGTCTTATATTTTTTTACTTCTCCACATTTTATGATGTTTTGTATGGTATCCCCATTAGATGCATCCAATGTTTACAAAGAAAATACACAGGCTGCTGCACATGTCTGTCTCTACCCTGGAGGTTAAATGTCACCCTGGGAATGACCCCTGACCCCTCCTCTGTGATTCAGACTTGGAGCGCCTGGAGCGTGACCAATCCATTAGATCGCTCGGACAAGGATGAGGGTGACATCTGAACCTGGAGAAGCACAAGTGCAGAGGACACCCAGCACAGGATGAATCTGACTATGAATCTGCCATAGATTGCTACGTTGTATGAAAAATAAAAAGGAATGAATGTATACGATTTAATAAAGGTGATAATATACTGTGAGCATCACCAATTAAATATTTAGTGATTGTTTATTACTTTTTCAGAGGGGCTTCATTTAGCATTGGCTTGTAGAATCTAGTTAGATGCTTTGCAATAAAACTACAGTGTGGTGAGTGAGATGGTGCAGATGCCTCACTTGAAAGGACAGAAAAGGAAATAATGAAGCGATAGAGCTGTGTGAGGAGGAAGGAAGAGATTAGAAAAGAAAAGAAGGAGGATGGGACTTCAAGGATGAGTGAGTGAGAGTGACAGCCTGATCTGGAAGGTCTTTGTCTGCCCAGACAAATATTTACTCTGGGACTTTGCATTTTCTTTCAATCTCTTTGTCGTGGACAAAGATGAATAATAAGGCACAAAACCAAGAGTTCACAGAGCTTGCCTTGTTTGTTTGTT
The DNA here is from genome assembly GCA_038363315.1 of Mugilogobius chulae. Lineage (NCBI taxonomy): Eukaryota > Metazoa > Chordata > Actinopteri > Gobiiformes > Gobiidae > Mugilogobius > Mugilogobius chulae. Next base: position 50,351,999 of record CM076398.1, on the reverse strand, counting down.
TGAGATGGTAAATGAGATGGTTACAAAATACATATGCTGGCAAAACATAACTCTGTGCATTTACTTATGCATGCACTATGCATGTTGTAAAGGTAACAAGAAGCATGGAGAGATCTAAACTTCTTCTATGATGTGTGAAGATCCGGTGGTGATGGCATACCCCCTCCTCTGCACTCTTCGACCCAGGGAGCCAAGGCTTATATCAGTCGGGTGTCTGCCTGAAGGCCAGCCTCACAGCAGGCCAGTCATAACGGGCCACTTTGATGTCTTTGTGGAGAGGCTCTGTGCCTCATGTCCACGCTCATTAACTCTGTCAATGACAGATCAATGTGAGACTGCAGAATGCTGCATTGACTCAAAATTACCATCCATTTGTGCTGAGACCTTTATCAGCCTGTATAGGAGACAATGAACAAGGCAAAGAAAGATGGCTCCACGCTTTATGTAAAATCATGACTTTATCCTTTTAGGCCATAAGATTTTGCACCTCCCATTAAAGTCCCAGAGAGCAGTTTTAATGACCAAAATTACCTTTCTTAACACCTTTCTGTCAGTCAGACAGAGGCAGTCAGCCATGAAGGAGTCCAGACCTGTCTCTAAGAAGATGACCCACATAAAGAAAGCATTTAGCACCTTCAAACTGCTTCCACTTTAGGCTACGAAATTAACAAGAGACCTTTTTTTTCTTTGAAGAATGCTTAAAGGTGCACTTTGTAACTTTTTAGCCAAAACTAAACTAGAATAAAAGAATGTTTTTGTCATTTCAAATCTTTATTGGATTAAAACAACAATACAAATCTGTGTCTTTACTTTGAGCGAGCTGGCATGACCACAACATGGAGGGTCTCCTCTTGCATGGTCTGGAGTTGTTTTTAGTTGTATTTTTTCACATTGTTGCATAAAACACATTTATTCTAAGCTAGAATGTTTCAAAGTATTCTGTAAAAAGGATTTCTACAAATGCAAATACCTAGAACTGATATCACTGCTAAGCACATCTCTAACCAAAAGCATTACCGAAAACATCTATATAGACCTCTGACAGACTTCCACTGTATACAAAGATCAGCTGAATGTAAATATTTGAAAAGCTTGTCTTTGGTTAAACACAGAAAATTCTTCTGTCATCTCCAGGACCATCAGCCCACTGCCAGGCTCCTGTTCTTCCTTCCTCCGGTCTGACCTTTGCTACAGTTGCCTGGATATGGGCTATTGTAAAAATCCACCAAAAACAAAGAAAGTGTGGGAACCCTCTGCTGAACAACTGCTTGAACAACTATGAATCCCTCTCCACCCGCTAACACCTCCGCTGTCTCGCTCATGGCTCAGTTCAAATGGTGCTGCTTCATTTAGCACCGAGAGAAAGTAAAATGTCAAGCTTTGTCTGAGATTCCAGAGTCTCTTGAGGAGAAGGTGGTCGATCCTAGGAGAAGTAATGATATGTTAGGACAGCCCGCACAGCAAACACAGGAACCGTGAGTCAGCGCTGCACTCTGTTTGGTAACAAAAGTTCTGTTTTGTGTCAAGCCTGGGCCTGTGAGAATATCAAGCCTAAATCCTCTCTGTGCCTGAATCCTTCCTCTCACTAGAATTGGCCTAAACTCTGCCTTTATTTCTTTTGTTTGTTTTACTAAACTCTCTAATGCTCTCCAACCTTCCACACAAGCTAAATGTTTATATACTTGCGTTTGCATGTTTGCTTTGGCCTTTCTAGAAAAGCTTACCGTCCTGTCACTATATCAGCATGGACACTAAACAGATTCCACACTGAAACCAGAAGTTTTAAACACACAAGAATTCAACAACTGATATGTTGTACATAGATTTAAAAATACACTGGTACTGCTTTATTAGAGTTGGCAACACTGTCACACCTCAAAATACATATTGTATGTCCCTAATAACTAGAATATAGCTAACTATAATAACAATAACTTAATGGTCATTTAGGATTACTTGCAAAATGACACTGACATAGTGCAAGAATGTGTTGAAAAGGGAAACGCAGTGGTTTGAGCAGGAATTTAACAGAAAGTTTTCTGTGGCCATCACAGAGAGAGCAAGGGCTGGCGGGGATTTCTAGTCCACAGTTGTGACTTCAGTCCCTTTGTTCTAAAGTTTACGGGAGTAATTTTGTCTCTAAGAGCAGAAAAATACAATTTTTTTTAAATTGTTTTGCCGTTTTGTCTGCATCTAGGAGCATGCCCAATAGATCTATGCTCATAAAAAACAATACAGCATCTTAGTGTGCCATGGTTTTAAAATTCTGAAGATATTGCTTTTATAATCAGACTGTTCATTCTCCAGCATAAAAAAACAGATATCAGCCATTGTCTTTGCCAATAGAATGAATCAATGTTTTAATTTTCACACGTTTGTTTTCTCACTACTCTTTGACATCGCCCAATGCAGATAACATGTGCTTCTGTTTATGTTTACCCTCATGCTGTCCTGATGCACAATTCCAAAATTTGAAATAAAAGCTATCATCCTTCTCAGTCACTGTGTCATGAAGAAGCTGCTTAATTACTTTAAATGTCATGTTGCAGGACTTCTGCTGTCAATCAGCTGCTCTGTTTACAGCAATGAATGCTTTAAAAAAAATCTGAGAAGTAGTTTCTTGTTTACACCTGCCTAACCCTCGTGTCACAGCTTCACAAACATAGAATTATCTACCACACCAGGAAGTAAAAGCATAAATCAGGTACAATTTAGGTTTCATTCATTAAGAAAGCATGTGTTATGTGTGAGGACCCAGTCATAGCACACACATCACTGACATAAGTGACCCAAACGGTGGATCCAGGCTAATGGAGACATGGCTAATGCATACAAGCGGCAGAATTAGAAGTACAATTAGAGTACTGGTTATGCAATTTATGAAAGTCAATCCTTTGAGGAGAAATAATGTGCTTGATGAAAATTCAGCTTAAATCAAACTTTGCCAGAATTTTGGAATGTCTGCAAATAGTGACGAATAAGGAATCTAAATGTAGTTTTGACATGACTGAGAGAGGAGTTGTAATCGAGATCTTTTTATGAAGCTGTGATGGTCTACAGAGAACTGCTCTCATTTCAAGCATAATTTATTTATGTGCCCCTTGTGAGACAGGCTACACAGAGTGACAGACATTTAGTAGTGTACACCAACACACAAGCAGGCAACCCCATTCTCTCAACCAACACCCCACTTCTTTCATCTTTCAAATCGATTGTGTTTTGTCACCCAGCACTGCTGTTTGTGCAATATTCATCAGCTCATCTCACACTCTATGAATTTTTATAAACTCTGCTGAGCACTGATTGGTAAATGAAAAACACAACACACACTAACTACCTAATTACCAACCCTTGGACTGGACTATGTTTTGTACTGTTGGAATCTAACAGTGATTTATGAAGGGGAGTCACTCTACACCATAGTAGACCGCAACACAGAGCAAGGTTACAGGCCTAAATGGGGGCATACAGAAAGGAAACTGCACCAAACAAAGTCGCTCTGACAGCAGTGGTCCGGGTCAGCACCACATCAACACACTCCAACAAATCTATTCAGCCAGTCTCATAAAAATGCTTCCCTGCTTTCAATAACTTATTCTCATGAATGCCAGGAATATGATTCCCGACTCAATGATCCTTTAACAACTCTTCCAGGAACTGCCAGAGGTCTAACAAAAACACTTGTCCTTGTATTATGAGAATGCTAAGTTGCATGTTGTTATTTTCTAATGCTTTAGAGAGCAACTATAATAAAACAAGATGCACCCCACCTTTTACCACAGACATGTCCTGCTCAGTGCCTGTTTGTGTGGGCATGTTGAAGATATTTAAATGGGCTATCAGTTACAACTAGGGAGAGGACATCGCATTCCTAGTGACTCATTCCTAGTGCTTCTGTTGTACGGGGCATATAGAACAGAAGAAAAAAAAAGGGCAAATATAACAGCAGGAACATTCTCTCTGTTTTTCTGTAACAATAACAATTATCATATATATATATATATATATATATATATATGTATATATATATATATATATATATATATATATATATATATATATATATATATAGTACTGTATATATTTTATATGTGCAGAACAATTATAATTATGTAAAAACATCAAAGGCACACCACTGTGTTTACAGGCAATGTATACAACTTTACCTTGTATTTTGAAAAGAAAAAAATAAAGATAAAAAAAAAAAAAGAAGAAGAAGTATTGTGCAGAACAGCTGGACTTGCGAATGCCATGGCAGGATTCCTCAAGTCCCCGAGCCGTAGCCAGCTTGGCATTCACAGATAGGAATTCAGTTTAACAGTGGACAAAGAGGCTGTACTCCGGTGGCTGCTTAATTGAATGGGCAGTACATGCAGCAGAGGACATAGTGACGAAGTGGCAGAGGAAGAGCAGGTGTGAGGTGCCTCAAACCCCATTGACCACTAATAGCCCCTCTTTCATTCAGCTGTGTGTAATTGCTGCTACAGTGCCTGCGCTTGTTTCCATTTAGTGTGATACTCTGCCTCTTGTGTCCCTCATGAATTATGTTTTCTGGGACCCCTCCAGCCCCTCCCCTTGTTGACTGACAGCTCAACTGCCTCCTGGCCCAGGCTGGCTTGGAGCAGAGGAGTGGGTGACTGAATAGACCAAAAAATAGTGAAGGAGGGGCGGGCACACCCAGGCCTATTGAAAAAGCGCTGTCACGCCTGACCCTTAACCAAACACACACACACGTATTGATAGCTAACAATCCAGTGTGCAAGCCAATGTAGTCACACACCTTCACGTCACCTCTGTCAGTACTGACCCCGGACGAAATACCCTGCTCCCCACGTATCCACAGTGACCAAAGAGGCCCCAACAATCACCTAGCAACCACAGAACAATGAGCTCCACGGAGACGGAATGGCTTGAGCAAAGGGCATTCTATTCTCTAGAGATGGAGGGAGAGATGGAGGGATGCAGCGGAGGGAATCGTGGGGGGGCGAAGGGGTGATGGGAAGAGTGTTCAAATACATCTTTAGCCGCGTCACAAAGAGGCTGTCTCCCTGGGAAAAGAGGCAGTGCTTCTCTAACCCGGCCGGTCAACTGGACCTTCAGCCACAGGTCAGGAAGATCAGCACTGTACCTTGCCAAATGTGGTGATTTCTTCGTGGCTACAAAGAACTTTAATACTGCATGTCACTGTCATACTCCATACAGTGAAACATGAGCCATATCATCTCCCAGGAGACAAGCAAGTTGAAAATGCAAGATGCACCATTAAGTTGCATTTTGATTATCATTACAGCTATTAGCTAATGAAATATATTTTTGTTTGCAATTCATTTTTACGGATGCACAAACGATTTACGCAAAGCATTACAAAAAGCTAAACTCCAAATGCTTGTGTTTGCAAGTCATTTTGACAATCTTCTGAAAGACCTGGAAATGCAGTTAATAACCTGTCACTGTTTCTAACATTTGTGACCGTAACTTTTAGATAAAATATTGTGTCCTTAGGTTATGTGGTTGGACTCCTTTGAAAAGTAAATAACATTGGTCAAATAAAAATTAAACAAAAACACTTTTTAAAATCACTAATGTACACAATACACTAAGGTGGCGGATGTGGGGAGTTAATTCAGTCAATAATTAATAAATTCTATTTGCTATCAAGTCGTGTTTTGGTTGAATGACAAACAATAATCAGAGTTTAATGGATCCAGTGAAGTGACAAGTCCACTTTAATTTTCAAATATGGGGCTAATAAAGGTGTCAGGGGGAGGGTGAAATAATGGCATGTGGCAGATGACTGGGCATTAGTGTTACATGAACTCACACACACTCACTCACCCACACTAACAGCAGGCTAATCGAGGCAGTAAAAGCCCTGATGAAAAACCAAAGAGTATAAGTTTTTGTTTAAATTACTTTTTTTCCTTCTGCAAATTTACTAACTGTTGAAACAGTGAAGAATTAGGGACAGAGCTAGATGGGAAAATGTTGCATGACTGCCGGCTTGTACCATAGAGCGGCCAAAGCATGTGACCTCCAGGGCTTGTAAACATTGGAAAAGGTCATAGGCATACAATAATGGCTATAACTTACATATATTATGTCAATTTGCAACGTTCTAGACTGAAAAGTGTGTCTACAAATCTTGGAAAAGCATTTAAATGTGTAGATGTTTCTGTCTTGTTCCTGACATCAATAACACCGGCACCAGCAACACGCCCTCCAGCTACGGCCGACATGCAAGAAACTAGCAGCTCATTACCACATCCCAGGGCACACAGGGAGTCCCAGGTCCCCAAGCCATTTATAAGCCAAAGAGGATGAAAAACCTGAGCAGGGGTGAAGAAGAAGAATCAAGTCTTAGCCATCCCAGCACCAGGTGTTAAGGGCACAGATAAGACACGAAGTAATGGGAGCGAGGGGAGCGATAAGGAATACTAGAGTGTGGCACAGTGCAGGGGCTCAGGGGGAGGATGAGGGGAGCCAGTCCTGTTTCATCTTCCACACTGGGCCCCACTGTCACCGAGGCCGCCTCTGTCAGAGTCCAGCTTTGAAGTGGTAATAGAGCTCGGCACTAATGCAGGTGCCTGCCGTTCCAACTTCTGGCATGGTCACATATTTAAGGAGAGAAAGGGAAGGCATTTAAAAGGTTCACAGATGAGGACAGCTTGACTTCAGCTACTTTCGCTATATCCTTAACAACCAACTCTTTAAGTTGTTGAACAGGGAAAAAAAACTTTGAAAATCATAATAATAAAATAAATGAGAAAATCACAAAAGTTATGTTGGAAAGCACATACAGTATACTACCATGCTTACAAGTATTGGAACTTTGTTTTAGTCGGCCAGGTGTTTTTAAATGAAAACAGCAGGGACAGGAAACCAATTCCGCACCACAGTCACTTCCAAAAAATATGCATTGACTGTAGCAAAAGAATAGGGGAAAAAAAAGACAGTATTATGAACAATCTCTGGCACATTCTGGCTAATGAGTCCAGGGCCTCCTGCCAGGCTCCCAGCAGGCGGTCTATATCCGAAAATGTTCAACAAATCACAATTTGCTTTTAACCAATGTACAGTACAGGCCAGTGGTTCAGATAAATGTGACACTGTTTTAAAAATACAAATGGAATGTGTATTGCTGCAGTGATGTTGTGCCAATGCATAGATGACTTTTTTGAAATCATAGTGACTTCAGCAAAAAGTATATATTTTTTTCATAGTACTTTGTCTAACTTCAAGGTAAATGACCAAAAAAATCACTCACTAAAATATAAACCCGGAAAGAGAAATAAAGTCAATGTATACCGCTCAGGACAAAAGGATGCACCTTAAGACTTCAAATCTGAGTTTCAGGGACTACTAGACCACATTTTTCCAAAGCAGTTGGATCAGATCTAGTGCATCTTGTGCTTTGAAGAGTAACATCAGCAAGAGGTGGCTGAAGATGTGTCCGGTGCTATTTGAGTAATTACAGGTGTGCTTGGTGTGTGTGGGGTGAGTTTGTTTGCATTTTTCAAATCTCTAAATCTGAGTTTGAGCCTGAGGCCGCTGCATAAAGCGCTGACTGTCTGTGTGGGTGTGCTGGTACTGGTCAACACATGTGTGGGTTGCTTCCTGCTATTTCCTGGATGTCAGGAAAGGGTTTGTGTCCCCCTCCCCACTTTCAGGACGAGGAGAGGTGCTGTGTGCTTGACTCATATCCAAAACTGCGCTTCAGAGATGGTCCAGGCCCTAACAGGTCATAACTGGAGATTACACAAAGATACTGTACTGGTCCTGATGAGCTTTTCACCCACTGATCCAGAGCAGATAGTGTTGATGGAAAGTCCAGCCTGAGCTCACACACAGAAAGGGCCACTGCAATGCATTAGCTGAGAAACGACATAGCTGGATTTCCCATTCAGATAAATGTGTCCACGCAGGACTAAACCCAGGGTCACAGCACACAGGGAGGACACCTCGACTCCGTGGGTTGTTATTCCTGGCTGGGGCTTCTGCATTCCTCAGACCTTTGCTTAAAGTTTTCAAGGAGACACCAGGGCAGCTTTTTCTCAGGCCGTATGTCACTTTTAATCAGGAGCAGCCGTCACAGAAGCAAACTGTCGGCAACCAGGCAGTTCCGCAAGAGAAATCCCTGTGTGTGTATACTCATGATGGATCTAGACCACACTTTGATGTCTTATTCATGCCATATCAATTCATAATGACCAGTCCCCAGTCACATACATCTGAGGGCCCTGTAAACGAGTGGTCGATCAGCAACGGGTGGATATCTGGAGCATCAGAGCTGGTGTGAATGTAGAGCAGTGTGTACCAGACGCTGGACGCAGAAAAAAACACCGCCGATGCCCCTGTGCTTTAGTGTGAATATTTAACAAGGCGCAATCCATGTGTTCAATTATTCATGAGGTGGGACACAAAATCATTAGTAAATATAAACACTGCCGTTTCACCCTTCAGGCACATGTTTACCTCACTGCTTTTGCATATCTAACTTTGTCTCGTTCACCCTTTTCTTCTCTTATCTCTTTCTTTCCTCTTTTATATGTTAGTTTTGAATATTTCAGATGTTGGAGTGGTTTTTAAATTACCCCCTTTTGGCTTCTGCTCTCCTTACATGGTTTGTCTGCATTTCGCTCTCTCTCACACACAGTCCGACTCATAAAGAAAACAGCAACAACCCATAAAAGCCACTTTTACCAGCTGACAAGGACAGGTCCAGGACCAAGGGCAGGGAGCTGAGTTGAAGTCATAGGCTATATGATCAGTAAGCTGCAAAGATAACATCACATTGAAGGACTTTGGCAACATACTTCAAAGAATTTAGCTAATCTCATAAAGATTTTGAGATAAATTGACAAAGCATTCTCTCACAGAAGCAGAAATTAGATTTCATTAGTAAATAAACTGCTGTTTTTGTGTCTGGAGTTCTGTACAGTTGTAGTTGTTTCAGTGGAATTTATGTCCAATAAATGATCAGATCATAAAAAAAAAAAGTTTTTATTGGTCAACTACAACCCAAAACATACAGCATCATCCAGTGAGCCAGCACCTTCCGATTTAAGTTAGATTTATTGACAGCTGACTTGGCAGAAGCAAAAAAAAATGTTAAGATTGCTAATAGTAGTATACATCTGACCAAAACATGTGTTTTTATAAACAATTGATAAACAAAAAGGAAAAACAATATTATTATTTTCATTTTGTAATTTTTGTTTCAATTGTGTTTAGTTCATACACAGTTCACTGAACAATTAAGATTGTCAAAAAAAGGTTATAAACTCAAAATTCGTCACAATCAGTACATTTTAGTGATTCACTTAGGTAACAATTTATTCAGTTTTCAATTTTGCAGCCACAATTTTTGATTTTCCTTGATTTTGTTAGTTAATCTACAGTATATTCATTTGTTTTTTGCCTTAAGACATAATGAAATACATTTGTTGTTTTTGCTCATAACTTGTATTTTTTAAGAACATTTGAACAGTAAACAGTCCACCTATCATTGTGACTATAATAATGCAGTAAGTATTATCCGACTCTAGTGTGTGTGCATAGGTCAGTGGCTGCATGAGATAAACAGATCGATTCTGGCCTTTTGATACAATCGCTGCATACACATAACGAAGTTTTCAAACTCTCGATCTCTAGTAAATTTATAGTTGCAGTAATAGACTAGTTTGCTCTGAAGTGGAATGATAAATCTCAACAGTTACAAAAAGCCTTTTCAGATTTCAGGTCAAAAATCCTAGATAAAGTTGAGTTGTTGCAAATTTGTTTTAGTGCCTTTGTCATTTCCTCCCTAAAAGTCACTGTTTATTTAGCGCCTGACTTGGACACAAAACAGTGAAATTGTGGCACCGTACCATCATGATGGAGATGCGTTGCTATGGGGACCACTGCCAAAAGGGGCCCAAACAGTCCAATGGAGAGAGAGGCAGAGAGACCTAGCAAATCCAAGGGGGTCATTCATCAGCCCAGACAAAGAAAAGGAAATGACAAGACCAGCTTGGACTATTAGAAAGCTGCCAGGCACACATGCAGAGCAAAGTATTGCACACATTTAAAATAGTTACTCAGATAAAAAAAAAAAAAGGCAAGGTTCATTTACCGCAACACAAAGAAGGCACAGAATGCAAAAACAACTTTATAAGCCGATTGACAGTGATCTGCCATAAATCAAAATGAAAATAACTGGATACAGAAGGAACAAAGCTAAAAACAAACACGAAAGCAGAGCCAGCGCATTGATTTATAAGTTTAATGATAGAGCACATTTTTTTATTCTACGACTTCTTCCACCAAATACTTTTTTCTTCTCACACAACGTTCCTGTTCCCCGAGCATCGAGCAATCAACAAACACAAAACACTGAATTTCTCCAACACAAACACACATCAGAGCACAAAGTCAAAGTAAAAGTCATCTAAAGTATGTAGGCCTATGTCTGAAAGCCTGCCATCCTCACATTACTATCACAAAGATGTAATTACACAGCTATTCTCTGCCTGTTTGTTTCTAATTAGACTTATTTATATTTTCTCCTTGCAGGTTTGTCTCACAGTGTCCCACTTTGTCCTGACATGTATGTTTTTGGTTTGTGTACATGGATGTGCCAGTTGTCAAGCATTTACGGTGAAATGACGGGTGAGAAGAGGGCCGTAAGGACAGACATGGCACGCCTTCTTTCCGATCTAGACCCAGCGCTTCCTAAGCACTTCAGGTTCAAATACAGACCCCCTCAACCAAGCACCCACCAACCCACCCCCTGCTCCACACCTCCTGTGAGCGCACTACCAGGGGAGACCTGACAAATACTCCTGCTAACACACAGCCCCAAGCTCCAGGCACAAGTATTTAAACTGGCTCTTTCATCACAATGCAAGTGTTAATTGTATCCCATGATCAAAGGAGCCCATGCCAAAAACATTAAAACTAAAGATGCACTGTGTACGTTTTTTGGTGGGAGGTCCGCAGCCTTTGTGTCTCCATTTTGATTGTTTAATGATGTTTTTATTGCAAAAGACAAAATAGAAAGATTACTTACTTTGATTGAGATTGCCTCTCCACAGATTTGATCTCCTGTTTGATTCGATTGATTGATAAGTTTGATCCTGTACTGGATTATTCCAGAACCGATAGTAACAACCAGATACACTCCACCAAAAAAAAACTTGAATAGTGCCTCTTTATGATGAGAGCATGGTTTACATAGGCATAGACTTTTAAAATAAAAATTTGCGTGCTTTACATAACTTTAGTTTTTTTTTTATGTAAAGAAGACCTATTATTTAAAACCTACATTTCTGACATTTTCTGAGTTTACTCAGAGTTGTATTTGGATTGATTAATTTGGTAATTTTATATAGTCCTGTAGGTAAAGCTCCAGTGTTTAGAATATTCCTGTTTTCACCTTCCACCCATCCCTTGTCTGTATTTGTTTGTGATTACCTAAAAAATCTGACTCCAAGTCCAAGTAAAACATTTAAAGATGCACTGTGTAACTTTTTGACTAAAAACAAACTTGAATAAAAGCATGTTTTATCATTTTGATTTTTTTATTGTGTTAAAACAAGAATAAATATCTGTGCTTTTACATTGAACGAGCTTGCATGACCACAAAACTGTTGTCTGTTTTTTGTGTTTGTTTTTGGACTGTTTTTCAGCCCAGAAGAGGGCTTCTTCTAGCATGTTCTCACTCATGAATTTATTTAGAGATAAAAAGAGCAAAAAAAAACATCTAGTTTTATTATAGATCAAGCCTGCATTCATTCTTCCCTTGTTTCATGCTTGTTTACATAACAGCTGACAGTAAAGATAAACTTAGATGCTCGCTGACCACAAAATGGACTGTTTTTGGCCCGGTGAAAGGCCTCTTTGGAAGGCATGTTTCCATGGAAAAGTTGTTCCTTTAGCTGTAATTTTTTTTCACAATATTGCATAAAACATTTATGCTGATCCAGAATATCCCAAAGAATGGTTTTAACTTTGTATTGAATTTGTAATAAATTGTGTAGTTAAGGTGCATTGTGTTTCAAATCTGCTGACTGGTAAATATTGTTATATTTTATAGGCATACAAGTTCAGCAATTTTGAATAAGAAGTCAAAAGATTTACTAAGATTTCAAAGTCGTTTTAGATCAACTTGTTTTCATGTTTTATCACTACGTACATGAAAAACCACTATAGGTCTTCTTCGTGAATGCAAACCCCAGGTCCACAGCCCTGAGCCCGCCTGGCTGTGTATCCTGAGGTGCTTCCTCACTTAAGAGCTCTCCTACTGCGAGCAGACACTAATTACAGACAGGGACGAGGAGATTACAGATCAGAGGTGTAGTGGAAGTAGGATGAGGACAGTGAGGGAGGCAACAGTGACAAATGCAATCCAGGCTTTCACTGTTATTGTTCAGTCGAGTTACACCGCCACCACATCACGCCTCCTCAATGCAGTTCCCATGGCTTCTTGTCAGTGCCATCCATCACAGGCAGCTTTAACTAACTCTAACTATCTCTAATAATCTCTAATCAATTCCAATTATCTTTGCTCTGGGCCTAATGCATCAGTGTCTCTACTCCCAGCGCAGTGAAAAAGAAGATGAAGAAACAGGACTGAGATAAAGCGGTGAGGACTTGAAAGAGCAAAGAAAGTTTTTAATGATTTGCTCCAGCACAAAGATCCATCCCAGTACAGAGAAAACAATGGAATATTCAATTGACCATGAATATCAAGTACAGCAAAATCATTTGTATGCAGCATAAGCACATACTTTAGTTTCCAGTCCACACACTAATTACACCATTAGTTTAATGACTATGTGTAGTCCAAGCTCTTCTCCTTATTTACCAGACGGCTTTTACTAACAATGCCAGCTTTTCCTCAAACTTTTAATGAGAGCGTGGATCTCAGACGCTCTGCCCCCATCGCTATCCCTCGTGCCCTTTCTGTTTGTCCGCTCAGCAGGAGATCTAAACAGCCACTTTGTTATACACGCTTTTTCACAAATGAGGGGAGCAAAGCCAGGCATGAGAAAAGAAAAGAAACAGAAAAATGTATATTAGAAGAAGAGACAAAAAAGAGGCAATTAAACTAAAGACAAAAACATGGCCTCTGACATTGTGCTTCACCTGAGGCAGCGAGCTTTCACTTTAAGTCCTGATTTGGATCATAAAGGTGGAGCTGACCAAGATCCATTGTGGACAAGCAAGTGCAACAAGGTCCTTCTTCTGTCTATGCGGCAGCTTGGCTTTGTTCCCGTCTTTCTTAACACACATGAACTAGCAGTAAAAGTCTTCCTTTGGGAGCTAAGAACCTTTTAAGTCCATTAAACTCTGCTGGCAAGAGCGAGACAAGGCTGTAACCCAACCGCATCAGTCTGCAACCAGAACCCACCATGTGGCCAAAACACGCCGCTCAGGAATTAAGAAGCACATTAGGAAAAGCCTTTGTCTCCTCACACTGCTCTTGATCTTATGCTACTAATAAATTTTAACAAGAATTTGAGGCCTTTCATAAAACTCTATATGTTCCAGTCAACCATGAACTCCAAAAGTAATTGCATTATTTTCTTAAGTTCAGGGTATAGTGCAGTTTTGTAGTTGTTACTTTGACCAGTAAAGAGCGTGCAGCACCTGAAATGCTTCAAGGTCTATTACTGCTTTCTTTCATCCCTCAAAGACCAAGAACAAATACAAGTATATAAGACACATAACAAATCAATTAAGCCATGTTACTCAAAGTCTCATTCTCCAGAAGAAAGCAGAAAAGGCTGGCTTTAGGCTGAGAATAATGAGCATGAAGTTAGATTGGATGAAATAGAGAAGCTGTGTTAGCACAATCCTTTGGCTGTTGGCAAACGTTACTGCTCCAGATGGACTAATCATGCTTGTTTGAGGCCGTCCACTGTCTGCGTGGCCTCTGCTCTGTGTCTCAGAGTCAGACACCTCAGTACTGCTCAGTGTTACAGTCCAAAAGGCTCCCAACACACATTAGCTTCAGCATGATGATGGGTAGCACAGACAGCTAGTTGTGAGAAGTGACAAATAGATTCAAGATGGAGCTAAATGGTAAGCTTAGACTAACAAGAGGGCAGAGTAAGGTTAGGAATGCTACTCAAAATCACAAAACAAAAAGTTCCTTCTGCCTTAGCCATTATTTCCAGATGCTGCAGGTAATCTGAACTCACATTAAGACGAGAGCATGTTGATATTCTTTGCAAATCAAAGATCACAAAAAGATAGCGTTTTAAAACGTGTTCATTTATAAGAAAAGTGATTGTACTTACAGACGAGACAGGGCCGGGTTCTTCTGAAACAGTAACTCTGGGAGTTGCTGCAGTTGATTACGGTTCAGCCGCCTGCAGCAGGGAAAACATACGATCAAGCAAAGTCAGAGTGTGCCCTTGAGTGAGTAGGCTGTGAATAATTTCTGCAAGCTCCTGTAGAATAGGTTTAGCCACAGGCTATTGTGTTTCAGAGCAGCTCTCTATGTAACATAAATATCCAAAAGAAAGTCCGAGGGACTAAAAGTGTAGATAAAGATAAAGACAGCACCATAAAATATCTGTAACATTTAAATCATAACTGCATTAAGGTTAAATCATTGCTTTTCTTTTCCTGCTATAAAACCATCACAATTCCCCTTGAAATATGTGAATAAGGCTGCAACAACATTAGTCAGAAAAAGTCAAAATTTATTGTAGGTAAACTTTTAAAGGATTTATGTGAGAGAACACAACAAATTGATGAGCCTGTCGAAGGCCCAGATAGACTGGAAATGCTTCCCTGTTGTATAAGTAGTGTCCACGACTGGCAGGCTTTATGCAAATACAACAGTTTAGTCAATGAGGAACAGACTGTTGCTAATCTGCTGGAAACCACAACTCTCTTCACTATGAATGGGCTGTTAGAGGCAGTGGGAGCGAGCGCGGCTGTGGTGAGTGTAGGTCTGCAACTCTGCCTTCAGACACACTCAGACAGATGTTGGGACCAGTGCCACCCACTGTATGCGCTGCTCCGAGCTTTGGGCCAGCAGAGGTGGAGCTTTAGCATAATGAGCACTAATGGTGCTCCTCTGCACTGCTCATACTCAACTCTACCTGCTCTGGCTTGGTGGTTTTTAACTTTACTGAACCAAGCTTCTTAATTTCCACTTTGGTCTGGCACAGACATGTTTCTGCCCAGTGTCTGGGATCAGTTGGAGGAGAAAAGGTGAAAAGTATGCAGTCTCCAGTATAGTAAAGTAAATTGTTAATGTGGGTTTCAGATGAGGGAAACTCTTTGATACATAAAGCACTCTGTATGCATGATGGCATGTGTTCATAATGTCAAGTGCATCGAAGGTTTCCATATGGCTTGAGCTATTGATTTGCTAATGAGGTGTGGTTGACTATGTTTGTCTATGTGCTTTCTCAGTGGCTTTACAAGCCACAAAGAGCCCTGGTGCTGTCCAGATGAGCTGGGTCTGTGGTGAGGGCACATCTAAGCCTGCATAACCCACATACTGCAGGCAGAGTTAATAAAAGATACTTCACTTCAAGCTGTGCCCTCTTAATTTTGCACCCACAATGGAATGGCAAGAAAGTGCCCTTTAATGTCCTCCTATACACTTTGTTATAAAAAAAATAAATGACATTGGGAGGTCTTTATCAGTGAAGATCAGAAAAGGTTAGTGATTTTAGGTGATACTTACAGTCTTTCCAGTTCTTTCATATCATCAAAAGCCCCACGTTCAACCACAGTAATCTGATTCTCCATCAGCTGCCTGCAGAAAAATACACAAGCTTAATACCACTATGAGACACACTTTTAACAAGTCAGCAGTTTGTGTTTCTTGAGCTCAAACAAAGTAAAGGTGGGCAGCTGTAGATCTGTTTGAAAAGGTTTTCACTCAGACTCAGTTACACTCAGAGGGCACGACGGAGGACTGGGGCACACTGTGGAATCTTGGCCTAAGGACACAGAGTAACAGCCAGGAAAGTTTTCCAAAGGAACCAGACAGAGCGGGCCAGTGCTCTGGTGTGGTCCAGTGTAGCGACAGGACGAGGCGTAAGGGATCACAGGTAAAGTAGTCTGTGTCTGTAAAATTGCTGAGTTGGATCCTAATAACAGGCAGTGCATTAGAGCTATTATTTAAATAAATAAACAGATGTTCCCTTTTTATAATGCCAAAACTAAGAAAACTAAAATGTTTGGACAGTTTTGAAATTGTTGGTGCATTTTAGGAGAGAAGGAAAAAGTCCACAAGCTCCGTTCTGTGTGTTTCATGTCTCCTGTGAGGCAAAGCTAAGTTTGCCGGCTGGTGATTGCCCTGCATCAAATATAAATGCTAATCACAGCTGATACTAAAAGAAAGGGCACTTCAAACCATGTGCTCATGAATTTAAATAGAAATAAAAAAGAGCAAAGGAAACATTTTTATTATAGATCAAGGCTATATTCTTTTTTCCCACGTTTCATGTGTTTCTCTATCACACTCAGTCAGCTGTGCTTGTTTTAAAAGGTAGATAACAGCTGACTGTAAAGATAAACTTAGGTGCAGTAGCCCTTTGAGTGTAGCCCAGAGATCTTCAAGATCAAAGGTTATTTAGCTATGTCTAGGTCAAACTTAACCTGGATCAAAGCAGTCACTCTGAATTGAGTTCTAGACATCGTCGATCTCCTGTTGCTAAAAGCCATCAGGGAAAAATTGGAATGTCATGGCAAATATTTAAAGCTGAGAAAAGGACATTTTGTCTCCACAAGTACAACGCCTCCGTGTGCATGTGTCTTTAAAGTTATAAATAGTCAATAATTATGCTAAAATAGGTTAAAATAGTCTGTCAAGCCGCCACAATGCTGCGCTGTGCTGTGAGCGGTTCGTCTTTACCCATACAGCAGAGGTCACTCTGGATTGTCAAGATTTTGTGAAAGTTGATCAAATATTTTGAAAATCTACCTGGTAGGGCCAGGTTAGGTAAGACAGACAGATATGTAAACTAAACAGTTTTTTTGCAAGAAAAAAAAACTAAACAAAACAAAAAACTTTTGTTTTTTTTAATAGATGAAAAGACAAATATCTATTCATCTTGAATTTCAGACTCACAACCTGGTGACATGTGGGCATTTAAGACCGCTTTAAGCCTGAACAAAGATGTGGATGAATAGAGGCATCAGGGGGTGGGGAAATAGCAAGAAGACTTCAAAATAGTCTTTGCAAGGCAGTAGGAATTATGTGTAGCTCAGGTTACTTTTAAAACATGTTCAGGTCTACATAGCTTCCCCTTCGGCAGTGTTTTAACACCTATGGCACTACTTGTAAGTGTGCGCCCAACATAAATAGACACTTTTACAACTACTTTACAACCCAGAGTCATAAGTGTGGTTTAATTTCAGCGCAGAGGGAGTCAATGACTTCACCAGAACGTGTTAACTGTGCAGAGGCTTATTAAGAGCGCTGCTCCTGAACAGAGAGTAGGTGTGAGTCTAGGAGACAATAAGTGCCTCTTCAACAATGCAGAGCTAGGAAAAGGTGAGTACATTATACTACATGGACAAGCACTGGTGGCTTAATATACTGTACGTTTTAGCATCACTGCAAAGCATCTGCATTCAGGAAAGTCCATATTAGTAAAGTCTGATAAAGTTTGCACTGCTAAGTTTGAGTGAACAGACACTGGAAGGACAAAGGTACTTACAGAACTCGGAGGTACTTCAGCCCAGCAAAGTCTGTCTTGGTGATGCGAGTGAGATTATTCCCATTCAGCTCCCTATGAAGAAAAACATGATGTGTGAATAAATATTTGATAAGTGTTCTCGCTGTGGAACTATTCAGGTTCATGACTAAAAGAGCAGAGAGCCACAAAGATCATCCATGGATACCTGGTCACATTACATAAATCTGCACAGGGCAAAAACACATTGACCTGTAACATACTGTAGCTTATGTGTTTAAGAATATGGGTAGAAAGAATTCAAAGGAGAAAAAAATATCCTATTTGCACAAAAGTAAGTAAAAGTGGCAGGACTTTTAAATTGATCTCAGACAATTAGGAAGAGCGAGAGCAACAGGAGGGGTTTTAAGTTCACCCACAAGGCCATGAGCTCAGCTGGAGGACAACAGAAGCAGGCTCCTTGGTGGGATCGCAACATTGTTTGATTTAGAAAGTATTTAAGCTTCAGTAGAGCTTCTAAATGTCAGCCAAAGTCAAACATGTATAGTTCACTATTGAAAAGCCCTTCGCTGACCCCCACCCTGCTCCACAGATTAGCAAAGTCACTCTCTTGCTTTTTCGTCTAATAACTGCTCTAGGGACTGTAGCGCTATGCAGTGCAAGGGAGAGGGGTCATTAAAGGCAGCTGGTGTTGAGTGTGTACACAGGTGCATGGACAGGCCAAACCAAAATGTACAAAAAATGTATTAGGCTTTTTTGGCTCTGATACACACACATGTGGCGCTCATTAAAGGTGCTTGCACAGATATAAAATGTATATCTTCAGGAGTGTCACCGTGACACTCAAATAAGAATGACTCAGACAAAACTCCAATAAACATCAGCGCTTGCTTTAACATGCCGTGGGAAGGATGCCACAAAGATGACTAATGTCTAATGTGTTTAGTGAATGTCTGCTAACATAAAAAATGTATACAATTTAAATATTTTTAATTTAAACATGGTCTATTATGCAAAATAAAACACTTTTTGAGTTATTAATCATGTTATAGCAGTTTTTGAATTATTTCATGCATGTTTGAGTCATCTTGTATTGACCTGCAGATGATGCTTGAAGGTTCAGAAAATGTCTGTTTTCACCTACTCCACCACTTGTCTGTATTTACGATTACTTAAAAAATTCAAAGAGCATGTAAAGCAGATAGGGTTCAAAATGGTCATAGACATTTTCTAGCAAAACAAATTAGCAAGTTAAAATCTGCTGCTTGTTACAGTTAAATTATTTTACCGCTAAATGCTATAAATAGTTGGGGCTTATCAATTATGATGTGAGCAGGCAGTCAGTGGTGCTATTACTGTATATTTCAAAGCTGTTATGTGTTTAGCAATGAACAAAATATGATAACTGATCTACACCTGTCAGTTTATATAAATAATGGTATTGCTTCACAGTGCTTAGATTTAAGCAGTCTTGCATCAAAGCATACTGTGATTTGTAGCGTTCCTGGGTTTTTAATCTAAATTATGCTCTTTTATGTAAGATTGGTGTGGGCACCTTTAGGTAAAATCTGTTATTTATTACACTAAATATCTTTGGTATTTCTTTGTTTTACAATCAAAGCGAGCTATGCAATGTCTTGGCACGACAGCAAAGACTGGGTCATTTTTTCCATACAGTTTTTATACAGATGCTTTGTTTAACTCAATTTTCGTTGCCGTTTTCATCAGTGTAGTGCAGCAGAACAGATTGAAAATTATTAGGTACTGTTCCCATTTTTTCTGAGAAGGATTTCCACCTCCAACTGTTTGAGTCCAATGCATTCAGTCCTTTGGAAACTCTGCAAGGGTTCCCAGCATTGACATACTTCCTGCAGAGCGAGTGGATTTATCACATCACAATCTAATCCTGCGCCATCCTTTTTGCTTCCTCGATTGATGCCTAGAGTATACTTCCTAGTGCACCAATCTACCTCAATCTCTCTATAATTCACATATTCAAGGCAGAGTTACAATGCTGAAAAGCCATTATGCTAAAGTCTGCCAGCTGCGGGGACTCTGTGCTAAGGAAGGACCTGGTTTGAATTTTCTAACACAGAATCAGCCTTCAAGGGGTCAAGGATATTAACTGGACCAACCAGGCACCAGCTTTTGGAAATGATTTAGAATAAACTGGACACAGTGCTGATAAAAATACCAGTACATACTTACTCATTACTGAAATTCACCAGTCAACTATAGGTTCATATACATATTACAACTTTCTGAAATACAAAATACTGTAAAAATGTACCTGTGAGTAGGGCTGCGCAATAAGAATCTTTGAAAATTACATCCTTGAAGTTATCTCATTTTTTTCTAAGCCTATAGCCTGCTGATTAGAAAGTATACATGTAAATCTACAGTGAAGAAGTGAATTTGGCAAGGATATTTGCTGTATTATTTCAGTAATTTTTGTACAGCAGAATAAATGGCTTTTCTCAATCTTTTATTCTCACTTTTTTCCACTTTTATTTGATCTATTTATACAAGATTAAATATCTTGCTATTTACAATATGGCCACCTTTATCTTAACTTTATCTATCAAATAGGCAAATGATATATTGTTATATCGCCCAGCCCTACTTGTGAGCAAATGAGACTAAAAGTATATGTTCACGGTATCCTCAAAAGTGGTGAGTTTTTTAATCACAAAGAGGCCTATATAATTTTTAGGTGAAGAAAAGCTGTTGTTTTGCTTTCGTTTCTTTACTTTTATACTGACAGAGAAAACAAACTTTGTGCCTGTTTGTTTCATGTCGGTGGGGACATTATTACAAAGTTATAAATCATTAACAAAATCTTAATTTCCTGTTTCCAACTCAACTATTCTAAAGTGACAAGAATCCACTGTTATAATTTCGGCTAATGTTGTGGATGCACAATACATAACAGAGGTTATGCACTGACATCATTTTATTCCAAAAATGCTTAGCAACTTTAAAATTAGTGGCATTTCTTCAATGTATTTCTTTGTTGTCGTGGCAACGGCTTGTCAGCTACAAGCTTGTCTGCTAACAACAGTTGATGATTTAGGACATTTTAACTGCAACAAACAAACTCAAAAACATCTTTTTTTTTTAGGAAGAAAAGGGTAATAAGTTCAACTGTGTGTGATTTCAATGTCTGATAAATGTGAGAAGCTAAAATTTTGTTGTTAATCATGCTTTGCTACAACTGTTGACTTGATTTTCTTTTTTTACGAGTCAGTTACAAACCCAGTGCTCAGTAGACTTGTTGTGGGTTAAATTTGTTATCAAACTGTAGTTTATTTTTCCTGTTTTAGCTGTTTATTGAACTCTTACAAGAGAAAATGTTCTTTCTCTCCATTACCTCTCATGCATCCTTGCCACTCAGCACTCACATTTAGAATGCTGTCATGTCACCTGCATAACTTCTATAGTAGGCCTATATGGCGGTTGTCAGATCGGTATAAAGACCAACAGCAACATTCCTTTAACTGATTCTTCTGTGGCTTAAGACACACCAGTAAACAACACTTTTCCCCAAAATGCTTTTCTCTTAGTTTGAGTCTTGTTGACTCAATTATCAGCTGCAGAACAATACAAGTTTACTCATGCGTGAATCCAACTTTGAGAAAATATTGCCTAAATAATAGCCTATAACAAGGTTAAAATCTTTAAATAGATTAGGTTTAACAGAATAAGCCTCAAGAATGTAAAAAGAAATAATATAAAAAAATTAAAAAGAAAGAAAAACAAAAGACCATTAACACGCCTAAGCTAGCCTACCTTTTCCCAATTTAGACCACGTGGCTCTGATGCAATGACGCATCGTCTGTTTCAAAGATTGTGTTCGGTACTTTACTCACTTTGTGATCACTTCAAGGATTATTAAAACCGTTTTTGCGCCAGTTTAACGGAAGCCTTTCAGGGTTTGATACAGTTTCACAGTCGAAACAAATGCACCAATTAGCTTTCGCACTGGCGCCACAAGTTAACCTGGCCAGTCAGATGATTTATCTCGCGGTATTTGTGAGAAGAAGAGTTCAACACATATCCATCTGGCGTGAGCCAGGTTAGCCAAGTAGCTAGACAGCAGAAACTAGGGACTAACTTATGTTCCGCAAGTGATTGGACGAAAAGTAGGCCTATTTATACAATTTGCATTAAAATAAAAACCCGAGGGCCAGCTGGGTAGATTCATACTGTAACAGTGTGCGGTGCATGACCATTTGTCCTGAACAGCTTTTACACGACAGGGAAGGTGCAGACCAGCTGATACAAGATAAGAAGCACTGCGCAGTCCACACTTCTCACTGTGATGGGGATCAAGCTGCTGATGGCCAGAGCCACAACAATGTTGGAGCATTTTATGACCAAACCAGCCACCACCACGAGGATGAGATGAGGTAAAGTAACAAAGATAATACAATTATGGTAATTAAAAAGTTGAAGGTCTGCATCGTCCACGGTGCAGATGGTGATTGGAGATGAAAGCTGCAGAGCTTATTTTCTTTTTGGAAAGGACAATGTGCTTCACAAAATTCACGAGACACGTTTAATAACAGACGGACCAGTGGAGGCAGACCATTTCCAAAATAACGCTGAGCTAAACAGTGGAAGATCGCTGGTTCCGGAAGTAAATTTCTCCATTGTGCCGTAGGAATTTCGAAAAATTCAAATATTCAGAGTTTTAAGACACATCGCGGGCTGGCTAACTCAAATCCACAGCGCGATTGCTGTCTAGTATAACTTAACATTCGGCAAATGTAGGTCTTATGCTCCTGACTCACCACATTGCTGATTCGTTTTCAAACTTCCCAGTAGATTGATTTAACCTTAACTTGTGACTTTTGATTTTCTAAAAATCAAATAGAGCTTGTCCTTAGTATGAGTTGGCACATGACCATAAAAGAACAGAGAGAAACAGAAGCTCTTTCAGGCTCTACTGTATCTGGAATTTATTCACTGACAGACGCTCACAATGTGTTGTGGTTTCAAGTGCATTTAGTAAGTATATGAATGTGAAGTGTGCCATGTGCTCTTGATTGGCTGTCTCTGGTCTATTCTCAACTTATAGTTTAACACATGAGCACTGGCAATCTCTTAATATTCTGTATCTGCTTCCAGAAAGTTAATTGAAAGTTAAAGTAATTAAAAGAACAAGATTAAAGAGTTTCCATCTGGGCAAAAGCACCCATATGATAAGAATACAGGATTTTGGGGAATAACAACTTTTAGTTTGAAGGTTTGTCTTGTTGTTTTTTTTTATTTTCCCTGAAAAAAATAAACCTAGAGGTGAGATGGAACCTTCAAATTTGATTTTCATGGTCCACTGACATTGCCATGTAAAGCAATCATGCATGCACCCTTGCACGCACCACTTCATTCAGATTAGCATATTACCAGCAGGGAGACGACAGAACTGAGATTCAGCTTGTGTCTTTCTTTGCTCTTGATTGGCTGATATCTGGATTCCCTAAAGGCATGAGGAGTAGTAAGAACTGGGTTTACACTAAGAATAAGTGTCTTTGATGCTCGGCTCCACATTATCACGCTTTCTTTTACAAGAAGTAGGCTATGTTCGTGAAATATATGCTAAATACTATAAGGGTAATCCCATGACGCAAAAGCTTTTCCAGCTAAAGATAAAATATGATTAAATTTAAAAACAGAACCTGGACTAATGTGCATAAACCATAAATTGGCTGGACTGCAAGCCTATGGTTTCACAATATTTCAGCATTCAACATTTCCTGAATAATATTCTTTCCAAGAAATTTTGCTCCTTATTCATTACCACATAATGAATAACTTAGAGTAATACAAATATTTTCATTGTACATAATGCACACTGAATGGGTCATTTGTCATTTGGAGCCAGTACCAAAAATTCCCAATTTTGTTTCTTTTCAACACCTTTGGTTTGGGATGGCTTGGCCATCTAATTTTATACAAAAAACCTTTACAATTGTAGCATGCTGCAAAGCAATTCAAGCAGATGTATCTCATCCAGCTCTCACATAACAAATAGTGCTTACAGAGAATTGGCACAGTGACACCTGGAGCACAAGCCTCAAACAAAGGCAGTAGAGGATGGAGTGGTCAGTGGTCCGTACAGTGGGGTGTGATTTAACACGTGGAGAACAGTCTCATTACAGGCTGTGTCTCAGGAGCACAGGGTCAGACCTGATCCAAAGCCACATTGACAAGTGCAAATGGGATTGTGCTGTCTGTCTCAACACCCTCCACTCACTCGCCCAACCCCAAAACACACACTGGTCCATGCAGCCGCCCTCCTCCTCTGCTCTCCCACAGCCATCACTTTGTATACATTAGTGCAAACAAACACTGTGACACTTAAGCATGACTGCAGACGCAGGAGCTCCAGCTCTTCAATACACATCTTTTACCTTTGAATCTTTCATGATTTGTAAATGTTTTTCAACCCCTGGAACCAATAAAAAATTACCAGACCTAAAAGTCATCTGCTAGCCCAGAAGGTTACACCATTCTATTCACATAAATATGCAATTTTCTGAAATGATTCACATAAATCTAGCTATGCTCATGGGATCTGTGTGTGGGGCAAGGTGAGCCACACTGGCTAGCCCAGGCATCTTGATAAATCACTGTAGCAGCCTACTGCTCTCCAGAAGAGGTTATTGTTCACTACATGTTCTGAGTGACCTACACACAGCTTCAAAATATGCACACTTCTTTTATGCTTTTTTTTCTTTAGACAAAGTCTTAAAGTCTGTGTTCAATGAGCATGGCATGGAAACATGATGAATGATAAGATTTCTGTACTTGAAACATGAATGCAGAAGTTCTTTTAAGCACAAACTGCATTTGACTAGAGGCTTTCAGTATTTCAAGTATAAACAGCCATTCATGTAGAAGGCAAACCTCAAAATGACCAAGTTTCCTCTTGCCTAAAAATGCCAGAGTGACCAGCAAATGCGAGCATGACAAAAATGAGTTCTTAGAAATTAAAATAAAAATCATTAAATATGCAGCTCCACAATGCCGTAGCTGCCTCTGACACAGGCGTTCTCTGCTCTGTTCCCACTGCATGTTTTATTCAAGACTGATTCTAAAAACTGAAATAGAACAATTTCTCCTCGCACTCTTTTTCACATTTCTGATTTTTTGGTGAATATTGAAATAACTTAAATTTTCTATCAAGTCACATTCCTTATTTCCAACTTAGAGGCATCAATGCTAGATCTAAGTGGTAAATTTTCTACATGATTAAACAATTTGAGGAGTGAGGCTGGCAGAGCTGAAGTAAGTACTGGCTGGCACAGTTATCATAAGTGTGGTAATGTCTCTACAAACATAAGTTAAGCCATGCAGCCCACTGTCCAGGCAGAAAATCTGGTTCCATTTTACAATGAATTACAATGTAAACTTTGAGTCAAACTTTGCAATCTTTTTA
The DNA here is from genome assembly GCA_038363315.1 of Mugilogobius chulae. Classification (NCBI taxonomy): domain Eukaryota; kingdom Metazoa; phylum Chordata; class Actinopteri; order Gobiiformes; family Gobiidae; genus Mugilogobius; species Mugilogobius chulae. The sequence goes on along the minus strand of CM076398.1, from coordinate 50,326,910 downwards.
ATGACAGAGTTCTGACTAGAAAAAGAAAAACTGCAGGTAACTAGATTAGGGACATGTGTTGTTGGCACATCTGTTCCTGCTCTACTTTTTTTCCAAACAGAAGAATGCTTCAGTTATATATCCCTGACTGACAGTTCTGCTATTGCTTTTACAGGAGGCTATTGTTCTTCCAAAGTCACGTGCTCCACTCCGAACCTGCGGAGTTATCGCACGTGGGAGGAGTGGTACTCACAAGCGTTCAGTGTTGCGAGGTATATTCCGTGGCATGGTCTTCAGTCCGAGGCCGTGACAGTCTACCGTGGTCCCGCTGCAGGTACAGAGGGCTGGACAGGCTCTGGCTTTGTCCAGGGACAGCACTAAGAGCAGAAGGAAGCAGAGGCACTTCCATAGGGAGCACCTTGCACCCCTGTCCCATAACCTTTCACCGGCATGATCACCTCAACCACTTCTTCTCTTGCGGTAAATCCTCTTTATGCTATGTCCAATTTTACTAAAGTCTTTCCAAGCAAATCCTTTATCTTCTCTTACTTCTGGTGATATCCACTACTATTTACCAGTGTGCTTTCTTTGTCTTTTGCGCTCAAACTCCTCTCCTGTCTCTTGTCTTGGCAGAGTTGCAGTGCTGTGGCGTGTCCCTACCCCGGCGCTCTGCTCTGCGCGTATGAGGAGAGAGGGAATAGGGCAGGAGAAACAAGGAGGAGGAAGGAAAAAGCTGCTCCTCTCCCTCTCTCTCTTTCTCTCTCTCACTTACACACACTCACACACACATACCAGTCATCCATCACAAGGATCTACAAATAGCAAGGCCCCCCCACTGGCCCGACTCCACCCCTACCCCTCCCCTTCACACATGCCCCCCACACCCAATACCCTGCCTGAACTCATTCTGGTTCACCCCCCTCTCGCTTTTCTTCCAGTCTATTCATATATTCCCAAATCTACTCTTCTCCCCCTTTTTTTTAAACTAAACCTTTTAGATCAGGTTTGTCTGCCTCTTTTGAAAAGAGGTAGTATATATGACACAGTGTAACCCCAGCCTAATGGGAGATGCCGATAAAGAGACCATGAGAGAATTGTATGCGTGTGTCTCTGTGTACACGTAACGAAGGAAAATCCGCTCGGGAAGCAAGGAATCAACACCTTAGTCTATAGAGACACAAAGGCGGAATAAATAATCTGTAATTATAGCTTTTAAAATGCGTATCCTGCAGGGCCACACAGAAAGTTCGCAGAACAATGCACTTCGCTGTATTCTAATCTTCATTTCAAAAATGCTTTGGGAAAAAGAATATGTAAAGCAAAAATGTTAGAAAAATGCAAGCACGAATAGTCAGCGTTGCAGAGGGATTGATGTCTGGTCCTCTTTCAGGTAAAAGGAATGTACTTTACTTTGAACAGGATGTTGTTTAGTAAAACAATGTACATATCTGGCTATTCACAGTGTAATGAGATATTTCACACTGGTTTGAAGTCAGAGGATTTGGAGATTGCACTGGTGGGGAAAAGCTCCAACCAGTGCAGGCCTGCTTCTTTTAGTGAACCAATGAATGACTTCACAATGTATGCAAGGCTACATACATAATAACGTGCATTGCTATGGTAAAGTTTTACAATTTATGTTAAGATATTTCAAATATTTACTACATAAAGTGAATATGCAGGTGTACTCGGGCTAGTAAAAGTGGTATTGCATAGATCGTTCTCTCGTGAATGTCTAATTAATGAGGAGACAGTGGTCTTTAGTGGTAATGGAGGTGGGCGGCAATCTCCCTTCTCTCTCACAGTCCTAATAAGAATGCACACAAACACAAATTATTCACGTTTCCTGTGGGAGAACATGAATGTGTACATTTAGTTTTACTATGAGGTTTAACAAAGTGCCAGAAAGTAATGACTAAATGCTAATTCTAAAAGAAATTGAAACGCTCAGTTTTCCTTGCGGTCTCTGTGCTTTCGGCATAATCTATAGTTGATTAAAGTTTGACTGAGTCATTTTACAGTCATCATGCTTTGGAGCTGGAATTCTAAATAAAACCCCCAGGAATTCTTGTGTGAAACAATAGCAGCACTATGATTGAAATAGTCTGTCTGATGTGTATTTACAGAACAAGAGAAAAAGCAGGGCCATTCAAACAGATGTTTACAACATATACTTACAATCCCTAACATGCATCAACACGGACACCATAATGACATACTGAGACATTCCTACTATTGTGGAGAGCTCCATCCACTCAATGTGCACTCTCTCACCCCTCAACTCAACACCAAAGAAAATGGGTTTTCTACAGCATGTAGGGCATTTCACAAAATTACATTATATATACGTTTTTTTGTGTCTATGTATTTTCTCTTATTACTAACGCAGATATTGGAATGTATGGCGCCGACGTTCCCGAATAACTGTAGTAAAACACTGCCACCTGCTGGTTTCTAACAGAGTAGCGTGAATTAAAAAGGCAGAAACATAGTTGCATGTTACTTGGCCTTTAATCGAATTGTGTACAGTCTCTGACAAGGCAAGACTCATTATTGAAAATAAAACTACTACCAGTAATGATCAGTTCAGTAGTTGGTAAGAAATGTTATTTAGAACATCAAAGTAACAGCAAGTTTCCAAAGGTTTTGGACAGAAATAAAATAAAAAAAAGCATACACACATAAAAATATACACATGTTGCATTGCACAAAAATAATGCATATTCATGACAACTGTACAATAATGCATAAAATGTACGTTGTGAAAATGTTGTAAAAGACAATAAAAATAACAGTGGTTAACAACATCACAGTCTAAAGCTCATTCATCCCAAACACCTGGGATTCATGTTTTTGTTTTTCTTTACTTTATCTGTCAAACACAGGAAAAGTTAAATGAATTTAATTAAGGCACATTTTAAGAAGATGTTTCAATTGCACCAAAACTATTCTAAAAAAAGGCATATTTTGGCATTTACTTTTAAATATTATATATTAATAATGTTTTGCATATGGGGACATTGCTACAAACAAAAAGTAACGATTAAGTAACCTTCAAAACGGAGAGAAACACAGTATGAACATCTTTAAATGACCTGATAAAGGAGATTTTTTTTTTTTACCCTCTCATACCTTTTAAACAATAAAAAACCTGTCATAACAATGACAGATTTCATAAGCTTCATAGATAAATCCAGGAAGAAATCAAACAGTCCGGTTCTTGTCAAAACACCTGAGGTAATCCGCTGAAAGCCCAGAAAACAACAGCCCTGCACAAGTGCCAGAGGGAGAGAATAACAAGTCAAAGTTGATCGCTTCCAAGTACATCGAGCACACAAACAGGACAAATACAGAATACATCTGCATAGAATGTAATCTGCACAAACTAAATCATGGACTGTTTTAGTGTTTTTTGATTAACTAGATACACTTACACCTTAATCTGTCGCTTTTATTGCTTTGGGGGATTCTCCAGAAGTGCTCATCAGTGGACTTTTTATTCGACCATTTTCTTTATCAAATAGGATCTGGCTGCCCAACACCTTCCTCTGTTTCCAAGACATTTAGAACAACACATTATATGTAGTGGCATTTGATAATTAGGATTGGTGCCTTGCACTTTTTTACACTACAGAACTTAGGATTTAATAAAATACGACTAGACTAAACTAAACGGAAACAATCAAGAAGACCAATTTTCAATTAAAATACACAAATGAATAGCCAAGTATGGTTGCATTACCTTAATTTTTTCTCCCAAAGAGCGGGAGCGCCAATGTCTTCGACAGAAAGGGGCCTTTGTTTCTGAAGGAGTCTGTAGCGGCTTCTCAAGCTAGCGAATCACATCAAATCTCATCATTTATGAGAAAATATTTTTTTTTTTTGTGTGTGAATCTCCTGTTATACCTGTTTGATGAGTTTTTTCTTCTTTGCAGACTCTGGCATCTTGTTGACCTGTTGGTAGAGCTCCCTCAATGCAGATTGTGTGTAGTTCTGATGCTCACTGACCTCTGGCCCAGTCCTTTTTGTTGGAGTTGAAAGTGGTTCGCCAGCTGTGGGACCATTTTTAACTCCGGAACAAAGCGTCATGTCATCCTAAACATGTCCATAAAAGAAGGCTACATTTTAATCAATGAAAGAGCAACATTGTCCCAAAATATTCTGAAAACATACAGAACCAGCACATCTTGGGTTTAACACATTCAAAAACTAGCTGCACCATGTAAACGTAAATATTTATATAAAACGAAGGACGTGGTTCATAATACCTCAATATGGTATTGTTATGTATGTATAATGGCTGTGCAATATATTGTATATCATATTTTGTCAGATAGATCTGGATTTGAATTACTATGACATAGATCTGCATGCAAAGCAAATTAGAGTGACCTAAATGCAGACTGGAGAGGGCAAAGCACTAATAAGACAGAGTGGAAGCACAATGATCTAAACTTCACATATACACATTATAAAAGCTATCTATTATGAAGTACACACGTGGACAAAATTGTTGGCACCCCTTTGTTAATGAAAGAAAAACTCAAGTCACTGAAATCATTCAAAACATACAAAAGTGACAATAAATACAAATTTGCTGAAAAAAAAAAAAAAAACAACACTTTGCAATTATTTATCATCAGAATTATTAAAAATAATAACAATAAAGAGACAAGCCTGGATAAAAAATATTGGTATCCATAACTTCATATTTAGTTGTACAACCTTTAGGGGCAATCACTCCAATCAATGATTTCTAACTTTCAATGAGACTTCTGCACCTGTCAGTTATTATGGCGCACTCCTCGTGAGCAAACTGCTCCAGTTGTGTCAGGTTTGCGGGCCGTCTTCTCGTCTCTATGTTTCACAGTAAGGATAGTGTTTTTCTTTTGATACACACAGATAAAATTGGTCACTGAAATCACTGGAATTTGCAAAAATGCATGTAGACAAGCCATCCTTTGGACAAATTAGACAAACTGGAGCTTTTTGTTAAGACACAGCAACTCTATGTTCATAGAGGCAAAAATTAAGCAAACCAAGAAAAGTGTGAAACATGGAGGCTTGCTTTTGTTCTGGAGCTGCTTTGCTGCATCTGGAGTGTCTTGAACCTGTACAAGGTACAATAAAGACTATCAAGGCATTTTGGTGAGAAATGTGGTGTTTAGTGTCAGAAAGCTTGAGTCACAAGTCATGGGTCTTCCAACAGAGTAACAACCCTCAACACAGCCAAAAACACCCAGAAAATGTCTCAGAGAAAAGCAGTGGACTATTATAAAGTGGCCTTCTATGAACCCAAATCTCAATCCCACTGATAATCTTTAGAAGGAGCTGAAACATGGAGGAGAGGAGAAGGCAACCTTCAAACCTGACAGAACTGGAGCAGTTTGCTCATGATGAGAGGGTCATAATAACAGCATAATAATAGCTACACAAATCGTTTAATTGCCACAAAAAGTTGTGCAACACAATCATAACACATGGATACCATCATTTTTGTCCAGGCTTGTTTCATTATTATAATTATTTTTTTTTTTTAAATAATTCTGTTGATAAACAATTCAGGATTGTTTATATTTCATTGAATTTTTATTTGTTACTTTTCTATGTTTTGAATGATTTCAGTGAGTTTTTCTTTCATAACAGAGGGGTAACAAAAATTTTGTCCACGTGTGTAGGTTATCTTTATGTAATTGTAAATCCTCAGTAATGTTATCACAAATGTTTTTTTATATTGTGATATTTTTTAATCCATGATTTCATTTTATTTAACCAGTAATTATTTAAACAGTGCAGCACAAAGAAAAAATACTCACATTCGATTTAAGTGCTGTTGATCCTGTGAAGTATAATCTGGCATATTCTTTTATATAAACTGGTGCCTAAAAAAACAAGTAAATAGACGTCAATCATTAATGCTGGGTTGAATAGGTTGCACACCACTTGTAGCTGAAAGACACAAGTAGTATGCAATAGCCACAAATGCAAATTTAACACAACAGTACAATTCAATATGTGTGATATTAGAGATTAAATAACAGGTCATCACACAACAAAACCCTGCTGATTGCCAGACAAACCACATACATTGTTGTTGTATTCACATGCAAATTTTGTCGTCACCCCTTTGATTCCTTCGACATTTCTTGTAACCCTAGCAACAAAACCACTTGGTTGAAGTACATAAGGGATGTTTTTTTTAAAAAAACCATTTCTCCGTCTCAAATAAAGATTTACACAATTTGTGCATAAAATACTGTGACATGCAAGAAGTATGGCGTAAATCCCACCTTGAATAATTTCTGTGAATAGCGAATGAGAGCTGCCACCCCTTTATTTAGTTTTTCAATGTTTTCTTGCAGATCACTTGCTGTAACCTGTCAAACCAAACAACAAAAACACGTATTATTATTATTATTTTGACAGCACACAGACATGCTGAAACACATGGATATTACATTTTTGGGCCAGATGATGTGTGGGGCAAACATTGTAGCTAGATTTATGGCAGACATCTTGTTTACATGCTGGTTGCGGGCTGTATGGTATAGAAGGTCGAGGAGTAGTTTCAAGAGGCTGCGATTAGCTGGGGGCAAGAGCATGAAGAGCAGCTGAAATGCCTCTATCTGGCGCTCCTTATCAGGCACGGTGGTCTTATTTCCCAGTTCATCAAAGCGAGTCAACTCTGACAGAACAATGCAAGATGAGAAAGATTATTTTTATGTATGTATTCTTAAGTTTATGCATTTTTACTTTAATCATTACAAAGTAGGACACACCTCCAATTTTGAGGTGAGCTAGATAATGCTTGTGAGTGAGCAAGGGCTCTGGAAGTTCTCCTAGAAAGGTTTTGAGCAGAGTAGCAGCATCATTGGGGTGGAAGTCACCATTTTCCAAATCAATCTCTGTTCCAGAGTTCAGCATCTCTCTGAGGGCAGCTTGACGAAGACTGTGGCCTGGTACACGGAACAAACCCTCCACATGAAGGTCTGAGAGTGAGAGAAAATAGTGGAGAAACGCAGAGGCAGGTGAAGTCTGAATAAAGGCACAGGGAGACCAGGCACAAAACTCAAGTGAATGGGGAGGACGCATAGAGCAGGAGCAAAGTGCTTTCAGATAAATTATTGACAAGAACATTTGCTCCCAGTGTCTACTCTGAGCAGAATGACATCATCGTTTCCTAAAATAAGCTCTGACCTAATGCTAATTCACTGTTCCAACTAAATGAATGTACGCAACAAATACGACAAGAACGCACACTAGGTCAATTACATAATTAAGAACACAGTTTCACACTGGTGAAATAACCATTATTATTTAGCATTGAAATTTACATTCTATAAGCATAATGCAAACCATCTGGTGGTTAGAACTGCAACTATTTATCAATAATTACATTGCAAAAAGCTCAAATGTACCCAAATTGAGCTGGTGAGGACATTTGAGTCAGTCAGGCTGCTCTAAGAATGTTTAATTGCATTTTCATTTTGGAATACAAAAGTTTAATGGCGCTAGTCACCCCAGAAATCACCATATTTTAGATTCTGAAAAATATTTTTAGATATATTATGGCAACGTAGAAGGTAATTTTTAGGAAAAAACTGCCTCTTACCTTTCAACTGCCCTTAAGACATCATCAAACTCAAGAACGTGAAACCAAATCAAGAACTAAAACATATTTCCAGTTTGATCTGGGATAATTTAAGTCCAAAACATTTTGTCTCAGCACATTTAGCTTATAACAGTTTTCTTGGATAAAGAAAACTGTATAAAATTTGTGGTCATCTACATAATACCATAGCAATACAAAGTTATAAACGTACTTTTTTTTTGTTTTAAACATACAGTACTTCAAAGCAGAGATAAGATGCCAGAATGTGAACTATTTTAGCCAAATAAACATTTCCATGGAAACATGAGGAAAGAGGCTCTCCAGACCATCCAAGAGTCAATTTTGTGAAAATGGAGCCTACTCCTGGTAAGAATAGGTATTATGCAACATATGCTTGTGGTGAAATAAAAAAACATGCTTAGTTTGAGTTTTATTTAAACTATTATATTTTTACAATTGCATTATGTGCCTTTAAATTAATGTTTCTGGTGGAACAGCATGAGAAGAGAAGAAAACACTTACTTTTACTCAAGTATTCAATAAGTTGGTAGATCTGTGCAATTCCTTCTTCAGTTAAAGGAGCGCCAAAAACAAGGCCTCTTTCTGAAAAACACAAATTATCATATGAATCAAATAGTTACAGAAGGCTTGTTTTATAGCATATTCTTACATCCTGGCATTCAACCATAATATATTATCTGTGAAATCATACATTCATTTTTTTATTTTTTCCCCAGAGCTCTTCTCTTCTTTGTTTCCCACTGTGCGTTGAATGATGTTTTATCTGTCCACAATTTTGCTCTCTTTATCACTCAGACAAATTTATCTTGGTGTGATAAATAAAATAGCTCAAATTTGTATTACATCATGATCTGCTTATTATGTTGGAGGTATTACACTCGCTCACATTTGTACTATTTTTTGTCTCTGTTCTTTCAGTTTAAGAACATCTCTGACAAACATCTATACAAAAGCATTAACCTTGGACCTAGTAGGGCCTCATTTCTCAATCCAGGTGCTAAATCGTGAGCGCAGACTGAGGAAAAAAATTTGTCGTCTTTGTGAATGTTTTTGCACTCAATTTACTCTTGGAACATATAAATACAACCCATTTTACAGGTGAGCAACGCTTGATAAAAGGCCCTAGTGTCTGTCTATCGATAACACAGCATGCATCATATCAGTGCTTATCAAACCTTTTCGTTTCAGAAAGTTGAGGGAACGCAGAAAGCTTCCCGCAGCAGATGAAGGCAATCTGGGCTCACTTTCACCACTGAGCTGTGAAAACTCATCTCCGGGTAGGTCAATGAGTCGCGTGATGTTACTGAGAATCAAGTCTGTGAAGGCCTGGGGATGTTCATGTCTCAACCTCTCAACAAAAAAGTCTGGATTGAAGATGACTGGCTGACTTGACAAGGGCTGTTCTTGGATGTTAAACACATTGCGTTTTGGAGAGCTAGGAAATAAAAGAAAAAATTAAGATACATTAAGTAAAAATAAGTTTCTTTCACATTATGTCACACAATTATATAGGCCAATAATAATTATTACAGATGGAGGGCAGCTAAAATATTTTTTTTATTGTTTGACAAAAAGCTGATAGGTGTAGTCATACAAAATATCAAATAACAAATTGAATATGTGAAAAATTGCCTGTTTGTCACTACTTGATGAGTTTTTCATTGGAAAACATAAAAACAGCCTATTGAAATCGCATAGTTTGAACTCCTATTTTTCCTCAGTTTGACCTAGGCTGTTATAAAACTATAAACAAGGAGCAAAAATTCATACATTTTTGAACAATAGCTATGAATAGTCACACAAAAACACACGATAATCTTTTTTTGTTAAATTGTTTTATAAAGTGTGCAAAAATTGTATGAAAAAGTTGTTTAAGATTTTTAGGTGTCCACAACTGCTGGTTACATGCTGTAGGTGTTATTAAATTCTAATCTTATTTTTATGACGCAGTTTAATAGTTATTTTTGTTGTTTCTGTAAATCCCTTGGCATACACATGCTTATACTATATGCAATGTTTTTTGTATGCATGAAATTGCATAAATAAAATTAAACACATTGGCTAAAGGAGGAATTACATATCAGAACCTAACACAAACTACTAACTGTCATTTTTCATCTTATTTTTTCGCAATGTAACGTTAAAACAAAAAGAAAACATACCTAAGCTAGAGACAAAACCACTAAACTAAATATTAATGAGGAAAACAGGACACCCCTTAAACAGTTCTTTCCTTGCAAAACAAGGAAACACACTAGCTACTTCGTCGTTAGCACAGAGGCGGTTGTTGTTGCTAAGGTAGATGTACGTTTCTCACATACAAAAAGAAGTCCAGCTCAAACTAAACTCATTGAGCTATGTAAAACATTTATGGGCAAGCTCATAAAAGTTCATACTATTGTGTACATAAAGCACTACCGTTTATCCAAGTTGTGGTTGTTGTCCTTGTCGGCCGCCATCTTCGTTTTGAATCTTCCGCTGTTTCTTTTTAGCCCCGCCCCTGCGCCCTGATTGGTTACTTACATCATGGCATCTTTTTTTTTTTATCTGAACCGTAAAATATGACTATGTACATTAGCAATTTAAATTAGGTTCAATGTAAAGGGTAAAAATGTATTTAACATAGAAATATGTTCATTGACTTCCCACATATCAGCTGCACAAGGCTACAAGACTACTCAATCATACACGAATTAATCCAAATTTAAGTAAACTGATGAGAGAACACGTTTTACGTTTTTCTAATTTTCATCTAATTCGGTAGATTAAGATCTGTTGTAACTAAACGTGATAGTTTTACATTATTTAAGAACAAGCTTGCGAAGAAAAATGTGAAAATATGTTGAAAATACCAGGAAGTAGAGCGGAATTCTAAACGGATGACGCCACACTAGGAAGACAAGGACATTTTTAATTTTCTTACAAGAAACAGATTTTTATGGCCCTGTAACAAAAAGTGAGTTCTAGCATACTTTTATTTCTTAAGTTAATAAAAATTGTGTTACATTAAAAGAGTTTTTTTTTCTGCCCAATTTATTACTTTTTTATTTTTGTATTATTGTCAAACACACATTTACAATATTTGCATATACGTACACAATATATACATTAATAGACATTCAGGTCAAACAAGGTTTTGATACATCAGCAATCAACCTCTCAATAATCAGGCCCATACTGACTATGCTTCCGAGAACAGACAAGGTCGAACTAGGCTATATCAAGAAGGTATGGCTGTGAACAAGCTTAAATAAATTATTAAAAAATACTAAATGGTAACAACGCGTCATCATTTATTTTTTAATGCTTATTTTTAATGCTTAAAAAATGACTAAACTGGAATGAAAATTGAAAAATGTTTAGTAAAACCTAAAATATAATGATCTTAACTACATCTTTGTGAAAAAAAATTTAAAGTTTTTTTTTTTGTTTTTGTTTTTTTTTTTGTCGACATTTAGTTGCTTGTGCTTCAAGAAAATAAAGCAACAGGCAATAAAGCAAATAGGCTACTGTACATGAAAGTAATTCACCTAATTCACCACTTTGTTGGCAGTGCACTTCCCATTTAGGTTTGTTAAGTAACTAATATGTTTACTGTACTTGTCTGCTTTGTGGGGTGATCTCAATGCAATGACAGCAAAAATAAACCCAATGACTGAAGGATAGCCACAACTAAACAAGAAGTGCACTGCCAAGAGTGGCGGGGCAGAAAAAGTTGAATAATCTGATCCTTATTCAAGTATTCTAGTTTTATGGAACAGAGCAAAACTCAACATCAACACGTCGGACCACAAAAAATAATAATTAAAGAAAAAAAAAGTAAAAATAATAGGACATGGTAAGTTAGCACACCAATAGAAATAAAAGAATAGAGAAGTAAAAAAAAAAAAAGTAAAATAAAGTATTGATCAAAAGCTAAACAGATGGGATTTCTTGAGCTTGCTGAATGTTTTCCGTGGCCCTGAGGTCCTTTGGAAGACAGTTCCATAGACGGGTCGTAGAAAGATGCCTTATGTGTCCTGACTTTGACTTGTCATTGGCCTATCCAAGGTAATTGTGAATTTTTTTATTTAAATCCTGACTTCAAAATTAAACCATAATCGTTTTGGTTGCCCACCATCTGGATTTATTGGCATTTGCATATAATGTTGTGATTTTACATAAACACAACCTATTCAAATTGTACGCCAGATTGATTACACATCACATTTACATAGATTATGGAGTCTCTGGCATTGTGGTATGACTGCAATGTATAATTATTAATTAGACTAAGATGGAATTCAAACTAGATGAAGAAAATGAATCCAAACACTGACCTCTTAAACTGACTCGTGTGTTGACTGTTCATTCTTCTCATTATGGATGATACTGTGGGTGTAGTTCACTTATTATTAAACTGAAAAATAAGGAGCAACAAAAAGTAAAATGGACATTGGCGATCCTCAAGAAATGTACAATATAAATGCACTTTTTTGTATTTTGGTGAGCTTTGGAAAAGGGTTTTTGAAGACTTTGGGCCTGATTTATCAAGCCAGGTGTTAAATTGCGGGTGCAAAGTAGAAAAAAAACAAAAACATGTCATTTGCAAGCAAATTATGCAAACTTTAATATTGGAAGATGTACATATAACATATTACACAAACCGGATATGCTCCACCTCAAATTCTACATCTTTAGTGTCTGAGTGAAAGAAAAATGTTCGCTATGCCAAGTTTTTGCTCCCCTTATCCTGTTTGCACATGAGCAAATGCTTGATAAATCTGGCACTTTGTGTATCTTTTCCTTGTGATTTTTTGTTCCGATGTTAAAGCAGGTAGTGCAACTCAACTATACATTGTACATTATAGTCACTTTTTAAAATGTTTTTTCTTCATTATTGAATCTATCCTCATAAAGCAAAGCTAACACTAAACCTATAATGTTCAAAAGCACAGGGTGCCGTTCAGTCCCTGACAAAACTGATAACATTTATTGGCTATTTTAGAACCATGTCCTTCATCAAAACATAAATCTAAGGATCAGACAGGCTTCAGGCATGGGTTTCTATTTTTCTTTGTAAAACAATGCTCACAAGATATTAATGCTCGCTTCGTTGATATCTTGATGACTCGTGACCTTTCACAACAGATAAAACTGAGACAAAAAAATAAATAAAAATTTTGAATTGTCGATTGCCATGGCAACAGAGCTAGATTTTAATCATCTGGAATCCATGAATAAGACAGATGAGCAACAAGACTCTCTCTCTCTATTGTTAGCTTAGAAGATATATTTTGGTGATATTCAAAAAAGAACTGGGAACTAAATCATTGGAAAATTGAATATTTTGTTTACTTAAAACTAGTATGGGTGAAAGAGACAAAATGAATTAGAACTATAATTAAATGAATAATGATTGTATTATTATTATTTTTATTGTTTAGGTTCTTGTTTAATTATCAATTTTTAAAAGTCATCTTTTTAAGGGCATCTTTTTTTAATATTACACTTTAAAACTTGTCACAAAATATATTACCAAAATATAAAACCTAGAACCCCAAAACTGAATAGAAATAAGAAGAAAAAAATCTTTATTTGAATTGACTGACTGTTATGAATTGATTTATTTCTTATTTAAATATTAGTTTACTCTAAAGTGACAGGGTCTACACCTTTGAGGTACTAAGTGAAGCTTCATATTCTGTCTTATGTGTCAGTTAGGGTGTTTGTCCAGCCAGATTGTGAAATGCATCGTATAACCAAAGTGAGGGGAGGCTTGATGTCCTTTGTCTGGAGCCGATGGTGCAGTAGTTCTGCTGTAGTTAGCATCTGGATGTCCCATGACAAATGGTCACATGTTGAAGATTGTTCTTGATTGAGTTTTGATGAGTTGCAAATTCTCATCAGTGTTGGGGACAAACTTTTGGGAAGAAGAAGTTTTTTTCTGAGGTGTTGACTCCTTTGTATTTGTGGCAGGGGTTCTTCTTCTTTCTTTGCTCTTACATTCCCGTTGTGGTTGTTACAAGATGTTAGAACTCTGTGAGAACTGTGTAAGCACTTCTTGAGAAATGTTGTGGTAAAAATGTTTAGGGTTGTAAGTGTGTCTGCGGTGTATGCCTTATCTGAGCTTGTAAATGTGTGGTTTGCACAAGGCATTTACAAGATACTCAGCATGTGTATATATATTATTGACATTATCAACAGATTTTAGGCACATACACATACATTTAACAGAGTAACAGGGCTATGGTGACATAACAAGATGGAACTTTTGAAATATGATCAACTTAATAAATACTCAAACATTTTTTAATAAAACGTTATACAAGTCTGAAGAGGAAACAAATAAAGGCTCACAGGAGTCAGTTTTGTACCTCATAGAACCTTTAGGTTACAACATAACCTTTTTATCTTTAATAATCTCTTTTGTAGCATTTTTTTAAAATTAACTGATACTAAAACAACAATCACTACTCAAAGCAATCTAAAATTGGATATATTGTCCACTCTATGTTAAGGTTAAATAGGAATGCCATAATGAGTAGAGATTACCTTCGATCACAAACAGAGCACATTACAGAGTCTTTCATTCCATTTGTATTTGCTCAAAGGGCATTTTAATGATAGTGTAAATGACATAGTTCCTAAGCAACAACATCATTAATTGACTAAATCAATAAGAATACAGTATGGCTGTGGCAATCACATTAATATAAATATATACAAATATCTATATACTCTTCTTTAACCTTCCATAGCAACAATCAGTAATAACAGCAACAATGCTTGAATGTGTTTGTTTTTTGTCAATAATGTAGACTCACAACTGTGTAATCTGCTCTGCGTAGCAGCATTTGACTCACTAGACAATGGAACATAATTAGAATTTTAGATATTGGCAAGAATAACATAAACATTTACACACAATATATAAAGAGAGGAAGTTATTTACTGCCACAAGAGATGTAAACAATAACATAATAAAAAGATGAGAAACAAAACACATCGCACTGTGCAAGTCATCTTAAAATCATCTTAAGACTTCATTATTATTATTATTATTATTATTATTATTATTATTATTATTATTATTATTATTATTATTATTATTAATAATAATAATAATAATAATCATCATCATCATCATTGTCGTCATTATTATGATTAATATTTATATGCTTTTCTTTTTTTTTTTAATTGAAAATCTTGCCTTTTTTCCTCAATTTGACAGTTTATCTTTATACATCCAGGTTGGCCCTGGGTAACAAAAGCCAAGGCTCATTCAATCTGCACAATAAATGTACAATAAACACAATCTTAGACTGCAAATTCCCCATACTGTCTGAAATGTTGTGTGTTGATGGCATGCTAATTTTTACAAGTGCTACTTCTTTCCCCCAACCACTTGAGTGAGCACAAACAAAGATAAATAATTATCACAAGTGCTATCCAACTAAAGTAATATTAAGGTAACACTTATTGAACAACTGCATGATAGTAATTACAGTAAAATATGATTATTTACTCAGTAATGCTGCACCGTATCAGTCAATATGAAGTATACTATCCCTGAAGTACTTGTATTTTCTCCACAGAAAGACTAATATGAGCTCATATCAAAAGCTGCAAGTAAAGCCATATCCTTAGACGGTAAGCATGGCAAAACTTGTTTGTTGTTTGTGTTCCTTTCAGGGAAAAGATGAGGTCAGTCCTTGTTATTTTCTATGTGCTTTGAACTACAAACTTAATAGGCTGCATTCACGTGACATTCAAGCACACTCGCATTGATAGAACTTACAAAAGAGCTGGGGTCGTGGCAGAATCACGTTTAATTTGCCGTTTGGATTTGTTGACCTAGCTTATGGTTGATATCTCTGTAATTACTGCAACGATCCACGTGGAACAAAAACTGGCACAAAATTCAATTCTCTGTCCACAAACAAACCAAAGGGGTAGTAGTCTTTTCACGAAAGCCTTGGACAATGGTGCCAATATTACCCCAAAAATGCCATAGTGATCTGACAAAAAGACTTTAAGACACAAGATTAAAAGGACACTTGAACTTTATAAAATAACAATGTGGTTTAAGATTAAGTAAACATAGACTGCTGCAACCTATTGAATTACAATCAACTAACAATATGAATGTAGAATGTTTAATATTCTGTGTATATTATAATTTGGTTTAATTTCAAAGATATTTCAGGAGCACTAGTATTGTGTGTAGCTGAATCTGTGAAGGGGACCTCATTGTCAGTAGGCAGTGATGTTGATGAACTTTTCTTGGGGTTGCCTCTCAGATTTGGAGGAGTTTGGTTTGCAGAGAGACCGTTGTGAATCTCTATCCTCTCTCTGGCTAGTGTGCTGCCGTCCTCACTGGTGCTGCTCTGCCTCAAACAGGACATGCTGTTGTATTTCTTGAAACAGTCAGGTCGAAGTCGTGTCAGAGTTCTCCAACAAGCTCTGCGAAAAGTGTGAGACGACATGCAGAAGAGCAGAGGGTCCAGAGCCCCGTTGATGTACCACAGAGGCAGAGACAGGTACGACTTGAGGATGGTGTAAACAGTGTGGACCGTGTCAGACCAAACAACCACGTACACCTGCATCAGAGACGAGGCAATGTCGGGGAAGTTACACACAAAGAAGGCCACCACCACAGCACCTACAGCAAATGAAAGTTTAATAATAACAACACATTGCATCAACTTTTTGCAAATAAAAGCAGAACAAATCATTAAACCAACTTTTTGAAGCTAAATAATACAAATGTCTACTTTTCTGAGTTTTTTTCTTTTTTTTTTTTCAAATTGGCAGCTTAAAGGTTAAAGTGGACAAAACCTGACCATGCTCATTGCAGTGGACAATAACATTTCTAGTTCATATCATACCACATTTGACAGTGTGAATCGCCATAAACACATTAAAACAACGAGGTGTTCCTGACTGTATCATACAGATTTTGGTTTATTGCTACTCTAACCAGAGTATCCATCTCTGATTCCTTTGAAGTCACTAATGTGGAGTGCGTGCACCAGGGGGTGTGCAGTCTCCGGCCCTGTTTATCTTGTACTTGGATGAGATGTCCCATAAACTGAATGACTGTGAAACTCTGATAAATCATTTCATTTATCAGAGTGGTATGCTGATGATTTGGTCTTTGTCTCTCTGAGTAGTGCAGGATTTCAACAGCTGCTTAACATTTGCTCACTGTATGGATTTAAATATAACATCATATAAAAAGCCCAAAAGAGTTTTGTGCTTATATGTTGGACCAAAGTGGATAAGCATCTTAGTTTCACTGACTTTTATTAGTCCAAGCAAATGCTTGGTGTACGTAAAAAAACAAAGACACTTCATCACGGACCGCCTCTGTGATGATGAGGATATTATATACTTTATGCACAGGCCAACTTCTAGGTCAGAAAATTCCACATGTGCTCAGACAAAGTAAAAATTAACTTGTTCAGAATGTACTGTACACCTCTGTGCACAACGCCACTGGGGTGCAAGTATAAAAAGGCTACACTACAGAAGCTTAAAGTAGCTTATAATGATGCATTCAGTATGCTGTTGAAAAACCCTGGTCCAGTAGTGCAAGTCTCCAGTTTTGTCAGGCTGGAGTCAACAGTTTTCAGGATCTTACGAGAACATTAATGTATCAGCTCATATGTCACTTAAATGACTCTTTGAACTCTGTGGTGGCAGTACTGGTGAATCTTTTGTATAGTGCTGCTGTGCAATGCAAGTCATCCTTGTGGAAGCACTGGAGCAGCTGTCTTTTTTTCATAAGCTCGTTTGTTGTTCTTTGTTGTTTGTCTTGTGCGTTTTTTTAAATGGACATTGAGTCTGGAATAAAATGTGTGTGGTTGTGAGCAGATCCTGCAAATTCAGTGTCACTTTAAATGGGGACCACATATGACCACATGTTGTCCTATGTAGTTTTAACAGTCCCATCAATTTTATGAACTGGATGAAAAGTAGATTTAAATATTGAACTACATAGGAAAAATTCACTCAATGAGCCAGATTTATCAAGCATTTGCTCATGTGCAAAACAGGTTAGGGGCAGCAAAACGATGACATGTTTCTCTCACACACACATTCTAAAGAAGCAGATCTTGAGGTGGTTCATATTTGTTTTGTTTAGTTTGTTGGATGTGTATCCTCCAATATTAAAGTTTGTATAAAATGCTCATAAATAACTCGATATTTTTTATTTTTGCACCCGCAATTTAGCACCTGGCTTGATAAATCATGCTCAGTGGGTATTCAAATGTTTCAACACTACTATTACAATCTGTGTATTTCAAATATTGTTATTATGTAATTTTATCAGAGTTCATCAGTTTTTTTTTCTAATATTAATCATTCAGTGTTCTATGTTACAGAAAATGATGAGGTGTAGTTTTATCTTAATCAAATCATCTGTGTGCTTAAATTTATCACATAATCACACAGTTCTCCCACAACCTGTTCCACCGTCACCACTGACTCACCCATGAGTTTAAGAGCTCTTTTTTCATTCAGCAATAACTTTCCGTTCTGGTGGCACTGGATATCTCTTCGTTCTTCTGGATTGGGGCGTGTAAGGCCCATGTTTCTTCTTTGACGACTGTTTTTCTTGAGGTACAGTAGGATGAGCAGGTAAAGAATGCTGATGGAGACAAGAGGGACCTACACAGAGATTCAGTTCAGCTTAGTTAATTAACTCCATCTATGTATGTAAGAGTATTTTCAGTGTCTGTACTCACCAGGAAAAACAAAGCCGCTCTCAAAATAAGAGCGCCCTTGTAGATGTGAGCAGGGTCTGGCTCAGTCATTTCACACATGGTAGAGACATGAAAGGCGTCCTCATATTTGGCTGCGGTGTAGTCCAGGATACAGGCCCGGGCCTCGTTATACACCAGAGCAAAGGGGATGGCAGAGACCAGCGAGATGATCCAGACTACCAGAAGACAAGGCAGTCGAGATCTCTGTAGAATCAGTACATGACAGCTTTCACTTTCCAAGGCAATTCTAAAGATCACTGCTTTTACTTTCTGCTTAAGTGTTATCACTATTTTATGTTTAAGTTTTACTATCTGTCTTTGATGCAAGAGGCATACTGGATGTCTTTTTCTCTGAATCCTTATTTATGCAACATTTTTGTAGAAATGAAAATTATAACAATGATGATGTTCTGTTAACTGCATATTGTACTGTATGATAATCTACCCCTTTGAACAAATGAGGAAACTCAAGATTCAGAGTTACATTCTTTGTCTCAACAGTTATAGTTTTAGTAGAAAGTTAGTCCATTCATCTGCATTTATCTAAAGAGACAAATGTGTGTAGTGCAGGTAAAAATAACTGGCACACTTTTAAAATAGTACAAATATAGCTCAAGTAAGAGTCAAGAGTCGTAAATAGGATAAATACAAATAAAATCACTTGTGGAAGGCGCTGATGGCTGCTGGAACAAAGGCAATTTAGGATTGATTGGTTTTATAGAATGGTACTTTAATCCTGATTGGAGCAGTTGAAACTCATCTATAAGAGGATGGGAGTAGTGTTTTTTTGTTGTTGTTTTTTTTTTTTTTTGTTTTTTTAAATGCACTCTGTCACTCTCTGAACAAGCCTACAATAAAGAGGCACAGAATAAAGCTAAGACTCCCCAATCAACTTGCTCTTCCATTTTGTTTAAGAGATTAAAGTACTAAAGCATAAAACAAAACAATTGAACCGATTCAGTGAAAAAGCAAAAACCCAAGTATGGTTAAAAAGGTTTTGAAAGGACAACAGCTTCCTTAAACAAAACAAGCACTAGAGACACTTTTTGCACTGAAATGAAAAATATGCATCAGTGATTTGAATTTACCTTCAGACTGGAAACAGACCACATTGTGTGACAAATAGCTGCGTAGCGCTCTGTGGTGAAGGTCATAATGACCCAACTAGTGGTGGCGCAGTACACCTGTCGAACCATGAAGTAGACTTTACACACAGTTTGGCCCAGGCGCCAAGGGAAGCTCTCCCAATAATATCGATAAAGAGTGACTGGAATAGTCATCAGCTGCAGAATGTCTGCAAGACAAAACACATCAAGTAAAACAAAAAGATCAGCTTTCACTGGTTTAATAACAATAAAGATAACTGTTGTCAGATAGCTGTTAAGCATACAAGTAGGGGTCTCAAACTCAAAGTCACAGCTGGTTTAAAATACAGGACTCACTATGTTATATTCTAAATAAATAATCCTATTACGCCATATAAAGCCTAATTTTGCATTTATTCTAATATGTCCACATCCATTGTTTTACATTTTACAAAATACACGCACACAAGTGATAAAGTAATTACAATCAGAAATCATCCTGATGGCCACATGAAATCATCTGGAGGGCCATATTTGGCATCCGGGCCACCATTGAGACCCCTTCACTAGATATTGGTGAACAGTCAGGGCCTTTACAAGAAAATAAAATGTTTAAGATGTTTAGAAAGCATAAAGAGGTCTGACTGAAAGCTGAGTACAGCAGGTTTAAGAATATAATGGCAGTAACTACTTAAATAGATGAGTCCTCTATAACTGATCCTTGAACCTTGCGCCTTGTTAACGTCTTGTTTAACTGCTGTGACAATTTGGAAAAGGCTTAACACAAAATTAATGCAACATCTTTGTCATTGTCCTAAGCCATAGATTGTGTGCTTGATATAGACTGTACAGCGAGAAGGTGAAGGCTGCAGTGAACTGGAACAGCTCGCTCACCTAAGGGTAATTCAATCACTGCAACAAACAATAAGACAATATAAGCTCAGCTCGGCTTTTGTTCAGTGGAAATATATAATGTTTCTGAGGTATGTGGTATGCAATCACAACTGTCATTGTATGTTCAATAAAGATGTAATAGAAAGCTATTACTAAACAGCCATAAGTCAAGGTTGCATCCTGAGGGGAAAAACTCAAAAGTAATTTGAAGACCGTGGCTTGGTGAGATATTTGGCAAAACACTCTACCATCATTGCCTTGGGAATGTGTTCTGAGAATGTAGAACTGGTTTTGGGTTCAGCAGGACTCAGCTGTAGCCAATCACATTTAAATTCAATCTCATTGTGTTTGTCTTTTGGATGTGCATCGAATGACAAATATTGTACTGCTTTGTTAAAAAAGACACTGCAATGTGCGATGGTAAAGCTAGTGAATAGTTTGCAAACTATACATTGTGTTCAAGGTTTAGAGTTAAACAAGATGAAGCTGCAACTTTAAGAACTACTGCATGACAAGAAGTCAAAGAATTAATTTTTTCACTCCGAAAAATCCAGGGTTGGATAGAAATTTGTACAGCAGGCAGAGGAGAATAGATATGAATGATTACGTGTAAGGACTTGGTGCTGTAGAAATTGATAACTGCATATCAGTGGTAATCATGTTCTTCTCACCTTGATAGAGGTACTGTACATTCACATTATACATGGCTTCTCCAATGCTAAAAGTAGCCATATTAAACTCTTACTAAGGGACTTACATGTATCAGTACATTAGCACACTGTTAATATAAAGAAATCAGAAATCACAAGCCAGTAGCGTAGTAAAAGCGTACCGCATGGGACATTTTAATAAAAGAAGGTAGCCTTTGAAGCTTTGCACAATCTAAATTGAATACTTTGAATCTAGTAGAAATTGTTTTAGCTTGTTCTTGTGAAAAAGGAACTGAAAACAAATAGGACACAGGATAAAACACTGATACAGGTGATCAAGAGTGACCATTGAAACATCTGAGATGACTGATGATGGCTTTGTGAATAACTAATTCATATTTTGGTAAAAGTCTTACCTGAAATAACAAGACTGAGGAGGTAGAAGCGAATGGCACTGACTCTCATGTGTGCATCCATCAGCAGAGTCAGTATACTCACACTGTTAAACAAGACCTGTGAATTGGCACAAGAGTCAGTACTAAATCCAATTCATGCAGTTGCATTGTAAGTAACGTGATGTGTATTCCCAGACATGCCTCCAACACATTCTTAACAATAAAGATAATATTAAACATATTTAAAAATTACAATCAGTTACATATCACTGTGCTTGTAGTATGACTTCACCAAAGAAGCAAATATTCTCCTAAAGGTCCAATAGTGTAGTGTGAAAAATTGACTCCAGTGAGCTTTTAACCATGTTAGAACATTGTGTCCTCATTAAAAACAAATGCTTGAGGGTTCCTGTTGTCTCTATCTGCAAAGCCTAAAATGCGTTGTTACAACTTGTGATGTCATAACATGGTAGTTTTTGTTTAGTTTTAGTTCTCGAATATATTTTCTTGCCACAACTAAAGGATAGTCAAAGAAATGTTCTGGATGCTGAGCTTAAGGAACAAGAGGTCCAAACAGCAATAACAGTACAGGCTGCTGGTAAAGCACCAGGACAGGATGGATATAGTATGGAATTCTTTTGGAAGACTTTTAAAGATATATTGACTCAGATTTTAACTAAACTATATGAACATAATTGGACTCAAAATATGCCACCAGGTCTGAGCTCTGCTGTGATTTCTGTTCTCCCTAAACCGGGCAAAGATTCATTACATATGGGCAATTATTGACCACTTTGCTTAATAACGATTCTAAAATATTTGCAAACGCTTTGGCAAGACGCCTTGAGAAAGTCTATTGCCCATCTTCTCAAAACAATAAGTGACTTTCCGTCATTCTCTGCCCAAGAAAGGAGTTGGAGCTGGCTGGAGGAGAAAATGGTGAAGAATTTGTGCAAAAATATTAACATTTCATCTTTTTAATACAAACCTAAATTTGATAAAAGGCTCAATAACCCTTTAATAATAATAATTAAATCCATCCACAAACAACTTAAGATTGATGGTCTATCTCTCCCATTGTGTTCTATTTGGAATAACTATTTATTTACAGCTGGTGGTAACCCACTTAATGATAACACATGAAAAAATAAAAATATCACCACGTTGGGTCAAATACTGCACGAGGGAGAAATGATCCCATTCAATCAGCTAAAGACACTATTTAACTTGACAAATGGACATTATTTCCAATATTTACAACTTAAATGGATTCATACTTAACAGACAAAATGAACCCCTTGACAACCAGTTCCAATCCACAATCTGTTGTCGCAAAGCAACCTCTCATCTGTATAGGATGTTGTGATTTTTTGTCCTTGAAGAAACTATTATACAGCAATGGGAAAACATTCTCGATGTAAACATGACAAATGATCAGTGGGAAACTATATCTCAAATCGTGTTAGATATATATTGATCCAACTTAAAATTCTATTCAGATCATATACCGCTACAGAAAAAACTCCTAAAATGAAGCTATCCAGCTCAGATTTATGCTGGCAGGGCTGTGGTTTAACTGGAACTTTCATGCATCAACTGTGGTATTGCCGTGAGGTTAATTTTTTTTTTTTAAATGAGGTTAAAGAATATCTATGCAAAAAATTAAATACTGATTTCCAGTTGGACCCAGTCACAGCCATACTGGGCAAAAAAGCAGAAGGAGTGGATTCAAAAATATAGCTTATTGCACTCACCTTTTTATCTGTAAAACGCACAATTCTTATCAACTGGAAAGTGCGGAAACCAAATTGCTTCCAACTTGACAAATGGAAAGCAGAATATCTGGAACTTGTCTCCATGGAACAAGCAGCACTTGCTCAAACAAACTTTTGACTTAGTGTTGTCTTCCATAAAATAAAAGCAACTATAATTTTGTAAAAAAAAAAAAAAAAGTAAAACAATTTAAAAAGAACCACAAGGGTGCTTTCACAGCAGTTTGCCTCATTACAGTATAAAAGTCAATAAATAAATAAGATTATATTATTACAACTATTGAGAGCTCTATGTGATGGCACCTTTAAGTGGTTGACAATCTGAAATTTGTTTCAATCAAAAAACTGCCAACTCTTTTTGTTTGTTTGTTTGTTTGTTTGTTTGTTTGTTTGTTTGTTTGTTTGTTTGTTTGTTCTACTGCTATCTTGACTAAACTGATTTACTACAATGTACTAGCACAATAAGATTTTGTTATTGTCTTTTTTTAATAGTTGGTGTCTATTTGCTCAGCTGAGATTACTACAAAAATCTCCCATATTTTTGTTGCAACAAGCAATCGAGCTGTTTAAACAAGCCTATGGCTCTGGTGTGTGAATGAATGCTGATGCTAGTCTGCCCAAAGGCAGCTGTGGCTGCAATATTAGCTTACTATCATTTAGTGCTGATATAGTGAACATTGCTGTGAGCCATGTTTGAGTGTTTTAAAAGCGCTATTTCAAGTATTATGGCTTACTTATTTATTTTATGGAGTGCCCCTTGAGATGTACCATCTTGTTCCAGGGCTTAAAGAGATCACAAGGTGAAACAGTATGTTTTTGGATTAATAATGATTATAATGCAGGGTTTGTGTTAAACATGTCTGACTGAAACAAATAAAGTATCGTGTAAGAATCACGATAACAACATAACTGGTAACGTTGTGGTACGTATAAGTGGTATTGTTTTTTTCTCTCCACTACTTCAACATATTCATGGTAGCCTACTGTAAAAGATGTTTTGCCGTTTCTCACCCTGTTTTCAGTCAGACTGGCTCAGAATGTTTTGGGATTATCAGGTTATCATTTCTTCTACATAAGACTGGACACATATTTTTTCTATTCTCAGTTTTTTTTTTGTGATTTTGCTCTCTCAGTTTACAGGTTTTCATGTGGAAACAACACAATTTTAAAATCAGCCTCTAAAAATATTGTATTACTAAATAAAAAAAACGCTTTTTTTCCCATAATGTTCAATGAACATGCATAGTAAATTGAAAGTCAATTTTCTCAAAATGTATTTTTGTTCACAGGGTCATCACTAGGCTACTAACTACACACACCAAATTTGACATTTTTGGACGTAACAAGTTTTGTAAGTTTTTAGAGAAGGATTTGTTCATATCGAATTATACTAGTGATTTATTGAGGTGCACTGTGTGTGGCCAAAAATAAACTTGAATAAAAGCATGTTTTTGTCATGTATTAAACATCACATCATCAGTGAACATCATCTATTAGAGTAGCTTGCAATGCATTGGCTTCAGTGTCATGTTTGATTTGTGTCATGATAATCTTCAATGGCAACCTAAAGCGACAGGCAGTAGCTATCTCATCATCACAGCGGCAGCACACTAACCTTTCATTTACACTAACACAGCTCAGGACTGGTGGACACAGAACACAGGAAAAGTCAACTAAAGTCTTATTTGGCTCATGACATAGTCAATAGTGTGGGCAGTCTGCAGTGGTGTCTTTGAAATGCCTCAAAATAAGAACAGTAATGATAACGTGAGGTAAAAGAAAGTTTAAGTCTGCGTCCAAGCCTTTAATATGTAAACAGAAGAAGTTCATAGCCTTGTGGACACTTTAGGATTAAGGTCTCTATTACGCGTGTCTCATCAGTGCGCTTTGTACACAAAATTACCAGCAACACGTATGCCTCACTCTCTCCCTGACGTACATGATCGATACGGAGGTGAACTGAACTACCCTTACCCCAAAGAAGAAGATGAAACTGTAGAAAAGAGTCATGGGGACAGCGATAATGAGTGGTTCGCTTTTTGTCACACTGATGTCCAGCTGAGGCGCATCACTCGGGCTGACATTGCAGCTGAATAAGAAAGGGATCTGCGCTGACAGGTTCATTATGGACCTGGGAGAACATGAAAAGACAAAAAAAAAAAAAACTTAGGACGGTGGAACAATGGCGATAGTCTGAGTAAATCTAAATAAAACAGGACTTTGCTTTTTGCCACTTTCCCCAAGACTGCATTGAAATTTAAACCAAAATCAACAGCAAATGATCTCAAACTAAATGTTCAGATTTGACAAATAATAAAACAAAATGAAAACAAGCAAAAATGAAGACTTACCTGAAAGAAGGGTAAAATGTTAAAAATGAAAAATCCAGAGCTTTTCACAACAGAGGGCTTTGACGTTACCACTTATTTGTGCGCTGCTCCAGCCGTTTTCCTTCCAATTGACTCAACCAGCTCTCCCCTCTCTCTCCTTTCTCTCTCCTCCGCTCTCACGCGCACAGAGGAACAGGTGGCTTGTCAGTCTATCAATGTATCTAATGTATAAAAGGAGATAATAATGTATGCATTGATAAGATATTAAAAGCACATGACCTCGTGAAGGCTGCTGCCTGACTTAATTTGATTTTCCTGTTTTTTCGAGTTGTGGCATAAATAATGACTTTTTATGGTTAGCATAAACGTCATGCTGTTAATTAAAAAAAAAAATGTTTACGTTGGTGTTATGTATTGATACTCAATTGCATTTATTAATACATGTGCATTACGTTGTAACAGGCACTACTTTTGTTGAGTAACTACACAGCGCATACGTAATTAGTTCTAAGTCAGCGCATTAATCTGTACTTGTGAAATGGCCTCTGTTAAGTAAAAGACGCTTCGAACTTCACCGGAGTTTTGTCTATTGATTTAAAGGTTATGTAAGTGATAAACATAACAAAACTGGCGACGAGATTTCATAAGGACCCCGAAAATGCTATAGATGCACAAAGACGAGGGTAAAGTGCGACTGGACTTGGTTTTGTGAAGGCTACGAACTTTCGTTTGCTCACCCCAAAGAAGCTAGCCCGGAGGTGAGGACGATTGTAAACAAGATCGAGATAGAAGTGATCGGACGCCATAAAGTGACAAAATGTTCGCGTTTGTGGGACATATGGACAATTTTGACAGTTCCGTGGAGGACTGGACAACGTATGTGGAAAGATTTGATCAGTACTGCGTTGCTAATGAGATAGAGGACGAAAGAAAAGTGGCAGTCCTGTTGAGTGTTATGGGCGCGAAGACGTATAACTTACTACGCAACCTCATTGCTCCAGCTAAACCAGCGGACAAAACGATTAATGAAATAACGAACACACTTAAAAATCACCTGAATCCAGCACCGTTAGTGATTGCGGAGCGGTTTAGGTTTCATAAGAGAAATCAAGCAAAGACTGAGACTGTACCCGAGTACATTGCAGAACTGAGGAGACTGGCGGAGCATTGTCAGTTTGGAGACGGACTATCTGATGCGTTGAGGGACCGTTTCGTCTGCGGGCTGCACAACGAGAGCATTCAAAAACGTCTTTTGACCGAGGACAAGCTCACTTTAAAACGTGCAGTGGATATTGCAGTGTCAGTGGAGACCGCAGCAAAAGATGCCACTGAACTACAAGGTAAAAACCCCGCCACATGCTCTGTGTTTAAACTGCACACCAAACAACGCAATAACAAATCAAAGCCATGTTTCAGATGCGGCAAACAGTCACACGATCCTACAGAATGTTGGTTCAAAGACAAAGATTGTAGACAATGCAATAAAAGGGGACACATCCAGAAAATGTGTAGGTTAAAGCACAGCAACACCAAAGATAAAACGAGTGCAAAAAGGGGACAAAAGCTTCACAAAGTTGCTCAGACTGAGTCAGAAAGTACAAGTGAGGAGGAACTGTCTTGTCTTGGATTGTATGCAACTGAAGAGGATGACAGTGACGCAATATGGCTTACACCAAAAGTAAATGGAGTGCCATTAAAGATGGAACTTGACACAGGATCCGCACTGTCCATTATATCCAATAAAGACTACCAGCAACATTTTCCAGGCATGAAAATGTCACGCACAAGTGTAAAACTGAAAACGTACACAGGCCAAAGAGTCGCACCTCTGGGAAAACTGAAAGTTAAAGTGAAATACAAAAGTCAAACGTGCAATCTTGAACTATTTGTTCTCAAAGATGGAGGTGTGCCACTGTTTGGACGTCAGTGGCTAAGACAAATCAAACTGAACTGGCAAGAAATAAAAACTATGCACATTGCCTCAAAACATCTCCCCGACATGCAGTTGTCAGATATCTTAGACAAACATGCAGCAGTGTTCAGTGACGGCATAGGGACCATGAAACACATTAAAGCACGTCTAGAGCTTCAAAATGACGCAAAGCCAAAGTTTCATAAGGCACGCCCTGTCCCGTATGCACTACGCCCAAAGGTCGAAGCTGAGCTACAACACCTCATGGATCAAGGAATATTGTCTAAAGTGGATTGGTCTGAATGGGCAACACCAATCGTTCCTGTAGCCAAAAAGTCTTCAGACAAAGTGCGTATATGTGGTGACTTCAAAGTAACTGTTAACCCTGTAATGCATGCAGACCAGTATCCTCTCCCCCGCATTGATGACATTTTTGCATCGTTGGCAAATGGTGAACATTTCACAAAAATAGATCTTGCTCAGGCCTATCTACAAATGGAGATGGATGAAAGTTCACGCAAGTACCTTACCATTAACACTCACAAAGGTCTATACCAATACAACTGACTCGTGTTTGGCATCACAAGTGCCCCAGCAATCTGGCAACGTGCAATGGACCAGGTTCTACAAGGGATTCCAGGTACACAATGTTACTTGGATGATATCATTGTTACTGGTACCGACAGAAACTCACACTTGGCAAACCTGAATGCAGTTTTAACCAAGCTCGAAGAGTATGGACTAAAAGCAAATAAAAAGAAATGTGAGTTTTTCAAGGAATGCATTGAGTACTGTGGGCACAAAATTGACAAAAATGGACTGCACAAAACTCAAGAGAAAATTGAGGCCGTAGTGAATACACCACAACCTGAAAATGTAACTCAGTTACGCTCATTCCTTGGCCTTGTCAACTATTATCACAAGTTTTTGCCAAATCTGTCAACTGTCCTGCACCCGCTCAATGCTCTGCTTCATCAGAACACTAAATGGAGCTGGACTAAAGACTGTGAACAGGCGTTCAAAAAGGCAAAGAGACTCATCATCTCCGACAAAGTGTTGACACACTATGACCCAAAGTTGCCCATGCGGTTAGCCTGTGACGCTTCGCCGTATGGCATTGGTGCTGTTTTGTCACACAAAATGACTGATGGTTCAGAACGCCCCATTGCTTTTGCATCACGCTCTTTGTCACCTGCAGAGCGTAACTATGCACAAATAGATAGAGAAGCTTTGAGTCTAGTGTGGGGAGTAAAAAAGTTTAATCAATACTTGTACGGAAAACACTTCACTCTGATTACTGATCACCAGCCACTAGTCTCCATTTTCAGTCCACAAAAAGGCGTTCCAGCAATGGCAGCAGCTCGTCTACAACGTTGGGCTCTGTTCCTTGGAGCGCACACATACACTATTGAATACAAAGGGACAAAGCAACATGGAAACGCAGATGGACTGTCTCGCCTCCTCAGCATCACAGGTAAGGGCACAGACCCTGCTTTAAACCTTTACATGTTGCAAATGGAACCTCTTCCTGTGACTAGTGCACAAATAAGCCAAGAGACAAGAAATGACCCACTGCTTTCCAAAGTGTATGACTTAACTGTAAATGGTTGGCCGGCACATACAGACTGTGAACTGTCAGACTACTCCACAAGAAAAGACCAACTTACTGTGTGCCAAGGTTGGTTCATGTGGGGGTCACGCGTCATTGTGCCACCCAAACTGCGCTCAAAAGTGTTAAAGTCACTGCATGATGGACACATGGGGGTAGTTAAGATGAAAAGCCTTGCAAGAAGTTATGTATGGTGGCCTGGTCTTGATAACCAAATTGAGGCTCTTGTTAAAACATGCACAGGTTGCCACCAAACCCAGCGTCAACCCCAGCTTGCACCTGTCCACACATGGGAATGGCCGACAGCCCCATGGCAGCGCATCCACGTGGACTATGCAGGACCCTTTATGGATCACATGTTTTTAATTGTGGTCGATGCTCACTCAAAGTGGCCTGAAGTTTTCACTGTAAACAAAGCAACGACAACTAACACGGTGAATAAGCTACAAATGCTCTTTTCTCGAACTGGATTTCCACTTCAGCTTGTTAGTGATAACGGTACGCAGTTTACCAGTGAGGAGTTTCAAATTTTCCTTAAAAACAATGGAATTAAACACATCACTTCAGCTCCTCACCACCCAGCAACTAACGGACTAGCTGAACGTTTTGTACAAACTTTCAAACAGTCCATGAAAGCAAGTAGGAAGGAGGAAGTGCCTCTGCAACAGAAAATAGCCAACTTTCTACTTGCATACCGAAACACGCCACACGCAACAACTGGACAGTCACCAGCAATGTTGTTTATGGGAAGAAACTTAAGGTCTCGTTTGGATCTACTGAAACCTGACATTCGCCAACATGTCACAAACAAACAATGTTCTCCCACTCAACAACAAAGAAAACTAAGATCATTTGACATTGGACAACAAGTTCTGGCTAGAGACTATCGCAACCAAAGTGACAAGTGGCAGCAGGCTGAAATTTTGTCACAAACTGGACCGCTTTCCTATACTGTGAGTGTGGAACCAAATGTCATCTGGCGCAGACATGTTGATCAGCTTTTGGATGCATCACCTGGAAATAAAACCACTCAAGCTGTGATACCAACCGTAACTTCAGCTCAAGATGACAATGCCCCAACATCAGACACTACAAATGTGGAAAGCAATTCCACACCAGACACAATGAACAGTCCCTAGACCTACAAATCTGCCTGATCCTCCTGGACGCAGATACCCTGAGAGAACCCGCAAACCACCAGACAGGCTTGACTTATAAACAAACAAAGTTAAATGGTTTGCTAAAATAAAGTAAAAAAAAAAAATGGTTTGTATATGTCATGGTTTAGACATCTGTTAATGTTTTCCATATTTGCATTAGATGTTATTGCAAGTTTTTATTTTTTTTATTCAAGTCAAGAGCCATAACTGAATAATCCAATTTTGTTTCAATGTTTATGGAGCGCATCAAAGCTGGAAGGGAGGAATTGTTATGTATTGATACTCAATTGCATTTATTAATACATGTGCATTACGTTGTAACAGGCACTACTTTTGTTGAGTAACTACACAGCGCATACGTAATTAGTTCTAAGTCAGCGCATTAATCTGTACTTGTGAAATGGCCTCTGTTAAGTAAAAGACGCTTCGAACTTCACCGGAGTTTTGTCTATTGATTTAAAGGTTATGTAAGTGATAACATAACAGTTGGAGACATTGTGGCAAATCAGGTCAGGCTATTGTATTTTGAACCACTGGATGACGATTCTTCTTTGTTTCAATCCAGAGAAACGACTAANACCATATTTTTGGTATGCACACACAACCTTGTACAGCAGGCTTCTTCACAGCACAGTTTGGGTCGTAAGTGATTCTGTAATACAATAGCCTAATGGCTCTGTGTGTGAATGGGATGCTAGGGGAGGGTGATGCTTGGAAGTCTGGCCACGGCACATCTGTGTTATTTTTTACGCGTTAACGGTCGAATGGTTTAGGTGGCTGGAGATAGGTGAACCATTGCTGTGAGCCATGTGTGTTTGAATTGTTGATTTTCAGCTTTTTTATGTAGCTTTACTTATTTATTTTTGATTGGAAGTGTCCCCTCTGAGATTAGGACTGCATTATCTTAGTTAGCACAAGAGATTATTGCACACCGAGGTGTGAACAGATGTAAATTTTATGGATATTTAATATATTTGTTAGAATTCTATTAAATTGCATGATGGGTTTGTGTAACATTCTAGTGCGACTGAAAACCAAAATAAGTACTCGTGATAAAGAAAGATCAAAAGTTTATCTTATTCTGCTGCATATGACCACTCCAACATAACTGATGTAACAGTTGTGGTACGTAATAGCTGGCTTCAATACAGGCATATTGCAGTGCCGGTTCTTTCTCTCCTGTACTCGGCGTACATCAACTTTGTCTAAGGTTCATTACAAACCAATCTTGTATCGTAGTACTATACTACTTGGTAAAAGATGTTTTGCCACCGTTTCTCACGTACATATATCTCTGTTTGTCTTAGTCCCGTATACTGTCTGCCCAGAATTGGTTTGGGATTATCAGGGTTATCAAATTTCTCTATAAGACTGAGATACACCCTTTTCATATTGTTTCTCTCAATTCTCCAAATATAAGTTTTTTTTTTTGGTGGATTGTTTGGCTCGTCGGCTTCGGTCGTGTCGTTCGCGAAGTGTTACAGCGACTGTTGGTCTATTGGGAGACGACATGTATACAGTACTTTGAGAACAATTCAGACATGCCTTTAAAATATTTGAGTTATGTGATCTTCACAGTGGAAATGTAGAAAATGAACGCTTTGAGGTCTATTTTGACCCATACACATTGTGTCAAGGTAAAATTGGGATAGAAAGTTGATATCACTGCCAGTAGTAAGTTAGGAAAGGTCAAGAGTATTTCTACAATAATGTAATTGTTGTTCACAATCAAGACGGGCAAGCATACTAGCGACTCCTAAACTACACTACGGGAAGTTCAGCATAGGAGTATTGCGTTATCGCTCACACCTCACGGTGTTGTCCATCGTGGGCAGGCGACAGAGCCTGCAAAGTGATAGATTGTCTCAATAGGAGCCATTCCCGCGATATAGGCGGATCGAGGGGGGATGATGTTCCCCTAATGCCGGGGCGGGAGCAGTTCAGATGAGTGGCGTTGCAGATGATGTGTAGTGAAGAGGATGTTGGTTGTGGGGTTGATCTACTTGGTGCGGGGGGGGGTGTTAGAGAAAAGGAACGGTAGCTCCACGGTAGCCGGGGGGGGGGGTACCAGTATGGGTAAGTACTCTGGGGGTGACGTATCAGTCGTACTAGTGAACTGGATAGTACAGTGGCGTGGGGGGAGCTAGGCCTGTGTAGGCAGAGTAGCTGGGGTCGGGTAGCTGCCCCTGGCGGTGGACTGGTACTGTGGTACTGGTCGGAGGTACCCTGGTGACCCGGGCTGCACAGGAAGATTTGAGCAGTGTGTTTGGGACGTGGAGGGACCGTGAAGTTATTGGTGAGTTGAGATGGTTTTTGAGGAGGAAGGTATTATGGTTCAGTGCTGGTTGAGATGGAGTCGGGAAATAGAAGATACCTGGCTGTTAGTGACCGATTACGAGGAATCATGTGGCGCAGAAGAGAGGATTAGAAGCACGTCGAATAATAAAGCATAGTTTTTGTCGCAGTGGTGATAGAAGACATGCGACAGTCGATGGCAGTGAACATCATGCTATTAGAGAGAGCATTGCATGCATCTGGCTTCAAGTTGTCATTGACTTTGATACTTTTGTGTTCATGATAAATACTTCCAGGTGGTCAACAAGTCTGCTACTGGTACGTGCTATGACACGTGCAGTAGGCGGTATCTGCGATCATATCTCACCGACGGGGCAAGCTGACACGGGGTAGAGCGGGGCTTGTACAGATGCATGTTTACGAGCGTATGGGACACACCGCTCAGAGGACTGGTGGAGAGCGACGAGAACATCGGAAACAGTGGTGTCAACTAACGTGCCTTTGATTTTGGGTCTGCGTATATGATGCAGGGGCGGAAATAGTGGGGTCAAGGTGACTTTCGGGTGGGGGTTAGTACTGTGGGCGCAGGCTTGTACCGGCCAGTGGCTCGTTCTTTAGGAGAATGCCTCAAATAGAGGAACGAGCGTTAGATGAGTACGTTGAAGGTGAATGGTAAGGAGAAGTTGGAAGAAGGTGTTGGACCGAGGTCTTGGCGTACCACGAAGCCTTAAGTGATGGTAGACAGGAAGAGAGGTTCATGGAGCCGGTTCGTGGACACTTGTAGGGGAATTAAGGTCTTATTACGCGTGTACTCAAGTCCATCCAACTGTGGCGCTTGAGGTTGAGTGAGGCCACGTAGGGAGAGTTGACACAGCGGAACGGTGCCGTGATGCCTCACTGTACTGGTCGTCGTCGCCTGGACGTGCATGGGAGGTAGATAGCGAGGTGAGGGGGTGAATCATCATCTAGGGCCCAGCTTGGGGACGATTCACCTGTTGGGGTGAGGCTCGACAAA
This sequence comes from Mugilogobius chulae, assembly GCA_038363315.1. NCBI lineage: Eukaryota > Metazoa > Chordata > Actinopteri > Gobiiformes > Gobiidae > Mugilogobius > Mugilogobius chulae. The sequence continues at coordinate 50,293,430 of CM076398.1, read as the reverse complement.
GAAGAGAAGGGATGGCATAGACGTGGAGCGAAACAAGAAGGTCATGGGGACAGCGATAATGAGTGTTCGGGCTTTTTTGTCACAGCGTGACATGCTGAGGATGTCCAGCTGCAGGCGCATCACTGCGGGCTGCATTAGACTGGTTGGCGAGTGCGTGAATGATAGAATAGGAGGCGATTCTGTCGCATGACAGTTCACTCTGAAAGCTAGGGAGTGCCTTGGGAGCATGACAGTGAAAAGAGACAAAGAATGATACGACAAAAAAGTACCTTCAAGGAGCGCGTTGGAAGGTGGATCAATGGCGTTATACTAGGTTCTGGGAGTAATATACCTAGTGTTAAATAAACCGGGACTTTGCGTGTTTGTGCGCACTTGTTCGCCCAAAGACTTGCAATTGAGAAAAACTTAATACCCTGAAATCAATTCCGAACAAGCAAAAATGTAATCTCAATACTAAATGTTCAGATTTACAATTATAATAAAGAGACAAAATGAAACAAAGCAAAAATGAAGACTTACCTGAAAGAAGGGTAAAATGTTAAAAATGAAAAATCCAGAGCTTTTCACAACAGAGGGCTTTGACGTTACCACTTATTTGTGCGCTGCTCCAGCCGTTTTCCTTCCAATTGACTCAACCAGCTCTCCCCTCTCTCTCCTTTCTCTCTCCTCCGCTCTCACGCGCACAGAGGAACAGGTGGCTTGTCAGTCTATCAATGTATCTAATGTATAAAAGGAGATAATAATGTATGCATTGATAAGATATTAAAAGCACATGACCTCGTGAAGGCTGCTGCCTGACTTAATTTGATTTTCCTGTTTTTTCGAGTTGTGGCATAAAATAATGACTTTTTATGGGTTAGCATAAACGTCATGCTGTTAATTAAAAAAAAAATGTTTACGTTGGTGTTATGTATTGATACTCAATTGCATTTATTAATACATGTGCATTACGTTGTAACAGGCACTACTTTTTGTTGAGTAACTACACAGCGCATACGTAATTAGTTCTAAGTCAGCGCATTAATCTGTACTTGTGAAATGGCCTCTGTTAAGTAAAAGACGCTTCGAACTTCACCGGAGTTTTGTCTATTGATTTAAAGGTTATGTAAGTGATAAACATAACAAAACTGGCGACGAGATTTCATAAGGACCCCGAAAATGCTATAGATGCACAAAGACGAGGGTAAAGTGCGACTGACTTGGTTTTGTGAAGGCTACGAACTTTCGTTTGCTCACCCCAAAGAAGCTAGCCCGGAGGTGAGGACGATTGTAAACAAGATCGAGATAGAAGTGATCGGACGCCATAAAGTGACAAAATGTTCGCGTTTGTGGGACATATGGACAATTTTGACAGTTCCGTGGAGGACTGGACAACGTATGTGGAAAGATTTGATCAGTACTGCGTTGCTAATGAGATAGAGGACGAAAGAAAAGTGGCAGTCCTGTTGAGTGTTATGGGCGCGAAGACGTATAACTTACTACGCAACCTCATTGCTCCAGCTAAACCAGCGGACAAAACGATTAATGAAATAACGAACACACTTAAAAATCACCTGAATCCAGCACCGTTAGTGATTGCGGAGCGGTTTAGGTTTCATAAGAGAAATCAAGCAAAGACTGAGACTGTACCCGAGTACATTGCAGAACTGAGGAGACTGGCGGAGCATTGTCAGTTTGGAGACGGACTATCTGATGCGTTGAGGGACCGTTTCGTCTGCGGGCTGCACAACGAGAGCATTCAAAAACGTCTTTTGACCGAGGACAAGCTCACTTTAAAACGTGCAGTGGATATTGCAGTGTCAGTGGAGACCGCAGCAAAAGATGCCACTGAACTACAAGGTAAAAACCCCGCCACATGCTCTGTGTTTAAACTGCACACCAAACAACGCAATAACAAATCAAAGCCATGTTTCAGATGCGGCAAACAGTCACACGATCCTACAGAATGTTGGTTCAAAGACAAAGATTGTAGACAATGCAATAAAAGGGGACACATCCAGAAAATGTGTAGGTTAAAGCACAGCAACACACAAAGATAAAACGAGTGCAAAAAGGGGACAAAAGCTTCACAAAGTTGCTCAGACTGAGTCAGAAAGTACAAGTGAGGAGGAACTGTCTTGTCTTGGATTGTATGCAACTGAAGAGGATGACAGTGACGCAATATGGCTTACACCAAAAGTAAATGGAGTGCCATTAAAGATGGAACTTGACACAGGATCCGCACTGTCCATTATATCCAATAAAGACTACCAGCAACATTTTCCAGGCATGAAAATGTCACGCACAAGTGTAAAACTGAAAACGTACACAGGCCAAAGAGTCGCACCTCTGGGAAAACTGAAAGTTAAAGTGAAATACAAAAGTCAAACGTGCAATCTTGAACTATTTGTTCTCAAAGATGGAGGTGTGCCACTGTTTGGACGTCAGTGGCTAAGACAAATCAAACTGAACTGGCAAGAAATAAAAACTATGCACATTGCCTCAAAACATCTCCCCGACATGCAGTTGTCAGATATCTTAGACAAACATGCAGCAGTGTTCAGTGACGGCATAGGGACCATGAAACACATTAAAGCACGTCTAGAGCTTCAAAATGACGCAAAGCCAAAGTTTCATAAGGCACGCCCTGTCCCGTATGCACTACGCCCAAAGGTCGAAGCTGAGCTACAACACCTCATGGATCAAGGAATATTGTCTAAAGTGGATTGGTCTGAATGGGCAACACCAATCGTTCCTGTAGCCAAAAAGTCTTCAGACAAAGTGCGTATATGTGGTGACTTCAAAGTAACTGTTAACCCTGTAATGCATGCAGACCAGTATCCTCTCCCCCGCATTGATGACATTTTTGCATCGTTGGCAAATGGTGAACATTTCACAAAAATAGATCTTGCTCAGGCCTATCTACAAATGGAGATGGATGAAAGTTCACGCAAGTACCTTACCATTAACACTCACAAAGGTCTATACCAATACAACCGACTCGTGTTTGGCATCACAAGTGCCCCAGCAATCTGGCAACGTGCAATGGACCAGGTTCTACAAGGGATTCCAGGTACACAATGTTACTTGGATGATATCATTGTTACTGGTACCGACAGAAACTCACACTTGGCAAACCTGAATGCAGTTTTAACCAAGCTCGAAGAGTATGGACTAAAAGCAAATAAAAAGAAATGTGAGTTTTTCAAGGAATGCATTGAGTACTGTGGGCACAAAATTGACAAAAATGGACTGCACAAAACTCAAGAGAAAATTGAGGCCGTAGTGAATACACCACAACCTGAAAATGTAACTCAGTTACGCTCATTCCTTGGCCTTGTCAACTATTATCACAAGTTTTTGCCAAATCTGTCAACTGTCCTGCACCCGCTCAATGCTCTGCTTCATCAGAACACTAAATGGAGCTGGACTAAAGACTGTGAACAGGCGTTCAAAAAGGCAAAGAGACTCATCATCTCCGACAAAGTGTTGACACACTATGACCCAAAGTTGCCCATGCGGTTAGCCTGTGACGCTTCGCCGTATGGCATTGGTGCTGTTTTGTCACACAAAATGACTGATGGTTCAGAACGCCCCATTGCTTTTGCATCACGCTCTTTGTCACCTGCAGAGCGTAACTATGCACAAATAGATAGAGAAGCTTTGAGTCTAGTGTGGGGAGTAAAAAAGTTTAATCAATACTTGTACGGAAAACACTTCACTCTGATTACTGATCACCAGCCACTAGTCTCCATTTTCAGTCCACAAAAAGGCGTTCCAGCAATGGCAGCAGCTCGTCTACAACGTTGGGCTCTGTTCCTTGGAGCGCACACATACACTATTGAATACAAAGGGACAAAGCAACATGGAAACGCAGATGGACTGTCTCGCCTTCCTCAGCCAATCACAGGTAAGGGCACAGACCCTGCTTTAAACCTTTACATGTTGCAAATGGAACCTCTTCCTGTGACTAGTGCACAAATAAGCCAAGAGACAAGAAATGACCCACTGCTTTCCAAAGTGTATGACTTAACTGTAAATGGTTGGCCGGCACATACAGACTGTGAACTGTCAGACTACTCCACAAGAAAAGACCAACTTACTGTGTGCCAAGGTTGGTTCATGTGGGGGTCACGCGTCATTGTGCCACCAAACTGCGCTCAAAAGTGTTAAAGTCACTGCATGATGGACACATGGGGGTAGTTAAGATGAAAAGCCTTGCAAGAAGTTATGTATGTGGCCTGGTCTTGATAACCAAATTGAGGCTCTTGTTAAAACATGCACAGGTTGCCACCAAACCCAGCGTCAACCCCAGCTTGCACCTGTCCACACATGGGAATGGCCGACAGCCCCATGGCAGCGCATCCACGTGGACTATGCAGGACCCTTTATGGATCACATGTTTTTAAATTGTGGTCGATGCTCACTCAAAGTGGCCTGAAGTTTTCACTGTAAACAAAGCAACGACAACTAACACGGTGAATAAGCTACAATGCTCTTTTCTCGAACTGGATTTCCACTTCAGCTTGTTAGTGATAACGGTACGCAGTTTACCAGTGAGGAGTTTCAAATTTTCCTTAAAAACAATGGAATTAAACACATCACTTCAGCTCCTCACCACCCAGCAACTAACGGACTAGCTGAACGTTTTGTACAAACTTTCAAACAGTCCATGAAAGCAAGTAGGAAGGAGGAAGTGCTCTGCAACAGAAAATAGCCAACTTTCTACTTGCATACCGAAACACGCACACGCAACAACTGGACAGTCACCAGCAATGTTGTTTATGGGAAGAAACTTAAGGTCTCGTTTGGATCTACTGAAACCTGACATTCGCCAACATGTCACAAACAAACAATGTTCTCCCACTCAACAACAAAGAAAACTAAGATCATTTGACATTGGACAACAAGTTCTGGCTAGAGATCTATCGCAACCAAAGTGACAAGTGGCAGCAGGCTGAAATTTTGTCACAAACTGGACCGCTTTCCTATACTGTGAGTGTGGAACCAAATGTCATCTGGCGCAGACATGTTGATCAGCTTTTGGATGCATCACCTGGAAATAAAACCACTCAAGCTGTGATACCAACCGTAACTTCAGCTCAAGATGACAATGCCCCAACATCAGACACTACAAATGTGGAAAGCAATTCCACACCAGACACAATGAACAGTCCTAGACCTACAAATCTGCCTGATCCTCCTGGACGCAGATACCCTGAGAGAACCCGCAAACCACCAGACAGGCTTGACTTATAAACAAACAAAGTTAAATGGTTTGCTAAAATAAAGTAAAAAAAAAAAAATGGTTTGTATATGTCATGGTTTAGACATCTGTTAATGTTTTCCATATTTGCATTAGATGTTATTGCAAGTTTTTATTTTTTTTATTCAAGTCAAGAGCCATAACTGAATAATCCAATTTTGTTTCAATGTTTATGGAGCGCATCAAAGCTGGAAGGGAGGAATTGTTATGTATTGATACTCAATTGCATTTATTAATACATGTGCATTTACGTTGTAACAGGCACTACTTTTTGTTGAGTAACTACACAGCGCATACGTAATTAGTTCTTGAAATAGGTTACAAGCGCATTAATCTCTGTAACTTGTGAAATGGCCTCTTGTTCAAGTAAAAGAACCAGCTCAAACTGCGAACTGTCCACTCTACGTGTGCTAGTTTGTTTGTATCGTATTGTATTTACAAGAGTATGGTGAGAGACTGATAAACATAACCAAGTTCGGGGCATTGTGGCAAAGTTCTCTGTGGAAACCCATGCCATAGTTTCTGTTCTTGCCTTTTGTGGATGAAATTGATAGTTCTGAAAGATGGCCATAGTTTCTGGAAGTTGGCACCACTAACCAGCCTACGAGCGAACAAAAGTGGCTTTTGCAGAGTTTTTATAGACCAGCATATGCCAAGAGGCCAAAGCCGAATCAAGGACCAATCAACCCAGAGGTAAAACCTAACATTGGTGCCAAACAAAAGTTCAAGTCTAGATTTGAACGATCTGCACTTGGCAGAAAAAATGAGATGTTATTTGGCTTCTTATATAAAATATCCCTTGTGTTTTGTGATGGCGAAAGCGATGTAGAACTGAGTACCGCTGATATTAGAGGACACTCAAATAGATCTCGTCCTCTTTGAAGATCGTGCTATTCTCCTGTTAACACCTGAAAGAGAGAAAAACAGCGACTCAGGAGGAGCTCAGCCGTCGGTGCAGGGTATAAGCCCTTGGTAATTAATTGTTTCTTGTTTCTCTGTGTGATGCCGTCTTCAATTTGGTTCCATCCAAGTGTGAGATAAGATCTCAAAGTTCTATATTGAAAGAACCAGAAAGATGAACCTAACAAAGGAGCAGAGGTTGATTGAGAAAGAGGCCTATGGAAGTCTGGACAGGTTTTCATATTTTTCGGAATTAAAAATGTTTTTTATATAATTTGCACTTCAGGAATATATGTTGTTGTTTTTTTTTATCAGAAATGAATGCTGTTTATCACGTCGATTAACTTGTCGTTTAAATGCTGGTGAATTATTTTTTAGGTCAAATTGGTCAGTGTTCCTTCAATATATGCGAGCTATGGTGGGGCTAACACCTTCCTGTGATTGTCATAATAGCTTCATCAATTGACAGAAACGATTGCCTTCATACCGCAAAATCATGTGGGGTTAAGTGACTGGACGCAGTGATTACTTAGTTGAGTATCGCCGAAACGAGAACTTATGACAAGTTGAGGAGGGATCAAGCGTACTCGAGAAATCGGGGTGATTTGGAGCGCTGTGGGAGTATCGGCTCAAGGAGTAAAAGTTTTAAGTGTTAGTCTCTTACTTTGACGGAACAATGTACAGACGAAATTAAGTTAAAAAAACAGATGTTCCTGCACCAGATTTAATACGCGTAGATAGCTAGTTTCCATCTGCAGTCCTTTTTAACGACAGAAATAAATAACACAGGTGCAGATTATTACTCATTCATCGGCTTGCATAAAGAGCAATAATTCCAAAATCCAGTCCAGACTCACTCACAAAACACAGCTCAGTCATCGACCTAGATCTGCAATTCTGCGGGCATCTGATTTTAGACAGATGTTCCTGACATTCATCTGAACAATTCACTTTGCTAACATCAATTCAATCAAATCAACTGACTTGTACACTAAAGGTTAAAGAATCATGCCTACATATTTTGGGTGCACGGCATGTTTTGCAGTTTACATTCACACAATCCATGATATTTTACACATAAAAGAGAATATTACAGTAAATAGTGGAACCAAACATTAGGAAGGCGTGCTTAGTTCAGTGCTCACAGGCCCTGATTGTTCGCAGATCGCACTTACTTCAGGTTTCTAACACCAACACATCAGATCAGATAATAGTTCCACTCACAACTTGATCTACACAAAAGTTAGCTCACTATCTTCACAGATGCAAAGAATTGTGAGTTGAACATGTATGCCATTCATGCTTTAACGACAAACTTAATTAATTTCTTTTTCAATATGACTTTTCCTAAATAATCACAAAAAGTATACAAAACAAACATTATAACACGAAAGTACAAGTAAGAGAAGCCTTTTGGAGCAATGTTGACATTCTAACAGTATCCGCATCCAGGGTCATTGATGAATAAAGACAAATTTAATGACTGAGAGGTAACTTTGCCAGGTAAGTCAGAGTTGCTTTAACAGTTGGCCTAACAATTAGCCGGAAGAAATATCTACCCACAATGTTAACTTGTGCACATGATATTGACTTAGGAAGTCTCATACAGCATTCAACATTTTTTATCATCGTAAAAATCGTCAGTTTATATGGAAGTAATACAACAGACTTTGTTGTTTTAGGTGTTTTTGTGTTTTGGTGGGCACGTTTGATGCTTTTGGCTAATGCTGTCAAGTGTCTGCCTCTGCGGATGATACCTGTGCGCACTTGAAGGACTTCAACAACATGCTGGCGAGCTCCAATATGTCTTCCTTTTGACACCACCCCAAGCCATGGCAGAATAACTCCGAATCAAACCGCTCTTTGCAAGAGGTATCTTTTGAGTGCAAATAAATAAACATATCGTTATCCACTGTTCAATGCGACCGAGGAGTCGACCCTTGTTCTTCTCTTGTTTTTCAATTGCCAGTTTAGAATATCTTTTCAAAGACAGTGCCGTGCAGGCTTTTCTCAGCAGGCGGCCAGGAAGCAGAAAATGATATGAATTAATAAAATAATCATGTAGCAATACTCAAGGCTTGTAATACCTGCAGACAAAAAGGTCTTGTTATTCTGGTGTATGCATGTTAAGTCTTAGAATTATATCCACTTTGTCGCTTTTGAGATAGCATGCATGCTAGAGGACTTGAATGTTAGAAGCTAATTACAATTATGTGTATCTTTTAAGATATTTTCCACCAGTGGATGAATAGCTAATCCCGCCCCCTTCAATCAGTATCGCCATTGGTCCTCGGATTCCTGTGGTTTTCGTTGGATGTACCTTGGGTAAATATCTTTTGTAATTATCGTGGTCCACGTGGTCCAGGCCACTTCGGCAATTGTATTTCCTTGACTCACTGGAATGACGACTTCTTTTTTGTTTCAATCCCAGAGAAACTTGATCTAAAAGATAATCAATGGAAGATTTATGTGTGGCTATACCAGCTTGTCAAAGCCTGATTCCGTAAATTTCAGAATCTAACAGAGAAGAAACTTGTTGTTGTGTCCTTAGGCAAGACACTTCATACACGTTGCCCAGTGTGGCTACAACAGTAGCTTCCCACTACTCAGTATGAAATGAATGTATGAAGCATAATGTGAAGCTTCTCTGGTGTCTTGAAAAGTGCTGTATAAATCCAATGCATTTTTATTTTTAGGACTATGAATGTGAAGAAATTGAATATCTTTAATAACATCATGGAGCCTAAACTCTGTAAAGGTGATGCTGTGAGCAAAGGTCTTGGGGTGAAGGACGGCTGTGCCTGCCGAACTGCTGAATGATGAAGTAGAAGGAGAATAAAACAAGTGGGCTGCTGGTGACAGCTCTGCTTAGTTTAAGAAGGCATAGCCTTAGAGTGAAAGTATGTGACGCAGATCTACAGCTACACGAGTGAACGCATTAGAAACTGGTTCTGACAGGTGCCCCTTTCTGTCCCAGAGGGACGACCAGAAGCACACAATCCCCTAAAGCGCACCTTCCCATATCATATTTTTTTAAACGTCTTGCCATCTTAAATTGACTCAGGCCCGAGCATGCGTTTGGCCATTTCCACAGATACGTTAGATACACAGCTTCAAAATGGCAGGGATTGTGTGTAAGTTTTGGAAATTTTCTTTTTATGATGACTTACGACCATAACATCCCTTCTATTTGCTCTACAGCCCCAACAGCTTATAAAAATGGTGAGGAAAAAGTGTGGCTGGCAATTATCTGCCAGTGTGAAAAGTATGAATCCATAGTGCTGACTAAAGGAACCATTTCATTGTAATTTTCTGAGAATCACGATGAGGCTTCATGAATTACTGTTGTATACATCCTAATTGCATAAAATGTAGTGCTGGCACATTTAGACCACAATGCTGATTATTTATTAGACTGATACACAAAATTATTTTAACAGTGCTATACATAAATACAAAATAAGATCTGTGAATATAAAATTGACTGAAAGACACATGTGAAACACAAGCCTCTTCACAAAACTGTGACTTCCGTTTGTGTAATCCCTGCATTTTTTGCCATGGAGTAAAAATGACCCTGTTTGACGAGTAGGTTGCTTGGAGAGTCAAATTCCACTATTTTTCCCGCATCCAGCACCATTACTCTGAAAGAGAGAGGAGAACAGATTTACCTGCTGTGAACCGTAATTATGGTCAGAGGAAGAACCAGAGGAGACAAACTTCCTCCTCAAAATGAAAGACAACAATGCATCATTTGTCATCTCATTAGGACAGATTGTACAAGAAGAGGTTTAAGGTCATGATCCGGTGAAACTCATTTCTCTATCAAGTTTAAAGTTTAGGACTTTTGTTCACCTTTTGGAATCTTTGGTGAATACAAATTGTGATTAGGGTTTGATCTCAAAAGTTTTGTGAGTAAACAAAGATGTTGTTTGGATTTGTGGTTAAACATCAAATAAAAATTAAAGACATAAGAAACTTCTAAAATGATATAAAATCAAATACATCTTGATGTACAGCAAAACAAATCCAGACTAGCACTGCAAATAGTAGAAAGTATTGTTGAAAAGTGAAGATTTTTACACATAGTGAAAGAATTGGTCTTTAAAATGATCTCATTTTAAGTGCCTAAAAACAATATAAATAAGCTAAAAAATACATTTTTATTCTTTTCCGGAGTGTCCCTGGATGCAGGTTTGAGGCAGGTCTACAGAAGAAAGACCTGGTAATTGTTTTATTTTCTGTTCTCTACAAAGCCACAAAGATACATGAAGAACGGCACAGCTGTGACCATCTCCCAGTTTTTTTCTTTCTCACAAAAGGATATGCCCTAACTGGAGCCAAACTGACCTCTGGAACCTGATTCTGCGTCAGGCAGGCAACAAGTTCATTGTTTCAACATAAAACAATATTTACATCAAATGAACAAAAAGAAACACAGATTTTAATTCAAAATGCAATAAATGTTAGGTGTATGTAATGCAAGCTATAGAAGTAATAAAACTAAATACTACTGAATGGAAAAAACATACTATAAGTTAAATATAGTTAACATGGTACTTCAGAGAAGGGCTTAAGCTAAGAAGAAAAGATGAAAAAAGACAGAAATTACAGCTGACATTTGAATCATCTAGTTTTTGTCTCCTTTTGTTATTGAATTTGCTTTCATTGACTTTTACTGAAGACTGGAAAAGGATTGTAATTGTCTGGACTCCACTGGCACTCACCTTGAGCTGTCCATTATGGTGTGCAGCCTGTGGGCGATGGTGAGCACCGTGCAGTGAGAGAACTCTTTACGGATGGTGTTCTGGATGAGGTCGTCCGTCTCCAGGTCGACTGCAGCCGTGGCTTCATCTAAGATTAAGATCCGAGACTTCCTAAGCAGCGCACGAGCCAAACACAGGAGCTGCCTCTGACCCACACTGACAAGACAAAGATGTACATGGTATTTAAACTAAATATTGTACAAGACTGGGTCATGACTAAGGATGTCAAGAGTGATAGGTTCATCGATAATCATCATTATTCAAGCCCCAATATAATCGCAAGAACAAAAGAATTATCGTGACAATTTTAGAAGCAAAATCAAAAGTTTTTTTGTTTTGTTTATTCTATAGAAACATGAGCAAAAATATCAGTTCCAGATTAAGACGAAGTGGTATTGTAGTAAAAATATTAATTTATTTTTAGTTTTTACTATAGTGACAAGTCAATTTGTGATTTTGTCTTTTTATGGCACCACAGCAGAAGAGTAAATGCAGATGTCAGAATTGGTCCACCCAAACCTTAGTTGTCATTTCAGAAAGAAAATTCAGTTTTTTAGCTTATTATAATTCTAAAAGCAAATTCAAGTCATTAAATAAGCTCTATTAAAGCAAAGGCATCTAAATGTTTCCGTCACATTGACATTTTTTGCATTCAAAAGAATAATTTTACAAAACTGATCCAAAAGGAGAAGTAATGTGTTGCACAATGACAATGAAAGAAAATGTAACATTTCTCTGCGATTTGGTTGTAACAAGTAAAATTGTGAATAATTGCAACACTACAATATTTTGTCTCACAATAATCGCAATAATATAGTTTGATATTGTGATATTCCTAGTCATGACCTGACCTAGAGTAAGTAAGTTTTGCAGTAAAAAATATGTTGTGTTTACAAATGGACAGATTAGTTATGTTGGGGATGGTCTTTGAGCAAGATTCAACATGAAAAAGCATTTAGAACAATAATAAATGCTACCCCCTTACCTATTATATGTGCATTAAATAACATTGGACACTAGTGAGAGCCGTATGGACGACAGCATCAGGAAAAAGTAATTATTGTGCAGTGTTTGTGAGTCTAATTTTAGCCTTAGGAAAAAAGCTGAACTTCAGACGAGAGGTTCTGGCACTAATGCTCCTCAATCTCCTCCTAGTGAGAAGAGGGATAATATTTTGTTTTAAATTGTTAATTGCTATGACAATGTTCCCAATTTTGCCCCATTCTCATTCTGAAGGAGCATTTAATTTTTTCCAATTAACCAAGTTCTGCAACACAGCTGCTACTATGCATTTGTGGCAATGCTAACAATATATTTTTCTGCAATCTGAGTAAGGTTTAAGTGAAGCTAACCCACTAAACTCCACTCTCAAACGTAATTACAAACAAAGCTTTCTGCTAAAAAAAACATTAGAAGAAGCTGCTGAGAGTTGAGAGCTGTAGTGTGATTAGTTTGACAGCAGGTGTTTGTGAGAGCACACAGTTTTAAGTGGACAGATCAACGCTGATGTTACAGTCCAGGAATGACACACTGGAGGGTTGTGTCTATTTTGACAATGCTATTTAAACACTAAATACACAAAGTAAAACCGAAAAGTTGTTTTAGTGTTTAACTTCACTTTAAGACTAGGATTAGGGTTAAGTTTAGGAACAAGATATTTTGATAAACTTTGGGCTTTTGGCAAAGGTTTGTTCACCACATTAGGGGAGAACTTTGTGACGCTAATGTGAATCCAATAGATAGAGCTATAATTTAAAAATAAAATGCAATTAAATGTAATTTAATAAAAAATGAAAAGGCTAGTGTAGAAAGAAACAACATGGACAATGCTTTAAAAATTAAGACACAATGATTTAAACATATTTTTTCAATCTAAAAAAAGCACACGTATCCTAGTCAGATACATGTATGGTTTACTTTTTTTACTATTATTATTATTTCAAACGAGAGACCATTTGCTATGTTAAAAAAAGAAAGTGATGAAAGTAATAAATAAATATTATCACTATTATTATCATCGTTGCCAACACTAATAATAATAATAATAATAATAATAATAATAATAATAATAATAATAACAATAACAACAACAACAACAACAACAACAACAAATTATATGTATTTATTTATTTGTTCTAATTTATTTCTTAGTTTCTTCTTCTTTCTAATGTGGTTTTTGCATTGATTATGTTTAATACAAAAAACCCCTTTTAAATGATTAAAAAATAAGAATGATTAAAACAGACCTGAGATTTTCACCCCCTTCAGCGACCTCATACTGCAGCCCCTCCGTCAGCCCCGACACAAAGTCTTTGAGGTGGGACAGCTCCAGGACTTTCCAGATCTCTTCATCAGTGAACTTGTCAAATGGATCCAGATTCATCCTCAGAGTGCCAGAAAACAGCACTGGATCCTGCACAGTGATAGACAGGTCAGGGCAAGGGAAAGGTCAAAGGTGGCTTTTGTGTTTGAATAGTACCTGTGGTATAATTGTGAGCCTGCCTCTCAGATCATGAAGACCTATTGACGAAATGTCAACACCATCAATAAGGATCCGACCCTCAGCGGCTTCAATAATCCGGAAAAGGCAGTTAGTAAGGCTTGATTTCCCTGCTCCTGTTCGCCCGACAATACCAATCTGAGAGAGAGAGAGATAGAAGAGAAAGAGAGAGAATCCATTAGAATTAGTTTTTGATCAGTCTGTGTCACACTATGGTCATCTGCATACATTGGAGCATATTATATTTTACAAAAATTAACATAAGTATATTTTCATTAAATTTGTTGAACATTATATCTGAAAATTTACACGATTAGAATCAAATACACAGGACAAAACACACTTAAGACAAGCACTGAAAATCCAATTTGAGAAAAAAAAAAATTATGGTTGCCTGTTGAAGATGAAAGAACAAAAGTGAGAGCTACATTATTATTATTTTTTATTCTAAAACTGAAGTGCATCATTTTTTTGGTAAGTGGCCCTCACTATGTCTCCATGGAGATGTTTTGCTCTGTAGCATTAAGCTGTTCTGGGTTCATGGAAACACATGTTATGGATGAGATTTGTGGAGAGGCGAGCCCACTCAAAACATGTAGTTTTGAGCAATGACAACAACCTTGATTAAATAAAAGTTACATAGCAAAAATAAATTCTTTACAGATCTGGGACAAAAATCTACGCAAAGCAATAAAATCTAATTAAGAAGTGAACCCCCCCCCCCCCCCAACACCAGAAAAGTTACAGAAAAATGGCAAAAGTAGCTGTGGTGTTTAGCGATCACTGGTTCACTAATGCTAGATACAGTATATAGCAAATGCATAAAATTAGTTCTATATACATGGCTTGAATACATATGCAGTATATATATATATATATATATGTAAAAGAAGTACTTACCTTTTCTTTGCTGTCAATCAAACATGTAACTCCATGTAGCACCAAATCCAGTTCAGGCCGATAGCGGACCTTATAATTTTCAAACTGCAGCTTTCCCTCCTCGGGCCATTTTTCTGGTGGTCTTGTGTCAGTTATCCATTGTGCCTGCAAAGAGTAAGATAAAAGATGCATAACACAATTAACAAAATGACAATTGTCTTGGCAAGTGGTTCTGTATCCCTTGCGGCATTCAGACAACTTAGGACATCCATTTATAGTAAATTAACATTTTAATGAATGATTTGTGTAAAACATATAAAAAAAGCTTAAATAGAAGAAAAGCTGTCGCACCATACCTCATTTTCAATCTCGGAATATTCACTCACTCGCTCCACTGCAACTATATTGGTCTCTAATTCTGAGGTCATTCTCACCAACCAGTTAAGAGTCTGGGTAACCTGTTCACACAGCAGTATCAGAAGAATGCTCAGTGTTAAAAGTCGAACTAAATACACCCGTGAAAATAGGTCAGTGTGGAAATGTGTGAATGTATGACTAACGTTAAGGGCATAGGATATCGACAGTCCCACCAGGCCACTGTCAAGACTGTCTCTAGAAATGACGGCAAGCAGCGCAGCAAAAAACACCACCAGATTTCCTACGAACTCTAGGCGAATGGCAACCCATCTGTCATAAAAAACATTGTACAACACAAAAGTCAGCCAAATAATGATTGATTCTGCAGGTCTGTGGTTACAGTTACTTTTTAACATGAATAGATTAGTTATTAGCTCATGGGATTAGTAACTTTATTCAAGCAAAATGAAAGAATAAATACATTGTGAGCACAACCTTCTATTTTTGAAAATATTTACATCACCTGTTTGACACAATCCAAGGATAGACACTCTTCAGATTTTCATCAATGGTTTTCTCATTGTGTTTGAGAAACCTTTCTTGATGACCATAGGCTCTTATCACTGACAGGCCAGACACTGTCTCTCCAAAATGAGAGTATATTGGAGATCGAGACACAGAGTCTAGGCGACGTAGCTGCCTTGAAGTGGCTACGTAGAATCTCTTTAAAGAAAAGAGAGAGAGAACACTGTGAATGACATAATAATACAGCAGATATCACATCCACACCTACATTATGTAATATTTCACTTACCTGTACAAAGTAATAGATAACTGCCAAGGGGATTATGACGACGGTAAAGAAAGGAGTGGCCAGGCAGATTACAAAGATTGTACCCAAGACACCAAGAAAACACAGGATCCAGGAGCGAACTGATTGAGGGATAGCTTCATCCACTGTGAAAATATCCTAAAGTACACATAATTGTAATTAGCTTCTAATTCAAGGTCTACAGCTATGCATTGTATCTCAAAAGCAGTGATATAATTCTAAGACTTAACAGCATACACCAGAAAGACAAAGACCTTTTTGCTTGAGTATTACAATTATTTTATAATTCATATCATTTCTGTTCCTGGCACCCTGCTGAGAGAACCTGCACTTCTTTGAAAATATAATCTTAAAATGAAAAAGAGAAAAAGGCGCATTGAACATTGGATAACATATGTTATTGCCACTCAAAAGATACCTTTGCAAAGCGGTTGAGTATTCTGCCTGTTGGGGTGGTGTCAAAGAAGACCATTGGAGCTCGCAGTATGTTGTTGAGTAGCCTTGAGTGCAGGATTCGAGAGGCAGACACTGAAGCATTAGCCAAAAGCAATGTTGCCACAAACACAAAAACACCTAAAACAAAAAGTTTTTGTATTACTTCCATTATTAAAAGAGATTTTTTACATTGATAAAATGTTGAATGCTGTATGAGACTTCCTAATTTTATGTGCACAAGTTAAACATTGTGGTAGAATATTTCTTCGCTAATTTGTCTTGGCAATGGCAAAGCAATTGATTTACCTGCAAAGTTACTACAGTATTAAATTTGTCTTTATTCATCAATGACCCTGGATGCGATACTGTTAGACATTCCAACATTCTCCAAAAAGGCTTTCTTACTTGTACTTTGTTTTATATGTTTGTTTTTGTTTATACTTTTTTGTGATTATTTAGAAAAGTCATATTGAAAAGACATATTAATTAAGTTTGTCTTAAGCATTTGAATGGCATAATGTTCAACTCAATTCTTTGCATTTTGTGAAGCATGTGGAGCTACTTTTGTGTAATCAAATTGTGAGTGGAATATTATTGACTGATGTGTTGGTGTAGAACTGAAAAAGTGGCTGCGGAACAATCAGGCCTGTGAGCACTGAACTAAGCACCTTCCTATGTTTGGTTCACTATTTACTGTAATATCTCTTTTATGTGTAAATATATGATTGTGTGATGTAAATGCAAAATGCTGCACCAAAATATGTAGCATATTCTTAACCTTTAGTGTACAAAGTAGTTGAATTGATGAATTGATGTAGCAAGTGAATGTGTCAGATAATGTCAGGAAACATCTGTCTAAATCAGATGCTAGGGTATGACTGAATGCTGTGTTTGTGAGTGAGTCTGACTGGTTGAATTATTGCTCTTATTGATGAATGAGAATAATTGCACTGTGTTATTTATTTCTGTAAAGGGACTGCAGATGGAAACTAGCTATCTAGCTATAATCTGGTGCAGAACATCTGTTTTTTTAACTTAATGTCTCTGTACATTGTTCCTTCAAATAAAGACTAAACTAAAACTTACCCTGAGCCACTCCCAGCGCTCCAAACACCCCGATTCTGGTGTCCCGTTTCCAACTTGGATAAGTCGTGTTGGCATACTCAATAGAATCACTGGTCCAGTCACTTAACCACAGATTTTGTCCGATGAAGGCAACGTTTTGTATGAAGTATATGACAATCACAAGGAAGGTGTAGCCCCAGCCCATAGCTCGCATATATTGAAGGAACACTGACATTTTGACCTAAAAAATATTCACCACATTAACACAAGTAATCGAGTTGATAACAGCATTCATTTCTGATAAAAAAAAACAACAACATATATTCTGAGTGCAAATTATATAAAACATTTAAATTTCCAAAATATAAATACCTGTCCAGATTCCATAGCCTCTTTCTCAATCAACCTCTGTCCTTTGTTAGGTTCATCTTTTGGTTCTTTCATAGAACTTGTAGATCTTAATCTCACACTGATGACAAAATGAAGAGGCATCACACGAGAAACAAGAAAAACAATTAATACCAAGGCTTATACCTGCCACCACGCTGGCTCCTCCTGATGCTGTTTTCTCTCTTCAGTGTAACAGAAATAGCATCTTCAAGAGGAGAGTCTATTTGAGTGTCCTCTATATCAGGTATCAGTTCTACATCGTTGCCATCTACAAAACACAAGGAATAATTTTATATAAGAAGCCAAATAACATCTCATTTATTCTGAAGTGCAGATGTTCAAATTTAGACTTGAACTTTGTTTGGCACCAATGTGGTTGTTACCTCTGGGTGATTGGTCCTGATTGCTTTGCTCTTTGGCATATGTGTCTAAAAACTCTGCAAAAGCTCCTTTGTTCGCTCGTAGGCTGTTATAAGATCCAACTTCAGAAACTATGCCATCTTTCAGAACTATAATTTCATCCACAAAAGGCAGAAAACTAATGGCATGGGTCACAAGAACCCGCGTCTGTAACATACACAAAGAAAAGCAGAGTTGTAGTTTATACATCACTATTCACTCTTTGACAGAAGCTAAAAGCCAACCTTGTTTTGGAGAATTCCATTTGGTCCAATGACTTTGTCAAAAATATGTTTTCCTACATGTGCATCTACAGCAGATAAAGGATCATCTAACAAGTAGATATCAGAATTGCTATATGCAGCACGAGCCAAACTAACACGCTGTTTCTGTCCACCGGATAGATTGATACCCTGAAAACAAAGCAAACACATATTAAATGGTAACATTTACAGAAGTGTTAATCAACCCTTTTCAATAAGAACTAGTACTAAACAGAAAATATATTTTAGGGCCAAGTAGAAGTTGCAAGGTAGTAATAGCACATAAAACTATTCCCTCAATAATGAATTATTTAAACAAAAAATGGTAGCACTTTAAAAGACCTCCACGGTACCTACCAGTTAAGTACCGTGTCAGTTACTAGTAACTAACAGTGACATTTACTAGTACTTACTCTGGTACTTACTGTGGTACTTACACTGGTACCTACAGTGGTACTTTGAGTGGTACTTGTACCAGCAGTTACTGGTACATACCACTGGTAGTTACTGGTACTTACTGTGGTACCTACAGTGGTACTTGTACCACCAGTATTGGCATGCTGGTATGGTCATGGCCATTCCATCATGCCAAAGCCTGATCCTGTCAGATCTCAGAAGCTAAGCAGGGTTGGGCCTGGGCAGTACTCGGATGGGAGACCACAGAAGAACCTCAGGTGCCACAGTGGGGCAACTTCAGAGGTACTTACTACAGTAGTTGACAGTCAACTACTGTAGTAAGTACCACTGAAGTACCAGTATGTGTCACTTTAGAACAGGTCCCGTTGTTACTAGTACTTAACTGTCAACTACTGTAGTAAGTACCACTGAAGTACCAGTATGTGTCACTTTAGAACAGGTCCCGTTGTTACTAGTAGTTGACTGTCAACTACTATAATAAGTACCATTAAAGTACCACTATTTACCATTATGTATCATGGTATTTATCAATAAATGTTGGAATTAAGCTAAGATTGTTGTAAATTGTTTTCTGTTGTTTTGTTTACTGAAACAAATAATTACTTTGGTATTTGTCAATACCCAATATTGTTGTGACATAAATAAAGACATTGGTGCTTTTTTAACATTTGCATTTTGTTGTTATTCATAATTTATAAGCTCTACTTTTTTAATTTAGTACCAATAATACCACCACTGAAACACGTGTGTGCCACAAATTATTAAAACTGGTAAGTGTTCTAATAGTTACCACTGTAAGTACCAGTCACTGCTGACACAAGTACCACCTTAAGTACCAGTGTAAGTACTACAGTAAGTACCACAGTAAGTACCACAGTAAGTACCAGTAACTATCAGTGTTATGTACCAGTAACTGCTGGCACAAGTACCACTGTAGGTACCAGTGTAAGTACCAGTGTAAGTACCACAGTAAGTACCAGTAACTACCAGTGGTATGTACTAGTAACTGCTGGTACAAGTACCACTCAAAGTTCCACTGTAGGTACCAGTGTAAGTACCACAGTAAGTACCACAGTAACTACCAGTGGTTTGTACCAGTAACTGCTGGTACAAGTACCACTCAAAGTACCACTGTAGGTACCAGTGTAAGTACCACAGTAAGTACCAGTAACTACCAGTGGTATGTACCAGTAACTGCTGGTACAAGTACCACTCAAAGTACCACTCTAGGTACCAGTGTAAGTACCACAGTAAGTACCAGAGTAAGTACTTGTAAGTGTCACTGTTAGTTACTAGTAACTGACACGGTACTTAACTGGTAGGTACCGTGGAGGTCTTTTAAAGTGCTACCCCAAAAAATCTTAAAATCATCAACCAGTCATTGAAATGTGCGGTTGGGAAACATCGCTGACTGTTGGGGAATGGCTCCTATTGAGAAATTATTCACTTTGAGCTTTCTGCTGCCCAGATGGAAAAACTATGAATGAGCATAAAAGTATTCTATGCTGATCCAGTCTGCTTGATAAATTAGAAACTTTATCACATTTTACATTCAAATGTATCAAATTGTGAAATTATTAATGTATGTCAGATACATACATTTGAAAGACAATTTAATTGAGGAAAGGTATATGAATATACAATATATACTGTATATATAGATACAGTTGAAACCAAAAGTTTGCATACAGGCACTCAAATGCCTGTATGCAGGCATATGAGTGCAGACAAAATAAACTTTTCTTTTTAGATCAATGAGATTTAACAAAATTATCTGTATTTGCTAAATGCCAGAAAACATACAAAATGATGAAAGGTGAAACATACTGTATATGCACTATGCTATATCTCTTTGTGTAAAGTACTGAACAAATTGACCGAAGGGAAAAAGAGAAAAAACAAAAAAAAAAATCAACAAGAAACTTGGATAACTGGCTAACAAATATTATTAACACACATATAAACTGTATATATTTTTACTTTTTGTCAGATTTTACAAGATTTTACCACTCACAGGCAACAATGCCATTTTTATAATGAAAAGTCACCGCGCTCTGTCCAGTATTTAAAATATATGTTTATCCAGACAACACTTCTCTTTATTCTAATTTCTTTTATCAGTACTTGTTAACATTGCTTAGTATATTGTGAAACTGCAGTTTTCAGTCTAACACATTTTTAAACAAGATTATGATGACTTAAATGGCTTAATAAAAGTGTGTTGATGAAGTCTGTCGCGTACCCTCAGAACTAATGTAATTAGTTCTACAGAGATGTGCCCTGTCTGTCTGATCAGTGATGACTATTATGTTCAAAGTGAATAAGAAAAACATCTAATTGCAATGGTTGTGTATGTAATCATATCAAGTTGTGATGCACATTTCTATCAACATGTTTTAAGTTTGAGGACAAAATGTTTGGTAAGGTACCATAATAAAAAGATAATTTCAGCTTTTTACTCCACCACTTAAACATCTATCTTGTACTTTCTATTATTGTACCTTTTCTCCAATCTCTGTAAGTTCTCCTCCAGCCAGCAGTTCAAGATCAGGACCTAGAGCACAGGCCTCAATGATCTGCTGAAAGGATCCCTTTTCATAGGCAGAGCCAAAGAGTATGTTATCTCTGAGAGTGGCATTTTGGATCCATGCTTGTTGCGGAACATACGCTAGTGAACCCTGTACAGAAATAAACCAAGAGTGCCGTGTTTACTTAACCTCTGACATATCTGTGTAGACACCATCAAACAATCTCACCAAGGATTAGTCATTAACAATGTCTACTTTGTACATTACAACTTATAATAACATTGCACTGGTTGTTTCATATTTGGCTCTATACCTTGATGTTGATAAGACCTTTTTTTTTGTGCATTTCACCAAGAAGGGCAGATATGAGGGAGGACTTCCCTGAGCCAACAGCTCCCACTATAGCAACCAGTTTGCCTGGATTGATCTCAAGAGACACACTAGAAATCACAAACATAAAAAATTGCTTACCAACATTTTTGAATACATTGGTGGTATTTACAATATGCAACTTACTTTTTGAGTAGTGGATGAGCCTCTCGTTCCCAGGAGAAGTAGCCATCGGAAATAGTAATAGCTGTGTCTATTAGATAAACATAAAAAGTAAAAAATAAATACATAAATAAATAAACAAAAAATTAAATGACCATTTCAAAACATTTTCAAATACAGCAGCTTTCCTCTGCTGTTTAACCACAACCATAATGTCTGGTTTGGTATTACTAATCTGTCTGTATCTGGAAGTCCATGAAAATGCTTTTCACTTTGACCTTTGGGTTTCTGGTCCTTTCACTGCACAGATGTTGCTATACATTATGCCACTTAGTTATGGTGTTCCAAGTATGTTTGTCTGCCAGCATCTTAGATTCTGTGACTACAGTATGTGTTGAACAGTATCCCCTCACAACCGCAGTTATGTCCTGGACTGTCTGGTGTAGTAGATCTTTCTGTTCTTTCTTGCAGAGTTCATCTGTGATGTCTCCCAGTCTATCTCTGAACCCGTCATCTGTTCTGGCCTTGTACTTGATGTACTTATGGATTTTGGACGCTTCATCTTGTATAATGGCTCTTAACACTCACTAGTCCACAACCTCCACTATTATGGTAGTGTACAGTTTCAGAGTGCTGAATTTAGGATAGATGTTTGCCATCGCTAACTAGGTAATGTTTATTAAGGACAATGTACAATTACATTAAGCACAAAGACAGAGATGCTTGTACCAGATTGTAGCTTACAGCTAATTTCCATCTGTATTTTTGTAGTTTTACTTTCTAACTGAAACGATCATTTGACCATTAATAACTTCATCACATAGTGAAACCTTATTCTATTTACACAAAAGTTATCATTTAACAAAATCAAATACTGTATGTGAACAGAACTGAACTCTGAGGTAACAAATCAGAATACTGTAATCATATAACTGTAATAATGTAATACAAATGTAATAAAATATTTTCTCCTAGATAATTATAGTCTTTTACAGCTTTAATCTTCCACTTGATAATTATAAAACTTTTCTTTGTATTAAGCATGGGTATATTTCTGCCAAAATATACTGCGTTTAGAAAAACATAATCCAAACACACAAATTTTAACTTACTGAATGAAGGGTCATGCTGCACAGTGTCAAGGTCCAGGTCCTCACCACCAAGAAATTTTTCTAGACGCCTTTTTGAAACAACAGTCTAAAAAAACAAAAGTGAATGCAGGATCATCTATGTTCCTATGGACGGAAGAATAGTTTCATTTGTGATTTACTTACTTGCACAATGGCTGCGATAAGCATGGGCAACATTGCGAGAGGAAAGCGAAGAATATTAAAGAGCGATATAGCTGTAAAAGCTTTGGATGCTGTCAACACGTTGTCTGAGCTAACGCCAACAAATGTTGCAAATGTGGCTAATGACACCTGCAAAGCACAAACATGATCATCGTTAACAAGGTGGAGAGCAATGTGTCTTTTTCTTTTATATTACTTACCAGAGCGGGCGCACAGCTCATGATAAATGTAGACACAGATGAGAGATAGGCAAATTTCTTCAAAACCTTGAGTTCTTTTTCTCTGAGTCCTTCCACTTGATCCTGAAAAGATGGCTCCCAAGCAAATAGCTTCAAGATCTAGTACATTAGATTACAGAACACATTACATTAGTTCAAAAGATTCTCTGTATTTTAGCAAAACCAAAACTAGCCCAGCACAGATCACAGTGTGGTGATCTGCGATGAGCTCCAAAACAAAGTTGTACAGATTGATTATGTGCACACACTTGATCTATGACAGCACATTGTTTTCCACACAAAAAACAGACACAAAAAGCTGTGACTGAAAAAAAATGTTTCACCTTGATTCCATTGAGTATTTCATTCATAATTTTCAGTCTCTTGTCTTTGTACTTCATATTGTCAATCTAAAAAAGAAAGAATTACAGTTTAAGCTTCCCACTTTCCTAAAAAACAAACAAACAAGCAAGCAAACAAACAAACAAACAAACTGTTTGGCTCTTGACAGAGAGAGAGAGAGAAGAGATTTTAAAAAGTGCATGTAATAAGTGATTATATAATTTATTAGTTATAACAACAGAACCATTAATTGTATTGAAACCCTCAAGCAGGTTGGAGAAGGCCTATTCATCAAGTGATTTACAATTAGCAGTCTGTCATTGCTGAGTCCTTTGAATGCATTTGCATGTATTTGCTCACGTTTATCTACCCATGTTTATTTATAGGTGACTTGTCACATGATTGTTACACAAGACAAAGTCATGTGATCTGTTACTATATATTAAGATTGCTACACACCTGTGAATTTTACATGCCCTGAAGAAGACACTTCTTGAAACGTATTGGCGTTAAACAAATAAATTGACATTTGCAAATACATCGTAGTGCCTCAGATCTTTACTATTACTTACTCTCTTTACAACAAGTTTTCTGTGCCCACTTGGGATCTTTAAAGAGCACCTGAGAGCATCATTTTGTGATCTCTCTTTCCCATTAGGGAAAACCTGTTATTAATATTTCTTAGCAAAGTACAATAGTTAGCAAGAGAAAAAAAAACTCCTTTAGCCTCATATGACATAAGGCTAGACGTTAGGCAAGTGCCACCTTTCCTATTAATACAATTGTATTTTGCCATTAAATATCGAAATTATAATTTCCTACATTTTCACGCCGGTAATTTCTATGATTTCTATGGTTCTACCATTCACCTTGTGTATTGCAACAAAACACTGCAAGTAAACAACATTCATTTTAGCTGCCCACCCTCTGGAATAAAACCAGACCTCCAGGAAGCACTATACTTAACTGTTGGGAAAAGAGGGTTCATGAAAAAAGAGTTCAATCTAACATGTCTCTCACCTGTATTTTTCTGGCCTTGGTGGCCAAAAATCCATTGATTGGTGCCATTAAGACCATGACTGCCAGCCCTGCCAGCACAGAAGGTCCCATCTCAAACCAGAGGAACACGATGGCCAGGATGATCTGCAGAGGGCACGACCAGAGCAAGTGGATGAAGTTGGTAACATCATTAAAGCGCTGGGCATCAGCTGACATCAGGTTCACAGTCTCACCCACTGTAGCCTCTTTCCGTGTGTCATTAGACACCACTAAGGCCTGTGGTAAAAATATAACAAAAAACAGTAATAATGCTGTTACTTTTGAAATTATGAATGATTTAAAACTACATCCATGCCTTCAAAATCACTCCCACATACATTTAACAAGGGTTTCCTGACAAATGTTAGTGGGGGTGTAAAAACAACATGTAGCAATTTACGTTCTGTGACTTGGTGAAACATAGCAATTATTTTACTTTTAGAGCCACTTATGTTTGTGGCAAAACTTCACCTTTTTATAAACTGCTGCCATGATGGCAGTGCGAACTTTCATGCCCAAAACAAAGCAGCGCTGGAAGTACTGCTGTAGAAACACAGACTGAAACAGTGCCACAATAAGGAGAAGGATTGCGTACAGATAACCCTCCCAAACAGGACGACTCTTATCCTGGGTAAAGCCAATCATCATTCTGAGAATAAAAAATAAACAAACAGGAATTACCAACTGTGCCAAAAAAGGAATTACTTTTTTGTAAAAAGTTGAGGTGAGTCACATGTCATGAAGAACCTAGGAGCTGCGAGAGGTTCTAAATAACTAACTTGTAACAGAAAAAGATAATATTTTACATGATAAAAATCACTGCCCTGCTGTCTTGTCGTAAAAGTCAGGTCTGCAGAACCAAGCTAGCGTCACTACAGACAATAGTCCATAAAATTTTCGCAGACTAAACCAGAGTTTAAACACATTCACAGCAATGACCACAAACGCTCACAAGCTCAAGTCACAGCGTTATACATCTGGCATGGACTAGGTTAGAGACTTAAACGTTTTGACAGGACACCAGTTACATTTTTAAGGATCAGAAAAACTGAAAGGCTTTAGCTGTATCCCTGGCACAATTTGTCAAACCTGGAAGGTAAAACAGACTAAGATTTTAAAGTTGACAAACAAATTAGTGCTATCTTTTTCCATCATCTAAAGTCATCACTTTTTAGAAAACCTTTAGAACACATGATCATGTTTCTTCAGTCCTACCTGCTGTACAATAGCTTCCTGTTTGACATAGAGTAGATTTTAAAATTGCAGTTTGTTTGTAAATGCCCAATTGGTCTTGCCCCATGTTACCTGCCCTATGTGCTCTCTCAGAGTTGATTAGACTCTTCTTGTTGTTTCTCAGTCTACAAGAAAACGTAGGAGGAGATAGCAAGCTGTATCAATTCTTGCTTTTAAACCATTTTTTTAAAAACGCACTTGCTATTCTTGACTTTTACTGTATTGTACTGTATTCTCTCGGTGCATTATTGTTGTATTTTATCAGTCTCCACAGCACATTGGTCACCTTTGCTGTTTTTAAGTGTGCTTTATAAGTAAATTGGACAGGCGAAAAGTAGTCACATTTTCGTCCATTTCATTTACTTACTTTAGAATCTGAGGACTGGCAAAAGCCAGTATGTCTTGCAGTAGCTTGAAGAAAGCTGACTCTATCAGAACCCATTTAAAAGTCTTGTAAATGGTGGGAATTAACCAAGAGTTGGGATAATTTTCTTCATCTTCTTTGTGTTTTTCTTTCTTCTTTTCTGTATTTTTAGCTCTCCCCTTTTCTTCCTAGAACAAAAACATAAATCATTTACATTCACTAAGGTCTATCAATAAAACTTCTTTTTCCTCACCATCATGAGGGCATCCTGGCTGACACCTTTGCCCAGACCATTGGGAATACCATTTTGAAGGGTTTCATCTCTGTCTCTCATGTCACTTTTTTTCTTTTGTCTTTTCTGGTGATAAACGACCTGAGCTGCAGCCAACTTCCTCGTCATGTTGTGCTGGAACTTCTTATTAATGTAAGGAGTGCTGTCAGCCTCATTTAGATCCCACATGTCTTCTTGGACCAAAGGTCGTTTGTAGCCTGTAATTACCATGCTGAAAGGAAAATTTAACAAATTAATTAATTAAGGATCTTCAACATTATTTTAACACATATAAAGTCAGATCAGATATTAAGAAAAAAAACACCCAGGTGGGTAAAATGGTTGTGCATCACAATATTAATTCTTCATATAAGTACAGTGATGTGTGAATTTAGGGTACATACATGTATTTACATACACAAACACACATATAAACTACTGGTCAAAAGTTTTAAAACAACGCACATTTAATTTATTTTTTTGTGTGTTTGAAATCAAAGCACTCCGAAAGTAACAAATACAACAAATAAGTAGTTTGAGATGAAAAAGAAATAATGGAATGTATTCATAGATCAAAATGTATTCTAAGTGTATTCTAAACTTTTGACTCATTAAAGTAGCTACCTTTGGCAAATACAGCTCGTGGAATTTTTAGAAATCAACGTTTTCTCAGAAAGTTCTTCCCAATTATGTTCTCAGAAGTTCTCATTATGTGTGACACTTGTAGGTTGCTTTGCTTTCACTCTTCTGTCCACTTCATCCAAACTCGCTCTTTCGATTTAAGTCTGGACACTGTGCTACCTTCTCCATGTTTTCAAGCTTACCATCTTGTTCTTTTTCCTTAAAGTAGTTTTGGCAAAGCTTTCTATAAACCCCGCACTGTATTCATTGGACTTGCAAAACTTGAAATGTAATAAATATAAGGTGTTCTAAAACTTCTGACTGGTAGTGTATATAAATGTCTTCAAATGTCAGGTTTCACCAATATCAAATATTTGCATCAATAAATGGACAAATGAACCCCAAAGAATTAAGTATTAATTCATAAAATTTGGTATCATACATACATACAAATGATCATTGAAGACTTTTATAGATTATTTCCAAAAGTTACCTGTTGAACCAGTTGAAAGTAATTCTACTAAGAAATGCCGCACCCTCCTCAGGATTCTGTAAATATAAAAAAAACACACAGATTGGTTGAAAGACTCATAATAAAAACAATTACTGTATATACCTTAGACAAATATTTACTCTTTTTACTTGTTCCAAGGCTTCACGTGGAACATCAGCTATAGTGGAGAGGACAAAAGCGCACATTTCCAAAGCAAAAGAAATGTAGAAAAGAGAGAAACGTGGCACATCGATGACCTCCCCCTGAAGAAAGCAAAAACACTTCATATTTCTATAATTCAGCATAAAACAGATTAAGTGGAAATTTGCTCTGTACAAGTACTAGGTCAAGAAATATGTACACACTGTATCTACACCTCTAAGTAAAGAATTAACTGCAATTAGTACCTGCTTGAGAGCTGCTCTTAGTAAAGTTTGAAATGGAAAGACATGGCAGAGAATTTGAAGCAACCAGAAAAGGCAGAGTGTGGTAGAGTCCACAGCCCCTCTCCTTCTCACCGCTTCCTGGCACAGCATGATCACAATCTGAAAAAATAAATAGAACACATCATCTATCTGATAAGATAAGATAAGATAAGAAAAGAAAAGGAAAAAGACCATATTTACCCATGACACTGCGTACAGAACAGGGTTTGCATAGAACACGCCTGAATTCTTTGGTGCATTTGGATCTTTGCTTGGACCAAAATCTTCCCCTAATGTGACTGCGAGTGCTGCTATTGCGACCAGGAACAAGAGGCCCGTAACAAGCTGAGAGGATCACAGACATGGACTAATTACATTTAATTTATTCTGAGGACATGGTTTTGAAAGGAAATTAGTATGCATATTATGTTAATTCTGAATTTTTAGACGTTTCCTTGACTGCCATTTAATATCTGGAACTGTAACAATAAGAGCCACATCTATGAAAGGACAAGTAGTTTTTTGTTTCCATGGTTGCACATGTCACCTGTTTGCAGATGTAGAGTTTGGATAGAGATTTTGAGTTGACTTTAGTCCTTTTGCACAGGCCAATCAGGTGTGATGGTGCACTGAGCCACAAGAAAGCGAGTGGGATCCAAACAAGCACAGTCTGTTCAAGACACACGGGGAGGTCTGGGTCTTCTCCTTCCAAGTACGAAGCATTCTACAAACAGATCAATAAATAATGCCTTTGTTAAGTAAAACAATCAATAAATAATACAACTGTTACAAAGTCTGAACAAAAGCCCATCTATTTGTATTGTATAGTCAAATTATGACCAAAAAAACGTGTTCATGTGCTTGTTCATGGGTAAATCCCTGATCACTATCCTGGTTTAACCCACGGACGATTGGAGAGGTAAAAACCCTCCAAAGAATGAAACCAGTTTGGAGTGGTGATGTACCTGTATAGGGCTGACACTTGAATGCTCCTGTTATTCTTATGCACAGAATATTTACAATTGGGTAGCAAAATATTTAAAATTATTTGGTTTTAGTCTTAATTACTGATCCTATAAAAACAAAGATAAAATTGTATCTTTTTTACAGTCTACATGTGAAGGCAGCTCTTAGTGAACCATTAGCATCTACTATCATTTTAGAGTCTGTCCTTATCAGTACGCCTGGTTAAACAGGTATTTCACTATTCAACAAGTTTCCAAGGTTTAGGTAACAGAAACAAAACATGTCATAATACAGTAAGTCTACAAATAATCACGCTGTTCTTATAATGTTACATCTTACTATTTTATGTCGAGTCATGATTAGCATGTTAAGTCATGTTTATGGATCTATCTCTGTACAGAGGTGAACTAGTTAAATCATTAGAGGCACACAGAATAAAGGCCTAATGCGCAGAGACAGTGTTCATCGTTGTTTTGCACATCACTTTGATAATAAGAATAATAAATAAAATAATAATAATAATAATATGTGAGAAAATGCCTATCTTTTACTACATGCTTAGTGTGTTCAGTTCTACCAAATAACATTAAACCCATAGTTAAATATATACTCTTAAAGATAACTCTCACTATATAAGATGATAAGTCACATTGAGCTAGACTTATTTAGATGGTACATACCCAGAAGGTGGACCCACAATACTCTTCCAGCGCAGCAGCTGACATGGTCCCCAGTGGTGACTTCACTTCTCAAACAGAAAATCTTCTGTCCAGCGTCAGGCTACTTATGTTCCCCTCTGTCTTCCCACACTGGAGACAATCACAGGATGTGATTCAAAAACCTAATACTTTGAAGCAGAAGGCAGCTCCCAACTCCCTTTGAAGTGGAAAGACACTTTTAGTAAAAAAAAAAAAACGGTTTTAGCTGAAGAAATCAGGTTCAGAGTTCAACATTACATTATTTGAGCATATTCATAACAATATACAAATCTTACATTCATGAGTTGTTGTCTAACCTCCAGATGCGTATTTTGTTGAGTGTCTACAAGCTGCTACATGCTCCTCTGCTGCACGTGTACAAAGAATTCCCTCCACCTACATTATAGGCACATGTGTAAAGTCCAGAGGCAGATGACTGTGCAAAAGAGAGAAAACACATACAAAGACCAAGCCCTCCCACTCTCAGACTGTGTGCAAGGGGAATGACTCCCCCCAAAAAAGGGAATGTGTTTAGGAAATGGATGGGAGGGGCTCACTAACAGTTTTCCTGTGTTGCTTCTTTGTTGCATGCAATCATGCACTTTAATTTGTAAAGTGTTTTACCGGGCTTCATAGTGAGGGTCTTGTGTTTTAATTACCAGATATTAAAAAGGGAAAACTTAAAGTAAAAAAAAAAAAACTAAAACAACTGTCCTTTATCCTGTTTCTCTTAGTTTTCTTTTTTTAAACAGGCAGGTGGTATATATTTCTAAACTTGGAGAAAGAATTTTAAATAAGACTAATTTGTTATTACAATTGGTTTGTTACTATAGAAACGGTCATTCTAAGAGAGACAGAACAAAGTACTTGGTCAAACTACTTCCAGATGTAGCTTCACTTGCAAAAAGTGTGAGTCACAGAAACAATCCTAAACAACAGTTACATTGTTATTTAAAATCTATCGGGTCTATTTATGCTTAACTAAAAAAAAATAGAAAGCACAAGACTGCAATAAAGCATATAATTAATTGGATAAGGCCTTACCTTGTTCCTCTTGCAGGTACTATATAATTGTTAATCATTGTTGCTTTGATTACCCCACATGGGCTGTAACTGAGTTGACTCACTGTTTGTGAAACTCGAGAATAGCTCTGACATGTGACAAAAAAGATAAGTTTTCAGTGGTCAGCACTGTGCTGGCATAAATCATTAGATATGTACAGATAATAATTGATTTACTGTCATATTTAGAATTAGGCTTTACTTTGTGTTAGTCAAATTGAAAAAAATTGATGGAGATGCAGAGATATGCACCGGTCATGACATGTTTCTCAACCTGCCATAAAACAGCACTTTAGACTAATTAAGCACAAACTAAAAGCAATAATGAAAGTAGCCTTGCTGCTCTAACCCTTAACCCTCATTATTTATGGAAATGATGTATGACTTAAAAGAAATGCACACATAATATTTTTTTTTATTTAAACTTAATTTTTTCTTATGAAAACGTAAACAAAATTTGAGCCACATCAAAATATTGGCCTAGGTGTTAACAATGCCAACGCAACAGAACTGGACAGCTGGCCAAGGGTGAGCTTGTTTGTCATTAGCAGATTACAATCCCTGAGTCATGAAATGGGTCAAGTAAAGAAAAGTATATGCATAAAAAAAAAATTAGCAAATAGCAATCATTCATTCATTTTCTACCGCTTAATCCCGTTAGGGGTCGCGGGTGACTGGAGCCTATCCCAGTGACTTTGGGCCTTAGGCGGGGAACACAAATAGCAATCATTTATTTCAAATCTATCAGAATAATTTAATAAGTAATTGTGTAATTAACAATACAAATTCACAAAGTATTTTTGGCTATTGCATTAAGTGTGCGGATTTTGCTCACATCTGCCACTTTTAGACCATATTCTGGTGCTGAAAAGGACGCTCCCATCGACACACTGGTATTCCTGCACAAGACAAAAAAGTAAACAAGTGTTGTGTTAGTATTAGTGCTGTATTACTGTATTATTACTGTCTTCTTAAAACAACTGACCTAAACTTCATGGCAGATTCCTTGCTAGAGCGAGCGGAGCAGTGAAACTCCTGAGCCCCTGATCCCTCCAAGATGCGTTGCAGATTTCTCTCTGTAATACCTCCTCCTGAATTTACAATCAAGAAACAATAAATAAGAAATAAAAATTATATTACACATCATTTAATGTAAAAAAAAAAAAAAAAAAAGACCAACCTGGCATTATGCTAATTCTGTCTTTTGCCTGAATGGTGGGCAAAAAAACCAAATATTTATTGGTGACATAAAAATCAGCTTGTTTATCCGCTTGTTCCTGTAAGGGGTTGTGGGTGACCGGAGCCTATCCCAGTGACTTTGGGCCTTAGGTAAGTAAGTAAGTAAGGTTTATATGTAGAGCACTTTTCATCAACAGAGTGACAAAGCATCACCTAGTGTACCTAACATACATGCTATTAGGCAAGGGAACACTCGGGACAATGGCCAACTCGTCGCAGGGTTAGAGACAGACAACTATTCACTCTTCTTCATTCATTCATTCACTCACTAGAGGAAATGTACAATGTTGCCCAATTATCCTTAATATCCATGTTTTTGGGTGCAATTGAGACTTGACTTGACAAATTGAACTAAGACTAGGTGGTGAATGTGGAGACCAGTCCATAACATCAATGCCTTCATCAGGCAGGAACAGCTGACACATTCCAGTCACATGAGGCTTAGTATTATCATGCATCATATGGAACATTAGCAAATTTTTCACAATAGATCTGTGGATCTCATCCTGAACCCAATGGCAGTCAAGGCACTTCTCGCTGGCCAATGAAGAGGTGTGCGGCCCTCCAAAGAAACGTCTTCTCTGATAATCACTGGTGCTCTGCCAAACAGGTCAGCCTGGATAATGTTGAAGGCAGCCGAGTGCTCTTCATGGTGTATCCAGACTTTGTCACGTATGCTCAGTGTGAACCTTCATCAAATTTCAGACAAGGTGGGGTAGAGGTTTGACCAAAGGCCCGTGGACACTGGTCCCTCATACCGCTGTCATAGAGTGTGTTTCTGACTGTTTGAGCAGACAAATGCACGTTCGTGGTGCTGATCTTGTCCATGATCTCAGACTGTGTGTTCATGCCCAGGTGTGAATTGATGTGTCGTTTTGGGTGTGCTGCACTACCTGAACAACTTGTATTGAGAGCACTGAAAAAATGCAAATGTGCCAAAAACGATAGGGACAGGGAAAAAAATCATACATTTTTAGCTCGTCCGTTTTAGCCTTACTGGACAGGCTGATATCCCTGAAGTGTGACTGACTTGGAGTTGCATCGTATTGTTTAAGTCTATTCTCTTTTTTTTGTTGAACAGTGTAAAGAGAAGGTTAGGTTGCGGCTATAGTGAAGATCAAAATGTGTTCTGACAGGGAATTCAAAAGCAGGTCTTGTGAGAGTTGGACAGAGTGATTTAAGTGCACAAAAACAAGGTACCTGATCCATAAGGCGTTTAATAAGAGGGAGTCCCTCCAGAGCAGAGCTTTCACAGCCACTCGTAAGAACACGCTGGAAACCTAATGAGACCAGAGTCTCAAGAGCAACGGTTGGGTCATGAACCATGTCAAATGCTGTAAAAAATCAATGAAAGAGGCTTAACCATTATACAAACATTATCAAATCTATATGTTAAGAAATGCTTTGGACTCTAAAAGAAAATTATTCCACTCAAGGGTCACAATTAGAAATGTAATGACAGAAATGTAATGACAAATGAAACTAGTGTGAACAATTTTACCTCGGTGAAAAGTGACTGGTAAAGGACGAGTAGCAGCTACAAGAAACAAACAAACAAAAAAATGCTTTTTTTGTTTTGAAATGTTTTGAGAAAAAAATAATGTGTTTTTTCATGCAGTATAAAGATTGTATGTCATCATACCTAATAACTCCAAACATAGCTCTGTATCTACTCGTCCATCCTCTGTCAGGGCTCCCAGAACCAGCCCATCAGCTCCATTGAGTTTCATCAGCTCTATGTCCTTCTTCATCACCTCCACTTCAGAGTCTGAGTACAGGAAATCTCCCCCACGAGGCCGAATCATTACATACACTGGGATTTTAACATACTGCTTCACAATGTGTAAAAGACCTGCAGCACAAAGACATTTATGAGCCTTATAACAAATATGAAGCTACACATGATTCAAGAAATATTTGTTCATTGTGAATCATAAAAATTACCATATTTTGGAAGCATACATGAGCATTTTTGCCTAATTTTCAGATAGAAAAGTCCTTACCGATACTAGGCGTGAGACCTCCCTCCAGAAGACTAGAACATAGCTCAAGGCGACTTGCACCTGCAATAATGACATATATTATTGAATCAACTGAATGTCATCGGTTATTTAGTGTTCTGCCACTTTACGAACCTCCTCGTTCAGCATTGACAGCTGACTCCACAGAGTCCACACACACCTCCATTAAAAAGCTGTCTGCCATTCTACAACAACACAAACACGCTATATATTTTTATTATAAAATGCATTATACGATAAGCAACGCTAAGCACATTTGTCTTCACGCAAAGTACCTGCAATGGAATTTCTATCAACACATTTGACCTTGTGAGGTGTTTACAGCGACTTTAGTAGCATTTTAATTGGGAAGAGTCCAAAACACTTCGTAACATAACCAGTAAACTCTTTCCGGGGTGTTCGATTGTTCTTAAGCTTCTCCGGGATAAATAAAATAGCTTTAACGCTAAGGTGATGTCGACATCGCCGCCCAACCAGACAGTGTAGATGATTATTACAAACAAACCCTCAATCATAAAACAATACCACGTTAAATTTTTCTTTTATTGCAATACGTTTTGGGTGTACTTGCCAACTATATTTAACAGCTGTAGGGAAAAAATATAAACAATACTAATATTAAAAACACAGACGTAAACGTAGCAACGTCATTCGTGACGTTGAGGTCAAAGTTGAAATGTTGGAAAACAGCAGGAAGTATTGTGTAAAACTAGCTCGCATGATCTAATGTTATCGAACCCGTTGAACTGTTTTTTTCTCTTTTGCACTTGAAATTTACGGAGCGATGCTTTCGGCGTTTAGGACAGCTGCGCTGTGCTGCAGAAGAGCAGGTCATGGATATAAACCAAGCACTGTGAGTTATGCTAATGCTAATCTCATGTAGCTGTGTTATATCAGCAGCATCCTGTTCATATAAGGTCACACTGTGTAAGGTGTATGTGTATATATATAATTTCTGTTTTACTAAAATTAAGGATTTAGATTATCTTAAGGGAAATCATATTGATAAGTTAATGAAAATAATTACTGCAAAGCTTGTATTTGGTGTGAATGAATGTGATTTTTGTCCACTGTAGTAAACAAATAGCATTGTGTAATATATGGGAATAGCTGTCTTGCTAGAATTCGAATGCTGATTTTTTCTTTATCATGCTTCTTTGCTTTAACGTTAATTACATACAATATATAAAATATAAAACATTTTCTATAACATAGGTTCAGAAACAATTTCAATATATCCTACCTCTTTACACATGCATATACAAAAGAACAAGAAGCCAAACCTAATAAATTGTAATGTTTAAATGATTATGAGTTATTCAGTAATTTCTTAACTAAACTCCATTTGTATTCTATTAATGCCCCTGCACAGCTGCGACTTCTCAGAAGAAACCAGGGAACCATTGCTGCAGAGAGTGGAGCTACGTCTGGCTCCGCCATTGTCCCCAATGCTGCCTCAAATCGACTAGTAGGACGCTGGCTTGTGGGCTGCAGTGGCCTTGTTGTTGGGGCTGTAGTGTTGGGTGGAGTTACAAGGTATAGTTTATTTATGTTCATGTGTTTTGGGATTTATTGTGTGTTTGGTGATTTTTTTTCCCACAAGACTTACAGAGTCCGGTCTTTCCATGGTGGACTGGCATCTGGTGAGGGAAATGAAACCACCACAGACACAAGAAGAATGGGAAGAAGAATTTTCCAAGTACCAACAGTTTCCTGAATTTAAAATGTTAGTTCAACCATTAAAGATTTAATTTTATGCATTAAATAATGATGCAATGTAATATGTATTTACATATCATTTTTTAGATTAAATCACAGCATGACTTTGCCCGAGTTCAAGTTTATATTTTACATGGAGTGGGGTCATCGCATGTGGGGCAGACTTGTAGGACTTTCTTACATCCTCCCAGCTATTTATTTTTGGAGAAAAGGATACTTTACTCGTTCAATGAAAGGAAAAGTGCTTGGTCTTTGTGGATTTGTTTTCTTTCAGGTAAGACTTGATTGTCAATACAAAAATTAAATTGAGTACTATGTGGAACATTAATAAACAAAAAAGCTTTGTTTTGTTAGGGTCTCCTGGGCTGGTATATGGTTAAGAGCGGCTTAGAAGAGAAGCCAGAGTCACATGACATCCCCAGAGTCAGTCAGTATCGACTGTGTGCTCACCTGGGCTCTGCTCTGCTGCTCTATTGTGCCAGTCTATGGACTGGTTTAACTCTTCTTCAGTCACCTCAAAAGGTTCTTGTGCTTGAACGCGCATTCAGTTTAGTTAACAAATGTTTATACATTTTATTTAACCTTTTTAGCTGGTAGAGACTAAGAATGTAATGCTGCTCAGGAAGTTTGCCAAGGGAACTGGTATCCTGGTCTTTCTTACAGCTCTTTCAGGTAAATAATAATAATAATATGTTAAATCCTTGATAGAGCTCTACTGAGGCGGCTTGCTCTTGTTTTAGGTGCTTTTGTTGCCGGGTTGGATGCTGGATTAGTCTATAACTCTTTCCCCAAGATGGGTGAGCGATGGATTCCTGATGATTTACTTGCATTCTCTCCGACTCTGAAGAATGTCTTTGAAAATCCCACAACGGTTCAGTTTGATCACAGGATTTTGGTATACAGAGCATGACACTTATCGCATATTCTTTTAATTGATAATAACAGTTTGTTCTTCATTTTTAGGGAATCTCCACTCTGGCAGCTATTACAGGCCTCTATCTTTTTTCAAGAAAAGTGATGCTTCCTAAAAGGGCCAAAATGGCCATCAGCCTCCTCACAGCAATGGCGTATGGACAGGTAGTCGATCTGTGTATATTTGTGCTGTGAC
The DNA here is from genome assembly GCA_038363315.1 of Mugilogobius chulae. NCBI lineage: Eukaryota > Metazoa > Chordata > Actinopteri > Gobiiformes > Gobiidae > Mugilogobius > Mugilogobius chulae. The sequence continues at coordinate 50,256,852 of CM076398.1, read as the reverse complement.
TCACCAGTATAATTAAATTTAAATGATGGTTGTCCTTTTAAGGTCGCCCTGGGTATTAGCACCCTGCTGTTGTACGTGCCCACTCCACTAGCAGCAACTCACCAGTCTGGATCTTTGGCTTTGCTATCTCTTGCTATCTGGGTGTTGGCAGAACTCCGCAAAGTTCCCAAGTAAATACATTTGGAAAGAAAATCCAGCTGCTTGGTACTATGCTACTTATTTGTTGTACTTCATTGCTGCCTATACAGATGTATTTATTATTTGAGATATATTTATTGCCTTTCAAAGTTACATCAAAATTTGACATCACTTTCTCTTAATAATAGTAATTGGTTGTATATATAATATAATAAACACATAAAAAAACAATGGCCAATAGACCATAGATACACTCAATAAATTGCTATATTGTGTTACTTTATATACCCATGTGAAAACTTTAAAACTTTTGTATTAATAAATTACATTGAATCTTCTAAAGGAATTTGGTGTTGTACCAATATTATCACATTGAATTTTTAATATACAAGACACAGTTTGTTAAATGAAAAGTCAGTACCTTGTTGCATAGTGACTGTTATTTATTATCTCTGTACAAAATATACACATTTTAAATATAATGCAACCGCTTGAAGCTAACTATACAGTTAGTACAACAGGTTAGTATGTTCAATGTTCTGAAGACACAGTACATGCGGGTATAGACAGGTTTTCTTGTGATCATGATTGAAAGTCAGAAAATGGCAAGAGACAATCCTAGCTAAACCAGATAAATAAAAAAACACAAACTAAACCACAAGTCGGAAGTGCATATTTTTTAGGGTATTATTCCACCCTTTTTGAGGATGAGAAGTACTGACACAGATAGTTATTGCTATTCAAGGTATCCCAGTCACAAAACATCATTCAGCTCCTGCTTTGAATGTCTTGAGATTACAAATATGGAACTTTAGTAATTGAATCATAGGGTGGATAAAATGAGAGGGAAAGCGCACGGCACATATTTATCTTGGTCAACTACAAAAAAAAAAACCTTTATAACTGATTGCCTCTTATCCAGAGTAATGTATTTTCTCCCTTGAGTCAATGCTAAACCTCAGTGGTTTATTACAAGTATCCTCTTTGGTGTTACAGAAAAATATATTGATGAGTCAAGAAGCAAAAAAAATAATACATATTCTTCAACAAAGCACTCACTTACAGGACAGATTGAATGTATTATGGGAGCTACTGTAGTGTCAGGGGAACTGCAGTTGCAATTTCACTAATACTGCCTGCTAAAAGTAATCATCAAATGTATAGTAAGTGAATACTGAAGTTTGCTCTTGAGATGGTGAAAAGCTGTGATGGTTCAGTCTTGGCTTGTTGTACTGTCTAATTTAAGGTCACATCACTGGGAATGCTAGAACTGCAAACAGACGCACATGGCTAGTATTGAAATAATTTGAGAAGCCGAGAGTTATTCTTAAAAAGGTGGGTTTTATCTCATTGGAAAAGTACACTGGTAAGATGTTTGTCTTCTACACATGCACACACACACAGAGAGGGCGAGGCACCTGTGAATGAATCGGTATAGATAGACAGGCAGACTTTGGAGTATCTCTGTAAATACATAATTTGATATTAGTGACATCATCATGCGATATTCAGATCCGCTTGTAAAACAACAATTACAAGTCTTGTTTTCCCCTGTAAGTGTCTTTCTTGGTCCGTCCACTAGATGGTGTAACATCTATTTGGCAGCAGGCTTGTAGCTCCAGAGTTACCTACATACACAGAAGCAGGAAATCCTAAGAGCTGGAACAGCAGAGAGGTCAATTGTGATCTCAGTTTGGCATCCCCTGCTTTTTGTCTCCCATTACTGGCAGTTCTCTTGTGGTCCCGTGAGTCTTCCAGGGAAACTAAGGTTCAGCATGATGAGAAGTGTACTTGGTGGATGCTCTTTGTGGGACAGTTCTATAATGCCCTCTGTATTCACAGCTCTGAGAGACAACTGCACACACTCACACACTCACACAAACATGCCCTCTCTTTCTCGCTGTAGTCCTCTGGTTCATGTCAGACAAATCCTTTTGCCTGATGCCATTGTACCCTGTAGTCCACAAGTTTAGATGACATTGTCAAACAGCTGCATGGAGAGCATGATGTTCTCGTCCTGCACAAAAAGTGTATCAGTAACAAGTATGCATGCCAACTGTATTTACAATCAAAATAAAATGTGAATTGATGTATAAAAAGGTAAAACAAATGCTGAAGCCACAGATGAAATATTGTTTTACCTTTTTGCAAGACTCAATAAATTCATCTATAGTAACTACACCATCTTTATTTCTGTCCATTTTCTGAAACGGGATATTAAAATTAAAGTATAATGTATATAGTATAATTAAGTTGTTCAACATCAGGAGAAGAGTTGTTTCTGACCTGGAAAAATGTTTCCACGTGTTCCCTCGGTGCATCTTCCTGCATAGAGGGGTATGTGTACTTCCCCATCATGTCATAGATGGACTTCATAATGTCCAGCATCTCCTGTAGCAACACACACACACACACAGCAAGTCTTACAATCTTGTTGAAATATTGCTAAATTCAAGTAATAAATTACCTCTTTGGTGATACAGCCGTCCTTGTTGAGGTCATAGAGATTGAATGCCCAGTTTAGCCGATCATTAATGGTGCCTCTAAGAATGATGGACAGGCCAAATACAAAGTCCTATATACAATACATAATGCATAGTATTAAATGTTTGCATTATTATAAAGTTTAAGATACGGTTTCTTACTTAAAAGTAAGATAATTAAAACTCTTACCTCAAAACTAACTGAACCATTTTTATTTGTGTCAAATGCTTCAAACAGGAAATGTGCATACATACTCGAATCTGTGAAGGTAAAAATGGTTCCTGTAACCACACAATCTCAAAAACAAAAAGTGCCTGCGCTCTGCCCAAGCCAACTCAGCTCAAAGGAGACTGTATTTGTATTTAGATTTTCAAATAAATAAATGCTATGCATTTCTATTCAACAAGCATTGTTCGTTTGGTGTAGGTATGTTTACTCACCTCCCTGAGGGAAAAACTGTGAGTAAATGTTCTTGAAATTTTCTTCATTTACCACACCACTGGGACACTCCTGATAAAGACACATTGCTAGATATTACTAAAATGCTTAACAAGTGATATAGCAAAGGTTCAGAAGTGTAGCTTACATTCTTAAACCCTCTATAGAGGACCTGCAGCTCCTTCTTGGTGAACTTGGTCTGCTCCTGTAGCTTGTCCATGCTCTCAGGACGGTGACACACAGTGGATAGTTCAAAGTCATCCTCCACGCTGTCTGTGGGAGAGATGAACATCAGCACTTTAGCAGTATAGTTGTTGTCAAACAAAGTATTTTGCAAACTATAGTTTAACAAATGTTGTATATATTTATATTTATTATAAATACCATAAGAACTTCACAACAAACCAGAATAATGGCCATTAAGGCCAAATTATTAATATTTTCATCATAGGACCTGCTGGTGAGTGGAATAATAGCATTTCATAGAAAGGAAAATTTTCTTGTTTGTTGTAACTGACAACTGTCTTGAATAAAATTGAGTGATGAATCAGCAAAGCAACAGGTGGGTGAGTCATGTTTTCATTGATACAGCATGTTTAAGCTAACATCTACACAACAGTTAATGTCCCAGTATATTGAAATATCTATTTGACAGTGAGTATTTGTATCCTGTGTTTTGGTGGAAAGGTGCTGGACCGATTCACTGCAACATGTTGTTTTACAAGCCAGAATGGTATGTCTAGTCCACAATGACAATGTCACCATCTCTGCCTGACATGTAGCATGTTTACTTGTCAAAGCAGTTCCATGCATTGCTCTGAAAAATTTGCTACTTTTTCTCTTCTTGCATGTGAGACTGAGAAAACCTGAAAAATAGTGTGACAGTGCAAAACCATAAACATGAATCACAATACATAGTAGAAATATGACACAATATAAAAAATGTACAATACTGATAATAATGTGTCAGTAGTTGTGTGTGTAACATGGGATTTTCAATAAAACAGATGGAGAGTGTAGTGAGACTTGCTTTGACTTATTGAGGGGGCCACCGTAGGTTTGCAGCATGGCAGCAGCTTGAGGAATCGCTGCTTAATGGTTTTTTTGCTTTGGCTGTTGGAAGGATTACCTGCAATCACCAACCGATAGCACAAAGGTTAGACAAGTCTACCATTTCCAAGTGACCTGTTCATCCACATTCCCACAGGCGACCTCAAAGGCATGCTGCTCACAGATCATGTTTGTATAAATTTATTTCAAATTCAATGTATGCTTGCTTAGAAATGGGAGACCACATGACGGCATAGGTGGAACTTAACCCCCAAAATAACATAAGCCTTTCAGAAAATGATTGGTCCATCAGAAATACAGTTCTAACAGTACCAATTTTCAAACTCCATCACCATACAAAACAAAAACATAACCTCAGAGCTTTCAGGGATCAAAAGCGATAATTCTCCTTCAAGTTGATGCTAAAGGTAGCTACAATCAGTACTCATAAGAACACTCAAGTCTGTGCACTTTTCTCTTTGTTTCCATAGCAACTGTTCCCTAAACCCCTTTCAGTGCGACCCCAGTGGTCTGAACGATGAAAGCAATGATAAGGTGAAAAGCAATACTGCCTCATGCATACACATCCTGCTGACTGACTGTAGCCCATGTGACCTGCGGCTCTATTGCCCTGAGCAAAGTGAAGCCGTAGGGACCAGAAAACCCCCCAGCAATAACCCCGGAGTCTAGGTTCACTGTGCGACGAGAGAAAAGACAAAAGAGGGCATACTTGATTAATACGTCCAACATTTAGCTTCAATCTGCTACTCCAGTGGATGTTTGAGTCAGAGTGCAATAGCTCAACACACAAGAAATCCTCATTCACATAGTAGAGATTGTACCGTGTATAATTTTTGTGCTATGATTGGTGAGAGTAAATGCCACAATTAAAATGTCCAGCTACATTGTGAACCAATTGTGGCAAGTTGTAAGGAGCTCTCTGAATGAGTTTAGCTAAAAATCAGGATTACAATTTTCAAACTGAGAAAAAAGAATCTCTGCCTCTCACATTGGCTCATCACTAGTTGTCACATGCATCATATTGTCTCGTTTTTAGCCACTAGCACAACTTTAGAAAAAGGTTTAGGACACAAAAGTGAGGCAGGTTTATCATCCTCAGCCCAGCAAATCAGAGCTCATCACCAGAAGTTAAATGGTAACTCACAAAGCTTTTTTGGAAGATACAATGTTTAATAATGAGTCTGTAAGAAGAAGTCTGATTTTTGTTTTGCTGTCACAGTAAACTTTCTGAGGAGAAACAGAAGTTACCAAATGAATACTCCAGTTGAAAAGACATCATCATTGGTTTCAGTAATTCTACCCAACATGCTACCCAATACTAAAGAATTAAGCAGTATTGCCTTATACGAGTCCTCAAATCGTAAGTAAAGGAAGGAAATTCTGGAAGTGTGAGGCTGGAGAACTTTATTTACCATCAGTCCAGAATACTACAACATATTGCACTTTTACGATGCCAGGGCTATTCATATTTTCCCGAGGGCCAGATTTGGCAGGGGTGTTGGTCTGAGGGCCAGAGATATACATCACAGTTACCACGTTGGATACAAAATGGTGTCACACAAAACATCTTAACTATAAGCTGCTAACATTAACTGATGATACGTTGTGTTTTGTTGGGAAAAACTAAATATTGCCTCCATTATTCCACAAAATGACCACCACAGAAACTAAGATAGGACTAGCTACATATGACCAGCTCACAACAAAGATTAAGCCAGAATCTGATATCTAAACCAGGAACAAATCAGGTCTAAACTAGTACTAACATAGAATTTAAGAAGAACAATTTTTCCAATGCTTAAAAGATGGGTAGGGGGCTTGAATTGAAAGGCCTGATTGGCTCCCAGGCCTCATACAAGGTTTAAAGAGTAGCTGAGAAAGCCAGCTATAATGAGAAGTGCATACCTCTTCTGTGAGGCGAGCTGGCCAAGGCAACTGGTAATGTTAGGGAAGAACAAATTCTGTTTGAATGGTGTAAATATTTCTCTGCTAGTTACATAGTGTTGTCGCCAATGTTAGAACTAAGGGTGGCCCTGCTAAGATTATGCACAAGACATATAAATAATAAAAAAAGTGACAGAGTTTGAGAAAGATTAAATTCAAAGTTACATTGACAGCACATTATAAACATGGTGTGAACTGTTTTCATCTATACACTCACAACTGGAAAGCAATAGTAACAACACACACTTTTAAAAATGTTGAATGACGTAAGCTTCTCTTATGAGTGAATTAGTTCTACTGTTGACCCAGTAGATTTGACAGATGTAGTCCACCTCCAAAACAAAACTGTTCTTAGTGTTTTGAGAAAGACTCCGCTGCAGCATCTCCACAGATCACTGCAAGTTGTCAGATATGTTTGTGCTGTATTTTTGGTCTTTTGCTGATGAAAATGAATAGTGTGTTTGTGGTGTTTTCTCGGTCATGCCTGTCTATGTGTATGTATAATCACAGTGACGAGTAGCCAGATTTTTCATTTTGACAATTCTGACAATCCATCTATGTCCATGTCACCTTGTCATGTGTCCGTTGATGACGTCACTTAGCTTAATACTGTGTTCTTTTGCATTTGGTCACATGCAAAAAGCTGTCATTGACCTCAGCTGAGTAATATACATGCTTATATATTCAGTATCGCACCATTGAATGATTAAATACACTTTCAATAAGGAAGCGTAGGGTAAATTGGATCCATGTCTAGAGGTGGAGGGGGCGGAGGGTCTGGAGAAAATCTACAGATGTAAAGAAAATGCAATTCCCAATCCGATCTCACCACAACACAACATGAATGACATGTCAGTAGCGTATGATTAGCATGATTTCACGCCTTTTTTTGCATATATGAAGTTTCAGCCTCAGTTAATTTCTAAGGTGAATGTGAATATGTGATATTCTGTATGAATATGAACAAAATCCTGATTCTAATTTTCACCTACGCCAAGCCCCAGCTCTAAACTTAACCATTTTACTAACGTGAAGCCTTAACTTACTCGTAAAACGAGACCTATTATGATTTTGACAACATTAGATTACTCCAACATGCATCAATCTAAATACAACGTTTGGTAAAGTAATGATGAAAGAACACTGCTGTAACATGGTTAAAAAATCAGAAAAATAGATTTCACATAATTGGCTCTGTGCACAGAACTTATTTATGTTCATGTTTATGTTCTTGCTTATGTTCTTGTTTATGTTCTTCTGTACTTTGAGTATTTCCTGTTAGCGTTAGCTTTTACACATTCACACACTTCTTTAATAAAACACAAGCGTCCATTAAGTATTCTCCTGATTTGTAAAGTCTTTATCATGTTTTCACTGACATTCACACAACTCACTGTTCATTCACTGCCTGATTTTTTTCATTTTAAACTGACACAGTGAAAGCCCCATAGAAATTAATTGAACGGGAAATGAGCACAAGTACAGAATAGAAGCTAGCTATTTTGACAATACACAAGTCAACTGACATTCTGTGCACAGAGCCAATAGGTCCCCTTTAAAACTCAACCAACCAAAGCTCGTCTATTTTACGCTATGAAATATTGTGTCTATTACACTTTTTCATATCGTCGTAACATATACACGCAAAAAGGCAGGAAATCATGCTCATCACACAGTATTGTCGTGGTATAGAGTATAGATGCATGCTTGATACCGTACTGGCAATTCCACAACTGCTTCTTACAATGGTCATAGAGATAAATGGCACTTCTGAGCAGTAGTACAAAGGCTTAATCCCATGATCCAAACAATAGCAGAACTACAATAAGTACATGTCTATAAAGAAAATAAAAGGAACAAATCTATTGCTTTCAACCTGTAGTGTATAGCCTTAAATGAACCTCTGTCCCTCAAAGTTCAAGTGCAGATCATGTGTAAAACAAAAACTCATTCACGCTAAACTTTCACCCATGCAGATATAACAAATCTGACGTAAGCAAGTGTATTTGGTCACACTTTTCATAATTCCTCAGAGAGAATTATTACACAGCTGTTCGAAGCGGAAAAGTGCCCGGATCTTGAATGAATGAGCAAAACAAAACAAAGAATAGTAACACATTCCTGGATAGTGGACAGACAGAGCTTGATCCAAAAATGATGTGCCACTTCACAAGTCCACAAATAGATGTGACAAAAATGACAGCGATGAAATTAGGTCAAGCAAAAACACATAAACACCACTTTAGCTGCTTAATGAATCATTCCGACGTCTCCTTTTTCTTACCTTCCATGGACAGATCGATAAGCCCGAGAAAGTGCATAAGTTTTAGCGAGCTGCACACGACCAAGAGGATGCCTAGAGTCTGCAAACCCTCCACTTCCCATTTCTCCTGGAAGAACAGATGCATCCTAAAACGGAATGTTTTATCCTCAGGTAAAAACCCTGGTACTGCTCCACCTGGGACTGCAGCCTGTCTTCAGCTTCTTCCCCCGACTACAGCCACTCGAAAAATTGTTATTCCCGTTGTATCTCCATCTTCACTGTGTGGGAGCAGAAGTGTCGCCTGCATGGTCTCCTCTTCCTGCCTCCCCAAACTCCGACACTATTGATGTTCGCCTTCTTCTGCTGCCACACGTTGTTTAAGTCACAGGTAAAAGTTGGTAAAGCAAGTCCCTTCCAGGCAGGTCCATGGCAGGTGCTTGGGGCTTTCTCCCATGATTCCCATCCACTCCGAGTCAAAGTCAAACTAACTGTCCTCGTCTATGCTCCGATCTTTGTACGTTTTACCTCGTTACTCGACCACACTGGCGCACAGACTTAATTGGGTCACTGATGGGACTGACTGAAAGGAGAGGAGTAAGTGAGAGAGAGGTGGAGTTGTAGGGAAGTACACAGGACAGATGAGAAATGGATGGCAACAGAGTGTGAGAGCAACACAAATGATGAATGGGAAAAGAAGGCAAGAGAGAAAGGAGGAGGCAAATGTGAGCGAAAGAAAAAGTAGCAAAAGGATGCAGAAGGATAGTGATTGAATTGTTTAAAAATATATATCTGGCCAGTAATACTAAGGTTAGAAGTTGGTTTATACAACTTTGATTCTTTTCAAACTCAATATCAAAGCAAAAGAAAATGAAGAAAGGAATGTTGCTGAAGTTAAAAGTTAGTTTGGCCATAAATGAGGATCATAGGACAGATATAATCCGGGTAGGTGAGTAAATGAATAAACATTCTAGCTATATGACTAACTAACTTATAATAAAATATTAATTTCGTACATGCAACTTTTATGCACTGAATTTTGTGTAGCAACATTTTTGCTTTGTATTATGATATATTATCACGGTTGCCATAGCTATTCATATCTGAATGATTAAAACTGCTTAAAATTACACTGTAAGCAATGAACAGAAACGTGATCACAGAAAATACAAATTAATGATTAAAAAGTTGATCAGTTAAAGCGTGCAGGAGAAATATTAAGCGAGGCTTCATTAAAACAAGCAATGCTATTGAACATGAAAAGGCATGACAAATATTGTGAAATAATTAAGAGTAGCAGAAGGGAGCCATGACGACATCTGACCCAGCGGCTCCGGTGGACACACTCCAGATGTGGCAGTGTCCCATGAGTGTAACTAATGCGCTCACATCAACACTTTCAACGCCACAAGGAAAATGTGTCTATAACATGTGCACCAAAGCCAATAGTATCAAGCGTCAAGCATCAGGCATGGAGGAGGAGGACGTCCTAAGCAAAACATATCAGATCACTGCTTGGTGCGTCCAGCCAAACATTACAGAACATTTGTTTCCTGTGAGGATGTTACTTGGTTTTAATGTGTTCAGATGTAAAATTTCTTTACAAATATTTAAAACTATAGCACCAGCTCCATGTAACTTAGTCAGTAATGTATAATGTAAGTTAAAGCAACAAAGCATAACAAGAATCATATAGGTCAAGATTGAAGAAAATGCTATTTGTGCTCATTGTGAGATGATTGAGTTTCAATCACTCAAACACGTAGGCAGATAACATGATTAGGAATATTGAAGCATTCAAACATATACTGTATAAATACATTTAACATATATTATTTTTCATCAAAACAAGTTAATTGAGCTCCAGACAACAGCCTCATCTCACCGAGCAATAACACTTTTAAGCTTTTCAATAAACTCACAATCAGCAACAATTATAACTAAAAAAAAAGACTGCTATTATATATTCTCATTTTCTTTCTAAAAGTGAAAATTTAGGCCACAGTGCACATTTTAAACCTGTCCAGGAGTGTTTGGAGTTTGAGAAATCACTGAAATATTCAAGAATCACATGCATTTTAGAACATGTTTGTACAACCAGCCTGCCCAGCCAAAGCTAACTGTTTTCTGCCATATAAACAGTTGTCCCTAATAATAATAATAATAATAATAGTAACTTATGTTTCACTGATTCTACGGTGTTAACTCTTTCTGGCAGAAGAACAATGTCCAATAGTTTGACAAATGAAATGAGACGGAAACAACTTTGAACACCTCTGAGGTTACATTATTATCAGCCCTGAATGACTCATTGTGTGACATATTCAGGCCACTAAACCCTCTAACACAGTCTACAATCACAGTTATCGTGTGTGATAGATGAACATGCATGTCTGTCATAGCTTCTTCATTATGTGTCACTGATCATATAACCAAAAAGCAAAGCCATGACTGTGATTTCTCAAATATGTTATACAGTCATGGTGTCTCTTTAATATAAAAAATGCATGGTTTGTAGGTTACTGTCAGTTTATAGCCTTTATCCTTAAAATAAAGACTTTTAGGGCAAAGGTTGTCAAGATATTCAGACCAAAACATCTGAATGCTACAGATAAATGGATTTTGTGATTAGAATTGCGTATTGGCAAAAAACAGTTGAATGCAGTACAGACTACAAAAGTTACAAAGAGAAATGGCATAGTGTGGCACCAAATCTATCAATAAGAATAAAACTTTATTTTAGTTTTGTTATCCCTGTCCTGGTAAGACCTGTTCAGAAATAAATTGCAAAGAAAACACCTTTGTTAGAAAAGAGTTTGTTCATATTTTTTAAATGTTTATTTTACTAAAACTCAAAAAGTAAAGGACTTTCTGGTTAGTGGCAGAGTTATTTTGAGGGTCTCTTCATTCATCTTTGTTCATTTTTCATGTTATTACTTATTTTTTCTGCACATAAAAATTATAACAAACTTATAAGAATAATGACAAAACTAAACCTTTAAATCTAACTTTTTCCTATGAAACATCTTCTTACTTTGCTCACTGTGACTTCAATATGACGCACACCTAGTCACACTTCTATAAAAACATGTTGGCAGTATTCACACATGTACAATTATAAAATGTTAGCTCCATCGTTCTTTGCAGATTTTGCCTACGGCCAGACACGCCGCCTAATTGAAATACAGCCATATTTAGACATCTACCTGAGCAATTATTCCTCTCAAAACTGATTAAAATGTCTAACTCAGGGGCAGGAGATGGGGGTGTCTGTGTGAAGGAGACCCAGCGGAGGTCACTGACAAATGGGGCTCAAAATTGGCTAGTGTGTTTCCAATTAGATACGTGAAAGGAGATCCATTTGCATTGATCATTAGTTTGAGATATTTTTAATACTGAAAGTAGGAGAGCTATTGCATCTTATTTTTTGTTTTACTACAAGGATTAGCTAAAAAACAGATTGTATGTGCAACATTTGTAACGTCAGATGAGACAATCCAGGTGGAAAAAAAGCATAATTGTAACTATATTAAGTTGAAGCTTCTCCATAAATTACAATTTTTAAGCTTAAGTCAGTCCAAATTCAACTGCAAATATGTGGACGCATAATTTAACAAATGCAACTTAAAATTAAAAAAAATTACACCTTCAATTATCTCTTGTACCTGCCTACAACACTTCAGCTCTACTAACCCTAACCCTCTTCATCGACAGGTGGAGGGAGGTCCTGAATTGGCTGGGCAGTTTCTAAGTCACAGCCCCCACCCAGAGTCTCTCTATCCAGCCATCATTACATCTATTCAGTCTTCATCAATAAACCCCAATCAGAATCTTTATTAATGGCCATACTTTTTGGAATTTCGGTGCAGCGTTGGCAAGGTAGTTCACATCCGAGTCACACACATCCATCATATAGAAGACAGCAACAGTAACATTAGGAAATACTGCACATGACAAAAGGCTCTTTAGTCCATGGTTTAAGTAAGATGCTCTTTGTGTGATTCGTTGCTAAGTCCATGGATGGGAGGAGGGGGTGACCAAGAATTTTAGAAGATTGTTGCATGTGCTGTAGTTTTTTGCGTGAGTTGAGTCCAAGTTACCATACCACACAATATTGAGAAGGTGAGTATGCTTTCAGTAATAGAGGTGTGGAACTGTATGAGTGTGAAAATATCATCACCTTGCATTCTTCTTGTGGTTTGGTCCTTGCTTTTGAAAATAAAATTTGGTATGTGTGAGGGTGTGTGTTTGTGTGTGCGCTGATCTATGTCTATAAAAATGCATTTGAGACAACACCTTTTGAAGTTAAATATATGGATGCAAGAGAAAGGTAAATTAAATTACACTGACACTCTGCAATGCTTGATGCAGAGGTCAGTACTAATAGTTATGTGCAATATGTTGTCTTTGAAGTGAGCATTCTGGGCTGTAGAGGGCAGTGTAGCTCCGGCTGTGTGTAGTGCTATTTACACATTCACCTCTAGCTTGTGTTCCTTCCCTTTTCTTCGTGTCCTTCATTGAAATTCAAGTCGAGCCAAGTCCAACAATGGCAGGGTAATGACAGATCACAAGCAATTAGCAGCTAAGTTGTAGTGCAGTTTGTTTTAAACTGTAACACACGATCATCTGAGTTAAGACCATGGATCTATTATGGCTAAGACATATAGTAATGCAAATTGTGGGATATTAAAACATTTTATATGACAATTTGAAACCAGGTTACAATTTAGATTAAATTATATTTTGTATTATTCTTTTCCTTTCACAAAGTAAATCAGATAACCTTCTGAAGCATACTCCACCCTGTGATTAAATCAGTTCTCAACCTGCGGAGTGCGCCCTCACAGGGAAGGCACCAGATACCAGGGATTCCCAAAGCTCTGTCTGGTCTGAGGGTTAAAATAACAGAGTTTTAGTGCAATTTTAGTCAATACAAGTTAAATCACCTAGAGCTCAAGGCTGACAATAGGAGAAGCATGTGGCAAAAGAGCTGTGTTTGTGCAATAATGAGAAATAGTGAAACAAGATGTGACAAAAACAGTTTGTCACAAAGGACATAACTGAGTATGGTCCAGCCCTACTGCATTACATGACCTGAATACTTCCATGCTTCACTCGAGTCAGTGAAAACATGAAAACACCAGTAAACATCTTATGTTTTGCACTATTTGCTGTACATTTATTTGTTCAGGATTCAAGTAAGAAAAGCTGCACACACTCATGACCGTGTGTTCTATTTTTCACTTACACTGTTCCATTTGAAGTTTAAAAAGCATGATCAAGAAGTACAGTGTGTATTCCTTTGAGCTTAGATGACATCAAACGAAAAAGTAACTGCACCAGAATACAGCCTTTCTAAACTAATAGACGTAAACCTCTGAAAGCATTTTTGATATGTCTCTGGTACTTTCCTAATACTATTCAGAAGTATTTTTATGGAGTTTCTTTTTGGTGGATAAAATAGGTATAAATGCATCCATCGGGTTTGTATAGTTCAGAAGCAACATTCTCTCAACCTTTTTTTCCATCTGATCATAAACACTCTACTCTTCTGTTTCCTGCTGGTGTCAAATCAGGTAAACATCCTGAACCGGTCGATAATGAAGAGAGGAGGAAAGAGGCACTTCAAACTCAACTTATTGTACTATAGATGGTTTGCTCATGGAAGACCACTGTAAATGCAATGGCCTTTAGCATATCAACTGTTTGTGTTTCTGGCAAAGTGATTCTTTTGTAAGATAAAAAAAAAAAAAAAACAAAAACACTTCCATTCAAAAAGTATACTATTTTGATCTGGCAACTTCATACTCATAAATTATTTATTTATTGATGTTTATATTTGTAATCAACAAATGATAAATTAACCAATCAAAATGGGAAATAAGAAAATAAGAGTGATTTCGTAACTACTTAGTCATTTAATCCAAATTGGAGTTTGTAAAGCCCATGACAGATTATAAAATTTTTCAAATTTTGACTTAGTTTGGTGTGATAGTCCTTGAGGTAAATATATGTCATAGTTTTACAGCAGTTAAGTTGCAATTAATGGAAAAAATTGACAACTAAAAGTAGAAAATTACACAAAATAAGATCTAAAACAGAATCCCTCCATATGTGTCGTCAAAAAGCGATAAAATCCAAAGACTATTTACACACAACTGACACAGTTTACTGAACAGTTTGAACAGTAATTTAACACTGTTAAAGTGTTATAAGTTATAACAATGTGTCTCATTATCACTCCTGTGTTATTTATGTTGATTTTGGCCCAGTTTCACAATGTGGTTGCTAGGTAACATTTGTGGATTCCCCTCACATGCGTCATATTTGCTGGACAAAAGACAATAAACTTCACCAAAACAACCAAATTGGGTAAGTCAAGCTAAATGTGTAGTGAAATCTTAATCATAATCATGTTTACTGTGTTTCACTAAAAATGGAATCTAATGTGTCATTAAGTATGAATCATTTTGTACACACATATTTCGTAATCATTTAATGAATGACTGTGTTACAGAATCTCTTTTATGGTAGCTTTGACCCCATGGGGATGAGCTCATGACTCACGAAGACGTCACAATTTGGCTGTAAAGTATTTGAGAACAACAATCTGCCTTTGTTTATTAACTTATATTGTTGCAACATAAAGCACTATCCAAAATCTGACCAAATCTGTCAATTTCATAAGATAAGATTAAATATTCTATATTTGTCTTTAGTGAGGAAATTCCAAGAACGGAAATACTAACATGCAATAAAACAAGACAACTTTGGTTTAACACACTATTAAACGAACTTAAACCTCTTATGCACAATAGCACAGTGGCAGTAAATAATCAATAAAGTGGCCTTAGCCCTTAGTTTATGCCTGCTTAATCAACAGTTAATAGATTAAGAAAAGAGAGATTAAGAATGAGACGACAAACAAATGTGAACTGACATCACGTTATACCTTTGTGCAGCGCTGTAAGATGACAAAGTACAATCTAGACTTGTTCAGTATAGTGTGAGCTCATTTTAATTCTCAGTGTTGTCATCTCTTTGCAAACAGATGCCTATTTCACAGACCAGCAGTTGTTTTATACACTCTCACACAGTAACACAAAAACACACTTGGCTGCTGCATTCAAGTCGAGAAAATGTGAGGAAGGTAGCACAGACGATGCGAGGCGAGGGATTGGAAGTGTCATGTATTAAGTATCGCTGGTTTGAACCCCCAGTGCCTTGGCCTCTCATCTTCTGGCTGGCTACCCATCAAGTCAAGCTCTCACAAGGACAAGTAGGACACGGCCACACATTCATGGGAACAAAGCTCAATCAGCACAGCACTTCAAGAAATCCCCCCAGCTTTAATACTGCATTGTTACTGGAATGATCATTCTCTGGTGTTGTCATTACCTTTGGACTGGTGAGATACTTTGGTGGTATAGTATTTATATATCAAGGTGGTGAGAAACAGAGAAAGAAAATGTGATCAAATGTCTTACAGCCCAGTATACAGTAGAGGAGAAACACTGCACTTTATTCACAAAATTAGAATATTGAGTATCTTAAAGGGATAGGCAGATAACAAATAAAGAACAAACTGATCTTTTAGATATATGGAGATAAAGTTAGTTGGTTTGGGGAATGACACACATTTTCACTAGTGACTAGTATAAACAAACACTCGGGCAAGGCGTCACCCATATGGACACCAACACTTTACTCCAGCAGCAGCTGTCCTAAAATCTCCCATTCAGTTGTTGATCTGTGAACTGTCTTGCTTAGTTTCTATATTCTGACAAGATCAGGCATTGACACATGGGTGTGTAGTTTATTTATTAATTTATTTTACTGACAATAGAAAAAAAGTCCGAGGTCTTTGTCATAATTTTTTCCTGCATTTTCGATGAGCACCTGGTATGTTATTGCACTTATCTGTAAGATCATGAGCACCTTGATTGTCTTATCATAATTCATTTATCTTACTATTGAGCTTAGACACCAAATCAAGCATGTCCTTGGTCAGTTACAGTCATAATAAATTATCAACGTGTCCTATAATTATTGGGGTTAATTTTGCGTAATTTACTAATTTATTTTCACCACTCTAACCAAAATGTATTTTTATATCACTTTAAAATCAACAATTCATGGCAACTGCACAAAACAGCCTTTCTTAGTAAATAGATTTATGCAATTATAAGATATCATACGTTCAAAAATCTTATAAAAATGTTTATTATGCAGACTATGCAGACAACCGAGCCAGAATCAGACATTTGTTTGTGACTGATAAAGTCACTCTACACCTGCACAAGTGTTAAGAATAATTAATGTTGCAAAGTAGTCATTCATCTAATAAAGTAACTTCAGCGTGGTGCCCTGTATAGTTATCAAACTCTCCAACAGCTAGCCTTGGCTCTGTTGAAGGACAATTAGAAGACTATTAGACTATAGATGTGTGTGCGGTCTCACAAAGGATTAGAGCTGCACTTACATCAACCTTAACCTTATTTGAACTCAAAACCATGTTGCTGATCTCATAGTTTACATCACGGAGACTTGCTTTTGTTCCAAGGAAGGCAACTCCCCATAAAGTAAGTGTGTGTCTACAACTTTTGGTCCTCACAATCTGATGAATACCCGCCCAAAGACACGCAGACACACACACTTTTGGCGGATCTTTGCCAAATTTCCTTTTAGCCACAAAATAATATGCTGAGGCTTGTTGTTTACAGAAAACTGATGTTGTTCCTAATGGACATGGAAGTCTTCTGTGCATACCTTATCAACAGGAAAAGTCTAAACATAAAGTGTTTTAGCTTCTCATCAATATTGATTTTGCTATATACATACTTTTAATGTGTGTGGGCTCGTTAGCTTCAAATGCAGTTTTAATGACTCTGAGAGCATAGTCTTTTATGAAGTCTTTGACCTTCTGCTGTTTGATAATAAAATATAAAGCTATAAAATCTCAGCTGCTTTATCAGTTGTCCTGCCATCCAATACATACTCACACATGATATAGAGAATTATGATAAAAGAGACATATTTTGGGCTTAAATGTGTCATAAAATGTAATAGTTAAAAACAACAACGAACGCCTTAGTGTCTAATGTAATACCCAGTGCTCTTTAGATAATTTATTTGACTTCCTGGAGCTTCCTGGCCAACTGTCTCTCACTTTATTATATCAGAGGTGACATGGCGGTTTACTGTATGTTCAAAAATGAGAAGTGATGAAGCAGCAGTAAGCTACAGTAAACATGTCCCTGACATTGAGGAGTTCATCAAGTCAGACACCACTTCAATTTATTTGGAAATCAAAGAGTGAAAGTGACAGCACTGCACATGGCAGGCTGCCACCACCGTCATCACATTACTCCATTCTATAGATCTATACAAGCAGGACACACCACTCAGCTCATCCGTCTCTAATACAAGAATACGCTAACTGTACTGTGTGCATGTGTAAATTCATATGTTGAAACTGGTATAGGTAGGTAATACTGCTGTTATTTACAGCATTTCTTTTTGTACGAACATAAACGATTGTAACACACACTCATGCACTGATGTGTGTGTGCATAAGAATATGAATATTATTAAGTGTCCAGCACGGATGTGCAATGGGGTAGGAGTCTATAAGTCTTGAACCTCTTCCTACTCCCTTTGGGTGCCATTGCACTTGTATATTCTATTGCATGTACATGTTATACATGAACTCTTATGTTGCTCAAATAAACTAAACTAACTAAACTAAACTAAACTAAACTAACTAAACTAAACTAAACTAACTAACTAAACTAAATAATAAAATGGTTACTAAAGAAAAAATGAAAATACTGACGACTATAATGTCTATTACAAAATCTATTTAAACAAGATGTAAAATGTGCAGATATCAATTATAATTAGGAGGTAAACAGATGCACTCTCCGAGACCAGTTTTGGGAAGGCTTCTGTTATTTAGAAATCATGATAATATGTGTTCCCTTTGTATATTATTGTTTTAAAATCCACCTCCACCAGGTATTGTCTTCACTGTGTGGTGCAAAATGAACTTAACAGATTTTGGGCCTTTATCAAGCATTGCTCATGTACAAAAAAGGTCTGGGGGAGAAAAAAACTTGACATAGCTGACAATTGTGTATCACACAGGGAATAAAACTGCAAAATTTGGTATTTGATGTAATATGTTATGTGTGTCTGCTCCAATAGTAAAGTGCAAAGCTCTCCCATATGGCTTTTATTTATTTATTTTTAAGATTAGACCCACAATTTAGCAATTAAGGCCAGTGTGTACAAATTATATTTCACATGACTTGTATACATTAAGGCAGCATAATCTCTTTGGTCCCAAGCCATCTTCTCTGATCTTGCAGATACAGTGTGTAATACTTTTGGCCTTCTGAAGTCAGTTCGTCCATTAAAGAGAAAATTCATTAGCTTAAGTACTCACAAGGGAGTTGGCACAAGCGCGCTTATTTTAAGGCTGCTATTTCATAAAGAACAGGAAACGCATGCTGAAGACAAATGCAAACAGTGTAATGGGAATTTAAAAGTGTTTTTGTGAGTGCTTTGTCCAAAGATTATTTATTGGCGCAATTCTGTAGAATAAATGCACTTGACCACCAGGTGCATCAAAGAAATGACCTCCTCATATCACCCTTCACATCATCTTTGTCAGTATATAAAATAGAGGTTTGGATAAGGCCTGCTTTAATGCATGAATTATTTATCAGATGCATTGGACATCAGTCAAAGTTACGTCATTAGGATCAAACTAAATCCACAGATGCCCACAGTGGAATACGTTTGAGGTTTTGATGATCTGCAGCAAGATAAGAATCCAATCTCCTTTTGTCACTAAGGAGGCTCAGATAAGGAAGTGTAAAGTGGTCCAGACTTGGCGCAGACACAACATGGGTCATCCAGATAAGACAGGCCAAATGAAGGATGGTGAAAGTTTTGGTGAGGATGTTGGAAGATAATAGTTATTTATAAGTTACATGCTGTGGTAAAGGGACTGTAATCATGTATGTGTTCACCTGAATACAGAGCTAGTTTCAAAAAGATAGGCCCATGTCAGAAACGAGCCCTCCAAAGCCTTTCTCAGCATATACTGTATTTACCTAATTAGGCCTGACCAACATCACACTAACAATTGCTGTGCTACAAGAAGTAAACTCCCATTGTTTGAATTATTTTGATTGTGGCAAGATCAAAACTCATTATTATATTCCATATGCACACTTTTCAAACTGTCCTGTTCCTTGACACAGTGAAGCCTTGTCAAATCACAGCAGGTGAGTTCTGTTCATATATGAGAGCAGCATACAGCTACAGGCTAATGAGAGAGAGAGAAAGAGAGGCTGACATTCCCTCAGTGAGCCAGCGCCTCTGCACAGCACTCAGACCCACTCTGTCCATAGTGTTATCGATCACAGGGTAAAAGCACACACCCCAGGGGCAGGGGAGGCCGCACACAGCTAAAGTTACTTTTATGTATGTGTGTGTGAGTGTGTATGAGTCAGACTGTGATAGAGAGAAACACAGAGGCAGAGCTGAATGCTAACACAAACCTTTACCCCAGTATCGTCCAGCCATGTACAGGTCAGGCCAGGAGCAGTCTTTCATGTGATAGAGGAAACTTTGTTTGTTTACATAATTGCAATAGAAAGCTGAATTTGTCAATAAAAATCAAATACGAATCAAAAATCAAAAACAATATCAATAGATTTAGAGTGAACAGCGTGATCTTGCACTTTTGTTAGAGCAATTAATTGTTCAATACTAAATTTTGTATCTTGTAAATGGGCAAAAATCATAAAAATGTACCTTACGATACCCATAATAACCCATGATGGTATCACTAAATTGCTTGAATCAAAGGTACACACCAAAATATGCTGTTTGACTGATGACTTATGGCTGCTGAGGAAGTTGCAGGAAGTTTGTCCCCATCAAAGACAAACAAATAAATACAATTCAGATAGTGCATTTATTGTAGACTTTTGAAAAAGATACATTAAGACGTCACTCATTTACCTTCTCCACCAACAGGCTCAAACATTCCAAACTGCTCCAGGACTTTGATGAAGAGACCCATGACCACCAGCACAGCGATCATCTCTAATCCATCTAGAGACAACATGATGGCCAGAAAAGTTTGTCATTGCCCAGCCGCTACCTGAGCAAGAAAACTTTGTCCAACTTCCTCACTTCTGTAACGCCTGAGGATCTACTTTGAATATGTCCAACATCACGTCCCAGGAAGGTTTATCCCCAAGACGACGCCATGATGCCAAGCACCAGATCATACACAAAAGTTCCTGTTTACTCTTCTCAAAGTGATGGAATGTGCCGTTACAGCCGCTCTGTGGAGTAGTCCTTTGGCAGTGGTTGTCAAGAAGCAAATGTTGCGAGGGGGAGAGAGGGAGCAGGGGAGTGAGGGAGGGGTGCGGCGGTGAGGCAGGGGGTGAGGATGAACGCAGGAGGGCAGAGGGAGGAGGAGAGGAAGTCCAGGCAGCACACTGAGGAGGTGCCATAAGAGGATAACAAGGGTTAGAAATGTCCTCCCACACATGTGACATTACCTCCATTGATTTGCTTCATGCTGTTTCCACGGTAACAGCACAAGAGTCAGATTTAACTAATAGGCGTTTATTAGGGATGCTGTTTTTGTTTATGTCGATGTTAATGACATTCATGAAATGGCAGCTGTCTGTGAGCTACTGTCTCAAGAGCCACATGCAGCTCTGTGATGTCTCTGGTGCTGCTCTTTGCACTTTGATTAGGGTAATTTGGGAACAAATGTAAGCACAATGTTTTTCCAGATGATCAAACTCAATTTTTTATTCATTCAAAGCAACCAGCTACCAGTGATAATCTGACATGACTGAAAAAAAATGGGGAAAACTCCTGAACCTTCCCACAGTAACATTTACTTTATACCTAAGTATTATTGGTAAGTAGTTGAAACTATAATAATAATTACTCTTAGTAGGCTGTGGATTGACAAAATGAACTATATTTTACAATCCGATAAACAAAAAAAAGTCAATATGACAAAATTAAATATGTGTAGTTAGTCATAATCAGTACAAGAAAATGACTTTTTTTTTTTATAAATTACATAGAATTTAATTATTGATTTTAGTTATAAAAAAAAAATAAAGCTGAAAATGTAAAGCATGACAATCATTCCTACATAAAAAAAAAAAAAAAAAAAAAAAAAAAAAAAGTAAATTATATTACTTATTAAAGTGCAGGATCACCTTTTTAGTTTTGTTTTAATAAATTCCCTTTTTTTCCTGATAAACAATATACTCGATATTTATTTTTGCATATCTCCAAAACAATATTCACGATATTATCTAAAATTCGATATATTGCTCAATCAGTCAACTTAAAAGCATTTGGTTCTCAAAACTATTAAATTATGGCTCCAAACGCACAGACAAGACCACAAGAGTTTCATAAACTAGTAAACAGTGTAATGTAATGCAAAGCAAACTACAAAAACCACAAATCAAAAATAGAAAAATTACAATATGTAGTGTCTCAGTATTTTGTAAGGCAATAAATAACTTTTATACTCCAAGAATTGTATTAAATATTCTCAAATATAAACTAATTCTAAACCAACACAACCTAAACCTATGAAAAACATAACATAACGCACTAAGGGCCAGATTTATCAAACATTTTCTCATGTGCCATCACAGGTTAGGGGGAGCAAAACTCTAGAAAAGATGAAATTTTCTCTCACACACACTCTAAAGATGTAGAACTTGAGGTGGTTCATTTCTGTTTTGTTTAGGTTGTTGTTTGTGCATCTTCCAAAATTAAAGTTTGTGTAAAATGCTCAGATATAACACATGATTTTTTTCATTTTTGCACTTGCATTTTAGCACCTGGCTTGATAAATCAGGCACTAAAAGTACAATTTGCCTTGAAAAGAATCCAAAATGCAAGAGAAACACAGCATGACTAAGCATTATACTTATACATTTCAAGTTTGTGTTTTCTGTGAACTTTTTCTTTGTTGACCATCAAGTCCAAACCAACTGCATTCTCACCTGCACATACACAGGGCCATTAATCAAGCGTTTTGAAATATGACATTTTCCAGAAGCAAAGCAGGTTGTTACTGTTACTGCCTCTCTGCCCCTCCCAGCACGACTCCCTCTGAGAGTATCACCACACCTTTCCTAACCCAAATAACCAAATCTCCTTTAAACCTGAACATTATTCTTCATTGTGACAATACATGGGCATGCTCACTGTTTGTGTTTTTGACAGTGTGCTGCATCTGGCCTCATTATGGGGAAGTCTGTCACAGCAGTGGTATACCCTTGTTAATAGAAAACCCAAGTGTTGCAAGGTGGCAGGTAACCTAACCCGGCGTGATGCAACTTATATTTATCACAGGAATCTCTTCACTATAACATAAAAGGGCAATGTTCATTTATTGAAGGGAGCTCCTATTGCCGACATTGTAGAAGTAAACAGAGAAATATTGAACCACAATACGGAGTGGGAGAATGAGAAATCTGAGACGGACTTGTTGGTATAAACACGTTTATTTATGGACGAGTTGCTTGTTGAAGGAGAGAAGAGAGGAGGAAAGGGCACAGATTGATAGAATACTACTCGAGTAGTGTTTTTTCTGCATAAGAAGCTAATTTAAACAGCAACAAATGTACAAACAGGACAAAAAAATGTAGTGCCCATTATATGGTCAAAGTGCATTTGCAAATGTTAGTCTTTATCTCTAAAATCTGCAAATGCAAATCCACTTTGTTTGTATTTCAACTACTACTGCTATGATCATTATTTACTACTGTGGTTGTTTTTTTGTTTCTATTTATAAACAATAACGTGATATATTTTATATGTTATTGTATGTTGACTGTAAGGGGAGTTACTAATAAAAACAGATCCATAATTCAAATAATTCAAAACTGCAGAACTGATGAGCCCTATAGCTCATTTCACTCCAGCTACATCAGTAGGTCAGGTATTGCAGAACTGCAGACGGTTACCAAAAACCAGGAAGTACAATCGGACTGAACATGCTCTCCTCCTTTGACCTAATCTGAATTAGATTGTGCTTCTGTGTCTTCATGTTGTAAGTTTATCACACAAAAATGGCTGCTGACAGACCATACACCTACTTCCTCAACTACATTCTGAAAACAGGACTTCTTTGAGCAGTACTGTACTGTAGAACAATGCAGGTGTATTTAAACATGTAAGAATCGATCCAAATACAACAACAAACTGGTGCCAGTTAAAACCCAGAAAAGCAGACTTTACATAATAGATCTCCTTTAATAGCAATGTATAACCACTCAAACCACTAATCATATTTCAGATAGAGCTGCTAACCTGAGCAAAGACTGCAATTGTTTACAATGGAACTAAAAGTCTTCCAAATTAACTTCTAAAATGTATTCTTTCCATCCTCTAATAAAGAAGAAGGAATTGAGCAGTGCATGAAACAGGCATAAGGTGGGGTCCCTGAGATCATATTGGAGACAGAGGAAAATACAGTATAACCATTCTTTATGAGCTCCTAGTATTCCTCTAGATTGTTTACTTCAACTACACTGCACACTATACTTTATTTTCCCTTCAAATTGTTCTCTGTTGGCTGAAGCACGTTATGTTTTGTAGCTTTATTGTCTGTCAACACAATGAAGAGGCTTATACGTGCTTTGGGTAAAATTAAGATACAAAATGATGTAAAAGTTATTGTAATAGCAGAAAACCTCTAACTATGAAGGCTACAGAAGGACTGCAGTTTTGTCCTGATGCCTATTCTGAAGTTTGTTTAAGGTCAAATTAAAGCCACGTTTTAAACTTTTTACCGGGCTATTGTTCAGCTTTCTACATTCTTCCTTAAAATTATCTTAAAATATACTTCATCAACTTTCTACAGGAAAGACTTTTGATCTGTGCTTTGTCTTTCATTGTGGATGGGTTGAGCTCATGAAAATACAAACTTACAATGTTTCCTCTGTTCTCCTTCAAGTCTTTATTGATTTTTCCAAATTTCTGCTGTTGCTAAATATACTGTAAAGAGATTCTTGGAGCAGTGAGAGGAAACAGAATGACTCTGCAGACTGAAACATTAACCTTTGTCTTTACATGTCACCACTTTTACGTCTGTCAGGTCGTCACATTGCTTTGTATTCTATTCAACACAATGTGTTAATTGGAGAACATGACTATTGATCCAGAATTCAATAAAACTCAGCAGAGCACAAAAAACTAAAATGACAGAAACTGTATGAGAAGTATTGCTCTCACACGTTTCAGAAGCTCCATCATGTGAATAATGTGTTGTGAACATAAAGGCTACTTTGTAATCAATACCAGACAATAGCCCGCATTAGTTTTCAAGTCATCGTGCAAAACATCAATACTTAATAATGTAGAACTTAAAAACATATAGAGGTGGTCAAACCACAAGAATAGAAACTGTGGGTCAGCAAGGCCATCTAGTGGGCACAGAGGGCAGAGTGTAGCAAGCCAAGACTGTTAAAACAGCATGACGGTGCAAAAACAAACGAACAAACAAAAATATCGCAAAACATAAACAAATATAGAGTACAAAAGCA
Source organism: Mugilogobius chulae (assembly GCA_038363315.1). NCBI lineage: Eukaryota > Metazoa > Chordata > Actinopteri > Gobiiformes > Gobiidae > Mugilogobius > Mugilogobius chulae. The sequence goes on along the minus strand of CM076398.1, from coordinate 50,231,901 downwards.
ATAACTAAGTCAAACTCCAAACTATGTCAAAACCTGATAAAACTAACTAAAAAAAAACAATGTGTTTTGTGTGTGTACTGTAATATATACACGCACAAAAAGCCTATGCCTACCAAAAAAAAAACATCTACAGGATTTAGAAATCATCCTAACTCTTTTTTAAATTAATTTCATGCTTATCATTTGTTTCTTGCTGTTGCTTTCATGTTATAATATTTCTTGATAAGATGGAGAGGTTCATGAGGAAGTTAGATGTTCACTGTTTTTGGAAGAAATGTGCTAATTTGTAAGCCACTAATCTTGAACCGTATCATTAATTGACCCTTAAAAAATTGACATACTAATCTTAGAGCATGACTTTTTTTGTTGTTACTCATTGTTCATCAAAAAGTTGAGCAATGAGTAATGACACCACTTTCTAGGGTAGAATACTTAAAAAAAAAAATAAAATAAATAAATAAATAAATAACTGTATATGTTCAATAACCCAAATAAAATGAAATAATACCTATTTTACACAAATGCAGAGTAAAAGTTTGAATCACAGCACTTAATGGAAAACATATAATCAAAAAAGATTTTAAAGTACACATAGTATTTAATCTTACCTTTGGTTTTGAACATCAGTAATAAAGAGGGAATAAAATGACAATGAGCAAAGCATAAAAACCTCCATTTACAACATCAGTGCCCATCAGACCAACCAGTGGCTCCAAGCCCCACATTCTGACCTATTGTATTTAGTTTTGTCACATGTTATTGAATCTGCACACATCAACACCACACACCTGGACAGATACACATCTGTTGTGACTCGTGTTGAAAAAGCATCGTTATAAATGTTTACTGGAAAACTGTAATTGACTATTGACTACTTTACTTTAGAAAGAGAATGTCAACAACACGCTGTAGGTCTGTCAACATGTTTTGACATTTTACACAAAACTAAAAACGAAGCAGCACAGAAAGCAGTGAATCACTTTTACTTTTTGCACAGAGCAGGTGTGTTAAGGTGAAAATTCATTGGAAAAACAAGAAAGAGCATAGTAAAGGAGACAGGAAAGGCAGGCTGGAGCGTTGTAGGATAGAATTGCAAAATAGGTCTGAGCACTGGAAGGTAAAATGAATAATACACCACAATACCTGGGAAAGTTTAACTTGTAATGTCATCAAACCAAATCCATGCAAAAGGACTATTGCATAATATGAAAACATATAATTCTCCAAACCGAAAGAGTTCAGTGTTAGTTTGGAATTCATTCAAGTGGGCAAAAGTTAAATGATGAAGTACAAACAGTTCAAAAGGCTTTGATCAGAAGTGCAATGATGAATCATTCCCACTAGAGGTCAGTATGGGTCAAAGAGTATTTACATTGAAAACTATACAGAATATACACTTGAAAGCTAGATTTAAAACACTGAATTTATTAAACTGTTGTAATAGCTGGCCATCTGCTTTTTAAATGCAAGTTTAAATTTCATTCCAGTGTGCTCCTGAAGACTTTGAAGCTTTTTGAAATGACTAGTCAGTCTGTGGCAATGCAGCACTTTGAATGAGATTATTAACAGCATAATTTTAAAGAATGACCTCATACAGCTGCCTGCAAAGTCATTCATCACTTTAAACACTAATTCAAATCAAGTTACGGCCCAACCTTGACTAAAGCTTTCTAACTCCAGTTATAAATGTCTCGTAGTGAGCAATTGGCAATATACTGAAGATGCTAAAAGTGCTAAATGACATAAGGCTGCATAATGAACTTGGTGCGTACATTAAAGCTGTGGAGCCTATTTTAACGCTGGAGAACAGAAATTAGGTAGACATTTTTAGCTACTTTATCATTGGTCACAGAATATGCATGGTTAATAGTCACCTACATGCATTTTAGGCTTAAATTATGGCTGAAGAACAGATAGCAAAGTGAAGAGAGGACCACCCAAGCACAGCCAATCAGAGCACTACTTTTGGCTACATATGTGAAATAAAATACTTATTCTGCCTATCCACTTGTCTTAGCAGTGCACTTCCTGTTAAGCTCTGTCAAGATATGTTAGCTTGTCTGTCTTGCGAGGCCATTTCAAATAGATGTAATGATAAAATAAACCCAGCTAAACAGGAAGTGCACTGCCAAGAAAAGTGGGCAGGGCAGAATAAGGTGAATACATTGACCTGCTTTTGGTATAAAGTGCTACGTTTACAATACACTTTATGGTGGAAAAGACAAAACTGACTGCTTTCCAACCAATAAAAAGTACAGCAGTTTGAACCTTGATCTGAAGTATTTTTGTGTTTTAGAAGTGGACAGAAGTATGGATGTTTTCTTTTGAATGAGCGGATGTGAACAAATGTACATGATGTGGAGGGTGGTGCAGACACAGACGGGATTTGAGTTGTGACGCACGTGTCACTCAAGCCCGGTCTGACGCTCATTGTGAAACCTGTCAGCTGTCAAAGAAAGAGAGAGGAGGAGAGAGGGAAAAAGAGAGGAGAGAGAGAGATGGGGGGCTGAGAGAGAAAGAAGAAATAAGAGAGGGGTAGGATACAGTTAAATAGAGAAAGAGGGGAGAGAGGTGAAACCGAGGAATAGTGGAGAGGGGGCAGGAGCAGAGCAAAAGAGAAAGAGAGGGAGAGTGTGAGAAAGAGGAGAGAGGAAAGAGGGAGATGTGAGAAGAGAGAGAAGTGGGAGGAAGAGAAAAGGAGGTGAGAATGGAGAAATGAAGAGAGGGAGCAAGAGAGAGAAGGGAGAAAGAAAGAAGGGAGAGAGTCAAAGCGTGAGAAAGATGAGGGAATGAGATAGGGGGCAAAAGAAAGGGTGAGAAGCAGAGGGACAGCACAGCAAAAGAGAGGGGTAAAGGAAGGAGAGGTGAAGAGAAGAAGGGCAAGAGAAGAGAGGGCAAAGGAGAGAGAGAGGCCGAGAGGGATAAAACGTAGAGAGAGAGAGAGACAGAGACAGAGAGAAAGACAGAGAGTGAGGGAAACACAGAGAGAGAGAGAGACAAAGAGAGACAAAGAGAGAGAGAGAGACAGAGACACAGATAAAAAGAGAGGGGGGCAGAGAAAGGGAGAGAGGGTAAGAAAGGGGCAAAGAAAAATAGTGAGAAACGATACAGGGAGAAAGAGAAATGGGGAGAGGCTGTCGTCATGGACACCACACAGAGCATCAATTCAGGGTCCTCATACACAACATGCATCACACGTGCAGACAGGCACATTTCATCTGTTATATTGATCCTTTTTCATGTGTGCTTCTCTCTTGTGCAGGTCTGCACAGAAAGGACAGAATATTGCCATTTGTCAAACCCCATTCTCGCTTCTTTACAAAAACGTTCAAATGGACAGAACATGTTTTTCATTCAAAGGTTTTGCTTTGACTTGTTTAGAATTAAAGTGCAGCTTAAAGTACACCTGTCTTCACTAAAACTAGGCAGGTGACATCAAAACAAACACACCTTATGAATAAATTACTGACATTAAGCCACTGAGAGCAAAGCAATTTAGATGAAAAGATGAGATTTGTCCTTGCATGCGTAACCACCTCGGTACCCTTCACCGCTGACCCTCACCAATACACCTACTGCGGCAACAGGTTTCCATAGCAACCGCCCTGAGCACCACAAGCCCTCGGCACACATCTGGATCCTGCTGCTGGAAGATTATATTTCCTTTCCCAGTCACGCTGCCCGCCAAGGTGTAAACACAATCTGAAATTATTACATATCATCAACTTAGACTGACTTGTTTGTAAAGATACATGCTTGCTCAAAAAGTTAAATCACCATCAAACCGCAACAGGGCTTTACTTTGTTACTCAATCTATGTTTCAGTATACACATGGCAATAGACCATCATCTGTGCACACATGATGAAGAAATGTGTAACTGGAACAGCTGTAAGATTTCAAACAGATGGTGGTCAAAACTGTACAACGTAGAATGAGTGATCACACATTCCTTCACAAGCATGCGGACATATTGAAGAAAATATTGAGGAACACCTTTTACTCCATCCTTCTTACAAATCTCAGCAAATCATCTCTTTAGATGTTTTAATATACATTTATAAAATTATTTTATTGTCCTTCATTTAACCAAGAAAGTCACAGAACTAAACATGGTCCCTGGCCTGTCTTTAAACAACAGTACCAATTCTTTGTTAATACAATTATAGCTTTATTAAATATAAAATATTACATTTTAATGTTCGCTTTTTGTATATTTTTTAGACAATATACTTAGGTAATGTTTATTAAGGACAATGTACAATTACATTAAGCACAAAGGCAGAGATACTTGTACCAGATTCTAGCTTTACAGCTAATTTGCATCTGTAGTCATGGGGAGGGGAGACGGGAGGCACATTGGACATGTTTTTAGTTGTAGGAGGAAACCGGAGTGCCCGGAGGAAACCAACGCAGACACGGGGGAAAAATTCCACATAGAAAGACTCCGGACGGCCCGGGAGTCGAACCCAGGACCTTCCTGCTATGAGGCCAGAGCACTAACTGCTGCACCACCGTGTCACAGATGTTTACATATCTTCTGAACAACTTTCACAAAATACTGTCGATCGTTGCATTCATGTTGCAGAATGTGGCAAGAGGTTTTTTTTCGTGAAAAGACACAGAAGACAATTTTTTACATTTTTAATCTGGAGATTTTTTTACTGACTAGACTCCTTTTTTCTGACACAGCAAAAACCTGCGTTTAAACAATGTTCAATAGGTGTCCTCCATGAGCCAGAAAGGCTGTGATGTGAACAGTACTTTATCTGAGGAACCTTGAAAGTGGAGGTGGTAACCAGAAAAGCCACATTTTTAGTTTTGATTATATAATGGCTCATGCAAACATATTTTGTGTTATCTTAGAGGACACATAACATCTACTTTTCACTGTAATTAGAAAGAACAGCACAAAGGCTGTTCATTAGGAAACTTGGACTGGAATTGGAACTAGAATAAAACACTAGATCACATTACAGATCAATTTCTTTAATATTGATTATTATTTGATAATCTAATGTCCACACACAGATGGTAAATCTGATGTAAAGCTTATTTCCAATTCTCTTTAGACTCAGGACTACATTAGATTAATACTATGGGACAGTGAATGAATTGGGGAGGAGAGAGTTGCTTTGTACTGTATTCGGTTCCCACATTTGAATGCAGACACACAGGTCATGACGCTGCACAGCACAGTGTAGAGTGGGCCTTGGCGGCTATAAATAGCCCTGAGAGGAATCAGATTTGGAGAACCGGAGGTGGTAACTGATGAGATCCTGCATCCTCATGTGTGCGTGTGAGTGTGGCGGGCGTTCAAAAGCCTTGGATCAAATGTAGATGTAGTGAAGATGACACATGAGACGCACAAGGTGGTGAGAAGCTTGTAATACAACTGAGACTGAGACGGGAGTCCCAGACAAGAGCCTGCAGAGATGATGAGGACAGGGTAAAAGTAGGAATATTCTGATAAAAGACTGCTTAAACTAGAGACACGAACAAGCATGTGATTTCCATGTTAAGGAATGCGTGGCAATGTACAGCAGTAATTAGGTGTGAACGTACATAATGACCTAGCATGCATGTTATATATGTTGTACATCACAAATTAATTACTATCAGTCATCAGTCTGAATCAATTAGCATTTATAATGAAGACTAATGCTTCAGTTAAGCAAAGGAAAGGATTACTGTATCATCAATAAGGATTATACACTTATGTACTATTTAGTAGTCCAACTGATTACTTTATATTTCGCTGTGCCAACATGTTCAAGTTGAAGCATAAAATGTTTCATCATTTAATTTAATCCAACTGCATACATAGATTTATATGGAGTGTTGTACTGTAACTGCAGACATCGTTTTCATAGCATTATGTATGAAGCATCCGCCTTCCAGGCCTTCAATTTGGTTATAAAAACTTGAATTAGGAGCAATCCTAAAATCCACATCAAATTTCCTGTTTTTAGTTTAAAACCTTACATTTAGTATAAACTACAGAAAGGGGTTTAAATCCTATTCACCAGCAGTCTCATAAGTTTAACAACAACTACAACAACAAGTTACTTCATTTCTTCTTCTAAATATGACAGTATTCTCGATTGGACAAAAACAATTTCAAGTATTATGCAGAGTTACTCTTGTTGAATCAAAGCCATATCTTTGTAAAAGTGTCCTTGTACTCGTCACATGTTCATTTATTAAGTCTGATAATATCAAACACTCTGCTGTGATACAAATGAAGTCCCTGGACACAGCCTTCCAAAGCACCATGCACCTGTCCTGAACCAAACTGCACTCAGGCTCTCACACACATCACTCAGGAATGTGACAGAAGGTGTCTTATGGTGTCACACTTTTCCCAGCAGCTGTCGTGACTGACACACAGTAAAAGGATGACAGACAAGAGCCATTGGAGGAAGAATCATATGAAAAAGATACGAGCTGTCAATTCAAATGTGTGCCGCTGCAATTCAGTTTTTGGGCTTGTTCTTTATTCTTAGATTCTACTTTGTCATTTGAATTCTAGTAGATAAAAGATCGTTAACACTTTAAAATAAAGTTCAATAATAAACTATTTATAAGACATTATCAAGCGTTGGTTATTTGTTTATGGGAACTTATTATTTGATTATAAGCATCTTTGTAACGCTGTTTGAAGATGTATAGAGGGATTTTCAGTCGACGTCACTTTTCGCCCTATACTGCGCATGCTCCATGCAGAAAGAGCCGCTCTCTGTCTGGTTAGCTGGGAAAACTTCTTTGAATAACACAATGAAACTGAACAAGAGCTAGCTGTTTCAATCAGGTATGAACTGGTATTTTTTCACTCATCTGAATGTAACTTTTAAGGGTCGTAGTGTCGAATTACATTCACAAATGATGATTTAGCAGCAGGACTTTTGTTTTCGAGCTTGAGTTGTTTCTCCAGCTTGGTCAATGAGCGGCAACTCTTTCTGCAGGTCCAGTGAGCGTGCATCGTTTGTGCTGATAAACACAAAAATCCCGCTATAACATGTATTAATTGTTTTTGCTTGAAAGTTGTGTTTGAACCCAGGCAAGTAGTGCAGAGCTGGATTATAATCATCAGTGTAACAAATTGCCACCGTTATAAGTAAATTTCTGCAAATATGGACTAAGTAATCTCTAGTTAGGGTAATCTTTATTAAGAACATCAGTGAAAAAGAATCTGAGATGCTGTGGAATTGATTATAGCTAGCAAACAATAAATTTAATAAAAGAATTTAGCAAATGGTTTGTAAAACTAGAGAGACAGAGAGAGAGAGAGAGAGAGAGAGAGAGACAGAGAGAGAGAGAGAGAGAGAGAGAGAGAGAGAGAGAGAGACAGAGGTAAGATAGAGCAAAGAGTCAGTATTTTCAGTTTTCTTCTTTTAGTTTTGTTTTTCTTCCTTATCATAACCTCCCTGACTCCTGAGTGCTCTGCAGAGTCGAGGTGAGAGGCGGATCTCAAGGTCAGCCCTGTCCTGGCTCAGCTCTCTCGCTCGGACGGCTGAGTGGACTGGACAGGGCCGTCCCGTTTGGGGAGCTGCAGACTTTTAGTACCTTTGACCAGTGCTCTCCCTGTGGACTCATGAGTGTGCTTCCTTTGTTCCTTTATCCAGCCTTTGCATTACACAGAGGGTGACAGACAGGACACACGTCTTTGTTACAGCTCTATCTTGAAAAAAACTGGTCACAATAGTTTAGTTACATGTGGCATTCATGTGACCTTATAACAGCTACGATGCTTAGAAAAAGAATAGCAAACAAAAAGGTCATTTTTAGAGGTCTTTCTATTCATGGCTTATTAACAGTTCTTCCAGGATGTACAGTATTATTAGATAGATTTGTTATTCTCCTTGACCAGGTTTTAGACAATACTGTAACTAACTCTGTGGGACCCTCAAGAGAAGATCTGTACGTAGCCTCTTTACTTGTTGTTATATTGATATAATTAGTCAATCCTGTTTTGTGGGAAACCTCTAGACTTTGTGTCATTATCTAATTATTAAACATTTTACTTTGTCAAACTTTTACCACATGAGTTAGAGGGGTAAAGGGTGGTAAGATTGCACTTTTGCTGTCAGTGAGTCGCTTCTCTACAGATTTAACCTGTGACTAAGCCCGGTGACAGGACTTGCTTATCTAAGAAGATGAACATGTTCAATCTCATATTGCAGAACATTTGGGACAAAGCCATGTCTTCAACAAACATGGCTTATATAAATGAGCAGCCTTGCCTCTGGAAAGTGTGCACATACAGAGCAACAATATTCAGGGGTAAATCCTCTATTCACTGATTAAAAGATGTTTTGTTTTTTCTCTGAATCTACAAACGAATCACATGGCGGCATATTAATGTATACATACAGTAATGCACGTCTAGAACAAGCATTCAGGAGTAAACATAAAAGCTAAGTGGATTTCTCAATCGTGTCTTCATGAAGCAATGGGTGTGTAACAAGATCCCCCAGGGCTATTTTTAGTTAGACGCTATAGTTAGCAGTAAATTTATCCACCTGCCACCACAACTTGTCAACCAGGAATGAAAATATACTCTACTGTGTGAAAGGTCCTAATGACTGAGGCTGATGAGAAAATGAATTATTGATCAAAATAAGACTAAAAAGAATCCCTCCCAAAACTGATAAATGTGAGCTGAAGTCTTGGTAGAGTATCATAAAAATTTTAATGATAATTAAACTAAACGTGTATTGTGTTCATACAGTATGATTGTTTTGATATTAAGTAGGAATTGTATTTTTTCCACTTCATTTTAATATCATCAGGATAAAAAGCGGTGACAGACATGCTTGTATAAGACATGAGCTGAAAAGCTTTAAACTTTTACCTTATTACCTTAACACTCAGCAAGTTGTTTGAAAAAGGAGGAAAAATCTAATCATTGCAACACAATATAAGTTCCATTAAGGCGGAGAGTTTGATAAGCAGAAGGTTAAGGAGAACAGATAGAGGACAGTGTGCTTCTGTGAATATAAAAACACTTCAGCACCATGGACAGCGCTAACAGGGAGACAACACCATTCGTCTGCAATCTACAGCTTTACACTTGAACTGAAGAAATAGTAACAATCAATACAAGGCCTAAGATAGTCTGTGTGTCTAAACTAAAAATACACCATGTCTTCTGTCTTATGGGAGGGTGTGAAAGAGTTTGGCAGAAGTACAGAAACAAACAACAAGAACTAAATTTTGATTCCACAAAAATTAAAAATGCTCCTTGAAAGTCAAAGTTTCACATTTTCAACAACAAAATATTAGTACTTTCTTTTAAAAAGTTGTGGTTTTAAACTAGTTTTGATCAAGCTCATTCACATAGTTCTAAAAATAATCAGAAAAAGTCTGTCCCGTTTATGTGATTATCTTTAATAAAGATACTTTGTCAAATGACTATCTAGTTTTGTTACAAGTGTAAATTAGGTGGTAAATGTCTGTTGTGAAGCTTTACTTGAAGTTGAATGGTCATGAGAGCATAAACAATCTTCAGGAAGGCAGTTTCAAAATCTGTCTCAAAAAACTAGTTCAACATTTATCTCACTGTGAAGTGACGTTATCACACGGTATTACTGCACCACAAAATAGGTTATTTTAACAGCTTGTTACAGTATTATTAAGGCATGTTACAGAGCGACATACAAAAACATCATGTAAATCATTTCATCATCTTTTACACCCGTTCTTGTACTGTTTCAAACCTTATTTGTGATACCGCGTGCTCTGATCTCAGTGGGGATTACATAAACCCTGCATCTGCATCGATCATGAATCAGCGCTACTGCAGATTGTCAAACCCATTGATTGAATTCTGAGCTGAACATGAAGTTGGCCTGTTCATAAACTGAGAAGGAAAAAAGAGAAACAATGTGCACTACATGCCCTCCCTATATAGTACTATTTTTTATTTCAATGGCTTTCCAAAACAATCAATTTGTTTTATGTAGCAATTTCTAACAATTGAGAGCTTACTACAATTTAAATTTTCATTTAAAAGATGATATCACAGCTGACTTGAAACTTGCTATGGACCCGGAGTCCTCAGTGTCCTCATCTTGCATTCAATTTCTTCTCTTTATAGAAGTCTCACCCCTCTTTCCCCCTCTCCCCATCCTCTGACTGCTACTAATAGGAGTTTATTTTTAGCATGTGTGAGTCTCGTGTGAACGCGTACACACATGATGGAGAGAGGTGACGTTTCACACCTTTCTGACAAGGCTGGAGGAGAGAGTGAGAAAAGGAGAGAGAGAGACAGACAGAGGATAATAGTATGTTTAAGTGTGAGATGAGAAGTGGCAGGCCAGGGCGATTAAAAATGCCCAAAGCCCATTAAAAGATAGATCCAAATGGCGTAAGCTGTGGGCAATATGAATTCCTTTCTTCAAAGAGATAATAAGTTGGATAAAAGGTCAGAGGCCAAGGGTCAGTAAGAAAAGTAAAAGCTGGTCTTTCTAGACTGGAATCAAATCCAAAGATCAATTAAATCAAGTTGCTAAACATTCTTAAAGCAAAAACGCGGAATAACACAATGTTTTTGTTTCAACTTTTGCTAAAAAAAGATTCTGGCTAATCATTTTTAAGTTGCATTGAAGTCTCCTCTTTTCTCTTAACTAAAGTGATTACATTAAATGTTCAATTATAGATAAAATGCAATAATTTCAAAAATGCACACATGGGGATTTTTTCACCCAAACATACTGTAAAACCATCAAGATAAAATATGTTCAGCCGTATAAGCGAGTGAGAGTGGGACTGTGGCCAGGAATAATAATTGACAATTATGAGAGCAAAAAGGGATTATTCAGCAGGTCTACAAACTGCTGTTCTTTCCTCGTATGATCCAATCAGCTAAGACACTGCATCTGCCAAAATCACTGACATTCTTAAAAATAGAGTATACACTTTGCAGGCTCTGACCTGATGATGGTTAAATTTAGATTTAGTTTTTTGTTTCAGTTCCTCTGGAGCGTGAACATGCGAGTCAGGAGGTGTCAACTGCAAACACAAAAGGCCGTGAAAATATTAAAGAAGCGAGAAGCTTGGTGTCTGGCAAAAAACTGTAACAGACTTGAGTTATTCTCTTTTGTTTCAGCAGTTCAAAGTGTTTAATGTAACGTTTCTAGAGAAGAGTACGATCATGTCCCCAAAGATGTTCCACAGTAAGGCATTAAAGTTATCAATCTCCACAGAGACAAGCAAGGAACGCTGCATGTTGGATCTACAGAAATTGCCAATTTCACAGCTACAATGCAGGTATAAAAAAAGAAAAACACATTTTATGGACACACGCTCAGTGACATATAGCACATTTTAGACAGAAATGTCAATAATGTCAATTGGGAGGACAAAACCAACACTTCTCTTATGTGTCATCACAAAACCTTCAGTGTAGAGCGTCTGATAAAGCAAAACAATCATATTACTATTTTGTTGGAGCGAGATCACAGTTTAAATTTTATCATGTAGATTTTCTATTTCCATATTGCCTTTGAGATGAATATCATCTGCTTTTAAGATCCTACTTCACTGTCAAAGGCTGACAGGCCTTGGAAAGATAAATCCCAAAACAAGCAATCTTAGCCAAAAAGTTAATAAAATAATCAATTATGAAGCTGCATAAAAAAGTAATAATGATTTTGGCATCTTTTTATAACTTCATAAAGACCTTATACATGAAAACATGCAAAAAAAATTCAAAATGCATTCAATTTTGTAGATCAACTCTGAAAAATTGCTAAAATTCACCTCTTTTAGGACTTGAAAGTACAGCACAAAAAAAAATCACAATATCACCCTTCAAAAATCTATAAGACACTAAAACAAGCCTAAAGTCGCTATAAAGAAGCAGACTTGGCAACCTTGAGGGTGTCCAATTTGGTGGGAACAAAAAAGGTATTCCGACAAACAAATCAAATAGAAAAATTTGTAAATCACGATATGACGATTTGATTTTTATTGTGATATTGCCCAGCCCAACTTCAGAGGTGACTGACCATTCTATTGCACTTGTACCACAAAGCCTGAACAAATGAAAGTAACATCAGTGCGTGAAAGTTCCTCTAACATACTTATACACCAACATTTGCCAAATCTAGCCATTATAATTCCTCTTGTGCTATCCGGTGACACAACACGCTGCTCAGTCTGGCTTGAAACTCACCACAGGCAAAAGCCCAAAGGAAACTGTGAGTAAGTGAAGTAAGTCTTAATGAACAGCCCCTCCCCACTGCGCCGACACTACCCCTCACTGGGACACGTCTCACTCCTTCCACAAATACTCCCCCGGAATATCAAAAAGACCCCAACGCTGCAGGAACCACTCTGAAATTGGTTGTAACACAGTGGTATGCTTTATTAATGCCATCGCCGTTTTATTATTGACATTTGTTTAAAAGATGTAATAAAAAGCCGGAAGGTGACTGATGATGGGCTTGTAATGACAATTAAAGGGAAAACCTTCAAATTCTCAGGGATTACTTGTCAAAGAGCAACAGGGATTCAATAGAACAGGTGCTATGCAGGAATAAACAAGAGACTTATGCAGATTAAGGAAGCAAGAGAAACATACTGTACATACACAAGATACATAGCAAATTAAACAGTACTGATTATTGATTAGTGGTGATGTTATAAAGGCCAAGAAATGATTCAAGTGAGATTACAAAAGCATTTCAAGCAAGTCAAGTATCAATAAAGTCATAATTTGAGCATCTGTAAGCTGTGAAACTGTAAAGATTTTGTGTTAGCATTGACAGACATCCTTTTATCTTTGATCCTTTTATCAACCATTCTCCTGATTTGTCTTAAATTTGTCAGAGAAAACCAATCACAACTCACTGTTTACTGCCTGATCTAGTATTTTTCGTGTAGTATTCAAGAGTACACTAATCAAGACCATGACCTTTTTGAGACCATAGTGACCCGAGACAAGACCAAGACCACTAAAGGTCAAGAATGAGACAAGAGCAGGACCTTTTATAGTTGAGACTGGGCTGAGACCAAGGCTGCCGTTCATTGAAACCGAATCAAGACCATCTTTGTAATTTTCTACATTCATCCGTGTCTACATTATCTTAATGTGCAGTGCTTATTGCTCACTGCACTGGGGTCATGAACTCTTGGTACAAGTTTAGCAGAACAGGGTGGTAATGAGATGGTAAGATCGAGTCCAAGCAATCTCCAGACCAAGACAAGACTGAGTCAAAACACGCTCAAGTTCAAGTATACACCTTAGATCTTAAAAAAGTCGTCTCGAGACTTGTCTAAAGACCAAGACACTTCTCAAGTACTACTACAACAGTATTTTTGTCATTTCAGATATAAGTAGTTGGTAAAAAACCCCATAAGGCTCAGAATTGCGACATCACACACTCAGTTGGTTTAATGTTAAACCAATGGAGATTTTAAAGTTTTCTTTTTGTAGACTTTGTTCCCAAGTTTTAGAATATGAGATGATAAAGCCAGAAATAGAAGAAAATACTGCAGAATATATTCTTTTAATGTACTGTAGTTAATATAATGCAAAAGAATTGTGTTATTTTATCAGCAGCGTCCTTTTAACAGTAATCATTTCTTCCAGTGCTAAGTTCCTTGGTTATAGGCTACGACTGGACAGTAATTGCAAGGCTCATTTAGAGACCGCTGTTACCCTTGGATGCTCTGCCGATTTCGTTTAATTGTGACGCGGAGCAGGACTCAGAGGCAGCCGTGAGTGTGGCATGTTAATGAGTTTTGATCAAATGAGCAGAACTGTAAACAGGCTGCAAACACTGCCCACATTTCCACACAACAGTTTGAAAGTGTGAGAAGAGCAGCACCACCAGCCTCTTCAAGTCCAGACCTCACACAACACTCCATGTTTGTATTCATTAGACTCATAACGAAATCTCTTTGGTCTAAAGCAAACAACCGACTTAAGACACATGTGAAAGGAATACGTGAAGTCATAGTGAAGGACATAGGGCTTTTAGATCAGTGGCATGTTGTAATCAAGCATCAAAGGTGGAAACATGACTAAAATAGTAAAAAAGCAACTGAAATGCTGCACAAAAACTATTAAATAAACTGTATATTTTCCATGGCTAAAGCAGAACTACTTCAACAACTTCAACTACAGTTCTGTGTAAATACACTCATCAAATTATTACTTTCATTGAAGTAAAACTTTTAATTTGCTAAACATAAGAAGAAAAGTTTAGTGTGTTCTTCTATTTCAGACCAGTATCGGTAAGAACGGTCACTTCTGTCATCACAAGTCGCCTAGCTGACGTGTCTTATAAGACTAATAATTATTAGCTGCTGTTCCCAGGCAGAAGAAAATAGAAGACTAAGAAGAAGATATAGAGGAAAATGCTTTAATAAATACTTCTTATAGGAAGAAAAGATTTCTCAGAAGAACTCTTGTCGAGTTGGATCACAGAAGTTGCAAGGAGCAGACACATGATTCAAATGCCCCAAAAACTTTTAACAAGGACAAAAACAACTGAGACTAAATTTAAAAAGAAATATTATAAATTGCCCTTCAACAGGGCACATGAAGGTGACTTGCTGATCAGAAGGTGATAAGAGTAGTAAGTGTGGGAGCAGCCAAATTAGATGATGATATCATATCAGATATAACTGTATATTTTTAGAAATCACTACATTTTATCACTATTGGTTACACAAACTAGCAATCATAATTGTGTGACTTAACGTAATAATTTTAACCAAAAATCTATTTATTGTAGTTGAATAACAACATGTTTTTGAAGCAATCTTTGTTTATTTACATTGAAAGAGAGAATGTCAAACTTTGAACCTATTAAATACCATTTCCTTCCTTCATGCACATGCAAATGAAATAGGTTAGAAGACAGATTGTCTGCAGAATTTTGCACCAGCTTTAGAGAGGAGCAAAGAAAGAAAGTAAGAAGAAACACCTCAATATTTTCACTTTTGACGTGCTGTCTGGACACAAGATAAATACTGTAAACTGTGCTCCAAAAACAAGTAAAGAAGTGGAAGGCTCATGTGTGATCAGTGCTCATTAATTAGACAGTAAAGTGCTAATGGCCTCTGCTGGAAGATTAACATCCAGTTTCATTTAGCAAACTGTCAAAGCCATAACAAATGAGACCTTCACCCAACCACAGAATAGATGAGGCTATTTCCTGCGACTCCTGCTGGGCACCATGGGGGAAAGAGGACGCTTGCCAGATTGTAGGTGCCCTATGAAATAAAGGGCACCAAAAAGAAGACATTTAGGGTGCAAATGAATAACCACTAGACAGCCAGACTGAACTCTTAAAACTTGTAAGCCAGGGTTGTGATTTTACAGACCTCTAAAGGGGAATATCCAGGTATGTGACTAACAAGGCTGAAACACTGGGCTATGCAACCATTCATTAGAAATCCTTTGTGGTCTTAATACAACCAAATGTGTCACAGACTCTGGTAACTCGCCTGAAGGTGAAAGCAGCAGACTCCAGGTACAGAAAGGGAAAGCACTGACCACAGTGCCTTCTTACCACAAAAACATATTCTTAGTAAACATGTTTTTACTTCCTTTTAGGTAAACATAGCCACTGAATACATTTAACTAAAAATGCCATACGTTGTCAGTACTAGCAAGAACTTTATTAAGAAAATCAACTGGATAATAAAGATATTATTTAAACAATCCTTTATTTGTATTGTTCTCATCCTTCAAACATGTTTCACTTTGGGATCACTTGCACCAGAAGCAATCAAGTTTAAAGCGTACGATAGTCATGTGCTTCTGCAATTGACTTACAGCTCCAGCTAAGGGGTGCAAAGGAAATTACACAGGGAATAGAGCTGTACAATATATCAAATTTTAGATAATATCGTGAATGGGGTTTTCAAGATATCAAAAAATTGAACATCGAGTACATACAGTAGTTTATTAAAATTGCAACCAAAAAAAAAAATTAAAATAGAAAATAGAAAAGAGAGAAAATGATGATGGTAACTTTCAACTTAGGATATAAATGTAATATGTCTGCACTTCTATGATTCATTTGCAAACATTTATCATTGTTTACATGATATCCCAGCATTTTCCAGACCAATAATACTTCTCACAGATGTTTGCAGCATAAATAAATCTTGTTCAAAGTCAGTTTTTGTTGTAATACAAAAGTGAGTGGGTCTAGTCACTAATGGAAATCACCAGATTGAAACAGTTTAAAATGATCTTTTAGATATTTCATGACAAAGTACAGTGTTATTAATCAGAAATTTTGTTCACCATCTAGATCAAGGGTCTCACACTTAGGCATATACAATAGACATTTACAGTAGAAATAGACACGTAATAAAGAGATTTGAGCAATAAACTACAATTTGCATGATTCTAAAATCCTTTGTCGAGCTACTTGGTATGTGATGGCGAGCTCCTGGTATGTCCCGAGCTACAGGTTGGAGACCCCTGATCTAGATTCATGACATCATTGTATTCTACAACCTGAACGCAGCCTATTGACGTAATAATTGTCTGAATATCGTTAACGAGATATGCCCAAAAAATATCAAGAAAATATTTCTGTCAATATCGCCCAGCCCTAACAGGGAAATCAAATTGATCTTGCCTGATAAGCTAATGCAGCAGAAATGCACCAAACTAGTCTGGATAAAGTATGGCTTTCAAAACAGTGAAGAAATGTACCTATGACATTACAGATCTGGGACAATCAGAACAGATTTTCTGAGGCTCAAAGAGGAAAGACACAAATTCAGCTGTGTTATTGAACAGGATTAAAAACACATTTAAAAAAATCAATGTTGTATATGTGTCCTATTCGAGTGTATTTTTAGGGACTGTCCAGGTTTACTCCTGTTGAAGATAAGAATATTGTCAAGGCATAGATCAATATGGTTCTGGGAGATGCTCTGCTGTCAAAGTCACATCTCTAGGTTCAGATAGTGTCAGGAGTGTGGACGGTGGAGATAATGAACCACAATACAGCCTGATATGTTTGTGTGAGAGGAAGGTGAACACCATTTACTACTCACTGACACTAAACCTATTGACAACACTGAACACGACGTAGCTTTAAGCAAATACAGACACATTGTGGCAAACAAAATGAGAGCAGGCCTTCCATCAGTCTGTGCAACACAGTAACTAACAAGCTCATTATAGGGCAAGACAGGTCAAAGAAGTGTCCAAACATTAGACTTTTTACTAAAATCAGGGTATGCAGAATGTGTTATAGCTACAAAATGTAAATAATCAAATATATCTTCAGTGACAAACACATTATATACAAGATTCAGACCATACTTTTATTGGAATCCTGAAGAGTTGAACCAAACTGCAAAAAATAGCGCATTTCATTTTGCAGCTTTTAAAATATACCTTTTACTATGACAAAAACTAGAATTTTACTATGACCTTGTGGAGTTCAAAGCCTGTTTAGCCTGTGTTCAATGCACTCATTTTATTTTCACTGTAGAACCATGTAAAGCCCTTACTGGGTCTTTATTTTGTGTTTATGATCCATGATGAAAAAGTTTGAACACCCTGCCCTTGATCTAAAATATTTATGGGATCCTCAACAAATATAGATTGATTCAACTCAGAAAACAGTTTTAGTTTTACTTGTTGCATTATAAGTTAGGACTGTTTACAAAGATATGGTTCAGTAATATCAAATATATTTCAAATTACTTATAGTGTCATCTTAACTTGCAGTGAAAGTAAAAATCTGTACATTTGTAATTTCATATCACATTTTAAGTAATTTTAAGGTTTTTTTATTAGTTTGCTTTATGTTTTGGTTTTGCTTCAGGTTTTGAGAATGTTTTTTTTATTTATATAGCACATTTACACAGACAAATGTCTTCCAAAGTGCTTCAGCAATCGCCTCCTAATCACTCAGTGAAAGTAGCAGCCCTGGGGCAGCTCAGCAGAAGCGAGTCGCCTGAACACCTGGCGCCTCAACCTCCGACCACCACCAAGCATTCCATAACCTGCGTGTTTGGTGGGGGGAAAATCACCCAGGCATGGGGAGGAACATTAAGGACTATGCAGGAGTCAAACCCACAACCTTCTTGCTGTGAGACGAGGGCGCTATCCACTCTGCCACTATGTCACCAAGCACATTCTTCTGAGCAGAAGACAGTTACTGTATTTTCTATTGCAACATTTTACACTGAACTGAGCAGTTGTACATAATAATAATTGCATATTTTCATGCATATTTTCACTTTACACACAAAAATCCTCTGATGTATTGTTCGCGTGCAGTGTTGTTGATAGAACTGAAACTGACACAGCTAATTACAGGCAGACCAAGAGCCAAACCAGAGCCAATGTGGAGCATCTCGAGGGTCACTGACTTCATCCAGTTACGCTGAAAAAGCTCCAATTAACCTCCTGTCATCTGTTCTCTTACACTTCCAACCCGACACACTGCAGGCAAGTCCCCAAGTGCTACAAATTCAAATACCGAACTCTGAATGGCCTTGATCAAATCTCTATGAAGCAAACCATTATAGAGCAAGAGAATTCTGCCTCCTCATTGGTGGAGCAGACACGCACGGGCCTGTAGTCATGGCAACGTCTTTCCCAGTAAACTTAGGGATGTGTGTTTGAAGTAGCCCACAAAAAGACACAAAATTTTAATAAATAGTGTATGAAGAAGAGATGCAGGAGAGGCGGTGAGGCTGTGGGAGCTGTCTGGAGGTTTTTCACACAAGGTCAGTTTGAAAGCTCAGGATGCAGCCGAGCTTAGATTACCTTAATGCTGTTAATGTGTCTGTCTGTCTGTCTGTCTGTCTGTCTGTCTGTCTGTCTGGCGTGGCTGATGCACAACGAAGCAGCCAACAAACTAACTCCTGAGCTGTCCTGGACTGTTAATAATAAACAAACTAGGATTTTTCTGTGCACTCAAGGTCAAGTTGCAATAAACAATAAAAACAACTTTAACACAATACTAATTTTATGAAAAGCTTACAAGCAAAGCAGCAAGAAGGACTAACTGTGCAGTGTTTAAACCGAAATTTTTGGATTGCTAAATTTTTTGTTTTATTTTTTTTTTTTATAAAACATTTCTCATATACTGTTAACTTGTGACAATCACGGTATGAACATACGCTCATGGTAAGTTATTGACATACCAATACTGAGTTTTTTACGAGTTTGTGTTTTAATTTTCTAATGCCTGTTTATTGTGTAATAAAAACATGAGCTGCAACATATCAACCTATTTATTTATAGAGCAAAGATATATCACAGTCATTGAGTGATATTACTTTATCACTAATTAATCTAACCAAGTATGTCTATGGATACATGAAAAATGCAAAAAACAGACTTGCTATTCAAAGTGTAAATATCTACATGCATTACATAATGCGCTTACAAGTATGCATTATTATACGAGCAAATTCTGTTTCATTTCTTTACATGAATATGAATAATTACACATACTATTATATAACATTTTACAGTTACATTATTGCAATCACTTAGTGCACATTTATGTCACTGAAGTCAGATTTTAAATTAAGTATAATATACTGAATTTAAAGGTATATAGTACAATAAGTAATAAATTGCTGTACTGACTAGACACAACAAATACAAACATGACTTCACTGAAAACATATGTATTTGACAAATAATATGGCTCTTTGTCCAGTCTTAAATAAATATGTGCAAACAGATCCTAGAAAGTGTAACAGATGATAATTTGCAGTTGGATGACAAAGTAGATGCACTTCCTAACATTATGACTGGAGGTGTGAATGTCCTTCAGAGACACAGCCACATGTTCCAGCTGCTGCTCTTCAGCTGAACAAGGAGCAGTGCAGATGTCAAAGAGTGAAGAGATAACGAGAAGAGGAGTGCGCCCGTGTCACATTAGCATTCACACACGCTCCTATTGACAAGGTCATCTAAACACAGCTTAACTGCACCTCCAAGCATCAACTAGCACACTGATTTAATAGAAGAAGGAACATTTGTGTCCTCCCAAGGCAATGCTGCTGCTGTAAAACCTTTTCTGTTTCTCTCAATAAAGACAACACAGGTTGAACTTAGCAGCAGGTTGTCAAAAGATTGTGTTAAAAAGCCGATTCTGGCTTTTGGATTAGAAAAAAGTCTGGAAGATATCAGTAGATCAAAGGAACAATAACTTAGCCTAGTTGGTGGATTAGCAATATAGAAGAGTTCATGTGGGGGATCAAAAAGAGCTTCAAAAGAAATTCACCACAGCAAGTTCATGTAGTATTGCTGGTTTAGTATCATGTAAGTTACAATAAAGTAATCTATAACACGTGCACATATACAGTATTTCAAGTCATGCACTGTGTTACTGAGTAAGCTTGGCTGCTTTGATGTCTAGCGTTCACAGTCCACTGTCTGAAGATGAAAGACATACTTCAGAGTTACACTTGAAATCCATTTCCCAACAAAAAACAAAAACACCTTTGTAACAAGACCAGTCTCAAAAGGATTTATCATCTTAATAACTGCAGCCTTGAAAGAAAAACGCACTGAGCTTGTTTCAGAAATCTTTATGGGAAGTTTTGGGTGCCTACCTTGAGTGAGCGTCCCCATGAGGAAGCGATAAAAATAGCGTGCCACTTTGGTCAGCTGCCTCTTGCATCTTTTCCTGCACTGGCTCATTTTTGTGCCGTTGTGGTGAAGAAGAGGTGTACCAAGGTGTGTGGACAAGGAGAAGTACAGTCTGCTCTCAGTGTGGCTAATACTGTTAGAGCCTGCTTCTGCTGCTCTCCTCCTCTCCTCACTCCTTGTTCCTCTCCCTCCACCTGTAGGGCGCTGCCTGTCAATCATCCAGCCGCGCTCAGGCTCCTCCTACTCCCCTCTGCCAGCCGTCCTATTGGCCCAGAGCGCAGGAGCGTGGAGGAAAATTACCGACCAGCGTGCACGTGCTTCTGTGTGCATGTGAGATCATACTACGAAGCGGCGAGCGGGCTTGAGTGGCAGCTGGTGTGTGTTTTTTATAGAGATGCTGTTGTTTTGTGAAGAAGGGTGAGTGAAGCGACCGGGCAACAAGCAGAATCTATTAATTAGCTTCACAAGCCTTTCCTAGTGGCCGAGATGCTTGTCTGAAGTCCCCATAGTCATTAATGGTCTCCCAGCTGGGATAAAAGATGAAGTGGTCAAATTAGAAGTGTGAGATAAAAGAAATTGAGACCAGGGAAAACAGCTAAATGTGAAAATAAAGTGGCAAAAGCATGACAGCGTTGGTAGATAAATAGGAGCTCTCCACAGCGGCTGATAACGAATTATTATCTGTCAGCAGACGAGGATGAGAAGAGAACAGAGAGGGGAGAAGAGAGGGAGGGGAGTGTAGATCTACTGGGAATGAGCAAAAGTATTTATGAAAAGCTTTTCACTCCTGACTCATTTACACAGATTAAAGAACCATGGAAATTTAGACTGAATGAGAACTGGGCGACAGTGACAAATCTGAAAATCTCTATACATTTTTTTTCATAGTTATTTCAGTAACTATAAATTTAAACAATACTAAAGCCAGGGGAACGTTTTTATTAGTAAACAATTTCTTGTTTACAAAAAATATCAAAATAATGTTTCTGTAAGTAAATTCCCCTCTTGTAAGTGCTATAGGGGTTTCACAAAATTCTGATATTAACAGATTAAAAACATATCGCAGTCTAGCCAGCTATACCCTAACTCAGACCTACAGCGAGGTTGTTTCCAGTCTAAAAAGTACATCTAAACTCAAAATTCTGCAAAATGTCTTAATAACTTTGTAGTTTATAAAGCTGCAGAAACGGATTTTAAACAAAAATTTAAGTCTTGTGCTCATGACTCTCCACATAGCTGGTTATGTTTTCAAACATGCATGTTTTTGCTGTCATGTCAGTCAAAACTTTATGCATTTTATGGTGTGATAACCAAGAAACCCATCTTTTGGGCATTTTAGCAGAATGTGTTAGAACATGTATTAATCTTATTGTTAGAGCTTAGTTTTGAAAGAAAATATGGCATGTCCATCAAAATAATCACAATAGTGCAGAAATATTCCTTTATTTTCAGGTTTTATTCAGCTCTTTTTGTAGTGTTTATCTAGTAATGGATAATATGATTTTCAGATAGAATTCATTTGAGTATATTTTTCATATCCATAGAGTACTACGCAACTTGTTTGGCTTAAATATACTTTCCATTTGCCGGCAGCGTCTTGTGTTCAGAATGTACATGTGCCTGCAAAAAGTCTCTACAATTATTATCTAAAACAATTTGTAATCAGCAACAATTTTTACAAAGAGGTCTTAACAGTATGATTAAGAGGCACTCAGTACAACTTAATTTCTGCAGTGGCACTCAAAGCACTCGCACTAAGGAACCACTGACCCATTCACATACATTACAGTATATAACAATAACAGAACATAAAAGCTGGAAATAAGTGTTTTGCCCAAAGACACAAGAACAGTATGCACCAGTTGATCATCTTCAAAGTCATGTTCACAGAATACACACACACAAGCCCAGCCTTTTCCTCTCTGTCCGTGGTGCTGAATTAAAAGTGATTACCGTTGCCATGGAAACCTCCCGACTCCATGGATTTCTTGTTTTCTTCACGTGACTCTGAGAAATCAATGGTACCTTCAGACTAGGAGTGCAGAGCGCGGTTGTCAAATGTTATTATTACACAACTGTGAGCAGAGTGAAGAGAGAGCAGATGGCACGAACTTTCTGAAGTACAATTTAAAATCAGGATTATCCGCTAATTAATGGTTGCACCTCTTGATTTTTCCATGCTGGGATCATCCTGGTTCATCTCTAAGCTATTTTAAGAACCGCAAAGTTAAGAAAGGAAATCTATTTTAAGCAAGAGCGGTTGTTGAGTGCAAAAATTAAATGTTTATTTACTAGAGCAAAGCTGTTAAAAACAAAGGTTCAAAATGAACGTGTAATGCAATTCTCTGGAGTAATGAGCAAAAGACAAACTATGAATGTAAAAGGCACCAAACAGAACATTATGAGTAGTTTTTCTATGGCTAAGGCTGGGAAAAAGAAAAAGGTCTTGAACATTATTATTATTATTTTTTTGGCAATTCTCAATAACGATATATGGGTCATAAATTTGTTAAAACTTCTCCTCAAATTTATTACTTTTAATTTCTGAATGAATGTGAAAATTTGGTCACAAAAGTGCAAAAATCTGCCAAAATGCCCAATTTTTCCTGTTTTAAAAAGCACTTTGCATAACATTGTACATGGATTCTAAAGTTTAAAACATAATTAATTTATTTACTATTGCTAATTAATTGATCGTCTGGGTTCAACACTACAGTGTTTTAAGTCTACAGTTGAGTCACTTCCACATACTTGTCCCTGTCCACCTGTGTCTGTCTCCTTCTTCAACACAGTGGATACTGTGTTTTAGACTAAACCACACGTGGGGAATCCTGAAGACATCACTGCATAAACGACATTTTTATTTGGATTTGATATAGAGATAAATAGATAAAATATCTCTCTCTCTCTCTCTCTCTCAAATCAGCTCAATTCAGTCAAGCTAATTAATAATGAAGCGTGTCAGTAAAATAGTTTACAATGAACTCTTGAGAACACCATTGCAAACTTTATGTGGCACAAGTTGTCCATTGCAAAAAAGCAAATCAAGTCTTATTAATATTTATACTGTTACTAACAAATGTCAAAACACTGTCAACAAAACACTGGGGTATATTGGAAAGTGCAAATTTTCACAAGATGGATTAGTGTTTAGTGAGAAGAAACATCACAACTTTAATTGCCAAAATATACCAAAACATAATAGATATTTTTTTTGTGTTATTGTAGGATTTTTGCTTCAGTCTGATCATTTTTAGTTTTCACGGTCATATACGACCTGCATAATCACCTACATGTATTTTACAACAAGCACATATTCTTTGCATCCAGGCAGTTCCTCAGCATGTAGAATAGTTTGTCTCAAGGTCAGGGCTGCAGTTGTACAGGCTCAAATCACATCAGATAAACGGTGCACAGAAACAGACACTGCTGTCAGAGTGAGCGAAAGGTTATGGAGAAAATAAGAGGTCTAAGCTGCTCTTAAATAACAGCTGCACTGCTGACCTGTCTGTGAAGCTTCAGATCACCTCCACATCGTTAAAATCAACCTTGTTCTACCTCTCACCAACCACACAAAATCACAGCTCAAATTTTCCCTCGGCCTATGACCTCGCCAAGTCTATTTTAAAGAAGACATTTTGTGCTTTTTCCTTGGTATTTAGCATTAAACTATAACATGAACATTTTGTCCTCTGCAAACCGCAGTGTTAATGCTAAATTGTTTAAATATTGTGTAACATGAACAAAGTAAAGCTGTGGACTTGCAAGTCATGACCTAGACCTGAGTCAGACTTGAAACTTACAAATTAGGACTGGGGACACGACTTGATGGGATAAAGGTGAATGACTCAGTGCACCAACTTGATTCTTCTTTCTATACAAACTAAACAGCCTTCCATTTCCATCCCATATTTACAAGTAAAAAAAAAAAAGCTTTATTCAGAACCATAGACAAAAAATTGTAGCCGCGCATTAAGCAGCTCTGCTCTGTTGCTACACGAACAGCGCAATGCCATATTCCTCTGGTAGAGGTGATGACACAAATCAATTGAACACAACTGGGAGAAGTTGCACTTTTATGCATAAAACGAACTAAAACAAGCATTTTTAGCAAAACCACAAGCAAAACCAACTGATTTGTGTCTTATGGCAAAACAACCTTGGCAATGTTATATTATATTTCCCAAACTGATACATTCAAAGGCAGGAAATGCTACACAAACTCCATCACTTGCCATGCTCCACAGATAAGTAATGTTACATGCATTTTTTTTTATAATTTTTCTGCTGTTTTCACTATAATGCGTGAAAAGAGGACGTTTAGGGTTATTAGAGTCTGAAATTTTGAAGTTTGCTTGCTGTTAGCAGTTTTATACACAAATCTTACCTATAATAAAACACTAAAAGTTTATAAACTCACCAGTGATTTGTAAAGAAGCTCTGACCTCTGCTGAATGTTGTCAGTAGGTTTGTACCAGCTGACACTCTCTGGATCTTTTATAACTTGCGTGTTTCAAGATCTAATGCTAACAGCTATAAGTAAACAAACAAGAGAACGCTCTAGAGTTCTTCAAAACATACCGAACAAGCTCAGATGCTAAGTGTTCGATAGCATCAGAGTTAAACTGCGCATCTACTAAGGTGACTTCAGCCTTCAGTTACAGTGTCACTTAGGGATTGACAATATTATAAAAAAAAACTATATTGCGACTTTCTTGAAACTAGATCACAATTTAGATTTTATCACGGTTCACATAGAATGGCTATATTCAGGTACTTAAAATCACGTGCTTCTTCAAAATGTCGTACGATCATTCACTCAAAGCATGACACAGGCTGAGCAATTGGAAAACTGGAAGGAAAAAATAGTTTCTAATTGAACAGACAGCTGCATTAAATTGAGAAAAGCTAAATTTACGTTATGAAGATTTCAACAAAAGAGTAAATTGTCACAAATAAGAGCTTGATTCGATTTTTAATAACCTGCTAGAGTCAGTGGAGAAATGGTTGTAGATATAAAGTCTAAAACTGCACAAACAAATCAACCAATCAATCAATATAAAAGTTTGACTAAGCTCACGATGAGGGAACACTATGTCACCATTACCAAAGCATGTTTTCTGTGAAGTCTGTGAAAGATGAAGTAATCATTTAGTAGTTTTATGACGTGGCTGGAGCTATACGTGTCTTGTGCAGCGAGTGTTGGAGCACTCGACAGTCTGGCACACATGCACTATGACTATGTCTATACGCACATTGACTTTAACAGCGATATTGTGGCAGGCAAAGGCACCAGCTGGCGAAGCCCACTCGACGTCTCAATTCACTGTGGATCATGTGACGCGCAGAGGAGACAAGGAAGCAGGGAGGGAGAGTGAAAAGGAGGCAAATGGAGGAGCACAGGTGGAAGCACTTGTCTTTGGGTATGCAGGGGATTAATAGACAAGTAATGAATGCAAAATGGATTATGGGAAATGAAGGTGGTAGATCGGAATTGTTGAGTAGATATTAGTGAAACCTATACTAATAGAGTCAAAACTAGATGTCATAATGTTGAGATAAATCTATGTATCCACAGATATCTATAGATTATACATTTAAAATTGAATTGTCAATTTTTTTATTGCCTAATTTTTATTGACCTATTTTTGCATGCCCTTATACTTGATTTTATATACAGTATCTTAAATATTTTTACTATATTTGATATTTTTTACTAGATTCTTTATCTTATCTGTGTTTTCTGTGTTATGTGTTATATGTTGCACATTAGCACCGCAGCAAGTTCCTAGTCTGTGAATTCTGTTCGTTCACTGACAATGGCAATAAAATTATTTCTGATTCTGATTCAATATTCTCTATTGAATAACCTAATTATTGAGGGAGGTCAGAAGTTCACTGTATCAGATTGTATGTCCCTATATGTACATTTTTAAAAAGTGCACAGAGTAACTTTCTTGAGAAGAAAATTACACTATTCAATAGATACAGAAAGCTAAAACCATACTTTGGGACATTCTAAATGGGGATATATATGTTTTATGCCTTTTAATGAAAAACTACAGCTAAAGAAACAGCTTTTCTAAAAGGCCCTCCTCTGGACTAATAACAGTCCATTTTGTGGTCATGGGAGCCTACCTAATGTGAAAACACAGATTTGATTATTTATTTAGTCCAAGAAAGACAAAATGACAAAAACTTGCTTTTGCTCAAGTCTATTTTTGGTCAAAAAGTGACACAGTGCACCTTTAAATCTATTATAATCAAGTTAGAAAAAACATTTACAAATACTTGTTATAGCTTAAAACCCTCCTGCATTTGAATACTACATAATACATGTTGTTCATTTTGCGTTGCAGTCTATCTTTACTCATTATGAGCATCACAATGTTTACACAATACATCCAAATGAAAATAATTATCAACACAAAATCCTCTCCATGCTGAACACGTCATGTTAATAGTGACATGTCGAAGCCACAGGTTTAGCATCACTGAGTCGTGAAAAGAAAAGGTGTCAGACTTCATGGTTCATTAAGATGAGATGGACTTCCTGTCTACTGTTTTATTACACACTTATAAATCCCATTTACACTGAGAGCTCTCAAGCACCAGCACTAAATGAATGCAGTGACACTCAACTATCATAAGAGCCACACACACACATATATACACACGTATATACACAAATATACACACATGCAGGCTCTGCTAAAGCTTAGCAGATGCACAACCTTGAAAGAACAAAGTCTAATCAAATGTTTTGTCTGATTTGCATTTGGAATCGGTTTATATTTTGTTGTGATAAAATAAACTTGTCCATAAATTAACTCATCTGCTTGTTTATGTTGGAGGTGGAAGAGAATTAAGACTTTTCAACTTTGGGGCTCTGGGGGGTGGTCCATGGATAATAGCATCAGCAAAGTTCTCCGGTAGAAAAAGGGCAGACGCACTGAACTGTGGGTCAAATGAGAGGACACATTTTGCTGTGTTAATCAGCTATGTAATGAGCAGAGCCAACATTTAATTTATGAGGTGTTTCCTTATTTCTGACTAAAATAATTAGATTAAATGTATTAAAGAGTCAATGGCAAACGGGATGGAACGATTCACTTAAGTCACGATTCGATTCAATTTTTGATTTTGTAGCCAAGATTTTCGATTTTGTTCGATTTGTCAGTTTATCTATATTAACTTTTAACTGTTGTTAGAGCTTAGAACTAGTGTTTTTGTCAACATTCAACAGTAAACATGTCATAAATAGTGCCATATGTAGAGTCTTAACCCATCAGTTGTTACCTAAACATAATAAAGCACATTGAGTCAGATCTGGCACATTTTGAAGGGTTGTCAAAGCTCCATTATGACAAGAGAAGCGAATTTCTGTAGCTAAATTAGTTCAAGATTTAATTAAGCTACACATGTAATTTGGTATTGATTTAGGATTTATTGTGCCATGACAATTCCATGAGTAACTTAAAGAGACTATACTCAAATTTTTACAAAAAAAAAAAAAAAAAAAAATTAAAATCTATTTCCTCCTAGCACAGGTATCTTGTTAATGTTTCTATTCAGGTGAAAATTAGTTTGCGATGTCCTGTCTTCGTCTAATAATGCCAGTTTGTTCACCCATCGCCACTAAGTTGTCTGTTGTTGTTGTTGTTGTTAGCATTGTGGCTACTTCCTGTAGCAAACGCCTAAAACACATCATGATGAACAATTCGGAGGTTCAGAAAGCATTAGGTCAGTGAGCAAAACATGTGACTGATATAGGAAGCTTAAAATTAATTATTTTGTTTGTTTAAATTTTTAAGGTGCAGGACCTTATTACAAATGTGCTCCAAAACTATTTCTCCTAGTTAAATAATTAATAAATCCACACACTAAAAATACTAAAGATGGGAGTTTATGAGAAAAAATAGAGGTAGGTGCAAAAGCTTCAAAAGCTTCTTGAAATTAGTCACAAGCAGCACAACATACTGGACTAAAATGATCAATATCTGTAATATTATATGTAGGGGTTTATAATCTTATATATACTCTACATAAACATCATCAGGAAAACGGTTTAGTGGTAAAATAGGTGGAAAGGGGATTAATCAGATGTCCAGCAAAAGCAAATATAGGGCCTAATTATGTGAAATAAATAAACTCATAAAAGCACACTGGATCCACAATATTTAAGCTTGTTCAATATAACAAAAAAAACAGAATAAATATTTTGGCTGCATATGAAACACAAGTCTTATGCACAGATAAAAACAAGAAGCTTTTGGTTCTTGGTGTTCCTCAGTCCACTGATGTATTATTAAACATGGTGAATCTTACACTTCAACATTCATTCAGTGTCTGACAACTGATGCAAGATCAACACTGAGCGAACGGCTGGATGTGAGAGAGCTGCCATCTACTGGACAAACATAAGAGCTGCCATCTACTGGACAAACATAAGAGATGCCATCTACTGGACAAACATAAGAGATGCCATCTACTGGACAAACATAAGAGATGCCATCTACTGGACAAATATATAACACTCACATACTGCGGAGCTGAAGGATACTTGAGATAATCAAAACAGCAAAACATGCTTGTTTTGATTTTTCCCCTCAATCCAATTACGCGACACAGCTACCATCGATGTAAAGTACAACACAATAAAAAGACTGTCAGGCTAAGGTCAGGGTTCATTTTGTTTAAGTTAAAGTGCTTATGACAGGTGAGACGACTTTTACAGTAATATATAGTGAACTTTCACTTTTCTTCTTTTCGCCCAATTTTCCTGTTTTGATGAGGTTTATAATTGTCTTTTGTCCAACAAATATGTCATAGCGTATCTAGAGATGATTTTCAAATTGCAGATATCCAAAAAAATATTTCCCTTCAGGCTTTGGCAATAACTAGCCAGGCTAACGCCACCTAGTGCCTCCACTCCATTTCATTTCACTCCAGCTATTAGGTTTCCACAAAGTGAAATGAAACCGGCTGATACATCAGGCTAGCAATTAACCTTCATCAGACCTTTTTTTTTTCCTTTTCGTTTCTCTTGAAACACTGTAGGCCTACAAAATGTTAGATAGCCGACAGACAGACAGACAGACAGACAGACAACCTACACTAGCTTTGGACTTCTAAAATGGCAGACTTTCACACCTGAAGCAGCAGAGGACGTTGCAGTGAAAATATCTATCTATCTAATATATATCATATGTGCTTTCAGAGATTCTGACAAATTGCAAATCGATTCTTGGAACTGAAACAACTTGATGACTGATTG
Organism: Mugilogobius chulae; assembly: GCA_038363315.1. Lineage (NCBI taxonomy): Eukaryota > Metazoa > Chordata > Actinopteri > Gobiiformes > Gobiidae > Mugilogobius > Mugilogobius chulae. Next base: position 50,202,020 of record CM076398.1, on the reverse strand, counting down.
ATTGATTAGATGAAGAGGTGAATAATAAAATGTAACTTTTCTAAATGAAATACATTTCATAAAACTTTAATTTATCAAAGGGTAATTTCTTTTTACTAGAGTTTTTAGTAAATCAAAAACAGCCTGAAAAATGCCTTAAGCATTAACAACAATTGGGTTAGTGATGTACTGAACTCAGCAGACCAGTAGAGGGCAGACAAACACCAGAAAAATGTAGGTCATATAACTTAAGAATATTATCCAAACCACAGCTGGTAATAATATCACAAATGTCCAACCAATGAATAAACAAATACAAATGATGAAAACACTAGATCTGTCATTGTCAAAGTGTGGCTCAAATTGTACTTGTCAATACCACATTAACTAAATATATTTTGATTGACAACTGATAGTCACTTAAGAAAAAAAAAAAGTACAATATTAATTCAAATGAGTTACTAGTTGTTGATATTTCGGCAATGGCTTCTCACAATAACCGAAAAAAACTCTTTACCAGCAGAGCCATAATGGTGCGTTTTAGGACGCGGGGCCAGACACATCAGGGCCTTCAGAGAAAAGAATCACTGGGCCATGAGTTCTGCAGAATTCCCCCAGAGGCTGCTGGACACTTTCCATGTGTTTTATAGAAAGCCATCAACAAACTGCACAGTCACTGCTGCCAAAACAGGAGAAATTACAAGACACTTCAGAGAAGCTTTAGAGACTGAGAAAGTTTAAGTGCTGATGTCAACAAGGCTTAAACTACAGTATGTTTCACTTTCATCTTTTATCATCTGAGCAAGTCTACAACATCAATTAAACCATAAAAACTCTGGATCAGAGCTGTGGACACTTTCACCCACTGAAAAGATTGCATTTTTGTCATTCTTATGCATAAAGGATTGTTGCCATGGATTGAATACACTGCTCAAAAATGTAAAGCTTTTACTTTATGGCAATACCTCCTATTGAGCCATGGGTTTCTAAGTGATAACATTTTTACAAGATCAAAATTACTCAAAATGTCATCTTTAAACAGGAAGCTGAAAGCCGCAATATTAAAGGTACCCTGTGTAACTTTCTGAAGGTGAGAAGGCAACTACACAAGAGAGTTAATGCTTTGCAAGATTCTTAGAAATGTTAGAAAAAATGTTTTATTCGACTATGTTACAAAAATATAGCCAAAGCAACAACTTTTTTGTGGAAAAAAACAAGAAGAGGCTTTCCTCCACGCAAAAAAATTGTCTATTTTGTTGCAATGCGAGTCTAAAATACAAAAATGTGCTAAAAAATATCCAATGTGTTTTTTCATGAGTGAAAGAAAAAGTGTAATGAAAAAGCAGAACTGTGACAAAAATCAGACTGTCACTGTGTTTTCATACAATTAGAAAACATTTGCGTATAACATGGTAAACTGGAACAGCTCTAATTAGAAGAAAAAGTAAACTAATGACAGGCCAAAGAGAATTTAAATATGAACCTCCTTCATTTACAGTCTCCTTTGATTCTGTCTAAAAGAGTGATCAGACAATATATCGCGTACACATGGCTGACCAAGTGCCCTCCTCTTCTCCTCACGTCTCTGTCTTGGCTGGTTTTCCTTTTCTGTCAGAGTGGAGCAGGTTTGAAGGCAGTCAGCAGGTGTTTAGTGACTGAAGATCACACAGGCCCTAAGAGCTGCTACTGCTGCTGTGTAGGAGGAGAATCTACTCTTCCATTTTCAGACTATCCTGTTGCTTCAGAATAGTGCTTATCCCGCCCTCAAACCACAACACCTGTGCAATACCACTGCTTGGGTCTTTTTTATGATTTGGTTCAAGTTAGAGCATACTTGTGGTAGACATGGTTTGGTTCTGTTCACATGCTGCATCAGTCTGTGTTTGTTTAGTGCTTCTGTTTGATGTTTGGTGAATTGGCAGAACTGTCATCAAATACTACTGCGAGCAGCTTTTACTCCATGTGTAAACTACTGTAGTGGGATGTAGTTATATATATTGGTAGTGCTTTAGAATCCAGTACTCTTGACACCAGAACATGTGCCAAGAGTTTATATTATAGATCTACAACGCTCACATGCTCATATATAATTTTTGTTTTTGGGAGCAGCCGTTCCTCAGAAGGAGTAAAGAAGTTAGTATGCATGTGCATACCATCTCTTTATCAAGAGTTTATATTTTATAATCTTGTCCCAATTTATTGAGACTTTACTAAGCTTTTATAGCCTTTATCTCTATCATAATACAGAAATTCATGTTTCAAGATTTCAAGATTTATTTATTGTCATTGTCAGAAAAACAATGAAATTTGTTTAGAGCATACACACACACACTAGTTAAAGTGCAAAGACCCCATTGAACCCAATAAATACCCACTATGTAAACAAGTAACCACTATGTAAACATTGGCACAATAATGACACATCACAACTTTAACAGCACAGAGACAGAGAACAGGTGAGCAGAAGAGCAGGGCATACAGTCAGATGTGTAGTTTGATGTTTTTATGCAGCAATGCAAAGTCCAGTTCATAGTTATTGCAGAGATGGATGTGGTTATTGTCCATGGGAGGGGAGCGGAGGGGAAAGGGGGACACTGTTCAGCAGCCTCACAGCCTGGGGATAAAGGCTGTTGGTCAGTCTGGTTGTTCTAGCCTGAATGGATCTGTATCTCCTCCCTGAGGGCAGGAGGCAAAAAAGATGGTGAGCTGGATGATGCTGATCCTGCAAGATGTTGCGCGCTCTCTTCAAACAGCGAGCGGCAAAGACGGTGCTTATCTCAGGGAGAGTGGTCCCAATAATTTTGCCCGCTGTTTTCACTACCCGTTGGAGTGCCTGCTGGTCAGCCTTTGTGCAGTTGGAATACCACACCAAGAATCCATATGTAAGAACACGACTGATGGCACAATTGTAGAAGTTCATCATCATAGGTCTAGAGATGTTAGCACTTTTCAGTTTCCTCAGGTAGTAGAGGCGTTGTTGGGCCTTGCTCGCAGCTAAGGCAGTGTGAAGACCCCAGGACAGGTCCTCCGTGACAGTCACCCCTAAGAATTTAAAGCTAGTCACCCTCTCTACCACTTCAGCGCCGATAGAAAGAGGCTGATGATTTAGTTGTTTATTCTGGCGGAAGTCCACAATAATCTCCTTGGTCTTCTTAGTGTTCAGGACCAAGTTATTGTTGTGGCACCACGACAGCAGATGTTGCACCTCACTCCTGTAGTCCACTTCATTGTTGTTGGTAATTAGCCCGAGCACTGTGGTGTCGTCCGCAAAATTTGACAATGAGATTGGACGAGGATGAAGCAAAACAGTCGTGTGTGAACAGAGTATAGAGGAGGGGGCTCAGCACACACCCTTGAGGCGCCCCGGTGTTGATGGCAATGGTGGAGGATGTGTGCTTGCCCACTCTGACACTTTGTGTGCGGTTTGTAAGGAAATCCGCAATCCAATTGCACAGAGCGGTGTTTAGTCCAAGAAGATGTAGCTTGGCTCGAAGTTTGAATGGTCAAGAACAGGGGAGAAAAACAGGAGTAAAATAAGATAATAGGTTTTAAAATAGACTTAGGTTATTGATGTCATGTTTGAGTTATATTTATTTGTTGTAGTCTTTAGAAACCATCAGCTTGTTTTAGGACTTCTTTTAGACATAAATTAATCTACACAATATTTGTAAAACATATATTAAATCATTAATATGCTTTTGTATATATTGTCTTTGGCTTTTTAACATTACTTCGCATCAATCATGTTTCCCATAACACAAAACGAGTTAGAGCTTCAGGGGTAATTACACAAGGAGCAAGAACAAACTTAGCTTGCCCCTGACATGCTAAAGCAGGCACACACATTTAATATACCGTAAATTCTGGTCTGAAAGCTGACACTTTTTTCACAAGTTATGACCCTTGCGGCTTATACAGCGATGCAGCAAAATGACAGATTCTCCTAGATTTACTAAAAAAAGTGCAGCCTACATGTGTACTTAAAATTCTTTCTTAAATCTAGGTGGTGCGACTTATATTCCGGTGTGCACTATAGTGTGAAATCAACGGTAAATTGAATTGAAAAAGGCATGTTTTTAGCAATAGAACAATCTGACAAACATGATAAAGAGCTCAAGAAAGTCACTTAGCATGTGTCCTTTAAACCAACTACAGTGTTATGTTGAGTAAATCGACCAAACTGTTGAACAACAGTAAAAATGTGTCCTTGGGTTGTTATTGGCTGAAAAAGATGTGGAATAGAAGAGGCATATTTGAGCGAAGTTCTTCACCTGTATTACTCACTGATTAATTTTTGGTAATCTCATTTCACAGTGCGCCCACACTTTGACCTAAAACTAGTTCTGCGCTGAGTCAAGCACTTCAGCTCTGTTCCTATCATCCAGTTTGAAGAGCGGCTCTACAAAGTGTTCTCTCAGTCCTAATGTGGCTGGTGTAATGATCCCATATTAATGATGTGTTTCTCATTACATTCTTCTGTCAACATTAGTGAAATATCAAATCATTATTTTTGAAATATTACTTTCAATAGTGAGATATAGATTGGAATAACGATGAAGTGCTTAGTCCATAATGCCCTGAGTGAAACAAATGAACTGTAAATGTAACACAATGAATCAAAACAACAAATTGTGGAGGCCATTACGAGTGTTACAACAAACCACCTGTTAATGCCATCTGGCTCTGAAAATAGAATTATTCTCAAAATGTCAAGCTACTATAATCGCTGTTGTTTGTGTTATATCATCATAATAACCCCAACAATCTGGGATTATCCAAACAGACTTCAGCCATCCCTTTAAGGCAACAAATGATACGCAAAGCAAAGCAAAACACAACAACACAAAAAGATAATTTAAAGAAGGTTAGTTTAGCCGATATTTTAACCTAAGATCTATAAATGTTTGTGTAAATATCTCTCGCTCCTCCATAAGAACTCGAGAGGTACTTTGATGCCTCCTGCACAGATCCTGAGGCGCCTGGTGGGTCATTACAGAACTCAGAGCTGCAGTGATGAGGACAGCTGCTGGGTTAAACAGCCCATCTGTATCTAAATGATGTCATCAGTTCTAATAGGACAGGGGACACATCAGTCCCACCACTGTCACTGCGGAGGACAAAAGGTCAGCTCTCTCACACTCAGACTCTTTCTACCTGCCTTAATCGCTCACACTGTGAAAATCTAAGAGTTGTCTTTGTCTTGTGGAAAACTCTGAGCAATCAAGATACTTTTTATTTTAAAATATGCAGTGATCAAATATATTCCTACTCTAGAAGAACTAAACAAGACCAGTTGGAAAACTGTGAAAATGTACATACAACAATGCAGAAATTGTGCTTATTTCTTGTAAATAATGCACTTTTTAGGTAAAATTCAGAGTTTGAACATAAATCTACAATGCATTTAACTTACATTGTACTTTTTTATTATTTATTTTGAGGAAAGTTTTGTCCTTGTTTGCAAAATGCAGCGAACATTAACTACAGTCTGGGAGGTTTGCCCCAGGCAGCCCAAGGACCATTTATCACAGTCAGAGGCACAGAGGACATGTGTTAAAGACTCACCCTGACCAACCAGTGAATGTCCTCAGACAAACTGCATTGTACAACTCACACTTATACAGAGTGTCATATAAGCCCATGTGGGCTGGGCACATTTGTGCATGACACTTAAATAAAACAAATCAATCAAATCAATATACAGATGTACATAGACTTAAAACTAAATGCAAATGACATTTGGGAAGCTATGTCTGTGCTAACAATCTGTTGTTTTAACTTTTCTCTCTCACCACCAGTCATCTGTGCACCACAGTTTTTCTCATCACTTGCAGTTCAGCTTTAGGAGAGAGAGTAGACTAAAAGGTACATTTGGTTATAAAAGCCAGAGCAATGTAACATTTGCCTCAGTATAATAGGCCCTGATATAGTCTTAAATTAGGTTTAGCGCTGGAGGGATTTGGAAAACCGATTCATTTTCTTACTTTACTTGTAAAGTAAGAAAATGACGTGCTTTGAACACCTTGAAAGGTGGAACAGTGATAAACAGAGGCTATTTCACATTTAGACAGCGACAGTATTAGCGCTCGGAGGGCCACTGTGTTCATCTGAATATTACCAACCTTTGCCCCCTTGGAACCTGTCAGTTCTGGCGGATCAGAGCATGTTTCTTGAGGATCCAGCTGAGTGCGCTTTTAGCTGCTCGGGCTGTGATGTGTAACACTTAGCAGCGCTGTAAACGTTCACTCTTCTATGTAATCCCCAGTTTGCTCTTGACACAGATCCACATTTCTGAACAAGCTCTACTTTTACTGCACTTGCTGTGTTCTCCAGGAGGAATTAACTCTGCACCGTGTCGTTTACTACTGTCAGTGTCTCAACTATAGCATTTGATGAAGCGAGAAATCGGTATAGCATTTACATTTTAATCAACTGGTCTGAGATATACAATCTGTAGTCTAATTGTCAATCAGCTTCAGAGGTCTACAATAAATGTTGTCAGAATGGTAGTAACTGTGGCTGTACATCTAAGGCACTTATTTTGAATGGATTGGTTGCAAACATCGACTTCCTTTTACTGTGGTCCACATTTGACCAAATTTACATGAGTTCCCATGGGAACACTTTTACTCTAACAACACTTCCGTCGACGTGTTTCCAAGGTAAGACAGGGCACAACGGCTTAAACACAGTAAACAACATATACAAAACAGCTAAAGGGTTAGAGCAAAGTCTTAAATTGAAAAAATAAACTTCACTAATATGGTTTCTTTGACTGAAATTGTAATAGGTCACTATGACGAGGGAAAAATGTTTTGTCATATCCCAAAGAATCTTTTACACAGTGTACTGGGCAGTAAGTGATGCTTTCTGGTTTCAGTTGACTTCACATGCACTTGCCCCAAAGGCTCATGGGAAATGAGTGGGCAGACAGGTATGGATGGCACCGAGGCAGAAGGGGGCAGAAGGAGGGCCGGGTGGGTCCATTCTCTGACACACTTCACTGCTCCAGGTCCTGAAGGAAAGTACTCCCATAAATCTCACAATGTTTATGAAATATATGTGCACTAAATACAGAATATTCTCAACATTCTGCTTTGTCAGTGAAAGGTCTGAGGTTCAAAATCTAAAGAGCTTTTGTGTTGCTGACAGATGTGACAGTTGTGACCCAAGAGATTAACAGATTTTTTTATACTGAACTAGCAAAGAACTATTTAAGTCTTAAATCTCATTGTTAGTGAGATTTAAGAGAAGTCAACCAAACGGCAGACGCCTTAGACGTTTGTACAAAATGTCGAAACAAAATATTGCTTTAGATGTGTATTAAACTATAACATTTCTATATAAATTCTAACAAAACATGGTAATTTAAAAGCTAAAAATTTCTAATTCTTGTTTTGCAACTTTCCTGACCCAGACAACCTCCTTGATGAGTAAATCAAAAAATAGATTATACCATCAAATCCTAATTAATTTGACAGACCAGCTAATTGTGATTAACAGTGTGATTAGCCTTGATAATGTAACACAGATAGCTCTTGGGCAAAGCAGAATACTGCAGTCACATATTGCGTATATTGTACTAACAGAATTCTTTCTATATTTCACACTGAAATAAAAAAAAATGTTTGGTCAAGTCCAGAACTTTACAGAGCCCAGCAGCACCTCCTTCACATTTGATGTTTATCTTTGTTGTCCCCTTTCTATTATTCTGTTTTCTGTGCACTGTGAGATGCCCCTCTCCGGCTGCAAACTTATTCTTCCAGTGACAGAGTCGAGGAAGCAACATGGGGAGAATATGGCAGGGCAGTGGTTTTGAAAAGACACCCCTCAAAACTTCACATTTATCTATAATACATAGTGTGGCTGATATTAAATGCAGCAGTCCTTGTTCCCGGTCCACTAAATCTCCTGGCTACACTCTGCTCGGGACGTTCCCATTCGAAATTGTCCAAAAATGTCTGTAAAGTGCTGGAGCGCTCAAAGGCAGCTTCAGGCATCCCTGGGTTACATTCATCTATCATTCCCTCACTTATCGACCCATTTTGCACAGCCAATTTTGCCAGTTACTCCCACAATCTCCACCTCAGTCCCCTTCCTCTGTCTCCACACAGTTAAGAAGGATGGATGACATCAACAGCAGGCTAATTGGGAGTGGGGCTGTGCACTGTAAAAATAGGTTTATAGAATAATAATAAAACAATGAAGGACTGGTAAAAATGATTATCACCACCAGAATACACTGAATTAATTAATTAATTAATTTATTTATTTATGCACTACTATTCCTGACATACCTTTTTTCAGATCTCAAAAACTAAGCATGTCACGGCCTGATTAGTACTTGGATGGGAGACCAATGGAACACCAGGTGCCACAGGACCTCAGTGTCTACTCTGGGTGAGTGGATCCTTAATTGCAAAGCGCTTTGAGTGCATTGAAAGGTGGAAAAGCGCTATATAAATAGAGACCATTTATTCCTCAACATGCACCATCTCCATGGAGACAAGCAAGTGAGTCAAGTTAGATTGGTGGAGAGGAGATCTCATTGAAAATATGCTAGATCTTTTTTTGAGGAATAACTGAAAATAGTTTAGCTTAGTTATATATTTAATGAAATAGGGGCAGTGTACATTATAACTTAACAAGATACATGCATTTACAGACTGATTTACACGTCATAAAAATGCATTAATAAAATGTATTATCATGACAGATAGTTCAGCACATCATTCACATCGTAAGATGCTTCATAAAATCCAACAGATTCACTCTTCAGAATATTACACAGTCTCTTTAAAACACACATCAGTCCACATTATGGCTAAAAGTCTGGTTTTTCACCAGGTGTGCATTTATGCAACAGTTATATTGCATGACCTGAAACTTGCTTATGTGTCTAGTTTGCACTATGATTGTTAAAAAAATGTCTCAGAACAGTAGGCAATGCTTTTACGTTACGGAGTATTTAGGCTGCAGAGTAGTTATTAAAATGTACATCCCTTTGCTTTTGTAACTTCCTTCTAAATCTCTATGGAAAACAATGGAATTTCCTTCTTGTGTAACTAAGGTTATCTTATCTTACTCTGCAGCAGCTGTATGTTTTATAATTAACTTTGCATATTAAATAGTTTTGTCCTTATTATGTAAATGACTTAAAAATTAGATATTAGAGATAATGCAGACAATCGCATTGTTCCTTGCTCTTTTCTAAACTCCAGTGCACACCATAATCTCTCTATGTTGCATTTATAACTACAGATTATATTTTGTCATTACAAGATTTAGAGCATTAGTCGGACAAAGCTGTCCAGAACTTTACATAAGGTCTTTTTAGTAACATGGACAAGGGGCAGTGTGCGTTTGTTTTTGGCAGATGGTGTGCAGAAAAAAAAAAAAGCTTGACTGGTGACAATGAGGATGGATAAGGAGAGCTGTCACTGCAGGCTGACACAGAGAGCGCTGCTGAGGCAACACAACCGTTTGGGAGCAGGACAGATCCAAGGACACAAGAGAACTGTGCCGAAAGCAAGACCACGCACCTTTCGAGAATATCACATGACCAGAGGAAGTTGTATTGTGAAAGCAGATTAGAACTAAGTCAAAGTTTAGTTGATCAGCACGGTGGCAGAGCAGACAGTGCTCTCGCCTCACAGTAAGAAGGTTGTAGGTTCAACTCCTGCATGGCTCAGGCCTTTCTGTGTAGACTTTGCATGTTTCTCCCTGTGTCTGGTTTCCTCCGGGCATTCTGGTTTCCCCACCATCGAATAACATGCGGATTGGGGAACGCTTGGTGGTGGTCGGAAGTTGAGGCGCCAGGTGTTTAGGGAATCACTTCTGCTGAGCTGAGTGGGAAGAGGATCTCACTGTGAAGCGCTTTGTGACTCGCTATACAAATTAAGCTTACTTCCTTTTTTTTGAAAGATTCCACTTTGAGCTATAAAGACTGGAGTGCATCTCTTAACTTTGGAGGGCATATTATTGGTTGGTGGCAGATAATGCTCCAGAATCTTTTAATTGAAATTTTGCTTTTCATGACAATTCATACTTTCACTCTTCAAAAAATAAAAACATGTAAGTGACCATCAGCTGCTTGTTATAGTGAAATGCCCATTAAAAAAGCAAATCAGTTTTACCTGAAGTCAATGGATCTGTTATATTACCAAGCATTTTTGACCAATATTGTAATTTGTAATTAATAAAATGTAAAATAATGATCCAATGTAATGTCTACTTTAGGGTTAGAAAATTAGTATTGCTAAGACAACACTTTCTAAAAACTCTCTCCAGAGCTAAACATCTATTTGACAGCCTAAGAAATCATAAAACAAGCTTTAGATTTAATACTTTACTTTCCAAAATTTTAAATGCACAGCTAGATATAAAATCTTTCAGTTGATTTTTTCATGACAATGCATCTGATTGACCCAAGTTTCCGGTCATACACTATTTTTAGCCAGCACAGTTTTGACAGTCGTCCAAAAACGGCTTGTTGCCCTCACTCCAGGTTCTCGAGAGTGCATGCGCTGAATTAAGTCAAACATCATTTTTGCCTGAGGACAAGAATAGAGCAGCTTTCAGTGTCCAGACTAATGGAAAACCAAACAGACACTGCAGACCAACAACAGCAGATCAGACCTGCGTGTAAGTGAACGTATGAGCGTCTAAATACTGAATGAAGTTTCTATTATATCCCCCACCTCCAGGGAGAGATTAACGCTCTCCATACAGACAGGTCCTAGAGGCGATACAGCAAGTCTTCAGCACACACGAGCATTTACAAGCCTGAGTGCAGAGTGTAGTATCCCCAAAGCAATACAATGAGAGCTGTGCAGCCAATATGGTATTAAATAGTGTTATAATAGTTCAAATGTGAGGAAAGAACAGTACTGTGTGTGGGCGTTGAGACCTATGCAAGCTGGTTCATGTGTTTTAGCTTTTCTACTGCATAACAGGAGACATGCTGTGAAAAGATTCACAGAATCTGCAAAGCTCGAAATGTTCTACTCTGTAAAGGTTATGTTATGGACACACAATGGCAGAGAGGCTTGTACTGACTACATCTGTAGTCTATGGGAGGGGAACGGGAGGCACAACTGACATGTTTTTAGTGGTGGAAGAAAACCAGATTACCCAGAGGAAACCCAACGCAGACATGGGAGAACATGCAAGCTCCACGTAGAAAGACCTTGGGCTGCTTGGGAGTTGAACCCAGGATCTTCTTGCTGTGAAACCAGAGCACTAACCGCTGCACCACCGTGTCGCCCATGCACGTCATCATTAGGTCATTAAGTTGTTTAAGGCTAACAGTGTTTTTTACTTCAACTGAACTGATTTACGGAATGATCTTCTATGTGATTAAAGTATGTGAAGTTGTTGCATATTATATTTTAACATTGGTTAATTTGAAATTGCCATATAGTCACAATTTTGTGAGAAAATGTTTCAACAAGGCTAAAACAGCAATTTTATCTGATCATTACTGAACAGGTAACTGTAACCACCTTGTGTACATTGTCCTTAGGGGTGCTACACAATGTCTTAATCTGCATTTGTTTGTATTGCAACAAGATAATGATAAAGCAATGGTGCAGTATTCATGGCAACATAAATAATAATAAATAAATATTGTTTAAAAAAAATATCATTTTGAAAGGTATACTGTTTTCAGCGATATAAAGAATTTGACTGACAGTAAGTGCAAGCCTGATCCCTTTCCAGTGGTTAGCCTCACTGTAATTAACTGTCAATGTGTGCTACGTAGGTGTGCTGTTCTGTAATGCTCCACAAAGGTTATAATTTAAAAAGCAGCAGAGAAGTATGACATTTCAACACAAAAGGCCAGTCTGCTGAACCTGTGCAGGAGGGAAAAACTTTCTAAGACTGGATTATTAATGCTATAGGTTGGTTCCTGTCTTGTTAGGGGCTGTTTTATTGTACTGGGAGCTTTAATGTTCACAGTCCAAAATATTTACAATTCTCATTAAAATGATTCCACTGTTATTTTGGATGCCACAAGTCTCGTCAGCAAACGCAGACTTACAAGTTACTACAACTCCTGGAGGACATTTTTTAGAGCGTAATTGTGATGTGTTTCACCATCTAATTAAAATGTTCTATTTCAGTAAACTTCATTCAAGGACAAGACTCATTTTATCGATCACAAGAGACAGCATTCTGTTTAGCCTAATTTCACAGCGACTTCTATCAACTTTTAAACGTCCAAGGCAAGAATCTAAAGTAAATTTGAGCTATTTCTTCATTTTTGAAACAAGAAAAGTACATATATAATCTTCATTTATAGGGCCACTTTCCCACTTTTCATGAGACTCAAACATCATAAAAAGGCAGCAAGGTGGTTAAGTTTCTTGCTCCTGGACACAATGTCAATTTGTACTAGCTCCCGATGTGCCTCTCCCATTCACATGCTATATACTTATACTCTGCAATAATATAAAAGAAATTGGATAATGTTCTTTTCTAATTCAGCTTTTTTCCTGTTATTGTTTTGGGACAATTCAAAAATATCATTCTGCAGATTGTCTTTGGCACAAACATCTCACTTGACATCAAAATTAGGTATCTGGGCCACAAAAATTCCTGCTGTACAGTTGGAGCAGCAGGGAAGAAGAACGAAAAATGACTGAAGAAACAAAGCAAAAATACTTCTACAACTAATCTGGAATTGGACATACTGTATTTGACAAACCACGGCCAACTGGGACAGACTGACTTCTTATTTACAACTACGCCATGATGTTTTGAGCCATTTGTGCTTCTATGCCTTGTCTATGTGCCTGGTTTCTTGTTTTGTTCCTGTTCATTACATAAAAAGTAATAAAAAAAAACAGAGAGAGATACATAAAGATTGTGCTTTTAAAATAACCATTATACTTAAATTAATATGAACCGAACCTAAGCTGCAGCTGTTTTAACTTCTGCACTGACTTTTCCTCTGTCTCATCCAGGCAGATTGGAGTTTTTGGTTCTCCGGGGAGGTGAGCCCTGAATCGCCCCACAGGTGTTCTATAACTGAGCTAACATGCCTCCAAGCTGTTAGCTGCAGCTGCACCATCTCTCTTTCCCACCAACACCAATTATTCGGAGAGTCCAGGCCTTCTGTTCAAACAGGGATTAGTGAACCAGAGCAGGACTTCACATCACAGACTAAACTACTGAGGCGATCAGATGTCTCTTCTGTCTGCAGGACGTTCCTGATCATGTTTGCATTGCTCCACACTGCTGCCACCAGGTTAATTGTTGGTGTGACCTGTATCTGTGCAAGCACTTCAACACATAACAGGCTGTCTGTGATGGGGACAGAAATACCCTGTTTGTGTTTGCGCTCAGAAATGACACCGGCCTAAGCCACAGTTTGTCAGGAAGACACGAAACATTGGTCCAAAATGAGAATTAGGTCATTGATCTTAGTTTTATTCTTTTCTGTCTATTTATTTCCTCACCTACTCTACAATAGTTCTAAGGTTATGCTTCTCTTCTGACTAAATCTAAAAATACTAAAAAAACTTTGAGGAAAAACACCTAATACAATGTTTGTTTGTTTGTTTGTTTTAGCCTGTGGAACTTTTGTTTTGTAAAAATTAACTTTAAGTGACTAAGGGGAAACCGAGAGTAGCTTTTCTGTTATCTTAGCAACTGTGCATTGCTTAGCTAGCTTGTTAAAAACAGTCGAAGTTTTATGATATTTCCACTGTCGCACAACAAATAATTCCCTCACCAATCTGACTAACATACAGTAAGAGATGGGAAGGTTTACAAGTCTAATCAGTAAGAAATATGAAAGATGTAGAACTATTCCTGGTGTTAATCTGCTTTTCTACTACAGTACTATTTTCTCAACTTTTTCTGCCAGTGATTTTCTCAATCTTGACTAAATAAACAACAGTATTTTCCATCTAAACGTCTGCTAAGTATCAAAATGATCTAAAACTGAGACAACTAACACATTGTGTAAACCTGGTACGAATGAATTTGCTGGGACATAGGAAACAGGGCTTAAAATAGGCACTGTTCCGGGTACACAGGGACTTCTGGTCACCTTACCCTGACCACTATTATTCACTCACACATCATATTGATACAAAGTGTGTAAAGTGTCTTGCTAGAGCCCGTCTTTGAGTAGTGAATGGTCCAAACAGAGAGCCACTGCTGTTCAGGTAGAAAGCACTGGGCAGCCTTCAGATAACCTGCTCCACTGCTCTGTTGTACTTACATCATTATGACAGAGTCCATGTGGGCCCCTCCAGGAACAAATCCATTTAGCAGTGTGAGGCTCGGAGCCAAACAGCCCTTCTCACAGTCAGCAGAGCATTGATCCGAGCTCTCCTTCAACTGTAGACAAGACCCTCAGAGGTAGTGTGGGTTTTACCTTTAGCTTTTTAAGCAAGAACTACCACAGACTTCACTTCAACTCAATAAATACAACACTGTATCTATAATGAACAGATAGAGAAGCATGAAATGATGATTAAACTAATATTCACAAATAGTCAAATTATAATTGAAATCAGTTATTCAAATGATTCTTAGACTAGGAGATAGAGTCTTAACACCCCTTAGTAGAGTGAAGGGATAAGACAGAACAAAAGATAGACGTTTGTAAATTTATGACTGTCTGAGATCTACTTTTCTACCTCAAGGGAATGCTCTGTATGAGAGCTAATCATACAACTCAATAACACAACTTTTGTGATTGATTACAGCAATAATGATAGAGCCCTAACAAAAAGTATGCATTATATACAGATCAGAAATCAAGTTGTCCAGAACATGTCTGTGTTAAGCCCATGTTTAAATGCAACAAAGGTAATTTAACATCTAGCAAATCACTTCAATCACAGAAAAAAAAATGTCTAGGGTTGTAATATTAACATCCATCACTATGTACATTGACATAAAAGTTTAGTATGTTTTTAAGTTAACTTATATTGTAGTAAATTAACTTGTCTATTGTAGTAGTTACCTAATTGGTCATTTTCTGATTCAAATATGGTTAAGTTGGTTAATACTGTCCTCGAAATTGAAAATAAACATACTATGATTATTATTTTTACTTTACTGGGCATCACATATACATCACATTTATGTTAATTAGCTGAAATGAAATATGACAAACTTGTTAAGCATAAACAACACATATGTGCTTCAAATGATTCAAAAGCACATTGTTTCATTCAACATTTTTCTTTCACCATCAAAGGAGCAGTAAATAAAGATAATTGGCTGAGATACACAAGGGCCCAACCTATCAGCACACACACACACTATTACAGGTGGCTCATTAAAGGCTTAAGTGAGAGAAACTGTGGTGGCATCATGGAGTCAGGTGAAGAGAGGATTCTGCTGATTCAATAAGGAATATTCTGTAAATTACTACTTTTATTTTAGTTTGAATGTGCTCTGTGTTCGCTAAAATGTTAAGAGAATTAGGTTCAATGTGAGATAAATAGTACAGTTGCTTAAATTGTGAAATTGTCTAAATTAAATTATAATACAAAATCTGAAAATATCTTCATTGTTTATCTTATTCAGAGTATTTTTTTAGTCCAAGACTGAAAGTTTGATGTTAAAATAGACACAAACTGAGGGTGAGCAGCGGCCATGTCAGTTCTTATGTATGTATGACATCATTATGAATTGCCATGATTGTTTTTGATCATCACAAACTGTCATATCAAGTACACTGCTCCCCTCTACCCTCACACCCTCCTTTAAAGGTGGAGTACTTGACTTTTTTTGTTGTAAATTAATAAACTTTGACTTTCCAAAAAGCATATTGCAGAAGCAGTAGATTGTGACAAAATCAGATGACTGTTTACTGTCTGAATCAAAATAAAAGGCGTTTTATTTCTCCTCAAAAGCCAAATGCAGCACTCTGATTGGCTGTGCTTGAGTGGTCACCTCCAGCCCAATTTTGTCATCTGTAAAAATATGTTTTTAAGGTTCAATGGCAGCCAAAAAATATTGTTTATGGATAATACCATGTGCTGAAAGATTTGTGAGAGTTGTGAACTAGTTGTTTCAGGTTTTGTGGTGTAAAAATCATCTACCCCACCTTTAACTGCCCTCTTTACTTTTCTAGCATAAACCAGTTTACCAACTCTGCCTGAAATGCAGTTGTGGGTTGCGACAAACAGTATATCTAGCATACATATTTGATCATAATTAAGTATTTTCACTATACATACTGCCAGAACGGTGACAGACAATTTCTTGAGAGACTAAACAAATGGAAAAAAACATGCTTTGATAACAAAGTGTGTTTTGGAGTGGAAAAGTGAGTCTATAATTGTTTGTGAGTGTGTGTGAAGCGTGCCAAATCACAGTACCCTCTCGTCTCACACAAGGGAAGAAGGGACCCCGAGATGCCCAATCCGAAACACAGCTGCTCGGGCTGATAAGAGCCACAGTGTCCCCTGAATGAGAGCAGTGGCGTTGGCAGAAACTGTGGTAGAAACACCTTTTTGAATGGACTTGTTTCCTCAATGTGTGTGTGTCTTCGGGCTATTATAAAACCCATCTGTCAATAACTTTTCAAACATCTTCAGTCGCTCAAGAACTTTAGTAAGGTCACTGAGACACAGACAAGGACACCAAAAATACTCTCCTATTTGTAAGGTAGAGAATTAGGCTATGACTCACAGCAAAGTGTAGCTGATCCAAGAACCAGCCTATTACACACCAAACAACACAGCATCAGAACAAGCTCTGGCTGCAAAAGAAAACAACATGATGATGAGTAATGGCTGGAGTCTATTTGCTGTTCACCTTGGATATAAGACAATACGTTTACATTTCTGAGACGAGCCCAATCAGGTTTGTAAGTCTAGGGCTGCACAAGTAATCGAAATAGAAGCAATATAGCAGTCTCTTCTCTTCCTTCCCAAACTACAATTTTTCATGCAACTTTCTGCATAAAACCTAATCCTGAAGTTTAAATGGGTGCATATAATAATGCACTTGTTATCGTTATTTCACCTAAACATGGTTAAAATTGAAAATAAAAGTCTACTTTAGAGTTCTTCTGTAGTTCAAGTATACAGTCTTTACACCGCACGGCATGTTGTGAAGCAACAAACAATATGTATATCCAGCAATTATGCAGATACTGTATAGCTTTCACACTGCAGGGGTTTAAGTGAGCATCTGGCTTTAATTTGACAATTTGCTAGCTGACTTCGGCTCAGAACATCTGATAATGTTGGAAATTAGAAGTTTTTCTCTAGGTAATTGCAGTATAAATAATATTTACATTACAAAATTGTATTAAACTTAACTGTGTTTCAGTTTTCAGTTTCTACACTAGTATTAAAATCAACAGAAACTTAATTCCAAACACCGGTAGTGACAATCACCTGCGTTGCGTTTTATTGAGGTGCCACCCGGGACCACTAGGGCCCAGTGGTTCCCAAAGTGTTAAAAGGACCAACTTGGCGTCCTTCCTCTCCCAGACTACTATTTCTCACTCGCATACACGCAACTACAGCACACTAATCATATACACTGATAACAGCAACAAAATGCACCCACATACACAAAATGTTTTCATACTGACTTACACTCACCTACACACACCAATGCACTGCATCACACTCATCTATACTGGCAGCAGAAACATCCTTATCGTTATTTTAAATAAATGCCCAGAAAAGGGCTTAAAACTGCTGCTTGTCTGCCTCCTCTTTCATGTGTCTATTGTCGAATCTGTAATATTATTATGAAACCAGTAAGTTAATAAGTTAAATCGATACAAAATTTAGATGGGTTCATAGGTCAAAACTTAGAATGCAAAAGTCAAAGTTAACAATCCATCTACATTCATAAAAGCTCCTCTTTCATGGCCAATACTATTAATCTTTTTGTGTATAAAAAAATGAATAAAAATAAACTCTCCACTACAAAAAAATGTACCTTTTGAGAGGCCAAATCATTATTTGTTCTACCTTTGCTTCGTCTGATTTTTGAAATATTTGATCTGTGTATAGAGCCAACTTTGGATCTATCTATCTATTTTGATATTTAAATGCTGACCTCTTTCCTTGTCAACATTAAAATACACTTATTCTGGTAACAATCTGCTTCTTCTGATCTATTTCCGATACCTATTCTTTGTGTGTGCACTCTCCTCTTCATTACTGTACCAGTGTCAATGCCAGAGTTACAGTCATTGTGCCATAATACATAACGTGAGTGAAGTGAGAGCGGTGGAAACCTATTGACCCTATTTTGTCCCGCCACTTGGCTTGGAAATGCACTTCCTGTTTAGCTCTGTTAAGGTAGCTAACATGTTTGTTTGTCTGTCTTGTGGGCATTTTAATTAAATATAATGACAGTTAAAATAAACCCATCGACTGAAATCTACAGGGTAAATGCAGCTAAACAGGAGTGCACGTCTAGAAAAGTAGGCGGGACAAAATAGGGTCAATACTTTGACACCATGACACAGCGGCTGTCTCCACATGACAGAAAACAGTCTTTGTGCTTGGGAGCATGAGGGCGAGAGAGGGCCAGATAAAAGAGGTGAAGAGGCTTATTGTCACAGACGCTCTGTCATCACTGCCACAATGAAGCTCACACATCACACACTGGCAGAGGAGGATTTTCTATGGCAAATAAATGAGACATAAATCGTGCCATCAGCACCAGAGGGCGGATCTTCAAATGCATCCCTCCACAATCCAGCCCACAACGCACAGAATAACATTTATCTGCTCCATCTTATCTTGTGTCACTGTTAATCTTTGATGCTTTTCATCTGATGAATCTGGATTTTGGATTTATTCAACGTCTTTATCAAATCCATTGGAATTGCCTTTTAAAATACATTAATCTGACAGCAGTCTTAAGATCTGGAGGAGCAACAGAAACACATTCCTTCAACCTGGTGCATCTGATTTTGAGACATTGAAAGAAGAGAGCTAAACTTTTCACTCTAACAAACCCTTGAGATCATTGCTATTTCACATTGCACAGGGACTCTTTGGCTACTAATACAAGTTCAGAAAAGATTTGTTTGTATGTTTGTTTGTTTTTCAAACAAAAAGGTATTGGCCCTGGGCAGCCAATAAACTTTCATTCCAAAAAGTCATACAGTGACTCACAGAACTGTATTACAACTGAAATGAAAAAACAGAAAGACAGTGTGTAAGGATGGGTTTTTTCTACATAGTCCTGCTTGTACAATATACTTTCTGCTACTTTAAATAATCTACAATATCAGTGCTTTTAGTGGGCCGAGATGCACCATTAGTCTAGCCATATTAGCCAGGCTGTCGCCACCTAGTCCCTCCACTCAATTTCATTTCCCTCCAGTTACTTGGTCAGGTATCGCAGGACAGCAGACGGTTCCCATAAAGCAGGAAGTACAGTTGTCAAATCAGCGAGCAGGATCAGAGTGGTTTGTTGGCCAGAACCAACCTGAGTTGAGACAGCTGACTGTTTAGGTTCTTACCTTTGACCTTCTGTCAAATATTAACTATAGAATATGATATACACCTTTTAATTTGTTGTTGTTGCGATGTTAGACGGTTCCACGAAGTGAAATAAAACCGGCTGATGCATCAGGATACCGGTACTCAGTCATACAACTTCTAAAAGCACCAGCATTTACCACAACTCTAAATGAAAATGGCACTTCTTTTTGCACCCTTGATGGCAAAATAGTGTAATAATAGATACTGAAATGTTTTTTTTTTATATATTATAATATAAT
The DNA here is from genome assembly GCA_038363315.1 of Mugilogobius chulae. NCBI lineage: Eukaryota > Metazoa > Chordata > Actinopteri > Gobiiformes > Gobiidae > Mugilogobius > Mugilogobius chulae. The sequence goes on along the minus strand of CM076398.1, from coordinate 50,182,309 downwards.
AATATTTTTTTAATATTGGGGAAATGTATGTTTATATCCCAATATTTATATTTTTCATACCCTTCTAAAATTATTTGTAAAAGTTCCAAAATATTTAAATGGTTTCTTTATCCAATACCACTAGAGGGTGTCATGAGCTACAGATAAATACATTTGGGGGTTTAAAAAGAGAATAAACTGACAAGCTGGAGATATATGTGATGCATTCTATGCGGTGCAACCATCTGGGGCTGAACACTGTGATTGGGTTAGTGAATGTTGGCAGGATCTTGGTGCAGGTGGGCTTTGGCTTTGACAGGTGCGTGAGATACATGATGGATGTGTTAGACGCAGAAAGAGATACAATAAAGTCTCAATGGCTCATCTGGTATAGTTCATTCTGATCCCTGGTGGGGCCAATTTTCTCCCCTCACATTCTCTCTGTGCATACAGACATTGTATCACATTTTAAAGGAGACAGTACAAATTATGCATTTTTGTTTGAACTAGTATTAAACTACATGTGGCTCACCATTTTACATTGTTCATTGTAAATCCCAATGTCAGTTGAAAACAGCAAATGCAGAATTGATAAATTCCATCTCTTTATAGTCTGTAGAGAAGTTGACTTCAATTTACTGAAGAAATTAATACTGTATGTATATACTGTATGATTATTTATTGTAGAAACGAAGCTGTATTTGAATTTAGTACACAGAAGAGATTTGGTGGAAGGTGAAAACAGACGAACGATGGTGTAGTTGTTAGCGCTCTGCTTAAGTTTACTCTGAGTGCTCCAGTTTCCCTTATTACAAAAAACATTAATGCCTCTCGACTCCTCTGCAAAAGAGATTCTGAATCTCAGGGGGAGTTTCCTTGTTAAAATTAAATCAGTTAGTCACTTAATTTTCTGTGGCCCTAATTGCAGGAGAAATAAATCAATCAAAAATTCTACAAAACTAATGAAGAGGAAACATTGTTGTTAAGGTCATAAGTTGTTTTTACATATTATGTCCCCTTTAACAGAAATACACAAAGAACTATTTTCTCTCACTTTTCATTCACTTTACATTTTTCTTTTATTCACCAACAAACACACATCGTTTTTTGGGAAGTGTGAGAAAACTGAGAGAAAGCTCTGAGATTTTTAGCAGGTGACCCAAAACTGACCTTTCTTGTAAAATGGTTGAAGAGCAAAAGACCAACTGAACAGCAAGAAATTTTGTAAATAAAAGTACTCGACAATGACCCAACTGTGCAGCAATAACAGATTTATTTATACCATTAAAAAGTCTGTAAGCAAAATACCAAGAGACAGGCGTAGCGGTTCTAACAATAGACCTTTGCCTGTCTAACTCAAACGTAAGTGAGGATTATTTCAGCAGCAAAAACACAGGCAAAGAGGAAATCATTTCATGTGGTTCTGTAACTTGGGAAGGTGCACCTGCCTGCTGCACATACACCTCTATCTCTGCCTCTCTGTCAATGTGAGCATTCAAAGACTGACAGTGGAGCAGTAAATATCGCAAGCAACACAGTTTTTTGTTCCAGTTGTTGACTCACAAACACATACAGCAATAATGACTAACAGCCACAAACAGGCTGCTCGCTAAGTTCTGTTTGATTTGTTACGTAAGATCAACAAATATGCTTTTATCCACAACTTTCCCACCGGAGCAGCGTGGAGCCACTTCAGATGACTGGAAAAGAGATAACAAAATCTCACAAGACTACACCAAATGTCTTGGCGGGATCGGGCTTCTCGTTCTCTTTGGCAAACGAAATCTTACCAGTCTGTTGTCTACAAGTCAACATGTGTTCCTTTGGTGATGACATATGTTAATTGGTCTGTGTGGAGTCAGAGTGTTTTTATTATTACTGGCTGATATAACATGCAGATTTATCCGAGGATGTAATATAAAGACAGCAGGACCATAATGACTTTCCATGAGGACGATGATGACAGAGGCACTTAGAGCTGATGACAGGGAACAGCTGCAGGATCACATCAGTCTCACCTCCTTTATGGCCAGAAGGTAGGGCAGGGCAATTACTTGAAACATCGAGAGATCGGATGGTAGCACAGTGGTTAGAATCCCCCAAAAAGGAAATCTGGGGTTCGATTCCCAGGTCGAACTAAATCAACATGATCTCTCTGGCGGGCATGTTGGTAAATGGTATGGTTCTATTATATAGCTTTCACTTACAAGCACTCAAGCGCTTTACAGCCAGGGATCCACTCACCAGTGTGCGCAACACCATAATGTGGTTAGTGTCTTGCCAAGGACACAACGACAATCTACTCCTGCGTCCCACTGTGCACCTGGTATTCCGCGGTCTCCATCCAAGTACTACCAGGCCTTTTTGCTTAGCTTCTGAGATCTGACGGATCAGGCTTGACAAGCAGTATGCCATTTCTCCTCGTGTTACTATCTCTGGTCCTCTGCTTCTTCCAACTCATGTGTGTATGGTCCATGGATTCTATTCTGTTGATCGATCTCAATTTTCAATTTGATTTGTTTAACCTTTTCAAAAACAAGCAAAAATGAACATAAACAAAACAAAAACTTTTAATATGACCCATTTATTCGGGTTTTCAATATCAATATTTCAATATTCTCCAAGTTTGACTTTTGCTCCAAACTACACATTTTTACTGACCACAGATTGTTTTTTGATCTTTCGATTCAAAACCCACCACCTGTTTACCCCGGCAACAAGTTGGTAGTGATAGAAAATTACTGAATATATGGTCGGGGCTTTTGAATAGAAAAACGTATACCCAATCCTTTAACTGCAGAAAAAAAAAAAGAAAATGTTTGAGGTCAAACTTTGAGGCAGAATATTGATTTTTCTGTGAAATGGATCATATTAGACGTCTATTTCATATATGAGAATGATCAATATGAGGGATAAAATTGTGATTTTTTCCGGCTTGAATAATGATGTATATACTGTATGTTTTTGTTGCAATAAATTTGTAAAAACAAAAGCAAAAAAAACTTGAATAAGCAGATAAAGGCCAATCAAACTCTGGCTGCACTAGTCAGGCCTACTTTAAGAGATGCTTTATAATACCCTGGGGTACATTGACTGAAGTGAAGCACCATCATGTTAATCACTAAGAATCACACACCACATTCAAGACAACAATGTTTTGCTCAAAGGCACAGTGACAGTGAAATTTTCAGAATGATGAAGCAAACTCACAAACCCCAAACCACTATGATGCAGCCAAATCCGAGAGTATTTCTGTCCGACTCTTTGATAAAACAAGCCTGTTCAGAGGCACAAACCTTGTGGATGGAGCATGTTTCTGCTTCCACATTTGTACCTTGATCATTTCTCTGGAGAAACTCTGGAGACGGCTTCAAATGAACTATTTCTGCCTGTCTTTTAAACTCACATGAAGTCCCTCACACAGCGATCATCTTTGATCTGATCAGACCGGCCTCCGCTCCGATGCCATACGCATGAATTACACATTAAATACATACGAGAGCTGTTATAAAGGGCCACAGCAAATGTAATCGTGACTGTAGAGGGCCCTCAGTGTTAAACAAGGTAAAGATGGAACTAAAGGGGTTTTTAAAGATGATTCAATGCATAACTTCTCTGATTAAATACATTTATCAAACATGATTTGGATATAATGTTTGATCAGAAAGTAAAAATACATAATAGTGAAATAAAAAAAAATATGCAGAATTTAAAGGACACATATTTTTCTAAAATTGACTTTTTTGAGTTTTAAGTTGTCATTTCTGCTTGCTCATTAAACACAGTCACAGTCAGATCTCTGCCTCATTTTATGTCAATATTTAATATTATGTACTAATTTCCAGCTTTTCTGCAGCATTAGCATATCAGACAGGATCAGCTTGATTATTTCCACTGTGTAATTTCCTTTGCAGCCAGTCAAACTCAATTCCTGATGTACAAAACACTTGTTATGTGTGCATTAATACATTTTATTTTTAAGTTCTAATAGATAAAATGCCAAATGAATGGTCTTCATGAGCATGCGTCATTATTCAAGAAGACGTGTTACAATACCTCCAATCTAAAGTCCAGTGAAAAAGCATTAGCATAAAGTTACACCATATAAAATACAGATTTAAATCCCCCCAAAGTGTCTCCACTCTATGAATTGGGGAAAAGAAAAGATCCTTCTGGGTTATAAAGGCTAACCACAAGACGCTAATTGAAGAAAGCTAAGGAAAGGTAAACACAAACACTTGCTGAGTTGTACTGAGACATAATTTAAAGACCATATATCTAAGCACTCACAAACAAAAAGCTCTGTCACAGGGTTGTAGAATATTGTAAAACCTTGTGCCTCGATAGTACAACATAAAGTATTGTTTTTATCTGTGAACAAAAGGAAAATGTCTGCTTTGTAAAAACGTGTGAAAACTTATGGCTTTCCTTTTACTGTTCTGTCTTAAATGTGCTTGTGAATCTGTGGGCAGTGTGAGAATGCTTCGCCTCCTTCAAATGTAAAATACAAAGACACAATAATGTGACGCTAAACAAAGCCATGTTTGAACCGAAGTGAGTGGTTACTATTACTCAAATATATCTTCATTAAGAAACTTTGTATTAACTAAATCCTTTGTAGAGTAGTTTTTTACACCTTCTATGTACTCTTGGTTTGGCTTCTCTTCTCTGTGAATAGTAACAAAAGCTTAAGACAATATTAAATGAGTTTTTTGCTCTTTCAAATATGAATCAGTTTTTCTCATTTTTGTGACATGACCTTTGAAAATACCACACAGAGCATGCATTCAAGTTTTGTCCTTCCAATTTCATTAATATCAAAGTATAAAGTACATGTTATGAGCCCTAACTAACTTGACTACTGCAGTGGATTACCATTTCTGATATTGTTACTCTATATTGTGTACATTTTAAGTAATATTTTATGTAGTAGTAAGTAACAACACAAACTCAATACCGACACTAGAATTTACTCTCCAAAGTTTTGATATCACAGCTGTAACAATTAGACTGTAACTACAACAAACTGATTGAAGGAAAGTCCCACTGAGATTGAGAGGGAGGAGGGGCAATTGTAAATGTTTTTGTAAGAGTAGGAAATAGATATGATTTGTGATTTGACCATAAGCATTCTAACTTTAGCGTGTTGTTTGACCTGAGTGAACTGGAGCCGTTATGAGAAGTAAATCTAGTATTGTGATAAAGAGCACCATGAGACATTAATTTGGACCAGCGAGTTAGAGGCATCGAAGCGTGAGGACGACACTTCTGGTTTAATCACCTCTGCACCTCTGAGCAGCCGCCGAACAAAGAGCAGAGGCACAGCTCGTCTAAAACAGCTAACAAGAGTCTGCATTGGACTGTGGTTTGGGTAAAGCCCACATGCAAAAATAACACTTGCTCAAGATGAAGATAACAAGGTACAAAAGCAAAAGCAGCTGACTTTTATTATAAGTATATTATACAATCAATACTTTTTAGTTTTACTTTACTGCATTTTTTAGAAGGACTAAACAGAAACAGTTTAGAGATTGTTATTTATACTGTTATTAGTTCAACAACATGAACTAATAACAGTATTAACAATGTTGTTGTTCAAGTATGGTTTTAACTTGGTTCTACTGAATTGTGCAGGTAAATCTTCACTCCAGAAAGTTACACATTGCAGCTTTAAGTATTTAAATTGAATTCATTCACTGCTGCAAGTGAAAAATTCTTTTATTCCTCTAAAGATGCAAAATAATAAAGCATTGGCCGACAATTTCTCTTTCCAAATTCTCTATTCTTCCGACTTTGCTCAACACATAAAAGGGTTTATAAAAACAGTAGAAGAACAAACACGGATTCATTAAAACAGACTAAGTATGGAGTCTGCAGTGAAAATACTCCAAATGTACTTCTGTGTCCCAGTCCAAAGCACTGACTCAGAGGTTGTGACAGGAGAGAAAATAATGCAAACAACATGATAATAAAGGGACGCTCAATGAACTTTTGTTCTTCATTTAAACCAGAAAGACAAACAGACAAATTAATAATGCAGAGTTCCAATGAGCTCATCTCAATATTTGAGACCGGGATTCTTCAAAATAGAAACTTATTTACAGCTGGGGAACATATCCAACTGTATTTTTATGACCAAAGTTTACATTACATTACAACATTCACCAGCTAACTAAAAGCTACACATGTGACTGAGGAATAAAAAGTCCATCACACTAAGCTGAATGTGACCGCTTCTATATCACATGGAAATACATTTTAATTAAGTGCTTTAATCAAACTGTGCTTATCCTTCTCGGAGTCAGGAGTGTCATTATTCCCAACAGGAAGGAGCCTTTTGATGGTGAAACACATACTGTAAGAGCTCTGCACACGGGAACAACCAGACGAAAACTACAGCCCACATTTCAAAGCACAATTTTAACACATGGCTCATTAATAATCGCTGCTCTTCTTAACGACTTTGTTTATTCTTGTCTCACCCTCATCTCATATAAAACTCACAACAACCTTCAAATTGACTTTCTTAGACTGCTGTTAAAATCTTTAATACATTCAGTCATTTGTAAGTCTCCACGGTTATAGGATTTAATCTTGGTCACGCATTAAAAGTTCATTATACTTCAGTAGAAGAAGAGTGGGCTTCACCTTTCAGTAACGCAGAAAAGCACGAGCACTTTAATTTTCACTGTGTCCACACCAAGCTTGTAAGTCTATAGGAGAAGTCGCTGCATGCATAAATGTAAAATCTCCATACTGAATGGCTAATGACGTGAAATGAAGTGTGCGCAGCAGAAGTTCATATGGCATGGTTTTAATAACTATTGCCCTTAAGAATCTACGCTCAGTTACTAATGAAAAGTGTCTCCTGCTCTTACGTCCATTATGCCACACAATACAGGCACTACTACATTAAACTCTTATCTAAAGAACCCACAAATTGCATCAGATCAAGTATACCACTCGAATAATGATTTCAAATTTTCAAAGACGCTTCAAGTCTATTTAAGATTTCTTCAGTCAAGTCTTTCTCTGAATAATCCAAAAAATTGTTTCTAGCCTTTAACTCCTTATCACTGGACTTGTGTCACAGAGTAAGAGCAAAAGTAACAGCAAGAGTACTAGATGAGAAGAAGAAGCTTCACCTGTATTTAGTAAATCAAAATGTTCTAACCAGTGCCAGGAACAGCGAGGGAAATCACATGACTCTACAGCTGTTCATGAAAACGTACAAAACCACAAGCAGACCACAAAACAAGCATCTTATTCTCTTTATAGTGCGGGTTTAAATTACTACTGCAATATCACAGTTACAGAGACAAGACATCTGCAGAAGAATCTGCTGCTGTTGAAGTACCTGCAATAAACCTTAAAGACTGAGCTATATTGGACAGTGAAAAGCTTAAACATGAAGCTCCAACGGCAGCACCACATATGCATAGGATACAGGTCAGAATAAATAAAACAGACTCACCATCAGTAGCTCAGTCTGAGAGAGAAAGGGTAATATAAATCCTATGCTTTGGACTTGCAGCAGCAGCTCCACTGTGTCTTACAGGCGCAGCAGATTGTGTGCAAAAGAGCCCGTGTCTTTATGTTTTGTGCAAAGTGATGCAAAAAGAAATCGAATGAACTCGACGTAGCCGTAGGAATTTTCAAAGTTTATTGTTTGCAATAAACTTTATGCAAATACTTGTACTGTATGTCAAAAATAAGAGGCAGTAAAACTTTTCTTTTCATTCACAAATCTGCATTTCTTTTGTTGTTTTTTTTGTTGTTTTTTTTCCGATCGTTATGCCAGTGGATTGTGGGATCTCTTGTAGGTCCTTACTGCTCATAGGAAGCTTACTCAATTCGCTAAAGAAAATATGATAGGAAGCTTGGAGACTCCTTCTCCAAACACCTTCCTAACTGAGCTGACTATTCAGACAGTCCTTAACATTGACGTGTGGTGACGCACATTCACTTTTGGCTTAATGAGCCAGAAGTTTTGTTGTCAATTTGCCCTATTCAGACCTGCCCGTGTCCCCTCACACTTCTTTAAATAATTGGCAACATTAAATATTAAATATCTTAATTTTAATGTTGACTGCGCTTGGCTTTTGTTCATCTAAATTCCTGTCAATCAACCACACAGCAATGCTGTCATATCTAAATTATTCCATTTCTTTAATATCAGCTATTGCTTGTCTGAGTTTGAACTGGACGTGGCACAGTTTCCTCTTTGATGGCTTGGTCAGAACCTTGGGTCCAATCGCGCTGCTGTCATGTCAGTCATCCTTCTCATCAGTCAGAGCTGTGTGTGATGGAGTGTGTGAGAGTTAGACTCTGTGTTGATTGGTCCAGTCCATTAGCGGTGTTAGTATTCTGGTGCCTGCTCTGTGTGTCTGGGGACAGCCCAATGGAGCGTCAGGTCGCAGTGCAGAGTAATCGCTTTACCAGGGCCACATGGGGAAATGGATTTTCAGCTCCAACAGGCCCAGGGAGAGGTTTGTGCACCGAGGAATAGAAAAGCAAATGGATTTTCATGCGCGCAACCATGTTGTTGAGCCAGTAGAGTCCACATCTTTAGGATATACAGGAGTGCAATTTGGCATGTCTTTAAGAGTGTAACAACAGACTGGTCCAATAGACAGCGTAATAGAGTCAGACAAGTCGGGACACAGCTCAAAACCCACAGCTGAGCAATGTAATTTTCACCAGCTTTCTCCTATTAAATCAGTGAACATGCCATAACCAGTGAGATGCTTGGTCCAAACAAAGGTCAAACTTTTGCAGTGTCAATATTTAGTTGGAAAATGCGGCTAACTTGAGCATCTCTCCAAAGAGAGATAAAGAGAGAGCTGACAGGAAGTGTCCCCTCTGACAATCTGCCCCAGGCTTACACTCAGGCAGTGATGGAGGCAGCCATTTTAGACCACAACAAGACAACAGAGGCTGCCACAAGATAATCACCACAACTGACAAGAAAATATTTCTTTAGGAACTTTTGAACATGGTTTAGTCATTCTGCACAGACAATTTTCATCACAGTTTGCATCAGTAATAACCTACATGTCACTGATCTCCAGTGCTTGAAACACTCATGGAGATTTGCTTAGTGGCTTCACAGTGGCTATGAAATATATTATAATTGTTCTTCTCTAAATTTTCTGTGATATACAAAAAAATCCTTATGCAAAAGTATTGTGTTGGTGGCCACCTGTTTTTCATTCATAATTGCTCACATTTAGAAAACAGGTCTGAAACTGTAACAAAATCTATAATAACTCCCCTTTCAATGTCAGGATGGATCAAAACAAAGCAGGAATGTTCAGGCATATGTTTGGGTATTAAAATCATGAACAGACATATAGAGCATATGTACGTGCTAATTAACCAAAGTTTATTCAAACTAAAGCATAACTTTTGACACTCACTCCAGGCAACACATAACTGATGCATGTATCATAAAAGCAAACTTTCTTATTCCATCCGTTTCAATTTCAAGATGTGATTTTAGGTTATGGTTTGCCGGGCTGCCTGGTGGTGACACATGCCCTTCAGACAGCCTTCACACGACACAGACATTATCCTCTGTCTCCTCCGCTTGAATCTGAGACATGCACTCTCTCGCTCTCTGTGAACAAGTCAAAAGAACAAAGCAAGGGCAGATAGGTCACCACTTACACTGTAATACACTTACACTGGTCAGTCTGCGCTCACATAACCCATACTGATGAGTCCAAAGTGGAGCATGCCTTCTCATCTTGATCAGAAGTTTGTTTGTTTGCTTGATTGACAGCAAAACGACAAGCCCCAATCAAAATCACTGACTTTTCTTGTCAATCAATCAACTTTTGTAGAGAATACCCTTGACAAAAACATGCCTGGCAAGGAAACATCACAATTAAGACCTAACTATAGCTACCTGATCTTTCACTAGTCTCTGATTGATAATTTCGTCATCAATTCAAGGAGACCATTGACTTTTTTTCCTTCTCTCATCCTATATCTCCTAGACTCCAAACCTTTTCTCCTCTTGCCTCAGCTTCTCTAGACACCAGGATATAGGGCCAAAGGGAGAGGTGAGCAGAAGCTTATTTTAATTAACGATCGCCTGGCCCTCTGCAGATTCGGTCAAAGATTAAAACTTGTTAGGATTGATTGCGGCTTCCAGTCCTATTAAGCTACGGTTGGGCCTTGACTTGAAAGAGTTGGACATAAGGGAAAGGAGAAGGAACATGCTTAGACCATGAAATAACAGCGGAAATAATGAGAGCTGGGTGTGAGGGGAATTTCAAGTTGTGTTGGGGTTTCCAAAATGCATAGTTGAAAGCAAATGTTGGGAATTTGAGATGGTAAGATAAAGTTTCCAATGCAAAAATGTAGAAAGTAACAAACTATGACTGTCGTTATAATAAGATAAACTTTCTCTGCAGGAAAACTTGTTATGCTATTATAATAATTATAAGCTACTATTACTACTTTCTGCAAAACATAAAACATACCACAAACAAGCTGCAATTATTTACCGTTATTTCCTATATATCATGTCCGATTATACTTCCATTGTTTTGAACTTTCCTTACATAGGGTTAGAAAATGTCAGGTTAAAGTCTTGGTTAATTAAATGCATGCCCTGTCTATTGGTTAGTTTACTAATATGTAAAAACAAACAACATTTAGTCTGTAGAATTAGCTTGATAAGGAAACCTGACTTCTGTGAGCTTTTGATGATGACAATTTATTCTTTCCTATACAGGTAGATGTGTATTGTTTCATTTACAGATTCTTGAGTAATCCTTCATTATTAAGCTGTTTACATGTTTAAATTTCTAAATGTCCTGCTCCACAGTCATTGGGGGTGGGATGAGATACAATTCCTACAAGACAAGACAGGACACCAGATTGGGTCCACAAGAATGAGACAAGACGACATTTTGTAGAAGAACTGTGCTATCCAAAGTTGCCCTACAAATTAGGCCCCATAATTTTTCATTGTCTTTTCTTGCTGTCCTTGTAGAACTGCTTTTTGGAACTACAACTTCACCAGCGTTGACCCATTTTTAGCTCAAGCCAAATGTAAATGGAGGAAAAAGAAATCTTACAAGATCAATTTCAACATGTGCACACAATCTTGTAGCAATTTAGTGTTGCGAGATCTTATGGCACGAGATCTTGTCCCATTCCTAACAGTCAAGAAGATAAAGTTGTAACTAAAATCTAAGTTTTAAATGTATGTGTAATAATACTTTATGACATCACAAGGCGAAACAAAGCATTTTCAGTTTAATAGAATAACACAGACTAAAAATCCAGAAACTATGCATGTGACTGAAATCAAAGCGCAAGTCCAAATACTTTGATGAGGATATTTACACGCCGTGAAATCAAAATAAAGTATAATATAGGCATAATATTGTCCATTTATAGTGAACATGAGCAATGTTTTGATATCTTTGTTCAGTAAAACCAGTTATGAAAACACAATGAAAGTATAGGAGGGAGACTTAGCCAAAGTGAATGGCTGACGACACTTAGAGACAGAAATATATATGATGTTATTATATAATCTGATATGCGAGCGCGGAGACAGAGCGTGGGGGTGGTGAGGCCGTGTGATAGCGCTAGAGTGAGAAAGAATGAGCTTAAGTGTGCACTGTCAGACCCAAATCCGGCAGGGACACTGGAGGAGCGCACAGACAGAGGAACCAATGACGGGACATTATGTAGTTCTCCAAAATGGCACTAAATTCACTTAAACTTCAGATGCAAATGCTACTAAGAGCTAAAGTGGGTACTGTGCAGTATCATTAAAAGACTGTGAGATGTGCATTACAGTGATATGATTGGCAGCAGTTCCATAACAGGCTAAACAACACCCACAGAGTACCAACGACAAAGGGCATCTTTATGGTAATGCAACTCACTGTATCCTTTTCCACTTTTGCACTTCACCAATCGTATTATTTCTGAAAAAGAAAACTCATATGAAAGTTTAAGTGCCCAACAAAATCAGTGAAAGTCCAGCTAAGTATTGTATAGAGACCATGTTTATGCTTGAGCAAACAGACGCATATTTGCAGTGATGGAAAGTAACTAAGTGCAAAAAAAAAGTTATGTGTTCTTAACTGTACCGTAGACTGAGAAGTGGTCTACTCCAATAGAAAGTATTTTTGCTAAAAGTTTTAAGATCTGTGAAAGATATATTGATGGTACATTTTAGTTTAGTTCCCACTGAGCAAAAAAAATAATAATAAGTACTAGTGTCTATTTCAGTTTATATTTTATGTAATTCATTAAATGTCAGTTTCAACAAAGTATTTGCTATATATTTTCTTTATTAAATGTAGCATTTTTCCACCACATATTGAATACTACACTGGCACTTCTTTACTACATCATTCTAAAAATAGTCATATGATAAAATTGTGCTATCATAATTTTTCATTGAGGGCAACCCTCAGGATTACACTCATTTTCAAACCCAATTTACCAAAAATCTGAAGATTACAAATGTGTAAAACATTCTCATTTTCCTTCTTAATTATGATTGTAAGTTATTAGACAGAAGACTCTAAATGAAGGGCTTTGAGCACTTCGGCTGTGGAGAAGACGAGTCATTCTTCATCAGTGGTGCTTCCCGAGGAAAACCCTGGGTCGACTCTATCCCGACGACGAGATAGCAATGTGTCATCTCCCTGTCCCACTGCTTCACATAACACTTTACATCAAGGATTTTAATTAGTGCCGGCCGCTATTACTGCCCAGGCTCCAGCAGAAAACTGTCATGTTACTGCAGGTGAATGTGGGCTAAACCTACCCTGACAGTCTCAATTATAAGACTATCTCTCCCTGGGAATGGCTATAGTCTGGCTAATTATGATTTTCACCACAGGGGTAGGCATCAGTCAGCAGGTCGGGCTGTAAATCATGACCAGATAATGACCTTCACCTGCGCGCCTCTGCCCTCGCTCCCGGGCACCACTTTGGGTCGAAAAGAAGGTCTGTGCAGACTGTGACTCCAATGACAATTTAGCTCATTAAGAAAAGCAATGCAACACGTCAAGGAGAAAGCAAAGTATGCGTTTTGTCTCTGTTTGTTGCAGGTTCAAAAATCATTGTCTTGTCTACAAATAACCTGCTCAAACTCTGTGATGCACCAGCCCATGTTGAATGTAAACCAGACATAAACATATGTTACTGTGATAGGTTTGATAGCTCTGCATGCTGTCAGTTCCCCGCTGTTACTGCCTATGGTATAATTAGAGCTGATTACGTGCAATTTAGTGACCAAAGTGAATATATACTCCTTAAGCCGCAAACTTCATCTTTCTCTAATTGTACGCTGCTTTCATGACGAAGTAAGTAACCAGAGAAATTTCTCATCACCTTCTATTTCATTTTCATCAGCAGATATTTCCGGCAGCAGCCAGGTGTAATTTGCTCAGAGTATCCAAAAACACATCCTATAACCAAGTGATTTCTATTGTGCAATGTTGATTTTTCATTTCCATCAAAATCTCACATAATACAGCAATTAGTGCATTCAAAGCTCTGATGCCCATTCATTTTGTTCTGACAAAAAGGAATCAGAGATACACATGTGAGAATGGCTACATCCCAATCACAGTTATTATTATGCAAATATCAACTTCAAATCATCACCATTGTGTATCTGCGTGAATTTTAATATTTCATAAATCTTCTGAGATTTGTATTTACACTATGCTTTAATATAAGAAAAAGTATCTGGAGAGTCTTTTCTTAAGTAGCAATATCTTGCCTGGAAAGTGTGCACTGTGTAACTTTTTGGCCAAAACAATTTAGAATTCATTATTGCACTAAATATATGATAAAAATCAGTGTATTTATTTTGAGTGAGCTTGCATGACCATAATATGGACTCTTATTTGTCCTGGCTCATGTTTGTTTCTATAGAAAAGAGATTGCTGTATTATTATTATTATTATTATTATTATTATTATTATTATTATTATTATTATTATTATTATTATTATTATTATTATTATTATTATTATTATTATTATTATTATTATTATTATTATTATTATTATTATTATTATTATTATTATTATTATTTTCAGAAAATCACATTCAGAAAATCATCAGAGCCTAAACTGAGCAGAGCAGCTTTTTTAGCACCTGTTTTAGCCTCAAATCCTGAATAACATTATTGCTAAATTCTAGGCGAGGTAATAACATCTCCACGCAGACAAGCAGCCAGAGGTGTGTAATATATCGAATTATAGGTTAGGTTAGTAATTGTTGCCTTGAAGATATGCAAAAACGGAATATCGAGTATATCGTTTGTAGTAAAGAGGCAATAAAAAAGCTGTTAAAATAACAGCTATTAAAAAAAATGCATTGTAAATGTTTGGACAGTGATATTTTGTCTACTGATCACTCATTGGTCTCTTAGTTGAACAAAGTTTGGATATTTAGAAAGCACATTACAAACTTATTCTGAATATTTTACATGAAAATCTCATTTAACTGTTTATTTTTTGTTTTGGTCAGATTTTTGGTCAGATCATATAGGCACTTGCTAGTTTTGCTTTTAGTCGACTAATCGATTGGTAACACGTCTAAAGTCGACAAAGAATGTCAATAGGCAAAGCTAAATTAAGCCTTTTTTTTTTTTCATTACACTTCAACTAATACGTTTAAAGACATGCTTGCTTGGTTTGAAATAATATTGTGTGAATATCATAATCAAGATATGTCAAAAAGATTTTTTCAATATCGCTCAGTCCTACAAGTAGCCAGCAGACCTCCGCCTGAAAAGTTGCATAGTACACTTTTAAGCCCAATTAACATGGTATTGAATATAACAAAAGCTAAACTCAAAAGGTGTTGCTCATTGTGCAGAATAAACCACACATAAAGATGATTAATAGACTGACTTGAATGAATGGAGCACATGTAGGTTGACACTATTTTCTGGACCATTCATAGAGACAAAGTATGTGAAGCTGGGTTAATGCTCGTGTGCATATGTGTGGAAGCCATTGAGACTGTGTAATTGTCGGAGGAGGGCAGGTGATCTGAGTCCTCTTGAGAGTGGCTTGTGAGGTGGTTGAGGAGATTAGTGCATCGTGCTTCTATAATTACCTTTCGCCTCTCTCTCCTCCAGCGAAACTCGATGGGAAATGCCAGCCTAGAGTGGAGATCTCTTGACAACAATGTATCATAGTTTTTCCTAAGGACCTATATTTCACTCCAAACACTGATTGGAAAACACCAACGCTGTGACAAAGGGCAGTGGCTTTCTGTTTCACAAATGTTTTTGCTCACTTCTTGCAATGCTAACTGGCTTACAGGTTACTAGAATGACTCATCTGTCATTCCCACACACAAAAACATGTTTAGAAACCTATTTTTACATGGCAGACTATATACATTTTTCTTATGTGCCCATCACATATCTGTTTTTAATCATGTAATCATAAGCTGTCTTTTATTCAACCCAAAAACAACGCTGAATCTGGTGCTAACATTCCTAATAAGAATGCAATTATGCAGTTTAGAGAGCAGTCACGCAATACACATTTAAAAAATCCATTCAAATTATGCTGAGAATAAATTGCTCGGCCACAATGAGTAGCTAACCATCTGCCTCCAAGTGTCTGGCAGTGCTATTAAAAAGCATAAGATATCACGTGGACTGTGGGCATAGCACAGCTCCATTTACAGGCGGATGGTGGAAGTGAGATTTGGAGTGGAGGATGTACAGCAGGTACACCAGAAAGACGAGATCTCAATATCTCCAATTTACTTTTATTATATTGTAACAATGGCCATCATCCTACAGAATATGCAAAGCACAAAAAAGTACAACAAATTCAATCATTGTCCAAAATTGTCGCCTATACAATGTTAAAATGTTTTGTTTACAGTCTATACGTCTATTACTTAGAGCGTTTGCACAAATCTATGCATGAAAGTGCCCGCTCAAAACCTACCTTCTCAAAAAACTATTTTATAAAAGAAAAATATAAACCTCTTTTCAAATTGTCTTTCCAGGGAGCTGCTGTGGAGGGGATCAAACCAGCCAAGTGTGTAGTGTAGTCTGGGGAAGCCGTACAGCGCCGCGTGTTTGTCCAAGCGTGTCGGCCGGCTCACTGTGTGGGTTGACTGACATGACTCCTGGTGCCTAAGTCTATTGGATCCTTTTTGTTCTTTGGAACAAAACCTCCATCTACTGAAAGTTTTCAATAAACAGCCAAAAGAAAAACAGTTTCTTCTAATGCTCACTCACCCACACAGACCTGCATCCCTCCTTCACAGTTTTCTAAGAATAAACTCAACAAAACTCAACAAAATGCAGCCATAGGACACACATCAGAATGTATTTGTGCTGGCCCCAAACCTAAATAAATACACAGTGTATGTTATGCATAAAACTGTGCCATGTATGCAAATGACAACAAACCAGGAGAGAAATCATTTGATGTGGAGAGCTCAGGAGATCCAAGGCACTGCTGGCTTGTGAATGAACGGGCCACAGCTGTCCGGACAAGCCTATCCCCATGTGATTTACGCTTTTACACAGCTGTACATATACTCTCAGGATGAGAGAAAAATAAAGAATTTATGATCTAAATGAGAGCATGTAATAAACAAATGAATGTTGCCTGTAAAGCTCAAGAGAAGGCAGTGTCCTGCAGCTAAAGTCCTTTACACGCCACACGCACTGTCAGCGCTTCATTATAAGCCAATAAAAACCTTAAGTGCCCTTTGCACTGATGGAGTGTGGACACAGCACACTCAAACCAAAGAGGATTTATGAGGACGTTCAAGAAAAATAAATAAATAGGTAAATAAAACTTTCACAAAATATCCAAAATCAGCCTTTTTAACTCCTGTCATATAAAGCAAAATAGGCAATTCAAAACACGAACTTCTCTAAACAACAATGACGTGGTTTCCCATTTCTTAGTCATTTAGCAACTTCAATTGGGATTTTAAGTTAAAGAGCAGTCGCCATTATCCAGCACGCGCGCGCACACGGTCACATGCAACAATTAGAAGAGAAGATCCAGAGTGTGCGCTTTACTTTACTTAGTCCATAGAGGACGGAATACAAGTCCAATTCAAAGTTGGGCCAAAATGCGCAAGAAGCGAGGCAGAGTTTGTAATATTCAAATAACAGGTTGTAAGTCCAAAGCGCACCTGAAGTTCGCTCCACACGCACTGAATCTTCTCATCCACAGACAGACTCTAATCTCTCACACAAGACTCAGTCAGCCCATGCTTTGTGAAGGTCTGCACTTACCGGTGAGTGGATCATAAGACCCGTCCAGCTCCCGCGAGTCAGTCAGGCTTTGGTCCCGGTTTTTCGCTTTCATGTTTCCCCTCGTGTGGCTGCCGCGCGCCGCAATGTAAACTCAAAAACAACAGTGTCTAGTCTTGACTTAATGAACCACGGTTTTGATCCCTTTCCGCGTATGTTAACATGTCATAATGGAGTTCAGATGGATGAAACGTCAGTGCGTATCTCTGCTTTGCGTGTGCGCTCCCTGAATCCAGGAGTAGAGTGACTGGACCCAGCGCGCGCCTTTTCTTTCGGCTCGTCCTCACTCCCTCTCCTCTCTCATGTGGCTGTCACGCGCACACGCACACTCATCACCACACCGGCATCCATTCATAACTCCGCGTAATGTTAGCCCGTAAAATAGTGCGCGTAATGTTGAAAGATTACACCGATTTGGCACCGGTGTTTTTTGGGCATTTTCAAGCAAAGCAATAAAGAGTTAAGAAGCGCTGTCAGACACTTTGAGAGTTTGTGTGATCTATAATACTCGCTGGAGCTGCTCGGGGAACCTGCGCTTTTTCGACACGTCTTCTTCTTCTTCTCTCTGGAGCGTCTTTGCCTCAGCTCCTCCTCACACCCGTCTGACATTTGGGCACAATCTGTTAAACCGCGCGTCTCTTGAGCCATTTTGGTATCCATCCATTGTCCAGCGCACTCATTTATTGGCTATTCATAAACGCTGCTATTTTAAGCTGTGAGTCATGTAATTATGATGATTATTGGAGAAATTTAAGATGCACTTTGACCTCAGCCAAATCGAGGTTGGAAACATATTCTTCACATTTCTTATCGATGGTTGAATCTTAATTAGATGCCTGTCACAACAATACAGTGGAGCAATAGGCCTACTCTTATTATGCAGGGAAGGCTGTACCTCCAGACTTAAAAGATTGCTATTCTAGTACCAAGATTTTCAACCAATTGGACATTGTCAGGTTAATTAACCTACAGCAGGAGATGTTAAACCATGATCAGTGCTAATTAAAGTGTTAAATATTAATCTAAATACATGTACATGGACCAAAAAATCATGAAACTAAGTGCAACAAGGGGAAATTGTTCAAAACCCACAGAGAGATAATCATATGCTATTGCACAAGAAATAATTTTAGTGTTTTTCTCAAATATATTTTTAATTAAATTATTTTACTTTTTACCCAACATTTCCCATATCATCCAGGTCAGTGATGTGAAGGCAGTGGTCTGAGCAGTGAATCCCAGACTTGACCCCTCTCCTGGGAGGCTTGTCCAGGAGGAATCCGGAGCAGATGCTCAGCTGGATCTTTTCATTTGGAGAAACAGCGGCTCTACTCTGAGCTACTCACCGTATGTATAACTTAATGTATTTTGAGCACTTCTGTCCTCAATATTGACATTATGCAAAAATAAAATACAGACGTTTATGAAGATAAAAACGCTGAAAATGCCTAAAACCGCGGTGCAATAATTGCTAATTAGCCCATGTTGTATGTGAGTCCATGACCCTGCACGAGCTGCCATGTGGGCTGGGTGAAAAATGCTATGTTTGCTTATATGTGGAAGATAAATTGGCTAAACAAGCTGGATTATTACCATTTTCAGCCAAGGATACTGGTAGAAAAAAAGGCCCATCTCAAAGATAAGGGCATGACAGGCTGCTGTTTCTCCCACTGCTAAAGCCTATTTGAAGCTCCATGTGGCTAATAAACAGCATGGAGTCCTCAACAACAAAGTCCTGCTTTTTCTGTCATCTAATACCAACAAAATATTTCACAGATATGGCCCATTGGCTTGTGATTGGATTCTGGTGCGTGGTAAATGGAAGGAGACAAGGAGAGGTGAATTCTAAATGAAGGTTAGGAAGAATGTCTGAGATTGGTGGAAGTGCGCAGATCAATTTATGAAGCGCTGGAGGGGATTTGGTGATTTAGAGACGTAATAGACAATTGTGAAGTAGCTGATGAGAACGATGTCTGAGGCTGCAGGATACCGAGCTGGAGGCAAGTGCCATCGAATCAAGAAATAAGGAAGAGGACAGGACAGTGCAGTGAACTACAGCTACACTTGTTGTAAGTCACATTAACAGACACTGGGCAGGGGGCCAAAGGGACAGCCAAGCACCACTGTTTACTTTGTTTGGACTATTAAAATCACAGGACAACTGCGCAAATCCTCTACAAGATTCCACAAGTCTGCAGTAAAAGTATCTGAAAACATCAAACATCTAACGCAAAGCACTGACATGAATGTAAGCATAGGCTTTTACCACCAATTTTAGGGCATGTTTATGCAAACACACAGCCCTTATCATTGTATGTAACAAATGTATTTATAAACATTGACTCTGGCTGGCAGACTTTAAAAGTCTGAATGTTTTCCAGATTTATTAACAGCTGCTTCAGGTTAATTCATTATTCTGATACTTCTTCAGATTTTGCATTGATGGTGCAAAGTTCAGTTCCCTGCCCATGTGCCTGACCAGTCAGCCCCTCCTACATTCTGTTTGAATGCAGAAGGTCTGAAACTGAAGAGATAGCCAATGATTTCGTCGTCCAAAGTTAGGACGAATCACACCCCCCCCCCCCTTTCCCTCCTCCCCCGCTCCGCAATTTCAAACTTTTTTTCTAACCGTCTCAAAATATTCAGATGGCGGACGTAGCTGATAGATCATTGTTTTCGGCTCTAGCTTCGGTTTGAACAATTAGGAACGTGTTCAGAGCCTTCACATAGGTCACTGCTCCATTGAAAAAATCCTCGCGCTACATATTTACTATACCAACCGGTTTAGCGCGTCGCTGCATCGGGGAATTTCCGGTTTTCTGTGATTGGTTCACTCCGCTGTCGGAAAGCCCGTCCTCGAAATTGAACCCGGCGCTCTGATCCCAGACCCTTACGTCTTTGTACAGTGTCTGTCAAAGCGTGTAGGGACTGGCTGGTCAGGCAACTGCCCATGTGGATTTAAGTTGGAACTTAAAAAGAATGAGCCGTGTGTTTCTTCTTTGGTCAGCCAACAACATAAACAATATCACACTATTTTTGGAGCTGACATAAACAGCACAGCCTTTGTTGTAAAAGGTTTCATTCGAGAATTTACTCAAACTTCAAACATGGAAACACTTTGTGTATGAGAAATAATCAACTGCAAAAGCTTCCAAAATTTACAGTCTCCACCTGAACCAGTTCTTAACAGGATTATCCTCTTTTACTAAGCACTGCAAAACATAACTTGGCATGCATTTTAAGCTGGTTTGGTCTGTAAATGTTTAAATAAAATAGGAGAGGTTAGATGCTGAAAAAACAAATATGAGAAGACGACTGAGGACCAACAACAATTGTATCATGATCAACAAGACAATCAGGCAGTCAGACTTTGTAGTTCTCAATGAAAGCTGTGCAAGTATTTAAAGAGCACAGGGTTCCCACACTATAAATGTAAGCTTTGTCCATGAGTGTCATATATTCTCAGTTAAATGCAAAATCTGTCTATAGTTGATGCATTCGGAGTGCAAAAATGTCCTTGCAATCAATTTCCGTACAAGCCAAGATGCATTGCCAGAAGAGTTTTGCACTTACAGCAGAAAAGATGGGAATAAGAAGGATTAGCTCAAAGTGCTGTCATTTAGGGTATTTTTGAAAGTAGAAAAGTGGAAGAAGAACTTGTTAAGTGGCATTAAAAACACTTCAAACAGGCAGTGACACATCGTCTTATTATTCAGCAGAGATAGTGACCTGGGGCTTAGAGCTGACAAGTCTCAGACATACGGCCTGTTCTGACTGAAGGAGAGATTGATGACGTCCAGACACACACACCCATACACACACACGTGCATGATGAAGACACAAAATCAACAAATCCACCTACGCAACATGTCAATAAAAGTTTTTGTCCAGCTCAAACTACAAACAAGAGACATAACTAAAGAAGCAATGGTTTCTGTTGAAAAGTCTAGGTCGAGGTAGTAATTTGACACAAGCTCTCGTGACTAAATAACGTTATGTCCACTCAAACCGCTTTTTGCACTATCTTATACTAGCTTTAAATTTAAGATGTTTCCTATTCAAATGTTGTGTCACATTACATACATCACATTGGATCATGTAACACATTTTTTATGTATTTTGCCGTTTCTACAAATACAGTTGCCAGCACAATTAAATAATATGTTCTGTTTGAGTGTATCAGAAGCACTGACAGATGGTTTTCTCTGGCATTAGAGAAACTTATTTTGAGTTAGTACCACTGACTAATCCACACAGTATGCTGCAGTTCTGTTGAAAAGTTATGAAAGACAATGAATTTACTATATGGGCCTTAAACTTTAGATCGAGAATTAGCTATAGGCTAATAAAGGCTCATAAATGTCACTTGTTATGTATACTTTTAATATCATACTATGGCTACCAACCAGACACCTCAAACCTTACAACTTTTTCTTGCGAATTGCATTGCCCCCCTCTTGCTTTCTCCCATATTTGACTATAAAATGCAAAGTAATATTTTACTCCCACTTGCTTTTCTTCAAATATATGTCTTTTGGAAGGTTGTAATTTGAAATTGCATTATTTAGGCTACATTGAGCAAGTGGTTACATAAAAGAAGTGCATGAAAGTTTTAATGTACTGCGAACAAAATAATAAAAGACGATAGGAGAAAAGACTGATTGTTTGGAACAATTTACTGAAATGTTCAAAGGGGACACACACTTAAAACTGTTGGTATGCTGAGCTATTATTTTGATCAATCAGCAGTATATTCATAGTTTGAGGGGTTGAGCAGTTGCATGCCTTGTAAAACGAAACAAAAAATTCTATCTAATATGTTTCTACAAAAGTCAGGTGAGGTGAACTTTGACCCTCGGGGCAGCGGCTGACTTCCTGAACATTTAACAGTCCTGATTGTTTGTGACAGATGTCAGCTGAGATCCTGCACCCACGTCACCTCCTGCCTCAGGGATGACACCCTCAGAGACAGCGCCGCACTGCCATAACTCGCCTGTCATCACACAGTGACTCCATGACACAGGATTACCACCTCCTACTATTTCTGTTAAAAGTCCACAGCTTGCATTAATTGAACATAAGGACTGAACCGTGTGGACTCGTACTGGCCTGAAGAGAATTCAAACAGGCAGAAAAACGTATGAATTACTTATGAGTTGGAAGTACACAGTTTCTCATTTACATTTTCTTTTGCCTGCACCTGTCACATGTCCTTGTAGAGTTTGTCCCAGATGTGTCCTCTCTGTCCAGACAGTGAAGTCATTCCTCTGGAAAGGAAGACAAACGGCAACACAGCAGCTGCATTTAAATAAGAGACAATAGGAAATAGGTGCCCTCCGCTGGGCCTAATCAGCAGACAATGCATGTTTACATCACTCACCTCAGCACCACCTATCATCTGCACACACACAGTATTATTGTCATATTTCTACATTATGGTGAGGCAAATAGACAAAAGGCACAACATTTTACAATGCACATTTTGTATATATAATCTTAGCTTACATTGTTCGGTTTCAAAGCACAACTACCTATGCTTAGCTCATGGCGTGCATTAGTATGTGCTCCCATGTACCTGGCTCATCACACTGTAATGAAAAGTGCTGCTCAGTGGACCAAGAAGCTGCTATTTACGCCACAGCCTCACATTGATTTAGCCATTGGTTTACAGAGGGTATTGTCTTCAATCCACCAAACAGGAAGTTAATAGAAATCTAACGCTGATATTCACAAATGGAAACCAATGAAGCAAACGCGGTAATCAATGCTTTGAGAGGTGTCTGATTGCCTCAGTGGATCTGTGCACTTTTACATAATGAAGGTTTTATTGTGCAGCTTGGATGAAGGCTTGAGTCGCTGACCATGAGAAACTCTTGTGAAGCCTCACACAGACAGACACAGGAAGAACAAACCCCATGGCAATGGTCTGCTAACTACTGTGCCACTGCGTTATGAATTAGGAGATCCTCGTACAATCAGACCTAAGCTAATGTTGCTCTCCAGGCAACTTCAGTGCTTTCCAGCTGAATCAATGTGTTTGTAAACATTATGGTTAAAGCTATAATACAAATGTAAGCATTGTAGACCTGTTTCTTACATTTTAACTGACAGAATAGAGTCAATAGTAATCTAGACACATCATTTATCGTTAACCACTCAGATCCTCTTTTCTGCACTGATGTCATTGATGAAGGTCTCCCAATTGATCTAGAGCAGTGATTTTCAACCAGTGTGGCAAGGAAGACTAGTGTGCCTTGATAAACTGTCAGGTGTGCCTTGAAAAATGTGTCAGTTTTCAACAATTAATCTATGAAATAAGCTTAATTAGATTTAAGTAAATAATTTACCATTTAGGAGTGTTTGGAACTTGAACTTTGAACTTTTACAGCAAAAACCAAAGCCAGTCATTATTTACAAGTTTAAAGAATAATTTAAAGATGTTCTGTGTAACTTTTCCAATAACAGGTTCCTACACGATGACGACGACGACCTACGACGACCGATGATGACTGACGACGACCGACGACGACGGCGACCGACAGACAACCGACCGACGGACAACCGACCGACGGACAACCGACGACGGACAACCGACCGACGGACGACCGACCGACGGACGACCGACCGACGGACAACCGACCGACGGACAACCGACCGACGGACAACCGACCGACGGACGACCGACGGACGACAGACGGACGACCGACGGACGACGACGACAGAATAATATGCTTTTGGAACAAGATTTCACATTAACAAAATTAAAAAAGTAGCTTGATTTATTTTAATAGGTAGTGTTCTGCAAAAAACATTTTAAGCACAGAAGTGTACCATGTCTCAAAAAAGGTTGGAAACACTGATGTGAAGGGTAGTCTCTTAACCATCTCACTTTACAAGGAGGAATTTCCAGTTCGAGCGAGGTTCTATCACATTTTCTAATTGGCAATTGTTACCAGTTGTCTGGAAGATACACGGTATATATCAGGACCATAGAAACCAAAAAATTAGATAGAAACCAAGTGCTACTTAGTTCCACTGGGACAAATGTTTATTGAAACCATAACGTTTGTCCTTGAAAATTAAATTTAACCAAAGAGTCAATCAAGAGTGATTTCCATAATGTGCATGTTCAACTTATTACAAAATGAATGTAAATTACAAGACAAATAATTTGCCTCTCCTTCTCATCACATCTATCACCTTTTCAACATATACAACAATCTCATTATCACCTGTTTCCTTCATGTGTCATTGATCGGCTTATCAAAATAACAAATTGTCATGACTTTCTATAAAGCATGCTCATCTGTCATCACTGTGCGGGGAGCAAATGGTCTAAATATATTGGACAAACACTCACAATAACAAATAGTCCCTGCGTGGATGATAACAGCTAAAGAGCCATCAGTGGAGAAGGGGGGAGCCCATAAAGCCAGCGCCTGATAGATCGCTGGGGTGTGCTCGGGCAAGCCAGGGTTTATGGCTCAAGAGGAGGGAAAACCAGCTAAGGGAGATGAATAGGCAGCAGCAGCTGGAGCTCGTAGTGCGTGTGATGGAGGGGAAAAACAGGGGAAGCGTTGACGTTGTTGCTGGGTAGACAGATGAATTTAGTCTGGAGGGAACAAACTCTGCAAAAATGTGCTGTAACATTGATGTCATCGCAAGATAGTTGATCATAATGTGCACAGAGACTGAAAAAGCCTTACTGAAGTGGGAGAGTATGTCTTACAAGCTCTCTGTGAATGAACTTTCTGAAGATGAGTCAAGTCTAACAGATGAAGGGGCAGAAAGAGGACTCTGACGACCTTATGGATCAGCCTCCTGATGGTGCATAGAATCAGGACTAAACAAGGAGAACAAATCTGGAACAATCCTTTTTTTTTGAAGATGTGTGACTGGCCTCATATTAAAAATAAGGCTTAACGTGATTTAGCTGCAAATTGTATAAAGATTATTTATATTTTGAGTTACTTTATGTGATTTGTTCTTGTTCTTTAAAGTCTTTGCAGCCTCATTTAACAATCCAAGTGCTAAATTTAAAGAAATGCTTGCACTATTTCTGAGGGTATTGCACTAAAATTACAAATTAAAGATGCACTGTTTCAACTGTTGCATTTAGTGTCAGTTTATATGATCAGTTGTGCCAGATTTTTTCTCTTGCACATGAGAAAATGCTTGAGAAATGAGGCCCTTAGTGTACACATTTTGCTCTACAAATAAACTTGCCTTACCACAAAGACTTTGCACAGCCATAAAATTAACAT
This sequence comes from Mugilogobius chulae, assembly GCA_038363315.1. Classification (NCBI taxonomy): domain Eukaryota; kingdom Metazoa; phylum Chordata; class Actinopteri; order Gobiiformes; family Gobiidae; genus Mugilogobius; species Mugilogobius chulae. Next base: position 50,156,767 of record CM076398.1, on the reverse strand, counting down.
AAAGCAGCATTTCTTAACCAGAAGATACTATTCTAATATGTGTAATAGATACACGTGAGGAAAAGAAACATCTCACGCTGTAATGTTCTGCCTCTTGCGCGTTGCATGAGCAAGATCTGAAGTACTCATGTGTGTCCTAGAGGATTTCATAAGTAATGCAAGGGCGTCTAATGAAAGATAATGTTGCGTTAATGATGTGTCAAAATGAAGTGTTTGCTCATTGAGAAAAAGGGGGGGATGATCCAGGGCTTAATGTTTCACCCTGCGACTCATATGGAGGATATTATGACACCCAAACACATACACTCTGCTCACAAACTAAAAAGGCTGGCACAAACACCAACACAAAGGGAAGGAAGCTCTGTGACTGTTCAGTGTTTTGTGTATACACTGAGAACTGCTGAGGCGTCTCATCAAGCACTTGAGCTGGCGGCGGATTAACAGGCGAGATGGAAACAGCCAGCACAACAGCCCAAACGGCCATAAATGGACATCAAGCCAGCAGTGACGAAGGGTGGATTAGTCTCTGCTGTACGCACTCTGAAAACTAATCTCAACTTTCTATTCAAAATCTGAAAGTTGATGCCATGTGTCGTATCAGGTCATGAGCAACATATTATGATCACAAACAAAACTATAGTCGAGGACAAATGGTTGTACAAGTAATGATTAAGCTATGCATAAACATGTCTGTAATCAGAAATAAAACAGAAGTCACTAAACGGTCACTGCTTCACAACAAGATGAAACATAATCCAGGCAATGGAAGTAATGTGAATATTATGTTTACGGTTTTCCAGTCAAGGCCCTCAGTAGCAGGAACACAAACTGTACCTAATTTTTATTTAGGCGACAGAATTACAGTAGTTTGCTTGATTTGCAGATGTACACAAACATTCCTCACATATTTCAAGGCTTGTTAATTATTCATTGTGATGTGTTTTAAAAGTTCATTTCACATTTCTTGAGCAAATTGTAATGTCTGTGTAAAGCTAACTGCAACTAGTATGTTAACAATGCACTTCCTGGCTATAAATCAAAGCGCTTACTGTAAAATATTTATTTTTTTGGTAACTAACAATTTGAGTATTGCATATTGTAATGAACTACACTGATATTCTCAAGAAAACAACACTTACATCACTGAAACTACAGAAGAGCTTGTATCTGTTGACTTGATTCAAAGATTAATCAAATGATATGAGAAAAAAGTAATTTAGTTATTCCACACTTATTAACCAAGTCAATGTAATATGACTGTATGATATCTTAACAAATGTATGCTTAGCTAGAAAGTAAGCAGTGAAACTCTTCAACAGTAACTTTATCGAACTCAGTAACTTGCCCTACACTGTATGTAAGCAGACATGGTGTCCAATGCTAATGCTCTGAATTATGGCAGCAGACAAATGACAGAAATATCACAAAATAAAAATAATTATTCATTTTAATATGGAGAAAATGTTCAACATGACATAAGTCTGGGCAGCCAATGAGATATGTATTGGTCCATCTCACGTCTACGAAGATCCATGAATAAAACTCTTTTTAGATCTAATTTGGCCTAATTGTGACAATAAAAAAGTATTTGCAAGAAACAGATGAAAAAAAAAAAGCTTAACTGCATGAGAAAAAATCAAGTTGATGTAAGATCATATTGTGATGCCAAAAGGCAAAAACAAGAGCAGCAAAACCAAACTAGTCCAAGTAAGGGCATGAAAAGAGGGCAGAGGAATGACAAACGCTTTGCAAACTTGGTGCAGGAAAGGGGTCAAGAAGGTATCGAGGAGCTTCATTTCACTCTGAAGACTCAGATACAAAGAGATGCATTAGCAGAGCTTGACTGAACAGCATATCTCTGATGCTCATACCCTGGCACAAGACACTGCAATGATGACATTTAGGAGCGGTCTTCCCCGGGGTCTGGGCCGGGGGTCTGCTGGTAGTGGATATGGATGAGAAAGAAGAGGGGGATGTTGACATGTTGAGGAGGTTGGCACAAACAAGAAAACACAAGAGCCATCTCGAGTGTCGAGCTTTAAAGAGGAAAAATGGACAATCAAGGGCAGAGGAAATGTAACTGGAATGTGATGGAGTCTGCAAATTACATTTAGCTCTATTCATTTTGTGTGAGCTTTCGATCTAATTAAAATAAACAAATAGCAATAGTAAGTATGTGCCATTTTAATCCTTTAAAATGTTATAAATTTTAGTGCAAATGTGTTTTTGTTTTTATGATGTGAGCTGAAGATCACTTATAGGCCAGATTATCCTTAAAAGTTTTTGCTGCTGCTGTTGATGTTGTTATTCTTCATTATTTATTTATTTATTTATTTATTTTTATTGTACATGTTCTTTCTTGATGGAAATCTGCTCTTACGAATTTGAAGCTTCTCGATCAAAAAAAGGGGGCTTCCACTTGCTAAGTCGGTGGACAGTTCTGCCTCAAGTGGAGGCAAAGTTTCTCTTGAGGAGGAAGCTCAGTGGAAAGGCAAAGCTCTCGATTTAGCCGTCACCTACAGCACATGATTATAAGTTTCGGGTAATGACCGAAAAAAAAAAAAAAACATGGTTGCAAGTGATAAAAATTAGTTTCCATGCTTCCTTTTTTGCAGGGTGGTTGGGCCCTCCCTTCAACGTTGCTAGATTTTCAGATAGCAATAAGTGCCCAAGCCTTGGAAAGAAAGTCCAAAACAAGCGACCTCAACCCCTCAATAAAATAATTTAAAATTAAAGTAATTAATTAAAATAACATTATGTATCACAGCAGAACAAGGGTTAACGATTTTGAAAGGTTTTAAATAATATCTGATCATTAATAAAGACTTTAAAATAAATGAAAATATGCTATAAGTCCATATTTCTGTTATTATTTTTTATAATAAAACCTGGGGGAAAAAAACGTTTATACCGTTTGTTTAAACCGTCAAAGAGCTGCTCAGGAGCAAGTCCCACAAAATACACAACCTGTGACAGTCAAAAGTCCCATTTGACTTTCCAAAAAAGAAGTCTAAAGTCACTTTAAAGGAGGGTATACTTGGCAACTTTGCCTCCCTGAGACATAGGCTGAGGATCTCAGTCACATGGGAACTTGAAGTAGAGCCACTACTTGAGGTTGCCTCAATATATAGTAGCACTGGGATTTCATTATTTAAGTATATGAATAAGCCTCTTCTATATTTAGGTTGTCTCCACCTTGGAAAAAATATTCCAAAGCTCTTATTTGCACCTTCAATGAAAATGGTCATTAAAAGCCTTTATTAAGTTTGACTTAAGATGCTTTATTCAAATAAATTCATAAATCCTATGAAATACAACTGCTTAAAAGCCTTAAGTTCTTCACTTGAATATCTAGCTTATATACATTTACCTTTTGGTGAAGCTCCATGAATGACAGAGCTTCACCTAAAATGAGATAATCTTGAGGCTGGAGTTTGTCATTACACCGGTCAGTGGAGCACAGCACTGGTCCATCTAACAAATATAAATCACAGGGAGGCCTACACAAAGCACTATATTGAACTAGTGAAGGGTGCAAAGGGAAACATGAGTTATGATGTCAGTCTCATAGAAGTAGTGAGGACATATTTGCAGACAGAGCAGAGAGGCTCCGGGAAAAGCAAGCAATATGGGGAACTAAATAAAAATAAAATTATAAAAAAACAAAAAAGTATATAAAAAACAAAAGAAAAAAAAAAAATTTTCTATAGACCATCTTCTGGTTGATCGCCTGATCTTAGTATTTACAAAAAAAAAAAAAAAAAAAATCACCATTACCAAGTGCTAAAATCAAAGTTTTTTTTTACGTAGATGCTTTATTGCACAAAAAGTACTTACAAATGAATTGTTAAAGTAGCAGCACGTATAAGTTTGATTCCCAACTCTGACAATTTACTCTTCTCTCACCCTCAATTCACGCTGACCTGTGCAAAAAAAAGGAAGAAAAATTTATTGAGAGCAAGTCCATTTCTCCACAGACCCGACTTGACTTGGAGATAGATATTACTTTGCCTGAAATGTTCACAATAATAGACATCTAAGAAAACTGGTGTTTTTTCACTTCCAGTATGTCTGTTTTATCAGCAGCTGGATCACATTCACTGTTGCGTGCTGTATTTAAGCTTGTTGGCGGTCTATCGATCAGCAGATCAGTGTGCACCAGAGTAAATGTGCTCCACCATCCATAAAGTCTCTATCTCAGTGTGTTGCCCTCTTAAGACTGGCATTTTGCTCTGTGCGGTCAATGTTGTTATAAAAGCAGTTGCATCATTACTGTAATTTGTGCCTCATATTCACTCAGTGAACACAAATACTGAAAATGCAAAAACTGATTTTGTAAACAAAGTGAGTGAAAAAATAATGTGGATAAACAGACTAGAGCCAAGTTATTTGAGAAAGTAATTTTCAAATTGTAGTATTTATAAATTAATTTAAGCTTTAAGTGTACTATGTAGGCCTATTTTTTCTCGTGAGGGTCCAACTGGGGCAATTCATGGAAAGGTATTTAGTATGGCATTCAACATTTCACCATGGAACTCAGCATATGGCACGTGTTTCAAAATCCTGTTTTTCAAGACCTAAATAAAGGGCATTGTGTAAATAAATGAAACAACTCTTTTGAACACCTTAGGGTATTTTGCACATTTTTCTGTCGTGGTACAGCTTCTCAGTCAGCAGATCACAGGCGTAGTTACCAATCCCATTTCTATATATACTAACTTTGTGCTTCAAAATCAGTTTAGACATTTTGATAAGCAGATGGTTGGGTTTTTAATGGCTTTGTCTTGAGCAGAACTTTTGGGCATTTGCATATTTGATTCACAAAATATACCCAATAATGACTTTTAAAAACTTTGGAACTTGATTCATAACATATGTTCAGATTTCAGTAGTTATTACTCAAATATTAGCCTATTATTTGAGCATATCGTTCCACGGCTTTAATTAAATAACTCATGCAACAGATTGTTAGTTATAAATTTGAAAGTATAACTATTTAAAAAAGCATTTACTTCAGATAGAAACACCACAATTGTGGTGATTATGTGCATATACTGTATCCAATCATAATTTTGAGTTTTTTACTATTTGTAAGTTGCACAAAAAATATGATTTTTTAATTTGACCTTATGACTACAAAAAGTTTTAGGTACCACCTGCAATCTCTGGCGCCACACCAGACTGGGAACCATTGCACCAGGTATACAGCTTAGAAAAAAAAACAGATGCTTTGATCATTACAGGCAAGCAAAAAGACAGACGAGAATAAAGCATCAAATATTACAAGAATAATGTCAAGAGTTGAGTAAAATGCCTTTTTATCATTGTGAGATTAGAATTTTTATCATCCTAACCAAATGACTGAAAAACTGTCCTGAAATACAAGTTGTGTCTAAACTATACCCAAAATAGCCCCAAACACCTCCAATATGTTCAAAAGTGGGATGAGCATCTCATCTTGATTTGGAAGAAGGAAGCTGTGGGCTTCACAACAGGAGTTTCTTCGTTGATCAGTATTCACAGTTTGCACCTGTCGACAGAGGCAGGACCCCCACTGTCTCCTGTAACGCTTCACTGGAGCATCTTTGTCACTGAACCACACTACAGGGTCACATGACCACACAGAACGAAAGGGACCACCTAGAGTTTTGTCCTGAGACATGGCGGCTGATATTAGAAACTGTACGGTGAATTAAAGTTGAGATGACCTTGACTAAACTTAAAATTGCAAGAGCTAAATCCTGAAGTTTCCTTATTTTATGCTTCAGTAGCACATAATTAGCAGACTCCCTCAACAGTGACATGTAGTAACACTCCTGACACAAAGTGGCTTTAAGAAGGAGGCTGTGAGAGGTTAGACAGAAATTACCGAAACATTATATACTTTAGTTTTATCTGTATTCATCAGTATCTGTCGGTGATTGGATAGTTTGATCATTACCCTGCATTCAAGGCTTGATGCTCAGAAAATATCTGTGTGTCTGCCACTCATCTCCACCCACTTTTTTGTACTTACTTTCAATTATTTTCCCATCAGCAACTACCAAGCAGATCTAAGAATATGGATTAGGATTAAGATACACTTTAATGTCTCCATAGGAAAATGTGTCATCTGCATTTGACCCACCCTCAATGTCTCATCTCGTCAAGACCATAGCTGAAAAATTTTCCACATATACGTATATCTATATATTTTTGTTTTTTTAATTAGTGGGAGAAACGCAGTGCTCAAAGAAAGCCCACTCAGACACAGGGGGAAGCCTGCAAACTTCACAAAGAAAGACCCGGGGCGCTAAGGAGTCAGACCCACAACCTTCTTGCTGTGAGTCAAGAGTGCTAGCCGCTCTGCCAATGCACTGCTATGGCATAAGTACCAAAGAAACGATGACATAATCAAGTATTGATCCTGAATCTTGAATAATACATGTTTTTTTACTGTCATTATAGTTTAGCATTAAAACTGAAATTGTGAATGTGGTAACAAAAACGGTATCAAATAATATATAGCTATACGCTCCATTTTCGACACTGAAAGCAAGTTGGAACGTTACAGTGAAAGTGATCACAGCACGAGCAGACTAATGAAATAGCCTTGTCACGAGGAGGAAAACTCTCACAAACTTCTCATGTTAGGTCAGAGTTTGTTCTGAAGGACAACAGAATGGTCTCACCACAGCAGCAGCTCGACTCCCAGATGCTCATTACAGACAGCTCTCCTTCCTCCCGCAATGAGGTCGACCTGGCACCGCGCTGGCACAGATGGCTCAGGCAAAACTCCAGCACACCAATGTAAACACACACAGGTATATTGCTCTTCTCCTGTGCCCTGAAGCCAAAGCTAATAAGCATTTTGATGAATTCCTGACCTAACGAGATTTTACATTTGCTTGGAAATTCTGATCAATTCAAATTCCCTGCAGAAACATGCACACAGCGATGAGAATGAGGCCATCTATTAGTCAAAGCAGCCATTACAGAAGGATTTGTAGCAGCAGAAGTGGTGGACTTACGGACAATCAATTTTCCAATGAACCCTCGTACTGGTGGATATTTACGATGGACGTATGGGAAAAGCTGAAGCAATTTGTTCTCATAATATAGATGCAACATAAACAAATGGCTATAAAGATCACTGAGGTTTACTTTTCTTTTTTAAAAACAGGTGGGAACCCAGGTTTATGGCCTTGCAATTGTTTTAGTGAAAATGTGAAAGTCTAAACAAAAACAATTTTTGTAGTTTGGAGAGAGAACACAGCAAGATTGTCAACAAAGTCTCGATTTTCAATTTGGGAAAATAATGTCCACTGGAGGTCTTAGGGTCTAGAGCTAGGAAACCAATAGGAGAAACTTCTATTTATTGATATCAAACTTCATAAAATCGCCTAAATAACAAAATATAAGTGTAAGATCTTCTTGATAAGATACAACAAGTAAGTTTAAACATACATTTTTAGTTCCTGCAGAAAGGTGAGGAGTTGAGGAGTAATGGCCACAGGCAGAAAACACCTCCTGCGTCTCTCTGTTCTGCTCTGAGGCAGCCTGTACCTCCTGCTGAAGCTGAACCAATAGGAGAGCAGGGTTTGATGTAGCGGCTGGCATGTGTTGTTCCTGATACTGAGCAGTTTCTTCAGTATCCTCCTTTCCAACGCTTCCCCAACAGGCTCCAGTTCCACATCGAAGACAGACCCCGCCTTCTTCACCAGCTTATTGAGTCTGTTGGTGTCTACTGACTTCACTCCACCCTAACACACCACACCAAAGACAATGGCGCTGGTTACTACGGTAGAACATCTGCAGCCTGGTCTTACAGACATTAAATGACCGGAGGAGTCACAAACAAATACAGCCGAGTAGTCCTTTTTAAATCGAGCATCTATTTTTATGGTTCAATTCTAGTTTATAGGTGTTCTAGGTTCTAAGAGTTATTTGGTGTTCCAGTTCTAAGTGGACCCCTAAATATTGTGTTCACTATGTCCACTTCAGTGCCACTGACGTAGATTGGGTTGGGTGAGATCTTCTTCCTTCTGAAATTAGTCTTTGACACTTTCAGCTATAAATAATTTTATCTACACAAGTTCGCAAAATTCTCCCCTACTCTTCTGGACTCTGCTTCCAGTCCCCCTATATGTAAACACTGATTATCATTGCTTGGCTTTTAAAAATTGAAAAAGCAGGAAATTTGCAAGATGCTGGCCCACTAAAAGACATGTCCCCCTGAGCTCATCCAAACTAATGACCATACCTGCTTGTCAGTGCCTGCTCTCGTCACATCTCAGAGGCAAAGCAAGAAGTTTGAATGGGGAACCAATGGAACGCCATAGAGCGCGCAGGTGAGAGTGGAGAAGAGCAGTGTGATTGGTTTGACAACAAGTGTTTGTGATCAGAAACTATCAGACCAATCCATGCTGAATGAACATGCTAATTTGCTCAATTTGCACTTAAATTGGCAAAAAAAGAGACTTGGAACAGTGAGCAATGCTATTCAAACACCATATACATAGTCGGACAAATTGTGAAAAGAAAAAGCCATAATTTGTATGCATACTGTACTGTATGTTGTATCTCCATGAAATACAGCAAAGAAGGTGGAGGAACATATGCATAATTAAACCATTAAGACAAAATATTCCAAGTGACCACCCAATGACGAGCAAAACCTTGGGTTCTCCAGGATCAATGATTGGGGCTGTACAAACATCTGAGACCGGGTGTAGACTTGGCATGACAGGTAATCAATCACAGACGATCTGCTTTGACAGAGGCAGAAATGTGTCAGAAAAGAGCTCCTTTCAACATGACACATCCAGACGTTCCTACACAAACTCAGTCAGAATCACTTTAAATCAGAGCTGCTGCTACTGTCACCCAAACATCGGGCAGCCAGCGGCGGATTGCCTTCAGGAATTATTTGTAATTCGGTGAGCTCTCTTGGGTCTTAAGATGCGTTTACCTATTCGGAGGATTATGGCTCGCTCTGTGTGTCTATATTTAGCTCGTATTGATGATGAGTCAGGTATAGCCTCACCCACGTTGAAAGCAGTAAAGCTAAGCTGTGGTGTACTGTGGGTTATTTGGGGGGTGAGGTATTAGGAAACCATGGTAACAAAGCTCTAATTTTGAAATGTATTTTTCTGTTGAATTTTAAAGAGTTCTTGGTAAGAAGAAGGATTAAAGGCCTTGTTTCCTATCAGGGTTTTCCATTCTGGTCGCCAAAGATATGTTTGCTTGCTTCAACAACATTAGATTCAAATACACATGGAAAATTCACTTTCATGGGTTTTTCAGACATAGAATTAGAAGTTTTAAAGCTATATTCAGTGAAACTTTTCAGTGATTTTCTTTCTATTTTTTAATATAAATTCCAAATAATATTCAAAAGCTTTGTCAGGTTATATAAAAAATGTATTAGGAAGTGGTAACTACTCCTATATTAAATTTCAACCTGTGCTTTCACAAAATAAAATGTAAAAAAATATATTTAAAATGCATTTACATACAAACTAGAAAGCAAACTGACTTGTATCATCACTAACTTTTTTTTCTTCAAAAACATTGAACTGGCTATTGGTTTCATTTGCACTTTGATTTTATTGAAATGCTTTGGGCCTAGTTTTTTAAATTATTATTATTATTATGTTAAAAAGCTAAAAAAAACTTTGAATTTGGTCATTGGGGACTAAAACTTCTAAATTTGGCACAGCTGTTACCGTTACATAATAAGTAAATATTAAGGTAAAATGATGTAAGTTATTTTTTTAGCATTTTAAGAGTTAGCACTAATGGAGATATTCTCGGACTGCTTTGAATAGGCTTCATTTGTATCTCATGATACAGATCTTATTGCCGCTTCATTCACTTTGACAGTTTTGCTTTGACCTCGGCTTGTTTTTTCTTCTTTTCCCCATTGAACAATACACTGGTATATGAATAAGGACAAAATTATTCCATTTGTAAAGGTCGGGGTTGCCAGATTCTAACTGTGGCGAGTGGTCTACAGGGAGGCAGCTGTGGCACAGAGGATGATTCTGCTCCATAAATAAAGTAGGACTCTCTCTGGAGGATTGTAGGCCACACCTGCATGCTTACAGTACTTACAGAGTAAAACAGAACTGCAGTCACATTAAATAAACATGTTGGACACGGGTGTAGCTCTGCTAAAGTGCTTATGTCTTTGGCTATAGAATCATTACATAATAAGGCCTGCCTTAGTCCTCAGGTGGGATTCGGCAGCAGAGGTGAGCAGATGTGAGGATGAGGAGGGGAAGCCACAGGATGAATGGGGCTCTGTAATCGAGTGTGAAATCAGTCAGACCGCTGTGTGATCAATCCCTCTTCTGAGTTTGACAGCACGGGCAGCCTCGTCTCAACACTGAAGATCAAGGTCAAAATCAAGCGCCAAATTGATTTAAAACCTTTATCTAAAGTCACAATGAATCTTAAGCAGACATGGAAAGAAAACTCTAGTAAGAATACATATCACTACAGTTATAATCATTACAGGTAGAGGAAAAATGGAGATGCAAAGTGTTACAAAGGAGGTGGAAGAGTCATTTTGGATAGCACAAATTACAGAGAGAAAAGCTTCATTTATTTCAGTAATAAATATAAACACTATAGAATAGACATCTTGTGGTGCAATTTATTTTAGAGATTTGTGTAATAGTCAAACAGACATTATGCTAATGTATTTTCAGCAACACAGAGATAAGCCTTTAACCAATAATCATGAATTTATTTATTAGTCAAACAAATATTGTTATTATAGTCTTACTATTTTATTGGGATGATAAAGAGTCATACAGACTATAATAGAGAATACTTGTAGTTAGTTTGAGATTTCAAAATGAATCTTACCAATGTTTTATTCACTGTTTACCTGCACTGTTTTATAAATATCAGTAATTGTGTGAACTTCTGTTGTCTTGTCAGTGCACCTTCAATCAGATACTAACTAAATGATGCACAAAATGTGTTAAATTCTCAAGAATGTGCTGAAAACATTTTAGAAGAGATTATGTTGGACATAAAGGTAATGCTACAGGCCATGCTGAAAACGTCACTGAGTCTGTCTGTGTTTCAGTCTAGAGAGTTCAACTGAATTCTCTTTGGTCTCGACCTCGTCTTTGACACAGACGAACAGGAGAGCAGAGCGCAGAAGGTGAATAGAAATGAGCCAATCACAGTGTGTGGTGATACTGAGATCATGAAATTATAAAGCAGAGGAAGAAAGAAAAAAACTTTAAAAACTTTAAGGTCAGGAGGAAATGACAAGAGGATATGCACTTTTAGATATATCACTTTAAAACCAACCAAATGCCACAGAAAATAAATTATTTTAGTTTTAAAAATAGCACAACAATATATTCATGGTCAGTTGAGAATGGAAGAAAAGGGTATTTACTTTTAACAAGTTGTTTTGTCCTTCTTTCTAGGACAGTTCTCACTCGGTTTGCATTTGTAGAAACAGAAATGACAAGGATAACAGAGGATTTCAAAAAATCACCCAATTATTTCACCAAAAATATATAATTTCATTGTAAGAGTGCAGATTATTGAAATTATTATTACATCTTTAGAAATCAACAAGAAGTCACACAAGCAATGAACTTTGAGCTCTACACATGAAAACTGGTGTCTAAAGTATTGTATTTGGTGCATTGGTATAGATGAAGACAGTTGTGTGGCTAGGATCAGGGAGGCTGAGGCACTAGAGGTCAGAGGGAGCTGGTGCTGTGACTAAAGAGACCATTGGACTGTGAAATACTGTGGATGCAGGTTTTCTATTCAGGAGAAACAAATTTGGTTTTACAGCATGGTTCAAGAAATCTCCAAAGGCAAAGTAAATCTGTAGACTAGGGCTAATAGGGTTGTTGATAAGATGTTTTGATATTTTAAAACATACTGACCACAAAAGAAAAAATTATAGAATGAGTTAACATAAGTTTTTGAAGCAAACCGTGAACTTTGTAGTTTTAGGGCGCACTCACAAAAGGGTTTTGTAATTGTGCTGTGCTCAAGCCCGGTTGCAGAAAGTTCTCTGGCTCGCGCCGGTCCGCACTCACACTTGCATAAACGATCCGAGCCATTGGCCGGTGACGTCATCCTCTAGCGAGGCTTGTTTATATGTCGCGGTGAAGAGTGGATCAAGCGCTGAGGTGCTACTGCTGTAGCGGCGAAAATAAGTCTTGTGACAAATATCAGTGGTCACAGTGGGCTTGAATGCTGAAGTCGTGCGTGTGCGTGTTCATGAGTAACCGTGCCGAGCTCTGGCCCACCTCCTCCAACCCTACCAGAGACACAACCGTGCAGAGTCTCAGCGCGGTTCGTTTGCACTCACACTGCACAAAAGAACCGGGCTGTAGGGGCATCCAGGCCTGGGCACGGTTCAGTTGTGCCAGTGTGAGTGCACCCTTACAGACAGTTGCAATTACCACTTTTTTGTGTCGTTACTGTGGCACTTTGGGTCAATTATTTGATGGGACCATAGAGATCTTAACCCTAATTTAGGCAATTTACTGGCAACCAATCTCAGGACAATGTTTAGTCGACCAATAATTAAATTAGTTAACTACAGTCTTTGTCTATATATAGAAGGTGTCCCGTGAACACTGATAACGAGAGAAAAGTTGAAAGTCTTTGTATCTGTCTGAGAAAGTTCTGGTGGACAGTGTGGTAAAGACTTCAGTTTAGGAAAGAGTTACAGTGTGTGCTCATGTAGATATGTTTTTTAAGTATGTAACCTGTATTTCGCTGAAGCCTGGGGTCGACCCTCGCTCCAGAACTGAAATGGCACAGCAGCTCCTTATGTGTGTGTGAATGTGTGTATGTGCACGAGAGAGGCCATTTACCGATGGCATTTGCTCACTAAATGTGCTCAGTGGCCTTTGAATAATGCGTGAAACAGCTGACTCTTCCTGGCCCTTTTACTGAAAACAGACTAATCTATGGAAATATATTTATATTCAAGCACTTGCTAAAGACAGGATTTGAAAGGGCATTTGGAAAAAAAAATGTCTATAACTGTCCACACAAATGAATGAATTTACCACATTATAGATGTTATATATATATATATATATATATACAGTATTTATTAGATGCAAATTAGGGCTGTATTCAATGTATTGGTATCTGTATATATCGTGACAATACGCGTATCTATACAGGCAAGTGTATCAGCATACTTAAACTCATAATTTACACTTATGAACCTGGATTGCACTTTTAAGGCTGAAAGTATTGACGTAAAAATGACTTACACTAACATAAAGAGCAGTTTGAAAATACAATTCCTCTGCATTTTGTTATTCTACAAATCAAATTTACATTTTTAGCACTGGTTTTAGAGACGGTTATACTCAAAAACATGTTTTTACAGCTAAAACACAATATTTTAGTTTTTATTTTTGATAAAAAATAAACATCATGGTACTGTATTTTTTTCTGCATGGTTAAAATACCTACTCAGCAGTATTTAGGATTTGTTTTTCTAAAACATTTCTTGATACGTGACATATTGAGGAAATTATCTCGACATATACGTGTATCAGGATTGTATCGTATCGTGACATCGTGAGACGTATTGTATCCAGCCCTAATGCATACATGTACATATTCAAGATACAGCACCATAAAAAAGACAAAACAAAATGTTAATAATTACTAATAGAAGTTTTGAGTATAATTCCATGTCATGTCTTTAAAAGGTTAAAATATCAGTTTACATGTAAAGGGCACCCCAGGGCCACATACACAGATCAATAACCACCAGAGGCACTGGAAGAATGCCCGAAGCACCAACAATCAATTTCAATCTTCTCCCCATAAGCCTTGAAAATCACATATACTGCCATCCACAGCACACCATAGGCTTGCTTTCACTGATTTATGACTTGCTACTGTGCTGTCTTCATGGGGAAACCCAACTGGGAAATGACTGCTTTGAACTGGCGTATGAACCCACAGAACAATAGACTCCATATAATGCCAAGCTGCTGCGATGATAATAGAAAAAAAGACTTGTATGATCTGAAGACGTATTTTCTTAAGACAAGATGAAACAGCAGAACTATAAAATCAATAAATACATAAAAATAAAAGCACATTTCTAACAAAAAAATAAACACAAAAACTGCACGCACAGAAGCATTTTCACAGACAGAGTAAGTCAACAGAAGATAACGCAAGTACTTTACTAATGAATCTGTCGAAGTTTATCTTTTACTAAACGCACAGCCATGTTGGGATTTAAAATATTCTTTCTACTCCAACAAGGAGGAATTCTGAGATGTAAGGGACATAGTGATTTAAAATCCGAGAAAGACTAGACCAATGGATATAAGAAGATGGAAAAAGCAGCTTTGGGCCTCCGAACAAGATGAGAAGACGTTGATTGCACTGGAATCACAACTAATTATTGCATTCGAATCCTGACAATCTCTGGGCTTTACTCTTCCCTAATGGGATCAGCAGCTCTGAAGGTTAATATTCAAACACACAAACGTATACCAGCCTCCTACAGTCATGTACAGCATTTATACAATTATACTGGAGGCAGACATTTAAACTGTTTACAATTCTATCTGTTGCTCTGCGCTAATCACATGAATAATTTACACATATGAACTGCAATGAGGCGTACCGTGGGAGCAATCATTAAATTACCCAGGGTCCACAAGTGTGTTCTGTTCTATAAATTAAAGATGCACAATAACCTTCAAGTTAGCTCGTGTTCCTACAGCAGCATTACTTTCTTTACTTTGTATTCAGCTCAAAAGATCGCGCTGCAGGGTAAATTGAGAACAAGTTGAATTTACTCTGATATCAAAAAGTCAAGTGGCTTTGAAGATCTAGAAAGAGACTGTATAGCATAACAACGAGGACTATGCTTAGAAAGAAAAAATATAAGTTGTAGAATTTAATGCAGGTGTGGGCTTTTTTACGTTTATATTATAATTACACAAAATTGTCTTTCTTTTTGCCGTTTTCGTTTTAAACACCTAGTCAATGTGTTGTTGTGGTCAGCCCAGCTCTTTTTTTTTTGTTCCCAGATGTGTACTGGTAAAGAATTAGGGTGTCATAACACCTCAACTTTGTCAGAACTTCATGTGGGATAAGGTTAGTCATTATGTCATACTGTGATTTAAGCATCTATTATTAAACATTTAACATGTATTTTCCTTTGTGCACAGGTGTACTTATACTTAATTAATATTGAGCACTTATGTTAATCCGTTGTCTTTGATTTGTTGACATGATCTGGGAAAACGCTAATACTGTTCATTGTCTCTTTGGGCCACTGTAAGTGACACGTGTAGAAGCTGTTTGCTTTTTGTTGTGATCAGGTATGTTGTTCAGCCCTTTTGTCAAAATTCCGTGTGGGAGAAGTTTGGGCTGACTGTGTATAGCAGCACATGTTTACTCATCATTTGTTCAAATGAGATCAATGAAAAGTCATAGATAAGCCCAGGCCACAGAACTGTTGTCTCATGTACAGTATTGTGATGTACAGTGCTTGTTATGAATAAGTTGTGGATGATGTATAGAGTCAAGAGGAATTTCTGCCACATGTTGAGTCAGACAATAAAGTGTTTCTTTTCTATTCTTCTCTTGTTGTGATCCAAATTAAATAGAGAGCCCTTCTGAACTTTCATCAGTGTCCTGAACGCAGAGGGAACCACACCAGTCATGGTTTGGCCACAACAATGAATTTGGACATTTGTGCATTTGATTCAACAAGAACGAGGAAAAAGTGTTGAGAACTTGTTAAAATGATGTTGAATTAACCATGCAACTTGAAGAAAGTTGGCATTATGTTATGAGTTTTATGGGATGTTGTTACATGAACTATTTACAAAACGGTTCAACACAGTCTCAAGAAAAAAGTAGATACACAATGAAATGACAAAAAAAGTACAATAAGGATGAGTAAGTTTAGGTTTCAAGTTACTAAATTGGTAAGTTTAGGACTGGGACTTGGGGTCGGTTAAGATTTAAACTACCCGACAAATGTTGCACGTCGCTTCAATCAATATTTGTAGCTATTTTACGTTTCAGCTTTTAGTAACATATTTACATTTTTAAATTGGGGGCCAAAATGTAATTATCACATTTTTGACATTTCATCGTATTACTACGTTTTCTTCGGAGACGGGGCTAACCAGTTCCACGTTTGAGTACAAATTGAGCTTCATAGACTTTCAAACTGCCAGTATATAAAAAAAGAGGGAAACTATGAAAATTCCCAAGCATTGCATTACATTACCTTGATTTTAACTTTAAATACAGCCCCTTACACCTGCACAATAGTTTCTCTGCTGACTAGAGGGGCCAAAAAAGCCATAACTGCCAAAGCAAATGTAAAGAGAGATAAATATTTCAGACAGCTTCATGCAAAGTGAATGAATTCAGAAGCCTTTTCTAATCATGCCACACGACACGTGGTCTAAAGCCTAACAGCTATTTTCAACAAGATCAGAGAAATACAACATCTTCTAAAATGTTGACCAATTTCTGAGTTTAAATCTACCTCTAATTGGATTCATGACTTGACATTAATCTGCTGCAACAATGTTTTTTTTTAATGACTTGACAGGACCTCCTCCCACCACACGGTGCTTTGGACTCACTTCAAGGTTCATGCAAGTTTAAAATAGCGATCTGCTGGTGCGGGCGAAGGAGCCAGTTCAAATTATGTAAAGCTGCTTTTTGCATGCTAAGTGCTTCTCATTTTTGGCTTTGTGGAAAGGACAGTTTTCATTTGTGGTTGGTTTGTGAGTAGTTAAGATGGAAGTATTAAAGTGTGAACTTTATAAAAGCAATGGATATATTTACCTTGGCTGGTGAGGCAAACAGAAAATGAAAACTACAGTTGTGATCTGGTCCAAAGAAAATTTGTGTACACATTTTTTGCCATAACGCTCACCCTTAGTGTGAACTCTTAGTGCTTCTTAGGGAAAAAAACATGTTTTGCGCTCAATTTCGAAAGATACAAATATAACATGAGTTTGTTTTTTACTTCCCTTAACCCAGGGTCCCCAACCACCGGTCCAGGGTCCAAAACCGATCCGTGAGTCATCTTCTACCGGGCCCGAGAGGATCTTTTAAAAAATCTTTTTTTTTTTTTATTTTACAGTTTATCACTACTTCTTGTGCTTTACTATGAAAATATTGTGCCACTGAACCAAATAAACAACAAATTCAGCTAAAAGAGCTAAAAATAAGCACAATAATCAGTTGTATGCCTTTTATGTTGTTGTTTTTGGCGCTACCCATGCTCGAAGAAAATTGTTATTGTACCTGTCCTTACAAAAAAAAAGGTTGGAGACCACTGCCTTAACTCATTTAGCACACGTGCAAATGATTGATAAATGAGGTCGGCATTATTTACCAAACCGGGTGCAAAATTGCTAATATGAACAAAAAAACAGGAAGAGCAATTTATTACTGGAAAATTCGGAAACAGTTGTGACCAAATTGAAATTGTAAGATATGAGCACACTGCAGCTTCAGTAGCAAATAACAACTGATTGTAGGCTAATAATGACAACAAATAAACATGAAAAAAACACAAGAAATGCTCTAAACTTTAAAAAGTCAGACTGAAATGTCAAAGAAAAATATGATTTTTTGAAAACAGGAAATAAATAAAAGAGTGATGTTTCTGGTTGTTAAATATGACAAGACAAAGACACAAATGCCACGAGGCACTTCCATCATTTCAGAGGTAGAAGACTAATTAATCTCACCACAGGGGCCAACGTCAAAACACTGAGACATCCCTGACAATAAGGAAAAGGAGGAACGGCATCAAACAGCAGAAACACATCAGCAGACACTTTAAAACAGCCAGTGATACAGATGAGAAAAATAGAGCCTTAACCTTGCAAAATGAACTAAGCTTAGCCAGCTATTCTGTGGTCTTAATGAGTAATGGTTTGTTTGTTCTATAGTCAGTAAAGAGCAGTAACCCAACATAAACTTTACCATTTACCATTGGTGGTTGTAGTTAGAGTGAAATTACTTCTAAACAATACACTCAAGCTAAAATACAATGAGGCAGTCCAAGAAAGAAGAAGGAAATGTATGCATGAAAATGGAAAGGAAAAATAATAAACACTCAAAATCTTGTATTAAATGAGTTAATTATTACTAAACACAAAAAATAATAACCAGGGTTGGACCTTAATAGCTTTATGCCTTCAATTCACCCAGCTACTAGGACAGGCATTGCAAAACTGCAGATGTTCCCAAAAAAAACAGGAAGTACAATCAGCCAATCAGCAAGCAGAGATTAAGCGTTGGCCAGAAGCAAACCAAGCACAGATCGCAGACTGCAAATGCTCGTCTCCTTTGACCTAGTGTCAAATTAAACGTAGAATTTGACATTGTACTTTTATTTGTAAGTTTACCACTGGAAACGGCAATGATTGCTAACACATGGACTACACTGTGTTCAAGTGATTACATACAATACATCACAACCGGTCACAACCAAAAAGCAGCAACTGGCTAAAAGAGTACCTGCCTATTGTAGACTAAAGAACCCCCAAAGATCTGATGTCAGACAGTTTACACGAAGTGAAATTATTGCACCAGACTAGACTTTATCAATCTAAACTTAAAGATATAGAAACAACAACAGATTTAGACTGATTTTGAGAAGATAAAACAATTCTGCTCTTATATTCCAGCTGTATCATACGATGTGCGCTCCCTGGACAATTCATGAAAAGCACAGTGCATCCGGAGTCACTTATCTCATGGGAAAGTGGATAAAGGTAACAGAATATATAGCGTACCTCACCAGGGTCAGACAAGAGTGTCACTGCCATCCGATACGTGGAAGGGTTTTCTACTCTGAGCCTCACACACTGATGCATCTCATTCTGTTCCTGAAGGATTGTGATGACACTGCAGAGCTCTGAGGAGACAGAGGAGACACACAGGTTAAGCCCACAGGGACAGACCACACAAAAGACTCTGAACAAGAATACGTTACATTCTTGGAGCAGCCAACAACAACAAAAAAAAAACACGATAAGGGTTAATCTTATTATGACGGCATGTTGACGCAGTGAGTGACTATAGCACAGCCGCCTTACAGCACAGAAGGTTTGAGTTTGACTCCTGAGTCCAGGCGAGTAAATCAGTGTGAGGTTTGCATGTTTGTGTAGCTGTTTCACATTTGACTTACAGTAAAACCCTTAAATAATAAGCTTAAAGTTATGTTTTAACACATTTCTGAGGAATTGAACTAAAAGTGTCAACATGGCAAAAGAAAATATCTGGAAACACATTTTTGTCAATATTGCTAATCTCTTTATCAGACACATGTGGACTACATGGTGGAAAATGTGGATACAGAAGAATGTGGAAATAACATTTTTCCCATGTCTGGAAAATCAAAACTTTAGTACTTTTATTTTAGCTAGTTTTTTGGACATGCAATAGAGGGATTTTTTATCTATCAACACGGGCGATGCGCATGCACCCGACCTGCAGCAAGAGTCGCCACTCATTGACACAAACTGTGAAAAAAAAAAGAAAGAGTAAAAAAACATACAAAACTACAAGAGTTTATCACTGTGCAAAGACTAAAGTTATGCTCCTAAATCAACATTTGTGAATGAAATTCGACCCTACGACCCTTAAAATACATTCAGATAAAAAAACGACGAGAAAAACCTGTCTCAAGCTTCAGGAGACAGATGTCTGTCAGACCGGTTCATATTTGATCAATACAGCTATCTCTCATCCCGTTTTGTTGTTTTAATCAAAGAAGTTTCCCCTGCTAAGAAGATGGAGAGCGGCTCTTTCAGCATATTATGTTATCTTCATATCTCCTCATATACTGATATGTCAAACATGTGCCTCTAAAATGTGCTACTAGAGAGAGCTACCTTAAAATGCTAAATTCAGTAAGGGTTAAAAGTGGCAGACAATACACACATTCATCACAAGAAAATGCTTGAAAGCATTTGAATGTGGAGATCATAACTGATACATTTCTGATTTAAATGAACAACATTGTTTTAATGCTGGCAATTTAAATGCATTGCCTTTTCATGTAGATTGCTGACAAACTGGATGTTGTATTCGTAATAATGTAGACACATTTCTAATTACCCAAGGCGATCAGAA
Organism: Mugilogobius chulae; assembly: GCA_038363315.1. Taxonomy (NCBI): domain Eukaryota; kingdom Metazoa; phylum Chordata; class Actinopteri; order Gobiiformes; family Gobiidae; genus Mugilogobius; species Mugilogobius chulae. The sequence continues at coordinate 50,136,625 of CM076398.1, read as the reverse complement.
TATAAGACAAGCTTAACGTAAATATGACTAACTTATCAGCAGGCTCCATCTGACTATAATAGGTTTACGCACAAACACCTGAGGGAGGAGATGTGTTTGCACTTTCTATTTACGGCTCTGAATGAATCCTGTTTCTCACATCCTGCATAATTCAGAACCAAATCCTAAAACATTTGGACAGAGAGCAAACGTGAAAATGCCACGAAATGCAAATATTCTGGAGTCGAGTATTCCTCCTCGTGCACCTACAAGAGATGAGGACAGGGGCAGAGCTGTCCACTTGACAAATGAGGAGCTAAAGTTAAGGCCGTTCACAAAGGGCTACAGCGGATGACAGACAGGGGAACCCCACTCTGCTCGGCAATAACTCACCTCCATTAACACTCAAGCACTACATCTGACGTTAGTAGCAGTCAGAGTACTCCAAAATATGTCTAGATACATTTTTCTTTTGTTGTAATGCAAAAAGTTAATGTGCCAGATGACTAATAGAAATGAACAGGTAAAAATGTATATTTCTTCATACTGTATTTATTGCATGAGGAGAAATTACTACACTCATATCAAACTATTACGTTTTTAAGTGCCAAATTAGCAGTTCCAGTCCAAGTCATTTGAGCCTCTCAGTAATCAAATTCCAAGTACTGCATTTCTGATAAGTTTCAACAGCTTGGAATTTTCCAGACTCAACACTGTACCATTGGTTGTATAAAATCCAGGGTAAAATTTCAAGTCTCTACATTTAGTGATTGGATTTCAAATGAACAAGGGTAAATTAAACATCAGCTTTGACCGACATTTAAAAGATCTACAAAAAGGATTACAATCAAGAGAAAACAAGTCCTTCATTTGTTATCAGCATGCACAGAAAAGACCAGTGTTATAACGTACAGGGATATGGTTAACATGGATAGGGTCAATAAACCTAAAATATTGACAGAGATTTTTACTTTTACTGCTTTTTTATCTAGCTCCTCCAATACGAATATACTTGAGAGTTAGTTTCTACTTTTGGAAATCACAAGTCCCTAAACTGAGTGCATCTACCGAAAAGCACTTAAAAACAATCTTGTCTTTTGCCCAGAGGACTGAGCGGCCCGGCTACAGTTCACCCGAGGACTGATGCTTATGTGGCTGTGTTATGTAATGCATCTCCACTCAGTTGTGACAGAAACACTAGACCTTGTATTTCACACCTTTTCACGCACACAGCTACAGTATGAGGTGAGCGACGAGTCATGGATGAATACCTAATACTGAACATCGTGTAACAGCTGAGGACCGTGGAATATTTAAGCATCATGGTTTTGTAAGGTCTAATAACGATGAGAGGAGACACTGGGACTTATTTTTTTCAATTTCAGTTTTAACACGATTCATGTAAACTTATACATAATGTACTTTCTCTAAAAGTCTACGCTTTATAGAAATTGGTTCAATGCACCTGTCACTCACACACAGACCGTTGCTGTGGCTGATCAAAATGTAGAGTCTTTGCTTGAGCAGAGATTGTCAAGGATCACATGGCAATTTTAACAAAATGGCAAATCATTACAAATTCACACATGCTAGCCTTTTCTCTCCAGATGGACTCTCATGATATTTGTTGATTATCACCAAAAATGTAAGAATCCATGGCTACTGTCAGTCGGACCAATTGGCTCTGTGCACAGAACGACAGTTGGCTTGTTTGTATTCAAATAGCTAACTTCTGTACTAATAAGCAATTTTTCAGTTATTTATCAGACAGTGAACGATAAGTTGTTGTCTCTGAAAACATGTCAAGACTTTTGAATCAGCAGAATGGCTGATATGAAAAAGAAAGAGGCGCGCATTTGAACCAAAACAAACAACCGATGGAATACTTTGACTTTTTTAGCAGATTACAAACAGTTTTGACTAAATGCACAGAGACAAATGCAATTTATGGACCATAAAAATGCCTGAGGTTTTCTTTCAACTACTTACAAAGTTACTTTTGCATTGTATTTTTGACTGGGCAAAGCAGGAACTTATGGAAACAGCAGGTTGTAAACACATCAAAACTTATAAAGGTATCTTTAAAACCACAACCATAACATAAATGTATTAGACTGGACTACCAGTATTTTATTGTTTCAACACTGTCAACATTTATGCATAAATCATGCATAAAATAGATAATTATTTATGCTTTATGAATGCTTTTATCAATATTGTGTGGCACATTGGCTTGAAATGTTCTCATCATGTATTTCTGTTTATTTTACAATGCATGAAGCCTTTCAAAACATGCAACTGCACCATAACAATACCACTTTGAAAAAATCTTCTCTGTATGTAAACAGTTGACAGGCCCTTTTCCAGCTCAAAGCAAACCATGATCATGTCCTGGAGTCATGTTTCATTGTTTTTCACTTTAGTCCATTTTATTGAAGATAGAACTGCTGAAGCAAAGAACTCTCAAATGTCAAATTAGATTGACATGATGGGAAAAAGTGCTCTATATTTCTGAAGCAGCAGAGACATTCACTGTTAATGGCCTAGAAATGTCACTCACTCCATTTATACGCTGCACAGATGGGAAGATTTTTCACAAAAGCATCATAAAGTACTGTTCAGCCTGAAGCGTGTGCATGATATCAGATTGTTCCACTGAAGGATTGTAAATAAAAGGTGCAAAATCATTAGAATTCATTTCAAATTTCTTATTAAGGACTGAATATATAGGTCTAATTCTTTCAATTTTTTTATTAATAACTGAATATATAGGCCTATTAAAACTCAACTAACCCTCTCTATTTTTTCTTTTCTTATTACAATTATCTAAATAAATAAATAAAATACCTGCTATTTACTGAATATATACTGTAATTTACTAATAAATATATCAAAATCATCATTTTACTTTGTTCACTGTAAAGCAGACCGTTTCAACTACTAAGGAATGGGTGAAAAACAACTGTGAGTGATTATGACAAAGAGCTATAACATGTTCAGAAAAGTCAATGCAAAAAGTGTGGCAACTGGAGCACATGAGCTAAAACTAATTTTTAGCAGATAAAACAAATTAAATCTGTTTGGATGAGTCTTACTCTTAGGTCAATTGGATGACACAAATAGAACAGTGAATTTTTAAACTTAAATAAACAATTAAAAACATATTCTTTTTTTCAATTGCATTTATTTAAAAACAAAGTCAATTATCATTTTGTTTTAGTAATTATTGTTATTGTAGTAGTAGTTGTTGCAGTAGCAGTATTAGTTGTTGTTCTTACTGTTGTTGTTGGTTGTTGTAGTAGTAGCTGTAGTAGTAGTTGTAGTAGTACTGTAGCTGTTGCTGTTGTAGTAGTTGTAGTTGTATCAACTTTAGCCGTTGCTGCTGTTGTAGTAGTTGTTGTAGTAGTTTTTTTTTTTTTTTTTTTTTTTTGCTGTTTGTAGTTGTTGTAGTAAAATTGTAATAATAGTAGTTGTAGTGGCTGTGGTAGTAATTATAGCTGTTTCTGCTGTTGTTGCAGTAGTAGTAGTTGCAGTTTTTTGTAGTAGTAGTTGTAGCTGTAGTTGTTGTCGTAGCTGCTGCTGCCGTTGTAGCAGTTAAAAGTTAAAACAGTTAAAACAATGACTCCTTCTGAATACTTTTCCTTAGTTTGTGTGACCCAGGCAAATGTGCTAAACTTTAAATTTCTCTGTGTAGCATAAGAGACAGACTTCATAACAGAGGCATGCGCTGCACTCAAACACACACACACAGCACCTTTTCCTGTGCCTGATAAAATATCCATGAAGCTTTGTGTGGAGAAAAATGAATTGCCTTCAAATCAAAACCGAAAATAGGTCATGTTTTTCTTTTTTTCACTTTCATCTTTTGCTGATTTCTTATGACAGCCACATTTCAGAGAAGAACAGACTCATACCATCCTCACATTGTACTGTGAGGCAAAAATAGACAGAATACAGACGAGTAAATCCATGAACAGAAAGGGGGAAATAAAATATATCCTTAAACATGACGAGGAATGAACTGAGTGACTTCTTTTGTTGTGATATCGAGACATTGGAGAAAAGCTTTTGTCAGGCTTTGTGAAACTAAAGAAGAGATTAAATTAGATAAGGTGATGATTATGAAAGAGGTCCAAAAATACTTGGTTGTTATGGCAGCAAAACGAAAACTGATGGAGAAAGTTGCTGTAAAACATTGCCAATTCGTCTTCTTCTTTTTTATTTATTTGAATACTTTTATTTATTCATTGTATTTTTACTTACCATATATCGTTATTTGTTTATTCTAAGATATTAACTTTTGTAGATCTTACAATCTGGCTTATGTAAAATGTGCTTAAAAATTTGAAAATGCACTAACTCTGTGATATTTTCTTTTTTACTGTTTGGTGTCTGGAAAGGCTATTGGGAAGTAAGGCCACCGAATTTTACTGAACAAGGAGATTTGTGGCTATAGAAACACCATAATGATGTTGTGAATAAATAATAAACGTGAATCAAAAGTCCTCTCTAAACCTGAACCATTATTATTCCAATTACTTGTTCATTGTCACTTTGCAGGCAGCGTGTCACATAGACATTCAAATCCAATACGTTTAATTAGTTTGGTCATTATCACTTCCACTGTACTTCTTAAAGCATTACTTTAGAGGGGATACTGTATTTCATGGGTCACATGCAGCTTAGGCATCATATAAACTGTGAGGAAAAAAACAAGGAGTAATTTGCGCACTGTTGAAAATAAAATAATGGTGACACATTTCTCGATTTTCTGGCTCGCACAGTCCGACATATCGCGCCACTTCTGCCATTAGAGCGCATTAGTCTGCCACACTTAAAAATACACCTTGTCATTTTTGCATAAAGCTCCCCTCCTACACATCTCCTCCAGAAAACTCTGTATCCTCAGCAGAGGCTTTGAGACACTCCTGCTGTGAAAGTGCGGAGCTAAGGACAGACCTCCGGGTCTGTTTCTGCCCATTAAGCCAGAGTTACACCTCCATCTCCAGCCTCGGTCCTCAGGGCGTCTTGTTGTCGCCTTAAGTCAGACACTACAACAGAAGCTGCTTCTAATAATCAGTAAGAGCAAGAGATGGATAGTGCAATCTTCTGAGATGATAAAAGATGAGCTTCTAGGCTTCACAACATTTACAGTAGTACATTTTTAAGATAACAAAAACAAATATTAAAGCCATATTCCCCTAATTATTAGGAAACTTTTGAGGAGGTAATTGTTAAATAATCAGTTTTGCAGCTGAATTCGCTTAAAAAAAGCAAAATGCATCTTAAAGGCACCAAGAATATACAGTGCTCAAGGTTGTGAATTATCATATTCATGTTCAAAAATGAAAGCAAGACCAGTTACTGTGATCGAGCTTGCATGTGCACAAACCTGCTTGCTTGTCTCCATGGAAATGTTATTTTTTAGTATTTTTAGTATGGTATGGTGGTGACATAAAATATATCTTGTTTGATAATGTTAGAAAAGCGTGGCTTAACGGCCTAATTCCACAGAATGACAGTTAAGCACGGTTGCTTTTAATAAATTGTTCTGACCTCCCACTTTAATCCAAAAACAGATGATCAATATTATGTCTTTGCAAGGTTGGAAAATTGCCCATAGAGGCGTCACATAGTGAAATCCACCAGAGACTGTGTTGATGTAAAGTCATACCCTCGTGTACCTCCAGCAGACACCTGCAGCCCCTCGTCACTATTCCCTGCCCCTCTGTCCCTCTCTCTGTCTCTCTCTATGCATTAAACACAAAATTTAACCTCCGCCTACAGACTGCAGTCTCCTTCTCCACCTGCTGGCGCTCACCCACACACCAACCCTCTCCTCTTCACCAGCCGACACAGACACAGACCCAACACCATTGTGCAACCTTCAGAGATGACCTAAAGCAAGGAGAATATAGTGTCTAACTCATGTGTATTGATTGCTAAATTCAAATAAAATGACTTTTATAAACAAATGTGTGGCGTAGGTGTGTCGTCATGGTAACACCAAGTTTGGCAAATGCAGTTCTGAAGCTGCTTTCAGGATTCTTATCCTGAATGTGTTTATTGTTATATTTAAAGAAATCTTTGTTTGACTCACATGTTTGTATGGAAGACGCACTGCAAGAACAATATCTTTGGTTGTTTTAATGCAGGATTAAAAACATAATTGCAGAATTTATTAAGTAATAGTGTTTCGATTATGATGTATCAAATCACAGCGTTCAATGCAAAACTCAGGGTTTGTAACTCTAATAGAAAATGCTGATTATGTCTATAGCCTATTAGCCTACAAGTTATTCGTTTTTATTAAGCTTTTAAGACACGGCGATCATATAGTAGCTAGAAAGCAAGCCTAAAGTCTAAATATTTAAATTAGATGTTTATCCAAACTTTAGATAATCCCATGGTTCCTTCAGGGTTGTTTATTGCTCATTATCTCACCAGCGTGGAGGAAAAATATTTCATACTGGCTAATTAAGTTGCTATCAAATAAAGACTCCAAATAAACGGCTTTGCTGAGAATATGTTTGTCAGACAAATCCTGCATCAGCATTTTAGATTATTATTATTTTCATTAATTTAATATCTTTTCAAACAAGTAAAAAGGGGCTGTTGAAGGGCAAACTACAGATACTGAACTTTGCATATAACTTGATTTTAGAAATAAATAAAGCACCTTCACCTGCAATCTAATTAAAATGCAGACTTGGAACCAATATAATTGAATTTATAACAAATTTTAGAATATGTTGATTTTACCAAAAGAGTACATCATAGGAATGAGATCACAATTCAGTTTCATCACCGAATTGCCCAGGCAAAGCTTCAATTGTGTAACAAGTAAGCCTAGTTAATTGCAAGATCTCTTGAAGAGGATCAATAAAACAAATTTGAACTTGTAAATAAAAAAAAAAAAAACAAGATACCAACTTTATTGCTCATAGAATTGCCAACAGCCAACTTGTATTTGTGAGTTTAACAAATCATGAGTAACTTACAGTATTTTATGTTTGATGCAGCTCTGTGCTAAAAAATAGACTCATTTCTATTAGTAAATGTTTATGATCTGAGTGACATATCATTTAAGCAATTACAGTGAAATTTGAAGAATATATACAATTTAATATGACTACATTCTGTACATCAAATGTGATAAAAATGTGTCCCCAAACAATGTGTCCTGTTAAATGTTTTGGCAAATAATGCCAGTAAGAATGTTGCTTTACTGTGGCCTATCAACACCACTGCATAAACCGATGCTACTTTCTCTTCATTTATCATGCCCAAATATTTTACTCTGCACTGACTGAAATCTGTCACATGTGAAGTTCATTGTATGACTCACTGGTTTGGATTTCCCATCTGCATCAGAAGCACCAGGCGGACCCTCTTCACCCACCACAGCTCCCCGCTGGCAGAGCAGTCGAGGCTGGCTCCAGGTGCACCGCTCAGGCCTTGTGCTCTGTTGATGATGCCTCCAACATGGTGGACCACTGAGGCAACTGAAGCACATTAGGAAAGCATTATCATTCTGCTGATTCACCCCCGAAACACTGGCTCCCCACTGCACCCAAATCTGCCATGTAAGTACACAACCTCCCACTCAGCAAATACACAATTAGCATTTCACGACATTTCACAGTGAAAAACTATGAAAACAGCTGTGAAGCCTGCATCCTCCAGGACAATCAACAACTTTTGGTGAAATTTCTTATGCAACATTGAAAAGCAGCACTGGTCCACGGCGCGCTCCACTGTAGAGCACATCTTGTGGAGAGCATAAGGGACAGATGTGACGCCGCCTTGCACTTCAAAGTGTGTGTGTGCAAGAGTTAATGAGTCTATCTCTCCTGCTCTGCTGAGGTACAGGGTGTCCCAAGAGCACCTGCGTGGACATGCTGGACAGGTAATTAGCCATGAAGCCTATACACTCACTGCATACTGATGATGATGTGGAAGTCGTTTGAAAAGTCTGAATAACTTTGTACTCTTGGAGTTGAAATGTGTCTTTTCCTCAAGTACAACGGCTGTCCAGGTTGCTATTCTGTTCTTTCAGAGAGAGAAATATGTATTCATGCATTAAAATCCCAGTACATGAGCAATGAATACTTATGGAACCTAATTCTGACAGGCGAACTGAAGGACATTGGGAAAAATGAATGAACCAAATCAAAGGTCGAGAACTAACAACAATGAAAAAATATGTATAAAGGACTATGATTTTGAAAAAAAAAAAGCAATTAACTGATCTTTAATGTACATTAGGGAAACCAAATCTGTCTATGTAATAAATGTTTGTGCACTTTTTGTTTTTAGCATTGGCAAACAATGACATCGTGCAAACTGTGAAAAACATTAAAACTCGTCATGAGATAATCTGAGCAAGCTACTAGAAATCATGACCTGAAAACAGGTAAATTAATTATTCTGTTGTACATTTTAGATGAAAATAGTACAGTCCTTTGTTGTGGACTCTGTTGTGTTTCTGTTCTGCTTCCCCTCTGTGATATAGTATTTTATAATAGTCAAAACAACAGAGAGTGTGCCAGGGCTTTTTTATTGCTTAGGGTACTTTGCACTTTATGCACATGGCCAATACAATTCAAATTTAAAAAACAAAAAGTTTCTTGATAAGATAAGAAAAGAAGTTTCTTTGAGTTACACTGTACTGTGAAGGATCCCATGCATGTACTCATATGTATAGACTGTATTTTGTCCTTCTAGTCTCCTCTTGACCCATCCTTGGGCAACCATCAGGGAGAACTCCAGATGTTGATCGAGGTCAAGGATAACTACCTAAACCTACTATGATAAAGAATTCAAGGATGACATGCATCCACACACAGAGAGAATGCAACTTTTTTTTTTTTTCAAACATGCAAGAAAGAACCATATCAATCACTAAATTACTTTTTGGGATGAGAACCTATTGGCTGTGCATTATATCTTTGCTTCACTTGTAGTGTTTGAAAAATGTGTTTGTTGAGATAGAAAGTTCTAAATACGTACTGACCTATCGTATCTTAGTCAGCCAAAACTTCCATTAGTTGCCCAATTTAAGTAACTAGTGAAGATTTATATAGGACAGAAGAAATTTGGCACATCACAAAAACAGTAGCCTGCAGACAAACTGAAATGTTAAGAAATCAAACAATACTAAAAGAAGGGGTCCTGCACACTGCCAGTCCTTGCAAAAATACATTTATTTACAGTGCAACGTTTCAGCTGTGCGCCCTTCTTCAGTGAAACAGTGAAAAGGGAGTAAGGAGCCATCTTAAATAGGCTGTGGCACTCATGGAGGTACGACCCCTCTAGATGGCACAACCCACGGAACATTATTACCACAACAACTTAATATTTACATTACAAACGATACATATTTTCATGAAATGCTGCACTGTAAATATATTTATTTTTGCAAGGATTGGCAGTGTGCAGAACCCCTTATTTTATTACAGTTTCAGGGTTTATCTCATTTATCCTACCACCTACATGTCTCATCATTGATGTGCAGAGTCTTTTGCCTTTTTCTGAGGAAATTTAACAGTAAAATAGCAACTGGTGACTACTAAACAGAAACATAAAAAATAGGAAATCTATATCAAGTATACGCTAGTCTTTTATTTAAATCCAATACAGTCCTAGACGTGTGAGAGTAGATCAGGTGAAACTATTATTGAGATATTTGTTGATCATGAGATGCTCCTTTGTCTGTATTACATAAACCAGGCCTAAGCCACTATATCTAGATTTATATAAAGTAAATAAGAATAGCTTGTCTTACATCAGCATTATTGATCCAAACTCGAGGTAGAGCCAGACAAACAGATGTACAGAGACAAAAGTGTGAGTCTCTGTTCTTCTTTGCACCTGTAACCACTGATAGATCTACAGCTTTATAACTCACTGCTCCCCTTGCAAACGAGAAGGACAACTAAATCGTGTTTATAATGCATAAATGAGTGTTAATTGTCATTATTAGCGTTGCCAAAGTAAATGAGCTGATTGATGAGCCGTGACAACACAACAGACCGCGCCCACCTGCTGCACTTGTGTTCAATATACAATTTCACTTATTTCAAAACGCTTTCTCTCTGTTGTCATTATGTATTATTCATTCGATTGCTAGGAATTCCTTAAGGTCTTTCTTCCTCTGTCTATTGCTTCCTTCCTTGGATGTGCAGTTCTTAATTGCTTTTCTCTTATTTCCAGCCTCTTATTTCCAGCTGCTGCTCCAAGTTAAGAAGAAAAACAATGTATGAAGACAAAGCCATGCAAGTGAGTCTGAAAATGAGACCCAACCATTAAGGATAGACTTGAAGTATATCTGTTTTGCGTTGTATTGAAGAGGATAAGATCATAATTGTTTCTAAGACAATCAATCAGCACAGCAGTTAAGAGTCCTCATTAAGTAGGTTTGTATTCTTATATAATGATGTACTTTGTGTGATAACAAAATAGAATTACTCCTAACATTCAGATCACTAAAACTGGGTGTCAGAACTATTTGTGGTCATTTAGGTCACAATGCAAGCACTAAAATAATCATCTACAAAAACACAAGATAATTACATTTAAGCAAAATAATTTTAATTCAATCTGTACACCAAAAATGTAAAGGTGCACTACCTTGTGTGATGTGATGTTAAGTTTTGCCTACAATGTCACTGTTGTTGCTGTTATGTCACTGTTTTATTGCTATTACATTAAAAGACCTTCAAAAACATGCTTTATGACAGTGAGCAAAGTGCATCTGTTCACAGATGTGACTTGTAACTGCGCCTGGTAGCAGCCAATGATGTCTATTTCCGTCATAGAGTTTTTATTACGTATATAAAGTCAGGTTCTCTGATGAGCGTACTAACTTTGCTTGCATCCAAATACATGATGCAGTTTCATAGATTCACCAACAGAGGGAGGCATAGTGTGAGTACAAAAACCAGAAGAAGTCACATGACTGGGAAATACATGTGCTCTTTTGTTGACTTTTACACAGCGCAGTCGGCTTTGTTTGCGTTAGCAGCTGCTTCTGGGGGCCCTTCTTTCTTTTCAAACGGATTACAAGCAAAATATCTTGGACTAAAAACATTGTTGCATAAGTTTAGAGCAGATATTTGATCTTTAAAATAAAGAAAAGACGATCCTACTGTACTAGAACTCTGAGGAGAACAGCACATGCAGCTAGCCTTGAGGAGAAAAACAAAATTTTCTTTTCTGTGAGCAATCCAAAACTGGTCATAGTAAGTAAAACTACTGTATTTCTTCATGTTTGGAGGGTTAAAATAGTCTATGCCCCATGAAAAAGGCTGAATCTATATAATCTGCATCAGAAAAAGTGCTGTGCTCTTCTTGTTGTAGTAATAAGTACTTTTTTTTTTTTTCCATTTTTTCATGTTTTTCAGAGTGATCGCTGCCGTCATCTATTTTTTTTTCCGTGCTGGATATTACCTAACATGCATGTTATTGGTTGGTGGAACCGAGTGCCGAGAAACCACCAGACACGAGAACATGCAAATCACACAGAAAGGCCGGCCCGTGCGGAATCAACCCCGACCTTCTGTGAGCAGAGCGCTAACCGCTCACCCGTAACACAACTTTTGTTGGTTTAAAGATAAAAAGACGTCCTCGTTGTTTTAATCATGTAAACCTCATATTTTTTAACATACATTATTTCATATAGTGGCTCATTATCTTTCATCAAAAAGTTGAACAGATGAAAATAATAACTGACATGAAGTTTGAGTTGGAAAAAGCGAACTCAAAGGTTTGCTGTGAAATGCTAAAATGTAATAAAAATAAGAAATTTCAAACACCTATAAAAAGGGAATAGATTAATGTAGCCTGATCGTTTTTTTTTTTTATCAAAGTAGACACTTGTAGGTCTCATGTCATAATTCCAGTTGCACAAAGTTTTCTTTTGTGGAGCTGTAAATATGATTTAAAATGAGCAAAAACGTCTTGCAGGGAAGCGGGTCAAAGCGAGAATGGAGCTGACAGTGAAAGAGTTAAAGGGGTGGTACAGTGGGCAGAATTTGGACCATGGTTTTATTTAGGTAAACAAAATCCACTGTGTTAGCTTATACTTTTATCAATGCTGCTTGACTCGCTGAAAAACACAGTGAGAGATTTAACTGTCTCTGAGATATCAACAAATAGGTTTTCCAGCGGTCAATACAAAGCTGTTAATCTGAGCGTGGATGATACCAGAGCCTTTAATTGCAAACTTGACCAACAACATAAACCTTAAATCCTGCCCAATCCACCCACCTTGGTCACTACGGCCCAGTGCGAGACGATCCATCACCGCCCGCCTTCCTGTTAGGATTTCAATTTCAGGGAGATATGTATAAATCAATACACATTCAGTTACAGAGGAAGCGGGAGTCACAGAAAATCTTTACGAAGTGTGTTATCACAAATAATCAACACATGTCAAGACAATATCAGTGCTAAGAATGATTATTTGTCTACACGCTGGTAATTAAAAGTTCATTATTCCGTTTAAAGGCTGTTTTAGATGCCATTTCAACACCACCTTTTTGATAACAGAACAGGAGGCTTGTGGCAGCTTTGCAGTTACTTCGGTATTTATTTGTTGATTTTTAGGGTTACTATATATTTCAGATGTAGATCATTGACTTTCTTCAATATAAACTACATTTTTTGTTAAGCTAATGATATGATGGGGTATAAAATGTGCCTTTACCAAATATTGTGTTTTATTTCTTTCTTGTGTATGTGTAATTAGAGAAAACACCTTTCTAAAACATGAAACCTATTACAAATATAACAAATACTGGAATATGGTCCTTCCTGTTTACTGTCCAGTTTTGGCACCGGACCATGTTAATTTTCCACAGTAATGACAACAGTGCATCCCAGAGCCCCATATGAACAGCTGCACCAACAACAATTTGTATGTTAATGTTCTAAAGAAGCTCATTTATTGTATTTTCTATTCAGTAAATAAGCAGCCATTTTAAATTTGCCTGCAAATGAGGGGTGTTTCAATAGGTAACGTTCACGATGAAGGGAAAAAATAATTTGAAAGGGTAGTTTTTATTCATAAGAATGTTGCATTTTCCGAAAAACAAAATAAAAAAAATAAAATCTAGTCATTTCTGCAAGAGTTTTAATTTTTAAAATACATTTTAGCAGCTCCACCTGATTAAATTATTATCTATGATGACAAAAACATAATTAGTATGAACATAACCTAATTAGTATTCCTCAGAGAATTAACATTTTATCTGAATAATCTCCTTTATCAATTAACTAAATAATCTTTTCATCCTTGCTGTTGAAAGTAGTTAAAATTTCTACTTATTATTCACTCAAAACACAGTCTCCACAACTACCATCCGTTCATTTAAAGATGAAATAATGGCAGTAGAAGGTTATGTTATAAAGTCAAACAAGTACATACTGTAAATATAAAACCAATAAAGATGTTTTCAAGCCTCATCGTATAATAACAGTTAATTTATACAATTCATGCAACAGCAACAATGATGTAGAGTGACACATGAGGCTGTCCAAGATGTAATAATGTAAATCCTAGCACAGCCAGACAGACGACCCAGAGAAATGAATTGAGACAGTCACCGCCATAGCCCTGGGACTGCCAAGAAGACAAAACACAACACATTACAAGCAAATAAACAGCACTGGCAGCAGCCCTAATGTATGTGCATGCAATAATACGCTCAGCTAGCTCCAGGATACATGCGCGTTAGCAAAGACATCGCGTATAGGCCTCTCCAGTCTGAGCGGAGACATGTCAAGAGACGTGAATGTGGGCATATTCTTGGACAGTGATGAGTCAATAAGAGACGAAGGCTGATCGCATTGTTTTAAAAAGAGACAGAAAGATGGACAGTAAATATACTTGATGCTAAAACTGCTGTTTTTAACTATTTATGTAAATTGATTGGTTTAAACCGAAATGTGTGATTTTAGGTCACAACTTAAATAAAAAATAAAGGAATGTTGAATGAATTCAATCTACAGTATATGACAAAAAGTTTGTCCTGAGTCACATTATCATTTTTTTTTCCCAAATAGTGTGATAAAGATGATCTAGAGTCAGTGTAAATATAAATAAAAGAAATTGTGTGTGTTAACTGTGAATAGAGTTCTACACATTATCAATCTGTAATGGCAAACTGGCAATATTTGAATCTGATTGGTCAAAGCATCTGAACCCAAAAGTAGCTGAGAAGTTACTTTTTTTTGGGGTAAATACAGACGAGAGAATCTTTCCAATCCAAAAAGATCATTTGTTGTTTTAAAGCCATGTTTGTTTTGGCTTGAATGTGTGCTGTGATTCTCTGCTGCGCTGTGATTGGTCCGGCTAACCTGGGCAAAACCTGAGCCATGTTAATGCCAATTTTGAAGATTTTGCTCATACTGACAATTGGGAACAGCAGAAGAGCTGGAGCAAATGTGTGTGGAAAGGAAACAGAGGGAAAAGAATGGATAGAATACCAATCCCTATGTCACTGTTGGGTTACTAATTGTGAATACCATTAATAATAAAATGATCAAGTCCTTTTCAACACAAAAAATACATTCTGTTTGTGTGATGCTTCCCTCATTCCCACACAACCAAAATGACCGGAATACCTTTGAATGGGCTGCTTTTATCTATTGAAAGTAAGCGGTCATAAATGTAGCTATTTTCAGTGAAATAATATTACCCCTCATCCAGGCTTAGCTAACAAAACTCAGCATTAAAAAAGACTGAAAATGGACTCAGGTCTTGTTATGGTGAAAGTCAATAGCAGAGGGTCTATGGCGCTGCACATTGATCCGATTCGAGATTGGAGATGGTGAACTCGTGAACTCAGAATGGCCTTTAATACTCTGGATGGACTTCACTGCCGATAAGAAAACCAATTACACAATATTTAACTCACTTTCTAACAGTTCTTCTCCCAGGGCCATGTACCAAAATAGACCATCCATACAATTACTTAAGAGAAGGATAAATGCACCTATGAACCTAAGAAATTACTGTCGGTGTCTGACGAGAGTTTATCAAGTGACTCATCATATGGCATGTTTGTATTGTTTATTTTCTCAGTGTAACAGAGATAATCAATGTATTTCAGGCTCGTTCGGTGGTGCGTGGGTGTAGCCTGCTCACTTCCATATGTAAAAACAAGACACTTCCTGTTCAAGTTAAATCTAGCCTGTGATCAGAGCAGCGAATGATTCATCAATTTTTGAAAAGTCACATTGTTTTTCTAGACGCAATACTTTTAAAGGGGACTTCTTATGTAAACTTTACTTTTCTGAGTTTTTAACCATGATACAACAGTGCTCTCATCATTAGTTATAAACAAAGTTGTATTTGGATCGCTTCATGCGTGTTTGAGTATTCTTGTGTTGTCCTGCAGCTGATGCTCCAGTGCTCAGAAAATCCCTGTCTTCACCTACCACCTAACCCCGCCCACTTGTGTGTATTTACATACAACTACTCAAAAATTAGGGTTGCAAGTAAAACCTGTAGGGTTCAAAATTGTCATGTAGACACTTTCCAATGACAAAAAAGTAGTAATTTTTATTTTGAACAGGAAGTCAATGAACATATTTCTATTTCTAAGCCATTTTAACAATTTTTTGTGTTTTGCAATGAACAAAATGTGAATTATTGGTCAGCATATCCCGTAGTTTCTTGCTAAAAATACAGAAAAATAGGTCTCCTTTAAACATATGAACTATAGTTAGTTAACAATGTAAAGTAAGTTAACTTTTGATAGTGTTCACTGTTGTATAAGAACAGTGTTTTACAAAAATATAACTTGTTCAGTGCAGTAGCTCAGAGTTCAGAGCACACTGTGTTACAGTTAGGCGAGACCACTCACTTTGCCTTGCATAATAACAATGAAGTGCTTTGAGATGATTCGACAAGCCTTGAAAGCACAACACGAATGCAAGGCATTATTAAATATCAAATCTATTCTAAAATATTGATTTTGACAGCACTGAGTCAGGGTCTGGTTGAGTCTGTGTGTTAGCATTCAGCTCAGACAGTAGCATATAGAAATACATTTGCAATGAGTGACTTTTAAATTCTCGTCTTCCAACTAAACACTTTGGAGTGTAAGCAGCTTAAGCCCATTGTTGCTGAACGCATGAAATAAAACAACAGTAATTAGTCCAGAGTTCCTTGCGGAGAAAGTCTTGTGTTCGTGACTGGGTTTGGTCCTGCTTTGTGGCTGTACTGGACTGGACCTAAATTTTTAAAAGAGAAAACAGTAAAGCGTTACATTATTCAGCAGGCTCACACGTTTGTGCCTGTGGTGACACGTGTGGCCTTTGTGTTCCTGCCTGTGTTTGAAAATAAGCCTGGATAACAATAAGACTCCTGGATCAGCTCTGCTCCCTCTCATTTCCTAACACTCTTTTCAGTCTTTCTTCACAGTCTGTGCCCTCACTTCTTCTTCAGAAGCTCAGAGACACCCCACGCTGAGGTCGTGCACGGTACCAAACTAGACTTATGACATGGGCTGCATAATTCACGTCTCCAAATAAGAGCACATGAAAAAATCATGAAGACGCGGCACAGTCAGAAACCCATCTCCTGCTAAAAGGTGCTTCTAATTGGCCAATTTAGTGACAAATGCTAAGCGTAATGTGCTGCTCACTCATGGTTTTAAAAGCCCTGCCGCCAAACACTGAAGCAGAAGAAAAAGGTTTCCCAGGGGAGAGGTGGATTGTGAGGGAAAACTATTATTTGCTTCAACATAGAAAGCGCTGGTCACAAAATCAAGGCAGTAAATGTCTTCATCCATCACTGAGGTGCTTACTCTGGGGCAATTATCAAATAACTCTAAAATCATTACTTTCACTCAGTCATGATGGGCCAACGGCTCCTTCTAAAGATTTGTTTAATTTTTATATCACGGTTGGTAGCATAGCACATCCACTGGGGCTTATACTGTCATAAAAACACTGAAAATGTGTGCTAGAACAATTGTAAGGCAAAATATGAAACGATGCATATAATCTCTTTAATGTTTCAATTGTAGATTTAGCCAATGGGAATATAAAATGGGCTCCTGAATGTTCAAAAAGCAATCACAATACAATTTAATATCACAGTGTGCCACAGAAGGCATTAAAGACAATTTTACCCATTTATAGCAACAAAGTTCAACAAAAGAGCTTGCAATTTAGCTTACCGAGTGTGATTTTTTTTACTGGATACAAACAACCTGTAATCATCACACACAATACAATATAATTTAATATAACATATCCTAAAAGTCTCCTTATTCATCACCACAATAAGTTTCGAAGTGCTTTTCACAACTTTCAGTAGTACTGTAAAGTACTAGTCACAGCAGTAGTTGAAGGGGCCAATGACACAGATTGGTAGCTTTACTTCCATCAGTCAGCCTCAAGGCAGATGGAACTATAGAAGTAACCGATATAGAATGGATGCATAACAATGCAGCCTTATACTTTTGTAGTGAGGGACTTTCTGCTCTTCCAACCAAATACTTCGGGAAGCTGCTTAAGCCCATAGTTATTGAACATAAGGATGGCTAAAACATTAGTAATTAGTTCAAAGTTCCCCGAGGAGAAAGTCTTGTGTTTGTGGCTTAGTTTACTTTGGGGCTTATTTTTTATCTAATAATGGTAGTTGTCGTTTCTGCGGCAGTGTTTTTGTTTAATGACTCTCATTTGTAAATTTGCGGTACAAAACTTTCCCATGTTGTTAATTAAAATGACAAGGGACGTGTAATTGTTTTCCCCAAATGATGATGTTATGGTAAACAACAAAATGGTAAAACAATACTTCCTAAAACACAAGTCTATTTATTATTCAGCTGTAAGCGTCTAAGCTTTCATACACCCAAACACTTAGGTTGCTCTAACCTGTGCTCCTCATGCATTATTCTGAGTCCGTTCTCAGGGCTGGAGGAAATAAACAGGGTCCAGACCATTTCCACAACACCACTCAGGCCTGTGCGCCGGTGCTAACGGCAGGGCACACGTTGCACTGCATGACAACAACCTCCAGGGGCACTCAAATAATTTAGACACAGTTTGTCCATGTGTTTGGTTGAAAAACAGCACTTAAACACATGCAGACACTCAATTCATGTTAGGACTTCGCTCTTACTTGGTGATCTAGAAAGCTGCGGTAGTTTTTAAAGGTGCATTGCGCGAGTGGCAATGTTTTAGAACAAGGGTGCCATCTTGTTGACACATTGTAATTTTCTGCAAAATGTTTTCTGTGGCAAGAAAACAAGTATATTTTATTTGCAATGTAAAGGTTGACTTTTTATTTGTTATTTTTGACTATTTTGCAAACTACAAAAGTTAGACAAAGGAAGTTAGAGACTTTGGTGTTAAGGCTAACTAAGTGTAGTGCAGTTTAGAGATTCCTCCATTTCTTAAAACCACGTACGAGTGCATTACTCTTTTTCTTCTTTAGCAGCGATTGATATGTTATGATCCTTTTTTTATCTGTTGCGTGGTTTACGAGGCTAGATTGCGGTATTTACTTGGTATGACGGTAGCTTTTCAATGTACAACCTTGGAGAATTTACAAAATGTCATGGTGCACATCCAGGTGAGTGAAATGAAATTTATATATCGCAACTTTGAGCATTTTAACCGATGCAATGCACCTTTATTTAGAGATAGACTTTCCTTAATCTTGATCATTACAAAAGCACTTACTACTACTACTGTCTTAGTTTAAACATTTTGTATTTACTTACTGCATACTGAGCAGAGCTTTAAGCTTTAAATCTCTGTCATCATAATATTTATGATCAAATAGTGATGTTCTAATTCATATTTTTACTTTGGTTATGGGCCAAGTACAAATGGATTTGCTGGATACTGAAAAAAAAAAAATTTTAGTCCTTGAGGTGATCCACAAAAGCCCATTACTTCTACTTCAGGACAATTGTAGCTCAACAATGACTTCTCTGTGTGTCTCAGTGCGCCAAAACGATTGTATGTTGTATTATGATTAATCTGTGAAGCCAGTCAAAATAATGAATGGAAATTGGTAGCTGGAGTAGATTATTTCAATTCTTCTTCTGAGACACAAGCTGAAAAATATCCCAATTATTTTCCAAGGTTACTACTGGTACCCCTCGACTTTTTAATCACGCAGCCCTGAGTCTAAGGGAGGCCCAATCCAGAGTGAGAGGAGCGAGCAGATATGCTATCAGAGAGCAGCTCAATAATGCACAGACCCATAATGAAAAGTGAATCGTGATAGGCAGTACTCAAAATAATTGTGCTCGAGCTCCTCCGTTTGTGTTGTTTGGCGCAGCAGCAAATTTAAGGTTTCACACAAAATGTCCGCTAAGTCCATTTAGATAATTGCCACAGATAGTATTTGTTTGATGGTCATGAGTAAGAAGATAAGAGCAGGTGCAGATGAAGACTTTAATGAAAAGAAAAGATTTTTTTTTTACTTTGCAGCAAAATAGACCGGGAAAATAAGCCTACTACACTCGACATTCCTTTCTAGAACCATGCTCCTGGAAAATTACAGATCTCTTCTGATACAAGAAGTTTAGCAGGGTTGGGCTTGGTTAGTGGCTAAGAGACAGCTGGTAATGGGGAAGTAATGACTCTAGTTCAAACTGTTGTGTCTTTAGGAAAGACTTTTTCACCTCAACTGTTATAAATAATGTAACGATATGCAAATCCCACAATTTTTCAATTTGAAGTTCATGATACAATATTTATCACAATATCACGGTATTACAGAGGGCCCTCAATATTGACATTAATTTATGTTAAAATAATACAACATTAAAGTATTATTTTCCAATCACTCTTTTTTATCATTGAGTTATTTCCTTTTCTTGGTGCAAATTCATAGCTTCCAACTAAATTGCTCTCTCACCATATCGGCTATAAGGTCTTGTTTTTTTGCGTGTTTAAAATAAATACTTAGAATAATATGTTTTGTTTTGCATAAAATGTGTGTTAATGTTGTAACATTGTTAACTATTTTTATTGCAAGTCATGCCGTTTAATATTGTCAGGGAATGAAGACGATATATTGTGACATTATTGGTATTGCGATATCATGTTATTATCATTATATAGTTACATCCCTAGTTAAAATGTGGTGTGTGCCTGAGTTCTGGTATTGGAGATTGGCAGCCTTGCTTCTATCAATCTTCTTCAAGGTATCTATAGCTAAAATTATATTGACTTGTAAATGTAGATTCAAGAGCTGATTTACTAGTTTTGAATTTGTAATTGACTAAGATCTGTGTATTATATTCAATTCAAACAAATTAAAAACTGAAAAGCAAATTCAATAAAAACACTACATTTTTCAAAATACAGCAACAATGCAAGATAAAGCATAAGTACGTCACACTTGTGCTTTATTATTTAATTAAGCATTACACCCGTTTACATTTGAACTATGCAAATGATTATTAACAAACACAATAACCCTGTGCTCATAGATGTCGACTTCATTTTATAAAGTATTCAAATAATCTCGTCAGTCCAGTCATTTGTAGAGCATTAATAGACTTGTTGGGATTCAAGCCCACGCTGCCGCAGATCCTCTCATGCTAACTCAAAGTGACACTAATTAATGACTCTTCTAATAGCTCTTTCTGAAAAACACTTGGACAGCCAACAAGCTTTCAAGGTGAAGCCCTGACGCTGTGCTACTGTCCTCAGGCACCGAGCATGATGTCCGACATTAACAAACAGTGTACCTGTCTCTTCAAATGCTGTTCCCACCTGCTGCAGTACGCTCTCCATTTACAAGACAGACCAGCTTACCCCGGGGCTTAATAACAGCTAATATCGCAAAGAAACAGATGCAGTTATGATGATCTGCCTCCTCATTATATCCAGACAGATTTCTCACTGACCCCAGAGTCCCAAGCTTCAGCAAATGGCAAGAAACATGCAATAATAAGTCTTAAGTGAGCTCAGGGGAGGGCCTCTCTGCATGCATGAGGGAGAATGTGACAAAATAAGGGTACATTGGGGTGGCTGTGTGTCCAATCTGGCCCTTACGCTTCAGTGCACTTTGCAACACAAGCGGACATTATGCAAGGGAGCTTTATCATTGGAGCAATAATAGTCATGAGTGTATCTTCTACATTGTGGCTGAATGGCTCCTCTGTGATTTGAGAAAATTAGCTGTAAAAATCGGCGAATATAGCAGGTATAGAGGAAAAAGACTGTGCAACTGAAGTGGCTGTTAAAATGATGCTGGGTATTCTTGGAAAAGGACACACAGATGCCCAACTTACTTTGAGCACGGCTTTTAAAGAGCAATTTCCCACCCACATAATAGATTCATGGTTTATGTAACAAGAACGTTAGTGAAGGAAAGTCTGTCAGGAATCAACACTAAACTATGCCACTGGAATAAGCCTTTTTTTTTAAAAAAAACAAACGAAAATAACTCGGTTAAGCTAACACTTGAAGATTTACATATACATCTGTAGTAGGGCAACACAATTACTTGATGATTTCAAATTACCATAGCTGCTATTAGTGAGGCATGTTGCATGGCAGGGCTATTCAAATATCTTTTCCAGAGGGCAAGATTTAGGGGGTCTTGCCCATCTCTCCAACATTCAATTTAGCATTGTTAACTGTTGATACTTTTTTGGGGAAAAACTAATTATTGCCTACATTATTCCATAAAACAACCACCACAAAACTAAGCTATTGGACTAGATGTGTATAAACAGCTCTGAACAAAGACTAAGCCTGAATCTAATGTCTAAACCAGGAACAAAGCAGCTCTAAACTAGTGCTAACACAGAATTAAAGAAAAATAAATATTTTTCCAATGTTTGAAAGATGGGTAGGGGGTCGGATTTAATGTTTGAAGGATTGGTTCCCGAGCCTTAATTTGAATACAGATTAGTTTGAATAAATGGAGGTTTTCAGACAAAGGCATACTTAAGAGCAATTTTGGAGAATACAAAAATGTCAAATTGTTCAAAGCTGCAAATAATCAAGTAGTCGCAGTACTCAACTTTTCCTAAAGCATTATGCTGCATCTGTCCATTTTTCAAATTGAATTTGTATTATTATGTTTTATTAGTTGTTTAAATTATTTTTGACATTCAGCTGTAATATGTCATTTCCTGTATTGAACACTTGATGGATTGGGTTGACAGACAAAAGGTCAGGCCAATTAAATCAAAATGTAGACCTGTCTGTTTTAGATGAGCTATGAAAATCACTATTGTGTTAGAAAACAACATGTTAAGTCGGTATAGGCAGCAGCAACACCATATTGTACACTGTGATATAAAGTACGTACACATGACAGAATATTGTGATATATTTGGGCAAACACTACAGGGGACTTTCCTCTCAATTTTCAAGAAGGCATGACTTATTGTGAATAATATCTACAATCCTAGTCTGGTTGCCCTAAAACCTGAAAAAAGAACAAGTTGAAAGGTTCTGCAGGGTCTATTTATGAAAGAAATAAGACGTGAAGAAGAGGCGATATACAGCTCAAACTTATAGATACACTTTAAATAGCCAAGTAAGTACAAATATTATAAAAGCCACAGAAGAGACAACTTGAGTATGTTATTACTGTAACAAACGTATAGGCCATATTGGTTGAGCACTGATGAAAACAAGATGGTTTGATTCTTATAGCAATGAGATTTTTCAGCAAAAAAATCTACTTAAGTACATACTATTGAGCTTGTATTGCTGCGTAAAATTATTCTGGACAAGCCTCTGCAAAGCTTTACAAAAAAGCGAAAGAAATTGTAACAAATTTGTACTTTGCAAACATAGCTTCGATGTCGACGCTTAGCAAATGGGATTTCTGCTTGGCCATAAACATATCTGACAGAAATCATATCTTGTATACATTTGATAGCTCTGTGTATAGCATCTATTTTGGCAGCATCTTCCCCACACAAACAATAGCTCCGTGACGGCCGCACTAATCATAGCCAGTAATACCGTGGCACATCCCCAGGCACTTCGTCCTACAATCGGCTTTTTCAATCGCAGGACTGTGACAGGCTGATACTCACATGTGCTGCCCTTATCACAGACAAGATTACATGAAGGACTCCCCATACAACTCCACAGCATAGATCGCCTGAAGATGTTTCTCCTCGTAAAGCTGAGAACTGCGACTAAGGTGGTGCGCGTTTATGCCGCTTGTTGCTGATGCTGGGGGTAGATAGGGCAGTGTGACAAAATCAGTAAATCAGTTATGCTGAAGTACAAAAGACATAACTTTCTGTGTTGGTCTATTCTTTAAGGCTATGAGATTATAAAAATAAACTATCATCACTATTCTATATCTCATATTTCAAAAGTATATTTCCATGATTATGTCTAAAAATGCATGGTAATATGGCCTAAAATTTGCATGGCCTTTATAATATTTGTACACACATGTTTCAGGCTTTTTAGGTTATAGCTTCTGTTCTGTTCTGTCTCCACTCCTCATGTCTTATTTTTATCATTATGTTTTTAGACTCTCTAGAGCTTCCACAGTCTATAGGTTGCTCTTTTTCCCTCGGAGGGCCAAAATGTGTTTGTGAGGCGTGCCGGTGGTCAAATGTAATTTTGTTTTGCATTAAAAAGTATATTTGAAAAGAGAATAAATTGTCTATTGTTAACATTCTTTTGGAGATTATATTTAATGTGGTGTCATGAGAGGTTTAATAACACAAAATAGAATAAAAAAGATAATCCTAACAAACATGAGCACCCTTTCGCGGGCAAAATTGGACCCAAAATTGTAGCAATTATCAACAATCTCCGCCAAGTTTATAAATTGCAATAATTGCACATGCTCTACAAACAGAGGTGGACATAGAGTAAATGGTAACAGCAGTCTTGGGTCCATTACTATTGGAAGCAATGGCAGCAAGTAAACTTTACATTATGCTACACATTAAGACACCATTTTGAGATTTGCTACTGTTCTATTCAAGGGTTATAATTTTCTATTAAGAAGACCTTTACAGATTTGAGATTTGTCCCACACCTCTGTTATAGGCCATGTGTTACAAGTGAGTGCCTCTCTAATGATCTCACTGTGAGAGGCAGAGAGGCAGAGATAAGCATGAGCCAGGTCACACTCCTCCTCCCATCTCCCCGGATAATTGGGAGAAAGTTTCTTAGGCTCAACAAAACCCCATTAGAGCTCCGGGCTGCGAGTATGGAGTAGTGGCCATGTTGAGTGAAGTATGAATCGCTGACTGTGAGAAGAGAAAGGGAGAAATCTGACAAGTGTTTTAGGATGAGATGCTGCGGACAGCTTGTCATTTGGATGAAACTTGCTACTATGTCTGTGTGTGTTGTGTGTGCGTCTGTGCGTGTTGTGTGTGCGTGTTGTGTGTGCGTATGTGTAGTGGTAATGCTTGGATGAGCATGTCAGGGCTTAGGACATGTAACTCTCAGCAGAATCGACTCAAGACAGAAGGCAAAGAGAGAGAGAAAGCGATGGAGAGGTCCGCCCGGGTCACTGTCACCAGTTTAGTGGAGCTACAAAAAGACCTCCTTAAATAACCCCAGTGTGAAGCATGCAGAGGAAAGCAAAGAGCTGAAATGTTACATATCTGGTGTGTTTGGGGAATCACAGTTTCTTTTATTTTTCTTTAGAACATAAACACTTTATAAATGTTTGTGGCAAATAAAGAGAATGCATTTCATTTATTTTTTTTAGTCTCCTGCATTATTTATTAAAGGAACCGTAAGATTTTGATGTCAGATTTGATAAATGTGACCTATATGTGTCCAAAGATAAAAGGTCAACATGTCCAAATGTAATCTGATTTTTACTCAAAGTCACTGTAAATTTGTGAAATTCTTAATAGAAAAAACATTGGACATGATGTTCATTTGTTGATGTTTGCATTTAGTGTTTTGGTTCTCAAAGGGATTATCCAATCAGAAAGCAGAATGTGCCTCACATGACTCTCATTTGGGTTGCCAGTTTGATTTCTTAAGAGTCTGAAGTGATTTTGAACCATGAGTCAGGGACATGTTTGAGTTTCAACTCATGTTGCTCCATGACACAACTGTCTGTGATAGGCTCATGCACTTGTTTCCAAACAGTTCTAACATTGTTATTCTTGGGAACAAACCATGACAAAGAGTCAAAAGAAAGTGACTATAATGTTATTACCCATGATTCTTAGCAAACTTTGTTCCTAATTAGTTAGTGGTTTCTGATCTTTAAAGTATGAGAAATTTCACTGGCAACCCAGGTTCATCTGTGATTACAAAACCTTTTTTTATACCACTAGTTGTACATCTTGCATACAGTTCCTTTAATTTAAATGTTGTCATGAACTAATTTCCAACTGTTGCTTCCATTCACATATGTTACATTAATTCACTGTGCACAGATCTGGATGTAAGACAGATGTCCAAGGACACAATCACACAATGTGTTACATACCTGGATTTCAAACCCAGCAGGGTTATTCATTATGCATTTATTATAATTCAGTGATTATTTCTATTGTACATTTATTACTATTGTACTGTATGCTTTTTCTCCATAGTTTAGAACAATGCTGCATGAAATGGGAATGAGAGAGGGAAGAATAAACAACAAGTTATTCTTATACAACTGGCTCTCGGCTCACATGAATCTCACTATGAACATCATCTATTCTGCAACCAAGCAGAATAAAAATGATTTGGATAAATTGTCACAAAGGTTAAGATATTTATATGAGCATAGGCCTGAATAAGGGCAGGGTGATTTGAGAAAAATATCTAATTGCATTATTTCTGACCAACTGCCATTAGATTTATGATGTATGTCTGAATAATAGAATTCAGTTCAGAGTTCACACTTTAATTGTGTTTTAGGGGAAACTGACTAAATTATGATAATAGGACAATGAACTGAAAAGTGCATAAAATAATTGCATATGACTTATTTTAAAACAGATTTACTCTACTAGATTTTTATGCAGAAATTGTAGGGTTTGGATTTTGTTAATTGCATTCATTGACAACGCCATTTTGATTACATTTCAATGAATTGAGTCGCGAAATGTACTTGTAGGCATAAGTGAGTACTACCCACAATGCGAAGGGAGTTTTGATGAAAAATACTTGGTTTACGCCCAGTTGGAATCCATTTCATGCAGATGATTTGCCCCATGAACTGAACTGAGGCAAAATGAGATATTCACTTTTGTATGAGTGGCATTCAGAGAGAGCGTGTGTGAGTAAACTGGATGACTAACTTTAAAATGCACTTTATAATGACTCATAAAGCAGAACGTGAAATCACAACTTTGACTTATGCTGTGCTCTCTTCAATACAACAAACAAATGTCAACTAAACAGTACAGTAAAATCCACTCTACCTCAGGCAAACAACAACAGAGCTACAAGTGCAAATCCCCTCAAAGGCGCCTCAATATCTCCTTCTTAGCACTGCCACTTTCCAACGCAACTCGAGCTGATTCATGAATAGCTTATAATAATAATAATTAGGGGTGTAACGATACGTTTTTAGAACGATACGATACATTTCGATATGAGCCAGGAGATACGATTACAAACGATTTGGGGTTTTGGGAACGATACGATTCGGAACGATACAGCAGTTTTAAAACGATATTTCGATTCAGTTTGATAACTTACACTAAATAAGTCATTACCAAGATTTTGCATAAATCAAAAACTCAAAACAATTAAAAAATTATAGGCTAAGTTAACGTAATAAAGATATTCAGCTTAATACACAATTATTTTCATTGCACATAAAAAATGCAAATTTCCCTTATACACAAGTTTAGTATCATAATAAAATAAGTGACTCACATTTCACCATCTTATATCATTTTCAACAGATGCAGAAGTTTGTTGGACGATCCTGTGAACTTACTGTATCTTCATGACTTATATTAGATTCAATAATCCACAACTGCAACTCGTGGTTTTGACCAAAGCATGGTGATGTTGCGTCTTAAGTACGTCATATATCCCAAATGTGACAGACTGGCAGCGAGTCATTATATTATTAATAATAAGGCAAAGCGACATGCTAGGCTGACTTAAACATCTCACTTTTCCTGCTGTAACATGAGCCAAGCACAGAGGAAGTGTCAATCACTGGAGAAACCTCTTACTTTAATAGGCTTGACTCTTTAAATATTCAAAGCCTCGGCAAACAAGGATAATCAAATTATTGGCAGCACTTGGATGGAAAATAGTAATAATGAGCTTATTTGCCATTTGCGTCCTGAAAGAGCAGAGTTGTCTGATGAGAATAGCCCCTTTTGTCTCCTCTGTGCAGTTTCCACACCTGAGTGCTTCTGTTGGCGGCACATTAATCATTCAGATTGCTGTGAAACGAATTTTGGAGCTTAGGACCATTTCACGCACAATATAGTTTAACGCAGGCATCTGAATGAATATTGAACAAACCAAAAATATTAAAACAATAAGGTCACGTCTCTGCAATGAAAAAACAAGATGAAACAAACTTTAGGTTGCGTCTAAAATGTATTTTGTTGGACATTCTTTTTACTTGTGTCTCAATAGTAATTGTACTGTGTTACTATCCTTAGAAAAAAGTAAGAAGTAATTAGGGGCAGGACACCAGTTTTCACAGACCAATAATGTTGTCCAATATCATAATTTTGAACTTTTTTTTTCTTTAGCTTTTTTTTTTTTGCTCTATTGTAGTACTACTTCATTGTAGCTACTGTAAATTTCTCAATTTGTTCCCAGTCTTGTGTCAGTTTTGTGTTGCAAGATGTGCAACACAAAGTCAAGCACAAGATCTTATCACTAACAGTAATTATTAAATGTACTATTGTAAAGTATGAGCAGAGCAAGGGATTTCACTAGGGATTTTTTGTTCATCAACACAGATGATGCGTGCACACCCGACCTGCAGAAAGAGCCGCCGCTCATAGATACAACTGTGGACAAAAGTCGAAAAAGCACTGTTGTCAGTTAACTACAAGAGTTTATCACTGTGTAAAAACAAAAGTTATGCTGCTAAATCAACATTTATGAATGAAATTCGACCCTACTACCCTTAAAGTACTTTCAGGGTAGTGAAAAACTGCGACAAAAACACTGTCTTAAGCTTCAGGAGACAGACGTCTGTCAGACCGATTCATATCTGTTTGAAACAGCTAGCTCTAGCCTGGGGTCATTGTTTTATTCAAAGAAGTTTCCCCATGTAACAGATGGAGAGCGGCTCTTTCAGCATAATGCATGTGCAGTAGGGCAGAAAGTGATGTCAACCGAAAATCACTCTATAAAACCCAGTATTCATAGTAAACATTAACCTGCTGTTATATGTGAAATAGTAGTGGTCACATCCTACATATTAAACATGTTGATACAAAGAAATAAAATAGTCTTTTCCAAAACATATTGTAATGTTGAACACAAAATACCAATAATTTCCTTTTTATGTGCTGACGAAGTTCAAATTTATTGCACTTATGCTGGTGATTTACTTACTTGCTAGTTTGAAGCCAGTTTTGGTATGATTTTCAATACTTTTATTGTGCCAGTAATCTTACCTTAGCTCCAATTCAGCATGGAGCATCAACGTCTTCAACTTCTCAAGACCATCCTCCGTGACTTCTGTTTCTGGGGAAGATTAAAAAAAATGTGTTAAATGAGAGAGTTTGTTTCATGAAATTACCAATTCCAAATTTTTGCACTTAGCCTAAACATTGAAACAAATGACTAGTTACAACAACTTAGCATAAAGTTATCTTCACTGTTGTTTCCCGTTCACTTTCTGTTTTATACCTTTGTTATTTTAAGCTGATATAAGTGAGCAGGCATATACACATCAGCAGCTGCATGTCATGTTGCTTCAAAACATGATTGAATTTAATAAAGGACAGCGCCTGTGCATGCGTCTCTATAAATGTGTTTTGAAATTGTCAGATGTCTTCCTAATAACCGCATCTGTTGTTGTCATTTCTCCTCGATATAAACATCATAAATCTCCACAAAATCTGACATCATTTACAAGGGCCCGTTTCTTGCATTACTGGAGAGGTTTCATCATTGGAAGACGAAACAGGTTGGTATGAAGAGGTTTTTCGCTTCATGATTGGGTCAAATATGAAAGAAATCAATCTTCATCATTTCAATCGAGTGAGAACCCTGTCCAACTAAACGACTGAGATAAAAGATACAAGGCTCTATTTTGGGAGATGCTATTAGATTTGCTGTTTATAGTTTATGTTTTGAAATCAAGATTCAGTTTGCACAAGTTAAGGAGCATTTATATTAGAGAGAAGATTGAAATATGCATTTATTTGAGGAGGACAGTTAGTGCATATCAAATGCACCTGATCTAGCATAAAGTTCATCTCCATTCGTAGTCCTCATCACTTCAGACCGTGTCACTGCATAAAATATATCCTCATCACAATAAAAAGTAAAACATATGGCTTGATTTCATTAGTAAGGACCACACCAAAACAGAGATGGTTATACATTGTTTATTAAATAGATGTAGATGTTGAAGTTCCATGGAATCAGATGAGCGATGACCAGGCAAGGAGACTCAGTGTGGGGGTCCTGTCTCAGCGATCTGCCCGGCTGATTCAAGACCCCCACCCCTTCCTAAATGGGTGCTGGAATGAATGTTGTGAAAAGTGGAGGGCGGGTGGGTCGAGAGCACAGAGTTGAACTGAGATGAGGCGCATAGTCAAACTGAGACACAAGCGTGAGCTGGGATATGAAGGCTTCCGGTGACGTAGGGGTGTGGTTGGAGTGCGATGGGGGCGTGGTCCCACTCACGAAACTAATACACCAAGTCAATTACGCTTTTAAAAGTGGTATGTCTTCAGTTCAATTGTTTATTTACAGTACTGTAGACGCTCACGCTTAGATAGATTGCTAGCAAATTTGCCATTCAAGAGACAAGTAACACACACATATTGTGTGTCTACATATTGTATCGGTCTTAATATCTTAATTTACAAAGTATTTACAAAATATTTCAGGTAGAGAATTTTAATACAAACATTTAAGACATGAGTCTGACCCCAGCAGTTATAGAGAAAAACATGCAGATGTTTCAGTACAAAGTGAATGAGAGACATCATCAAGGAAACCAAATCATGCTACAAAAACAGCTGTTCTTTCTTTTCTTTTTTTAAGGTCTCTAAATGATTTTTTCTTCTTTAAAAACAAAAGGAAACAAAAATAATAAATTTTAAACTTCCAACATTAGTCTACATGTGTGAAACGCAGAGGCCGGATGCAGCCCTCCAATCATCTTATGTGGCCCTCAAAGTCTTATAAGATTTACTTTAATCTTATATTAGTGCCAGGAGTATTTGGGTGGCTTAAATTGTTGCAATGATTTGTCAGAAGCTTAAAAAGCAATTCATTTTTCAGACTAATGCAGAATGTATATTTAGTATTTGTCACTTATATGATAAATATACAAAAATCAAATGCAGAGACTTCTATTTGTAGTAGGCCTATGTCAGAATTTAGCAAGTTTAATTTTAGTTACAACCAGCCCTTCAAGGACAATGATGCCAATGTGACCCTTTGTCAAAATGAATTCCACATCACTTATACTAATGTTTTCTGAGCCTCCAGATTGTTCACCACAATATGTTTTAACCTTTTTTTAAAGCTGCTAGGATCCAGAGGTGCCAGTTTGCTAATGGCAGTTAGCCACAAAGGTAACAACAGCAACAACAGATAAACTAA
Source organism: Mugilogobius chulae (assembly GCA_038363315.1). NCBI lineage: Eukaryota > Metazoa > Chordata > Actinopteri > Gobiiformes > Gobiidae > Mugilogobius > Mugilogobius chulae. The sequence goes on along the minus strand of CM076398.1, from coordinate 50,105,944 downwards.
GCAAAGCTTGGTGAACAAACTGAACATTTTATTAAACATGGTCAGGACAGTGCAAACTAATTTCCACCTGATAGATTAACACAATATCTGGGGGAAATTGATTTGAAGTTATTTTACTGCATTCTCTTAACATTACATTATTTGTTAATAGTTTGGTTCAGATAAAAAAAATCTGATTGCAAACACAACCAAAACCATGTTAATGCAGATCAACTTTCAGGCCAAAACTAAGTACATCTGTCATATAACTCATACTTTACTCAATATAAAGTGTAAAACTATCGCACCATTGTCCGTTAGTTCTGCTGCATTCAATCTACAATCCAACTTCAAAGACTAAACAACCGTCACCCTTGTAAATCTACAAAAACTCTGCTCTGTGTTAGTCAACCTCTGGGGCCTCATTTATAAAGGTTTGCGTAGGATTTTTGCTGAGCAAGTGCGTACACCTAGTGGCCACAGGTGGCGTGCGCCACGCAACATCCATATTTATAAAAGCCTCCGTGCGCTCTCCTCCACGCAATCTGAGCTTTATAGATCCCACCTGCTTCTAGAATCTGCGCACGTGAAGCACCGTCAGACCACGCCCTCTCCACACCTCCAATTCACCATGAAAGGTGACTCATGAATAATATTTTAATAGACATGAGGCGATAATCAGTGGGTTTGACACACGGGGAAAGGCAAAGAGGGAGGAGTCAGAGAGAGACGCACCATACAGCAGCAGCAGCAGCAGCAGCAGCTCGTTTGTCACATGTGGATTTACTACTAATAAAATGTGAATGAAAAAGACTCTTGTAACGTAAATGAGGCTCACCTTTTAAATGATTCAGATGTGTTTAACAGAATGTGCGAGAGATTTGGCCTCGTTCACTCACATAGGCCTATATACGTGCACGCGGAAGTCTGAATGAATGAAACGAGGCTTACGAGCGCGCGAGGGTGACACAGATGCCCTCCCTGAACGAGCCAAGAAGCGATGGGGAAATAAGCAGAATCCAGAGAACAGGCAGCGTTACGAGAGAACGGGACGTGAAACTCCTTTTGCTTCTTTGCCTGCACGTGCGCGCCCGTGGCACAGACACTTCAGACATTTCCTTTACTTAGACAAAGAGAACAAGCGCTCTAAAGCTCCCCGTTATCTTTGGTCCACCCCGGGTCAGGCAGGCTCAGGCTGTGTGTGCGCGTTTGTGTCAGAATGATTTCTGCCTATCTACATTCTGGCGCGTGCTGCGTAAAAAGTTGGACCTGCGTCTTGTCCGATGCTTTATTTATTTAACATAAGCCTCACTATAGTGCTGAGGGAGGAGTTTTCTCTTAAGTCCGAGCGTTGTTTCATAAATACGTTCATAGATTCAGCGGCATTCTCTCTGGTATTGAAGCCATAATCAACACACGCGCACACGAGAGCCACGAGCTTGTGCACGAGTCCGCACGGGCTTACATACATGTGTTGTAAATAAAAATGAGAGGAATAAACAGCCCTTGTCTGTGTTGGTCAACATCTGCTTTAAGGCAGAAATATAAATGCAATATTTGTATAAAATTATGATTTTCTCCATCAAACACTTCCTCAAACTCTCTTCACTTCTGCTTCTCTCCACGAGTGTCGTCTTTTCCCCGTGTCTCCAGCCTTTGCGTACAGCGCACGCATGGGTTCCAGTTTGCGCAGAGCTGAGCAAAATCCTGCGCCTAGTGGAGCTTTTATAAATACCACCTTTGGCGCAGAGGGAGGTTTACGCACTGCGTAAGGCGTAAGCAAGCTTTATAAATGAGGCCCCTGGTCACTAAGTCCAAAACGCCACTACATTAAGTAAGGAATAACCGTGTATTAAGCAATTACTCCATTATCTACAGTCTTCTGTCTTTAGCCCAAAAACGCCCACTAACTCGTCTCACTTTTCCAATACCTCATTGTTTTTATTGTGGCCAAACCGAGGGGCCCAAGAATCGATTGTGTGCCGAGAACTAATGGCCCTGACAAACGCGGCGTGGGGAAACAGCAGAGACAGGAAATAAGACAGAGAGAAGGATAAGGAAGGGCTAACTGAGAGGGACAGGGGCGACGGGAACGCGCCCGCCTGGCTGTAAGCATAAGTCATCAGGCCACGAGAGAGCTGCAAATCTACACATAAAGGAACAACAACAAGGATCTGATAGAATCCATTTAAACAACATAAAACTCTGAAAAGGGCTTATCTCAACATAATCCTCTAATGAGAATACCTTCCAACTGCTGAAATTAAAAGGGGCAAATAGATGCCGTGACAATTACGAATGATGTGGTCAGAATTTCTTTCATTCTTTTCATTATCAAAAAAATTATTTGTTTTTCCAGTAGCATAGAACTTGGACTGGCATTTTTTGTTTTGTTAATACTTTGTTTGGACTATATTTGGGCACCTTTAAATCAATATCAATGTGTTACATGCCACAAATCCTACAATTTCATGTTCCTAATGTTTATTTCCCTTTAACTGCCACCATAGTCACACTAATAAGTCTCTCTGATGTGTAAAGTATCACTAATGTTGAGTAACGGTACCAGATCAGGATAAACCCTCCAGCCTTACCGCAAACCATCCAACTGCCCACAGAGACAGAGACAGAGCAATCAGCAATTGATCCAAGTCTGAGAATCAGTGTCCTTTCCTCCGCACATTCACAAATGAGTCTCAAGATAGCACTTTCTTAAACTATCTCACCACCATCGTTCTCCACTGACCCCAACAGCACCTGATCAGGCCAGACTCCTCTGCCCACAGGAAATCATTACATCCATTGTAAAAGCCACCACCAATGTCTCTGCTCCCATGTGCACTGACTTCTTCCAATTAGGACACATACCAACTGATTGCTGCCTGTTGCACATTTTCCACAAGTTCTCAGTTGCAGAATCACAACAATAAAGTGAATTTTCAATGTGTAATTGACCAAACATCAATTAAACTTAATATAAAAGCTCTGACTCTGTAATTTCTTTTTTATATACTTGGTAACTGAAGAAGTATATCATAACAGACTGCATAAAAAGGCAGTTAATTGAACATCTTTTGCTACTAATTCATTTTCTGAATCATGAATGCTTCTGAGCTCAAGATGTGCTTGATCTTTTGCCAAGACAAAGGTCCTGTCTTATTGCCAGGAAAATACAGATGATATACTTCTACTGTTGGCTACTACTGCATATTGTCTGATCATGTTCATCTTTAAAGTTAAATACAGACGCATCGATCAGTGAAAAAGTATCACGGGAGACTCAAAACTATCGCAATCTTCTGTAGAATCAATGAGCACAGCAAAAAACAATTATTACATATTATATTATCATATAAGAAGTGAGTGAAGTTAGATTTTGTTATAAAGACAGGCACCAATAAGCTCCTAAGTTTCATGTAGGGCTTTAGGTATTTAGTTGTTTAGATGATACCATAATCAGTCGATGAAGTCTTAGTTAACCAAAAAAAAAAAAGTTTTATTAGTTGACTAATTGTTTAACTAAAATTATAAGGGCTTATACAGAACAACAGAAACATTTAGTGAGTTAGCTGAATCTTTGGGTGCAAATCATTGGGTTATTATGGCTTTTTTAATACACAGACAATTACCTATTGCTTTCGCATACAGTATTGTTTTTTTTGCATAAACTCCAATGCACTCCAATGTCTTTTTAAGCACTCGGTCAGGTAAATGAAGAGATCCAAAACAACTTTTTTGTTTGACAGCTTTTACCACGCCCCTTTTAATCGATTATTATCGATGAGACATGTTTTGGTTGACCAAGAAGTTCTTTGGTCGATTGGAGCCTAGTTTCATCTGCGTCACAGATATTTTTTTTGCATTGCCTTGTGGAGTTTATTTGAGACACAGTGGGGGAATGGTGACCAGACCCACTCTCCGTAAAGTACCCTATTAAAGCATGGATTCTGGATGAGACAATCTCAAGATGCTGTAGCTGAAATGTATTTATTTAGTTTCAGGTAATTGTTAGGATTGCATGTTAATTAGTGAGTTAGCGACAGCAGAATTTCACCCATCGAGGTATGTGCGGATTTCCTGTAAATGTTGCCTCTATTATTGATAACGGAATTTTCTAACTTACAGTTGGCAACTAATGTATTAATTAAACTTTTTTTTGTTATCTGACTTCTTTTAACATACTCTAGTAAAATATTTCACAAAGCACCAATGCAGGGATTCAAAAAATATATTCTTTTACACCTCTCCTTCTGTCACACCTTGAGTCAAACTCAAACAGAACTGTGCATTCAGATTTGTTTATTATGTAGCTTCTCTTATCTCAAATTAAAAGAGTTTTGAGCTTAACTCGCAGATTCTGAGAAATCTGTGAAGCTCAGTCTCTGCAATAAATATTTCTTAATTTATTCCTATTTGTTTGAGACAGACCATTCTATTTGGCTAACTCACCTGTCAATCACGCCCACCTGAACTCTAAACACTGTGACTAGACGCATATCGATCCCTATTAAAAACACAGTAATAAAGTTTCCAGGCAACCTTTATAAGACACCCAATAACTCAATCCATTGGGCCACAAAACCTTACTTACACACTATTCACATTTACACAAAAAAATAATATACAAGTACAATATAAGCGTGACAACAAGTAAAGTTTACAGTCATGTTTTAGTAAATTCCCACCTTAATTTTGTGTAGGTGATGTAGAAGTTTGGGATCCCATATCGCCTGTGGTTATCTGGTAATGAATGTGCAGTGTAATGTTGGCCGGCTATCCTGGGACCTCATTTATCAAGGAAAGGCCAGCAGTGTCAAAGCCATTTCCTCAGAGATGGTGCCACACAGCAAACACAACGGCTCAATGAGACGGTAATGTGCAGCAGCAGCCATACATCTCTGTGCTGTCCATTCACACACAAGGAGACGGTCAAGCGCAGGTGGAGAATAGCAGCAGCTTTCAGGGAGAGAGAGAGAAAGGATTGAAATATTTTAGACTCACTTATGTCTGGTAGTTTGTTTGATTGAAATAACATGAGTGTTCAGTTTCAGTCTCTGCATAAAAGGGCCAATTTTTAAACAAAGAGAAATCTTTTTGAAATGACAGTTTAGATGTGAGTCACTTGTGGAGGTTTTGTTTCAAGTCCTAAATAGCAGATCACTAGGATATTTGAGTGAAAAACAATAGAAGAGTGAATAAGCTACTGAAGCAACAAATCGTTGTTAGATACTGTGGACAGCTGTTGATACTTTTGTGAACTCTGTTTTGAAGATATTTATAATTCATATAACTGAATATTCAAAAACACATTTTTATGAACACTTCAAAGATGTCACCTGTCAACTTTCACCCAAAAGAAAAATGAAAATTATCTTTGAATGAATGATGAAACATCCCTTTCTTTGAAAAACCTTGTTCAGTAAACAACCTTTTGTATTATGGTTCACTAAGGGACAATTTAGCCCCTCCTAAGGGACAGGACATAGATTTGGTAAGAACTTTGAAACTTTTTCTACATTTGTACATTTTTAGTACATATCTTGGATCGCCTTTTTTGTGACAACACTGCAATACTAAAATATATTGTATACAAATATTGAATCATAAAGTATGTTTCACCTATAATATACAGTGAATGACAATCAAATTCCCTATGTTTTCAGTGTGCTTCTGTTTTCAGTTTAGCTAAACAAATAGAACATTTTAAAAAAATACATATTTATAATACTGTATTCTGGTAAAGTTCTTTTTCTTTTGGTGTTGCACAGAATAGGTTTTGAACTATAAATTAGATCAGTGATACAAACAGAAACCTCTTGTGAGTGAGCGCATGTGGAATTTATTATTCCCTTTTTTGAAGAGTAATGAGTAAATGTATAAAAACATAACTGGCCGTAAATGCAGCTCATTACGAAAGTCTGTAGATTACAGTACAAAGAAATACAGAAAAGGTATTGTTCATTATTCTGTAAAAGTATTTTTCACATCACAAACAATTTTGTCACAGCATGACCTGGCTCCACAACCCATTACTAAAGTTACTGACCAGAAAGTAACATTTTACACACAAAAAGCTCCCCTTGGTATTCTGTGCACTTTTCGTTGTCAACAGCGATCTGGTGTGATAAGCCTTGGCTCAACCCAAGGGCACATTAAAGCCATTGGCTGTATCCATTTCACACATGAGCCAAGTTAATGCCACACTGTGAGCCAAACGTTTGAGACGCCAGATGCCGATTCGAAAGCAGGTCTTTGGGTCGGCAAGGCGGGAATGACAACACCCTGCTAGGTTGGGGAAATTGAGTTGTTGTAATTTTTTGTGTACTTGCCTTCTATGATTGATGTACAAAATGTCCTCTTTTACACACTATTAAACTGCTGTCAATCTGAAAACAGCTTGCACATCATCATTCATTTTACATGTTTCCAAAATGACTTGAGTGATGGTCTTTCAAGTCTTGGCAACGCTTTATAATAAGCTGTCTGCTTCAGAGGCTTTGGCAAAAGAAGTGGGCCTTGTGCCTAGATCTTCATGCGATGGCATAAGACACTGTTCAATTATAAAAAGCTTCAGAAACGGCATTGAAAAAGAGGCGCGCTGGACACTTGTGACAGACCAAGGGTAGCAGATGCTTTTGTTAAAACACTGTCAGCTCAAATATCACGGCGGGTTGTAAAGTATTATGAGCATGTAAAGGCTTTTGCTGCAGAGAATTTCCAAACCCAGCACTCAAAAAGAGGAAAGAAAATTAAAGAAAAGTCATTAGGTCACATTTTTGGGACATGCTATCATTTTTTCAGGTACTTACTACAACATAAGTAGGTCATCAGTTTACATTTTGTTCATGTATTTTGTTCAATATTGATCTAAAAATCCTTACACAGGTCCAGTGAACTTCTTCAGAAGATATCACTTAAAGCTAAGGCATATTTTTTTGTTTTAATTAAATAGTTTTATAGTGCTTATGTGACATTTTAGAACCTGACAATTGTTCAAGTAATGACATAGCCTAAGTAATACACAAACATGCAAGAATTAAAAAACTTAAATTAGAGAAAAGGAAACACCATTGTAACAAGGGTAGAATGTGATTACAAGTGGATGTTGCATATTATGTCTCAAAAGTGTCTAAAGCAACAATTAACTACGATTAACAAGTTGACCTATTCCCACCTTCATCCAGGAGCAGTCCATAGTAACAGTCATACCTGTTGGATTTCTGTAACACTTTCAAAACATTTTCATTCATTCTGATTGGCTAATCTGTTAAATCTCAGTCTCATGTCAAAATACTATGAGTATACTATGGTGAGCACCAAAAATGTGTAGTCTAAAACAAGTCTAAAAACAAACCAAACAGTAAAGTGGTAGTAAAAAAAATTCTTAATGGTTCCAATATATTATAATGACTAGAGAGAGCATGGAGTCTTTTGCCGTGGCAGTTGCGGCGGCCATCTTGCGAGAAAAGAGGCAGCAAAATTCTAATTGAAAGCAATTAGGCCAGATAATTCATAGATTAAAGGGGTTAATTGAACGTATTAAAGGGGGCAAATGAACATATAATTATTTTTTATCCCAAAAACACAGAGAACTGTTTTTGTCTGTGTCTGGTCATTTTTTCTCTGAATTGTGAATATAAATAATCAATCTTAAACACTGCACTGGGCTGGATTTGACGCAGAATTAAGGTATTTTTGTGTGTCTTTGAATTATACGAAAACAAACATTTATCATTTTAATTCACTGCTGTTACTACAGAATAAAGTAAAAGCAAAATTAAAAGAATAAGATTTTTTCACATTAGTTTGGTTGAACAGAAGAATGAATACATGTACAAATATGAAAAGATTCAATTATCAAAGTATTTAAGTGAAAAAGTAAACATATAATTGCATATTTAAGGTCCCAAAAATACACAGAACATTTTTAGTCTGGGTCTGGTCATTCCTTTCCATCAATATAAACCAATTCAACCTTAAAGTTGGGGTAGCTAACTTTTTTAGTTGTAAATTAGTAAACTTTGTGCTATCCACTAAAAAGTATATCGTAAATGCAGCACTTTGTGAAAAAATGAGACCTCTGAGTACTGTCTGAATTGAATAATAAAGAATTTTAGTTCTAATCAGGAGCCGAATGCTGCGCCCTGATTGGCTGAGCTTGGGGCGGTCACTCCAGTTTCACTTTATTGTTTGTAAAAAGAAGTTTTTTAATGCAACCAAAATTAATACATGTAGATATTAACCAATGTTTTGAAAGATTTATGAGAGGAACTTGTCAGATTTAAAACCTAAATCGCGTTTCAGTGTAAAAATCAGCTACCCCACCTTTAAAGGGGACCTATTGTGTCAAATTCACTTTTCTAAGTTTTTAACCTTGTTATAATGGCCTTCCTTCACTATTAGTTTACTCAAAGTTATATTTGAATTGATTCAAGCATGTTGGAGTAATCTTGTGTTGTTCTTCAGCTGCAGCTCAAGTGCTCAGAAATCCCTGTTCTCACCTACCACATATCCCTCCCACTTGTCTGTGTTTACTTGTTATATTTCCAAATATTAATACTCAATGTGAAGCTTATATGGTTCAATACGGTCCCAAAGCCACTTTCCAACAATAGAAAATAGTTTTTAAAAATCTGTTGCTCTTTACAGTTCCATTTTAAAATGAAGAGGTGGGGCTTATCAGTTCTGCAGTTTTGAACAGGAAGTCAGTAGAGCTGTTTCTATTTTTAAGTCATTTTAGATCATCTTTGTGTTTTACAATGAACAAAAGGTAAATTAGTGATCTGCATATGTTCTAGTTTTGTACTAAATATAAAAAAAAAACCAATAGGACCCTTTAGGCACCGCACTGGGCTGGATTTGATGCAGAATTAAAGTGTTTTTGTGTCTTTGCATTACATGAGCACAAACCAACTCTACTGTACTTCACTGCTGTTATTATAAAAGAACATTTTAAGCTAGCTAAAAAAGCACAAATTAGAGAAATAAAATGTTCACGTTGGTTTGGTTGAACAGAAGCATAAATTAATATGGCTGTTGCTCATAACTTGCAAATATTGGAAAGTAATCATAAGCACTCAAGCTAATTTGTATTCATGCTACAAGCTAATTTAGGTAGGCTAAAGTTGAGTAGGAGACTAGTGAAGCATGGCGCCAGTAGTGGTTTTGGCGTTTTTTTACTGACACACAAACAGCATGAATCTGAACTGAAAACACTTTTAACAATCACGAATCACGATACAAAGAAAATATGACTCACCTTTACACCCCTCACAGAAGTTGTCAAAAAAAATCACTTTTCCTTTGTGACCTTTCATCATCTTTTCTATGCAACACTGCGCACATGTGGTGACTCCGGGTACTGCTTTTCATGATCTTCCTCTGAGGCAGTGGTCTCAAACTCAAATGGAGCTGGGGCCAAAATGATCAAAATCCCAAGTGCTCAAGGGCCAGATTTTAAAATATAGCTCTGACTGTGTTATAGGCCTACAGCCGATTAGTAAAATATGTTCACATTCATTCTTTTACTTTTTTTATATTAGGCTACTTAGATATCCATGTGGTTAAAGAAAAAGTGAATAAAAGTGTGTATCCAAGGTTCAGATTGTTCTTCACAGAAAAGTGTTGGAAAACTTGTATGTAATTTGCTGTATCTCCAGTGATTTTTAGATTTTAAGATCATTCCGACCTTTTTCCCTCACACGTCTGACTAAAAGCGTCTAAAATTCAAACTAAAACTGTTTCTGATCCCTTTGGAGCACAAGCATATGGCTGGAGTCTTTGTAAAGCTGTATCCCTGTAGTTTTAGCTTCTGAAGACTCAGAGGCAATGTGGGTTAAGTGTCTTGCCCAAGGACACAACAACAATCTTCTCCTGTCGTCCCCCTATTGCACCTGATGTTCTAACGGTCTCCCATCCAAGCACTAACCAGGCCCTTTCTTGCTTAGCTTCTGAGATCTGACGGGCTCAGGCTTTCACAAGGGATCACTGATGTTGACAGCCCGAGACCTGAATGACACTAGATTTGGCATATTCTGGGTTTTGACAATTCATCTGTAAAAGCTGAAGCTAACTGAGGCAGAAATTAGTTTAAAATTTTAGGCGGAGTCAATACAAAAGTCCTATTGAATTTTTTTATATGATATTGAACAAAAAATATTTTTTTTGAGAAAACGTGGGGCGACCCTCCGAAGGGACACCAGAATGAAAAGGGGTTTTGAAAAGAATATGCTAAAACACAAATTTGGTTCAAACTGTAATGTGCAGTTTATTGGCCACAATCAATACTAATCAGAAATCAGAAAACAGGCCGCCACTTTAAGACTCCTGTACTAAAATGGGGACAAAACTAGAGATGTAGGGATAAAAAATAAATTAAAAAAGAGAAGCACAAAGCATCCAGCAACGAGCCAAGGGCCATGAATCCGATTAATAGCGTGATGTGAGAGCTAATGCTATTTATTTCCACAGTCAGGGTATGGATCATTGAGATAAGTGACTAGATGCCAAATGTGCAAAGGCTGGCAGTGGTAAAACTCCTAATATGCAATTAGCCAATGAGGCAGAGGTTTTGTTGTGACCTCTGGATGACAAACAACTTGATTAATTCAGAAGTTTATATACTTCTGTGATGTGTCATTAGTTCCCCATCAGTCAAATCAGAATTTCTCCATAATGTCACAGAGATGGCAGACCAAACCACACTCATGTTGCTGATGCTTTCACTCATTTCATATGAAGATGGATTCAGTCAGTTTGTCTCATCAATGAGCCGCTAAGCCCAGATCAAAAGTCTGTTTCAGCACATGGCACTGAGTTTTTGAGAGATTCATTAGGCAGTCAATACTGAGTCAGATGCATGAAATGATAGAAAATATTTAGCCTGCTCACGAAAAGACCCTGAATTAATTAAAAGCCCACTGAGTTTGTTTGTGGCAGCAATTAAAAACTAATTTAAATGCCAAAATAATTATGCCAAACAGTAAGTACTACTCTTTGTTTGACCAAAAGAATGGGTTAATTAAAATGGAAATGCTGCTTTTAAAAGGTAATTAAAGCACCTCAAAATGGATAAATCATCAACACAACTAAAGCTTTCTGTGTTTCTGAAGAACATTGAGTCCTCATCTATTAAAAAAAAAGTACTGTGGCCAGCTATGATGACTGTAAATGATTGACCATTGAAAGATTTCATTCGGTTTTGCTAAATGGAAAGAACACTGTGTTGACTTAACAGAATAATTAAAGTGAACATTACTTAGTGAACATGATTATAGTTAGGTCTGATAAAATGTCTTACCATTTTCATCCCAGTTTAATCATTTAGGTTAAGTTGTTGTGTTCTAGAATGTTCTTGTAAATTATGGCAATCAGGGGCAAAACGATTGAAGTCAGAATGAGTCATTGACCTGACTGACCTTTAATAATGTTAAGTTAAAGCCTACTATAACTTTTAGTAAGTCACATTCATTCTCACATCAAGACATTTCAGTGTAAAAAAAAAGATAATATTCTGGCAGCTTGTAACCAACAAGTTACTGTTTATCAAGAGTATTGCCGTTTTTTACAGAATTTCTTACAGTGTTGTTTATTAGTCCATGTGATTAAGGGAAAAAAAATTAACAAAAGTGGGTTACTTGAGTCGGGCATTCCTCCCTAGAAAAATGTTTGACTAACTGTATGTAACTTGCTGTATTCCATTGCATTTAGGCTTCTAGGGCACTAAAATGTGCTAAAACCGATACACTAAAAACATAATCAGTTAAATATCATGTGCAGTTTATTTCAATAGTAATCAAAAATCATCCAGGGGGCGCATAAATCATCTTAGGGGATGCAGTTGGCCCCCAGGCCCCAAGTTTGAAACCTCTGCTGTAAATGATAATGTCTTATTAGAAAATTTATAAGCAGGCCCGTTGTTAGAAATTTGCTGGCCCCGGGCAAAGGCAGCTAAAAATGGACCCCCCACAATACAAATTAATATGAAAAAGATATCATTCTATTGAGTCTCTTAATACGTTTGTTTATTATAGTCCATGTGATTAAAGGGAAAAAAAGTTAACAAAAGTGGGTTACTTGAGTAGGGCATTCCTCCAGAACATTTTTGACTTACTGAATGTAACTTGTTGTATTGCAGTGCATTTTAGAGGCTTTAGGAACACTATAAAGGTATGCTAAAAACGATACACTAAAAACATATTCAGTTCAAAACATTGAGTGCAGTTTATTGCAGGCCCATTGTTAGAAATTTACAGGCACCGGGCAAAGGCGGCTTAAATGGCCCCCCACATTACATAATAGTATGAAAAAGGTATCATACTATTGACTCACATAACTCATCCAATTATCCAATAAATTATTTTTTATTGGAGAAGTAAATAAATTTTGCTTAAAATTGAAAAAAAAAATTTGTTTGTTGCACGGAGCTTCCCTAATGTGATTTTTTTTTTTCTCTTCTATATCCGAATTGGCGTGAAGTTTCTGCTTGTAACAGATGGTATCCCACAAACAAAGTCTAAGTATAATATACAATTTTATCTCACATCTCTGAAGTGAATTACAGTAGCAGAAGACGCATATCGTCTACATTAAGACAGACTGTCAAAACACATGACTGCACCAGAGACACGCAGCTTCATCTGACAAACTAACAACAATCTATCTTCTCACAGCCCAGTACAAGCTCAAAACAGCCCTTAATTGGGTAGAATACATTTTATTGAAGTGCCAAGATAAAGTTCACATGGCAAGATCAATCATGTGCTGCTAAATTGTGCTTATGCTAAAATAATTGTCCCCTCAGGCGATGCAGAGCTGACAGGATACCCATCTTCTATTCTGCACGCAGCACATTTCTAAAGACCTCAATTTGTTTTCTCCACCATAACTCAGAAAGGAAATCTAGTGCCTCCAACCCTCTTCAGTTTGAGACAAGCACTTTATCTTTCTGACTGGCACAGCACACTAAACACACTTTAATAATGGTTGTTTTCTGCCTGTGCGACTTCACTGGAGGGCAGAGGCAACAGCTTAAGTTTAAACAACATCCTGTTCAGTTTTCTTGAATTGATGCCAAGTTGGTTCATGTTCTTTAATTTATTATTCTCCAAATGTGAAACAACAGGGCAGTTATCCAACCAGAACTAATTTTGTGTTTGACTACAAAGAAGTTCCAAATAAAAAGGTCATCAGACATATCATAAACTCTGTGATCACTTTAAATTTGTCAGTTAGAACATTATTTTACAGGACACTATACAAAGACCTTGAGATCTATTGTAGACCAAGAGATATTTAATGAACCACTGACACTCAGGCAAGTGTGAGCTAAGAATACAGTTGAAATCTGACAAAAAGGCAGATACAGATGAATGTTAGACTTCAACCATATATATTACCTTTAATTAGCAATAAATGCAGTGGATTAAAAGGCTAATACTGCCCCCCTATGGACATTAAACTTATTGAATTATGTTTATTGGGATCACAAGCACAGAAGCAAACTAATTTCATTATTGTCATCACATAAGGCTATTATCTTAATCCATGACTGTCTCAAAAACTAGAAGTTAACTTTTAAAGCTAAGGTAAGATAACAAAAGTACAGTAGTTTTCAATGGCATTTTATTTATATGCCAAGCTATAAGTTAGGCCTATATTTGTTAAAAAAAAATCATCATAACCATCATAACTATAATAATCATAAACTAACAAAAAAACTTTGCAGATTCTAAATGATGTGTGTAGCATAAGAATATAACAAAGTTTTCTTAGTGAAACTGAAAGCATGCAGACAAAAGGAAGCTTAGTCAGAGGTATATCATTTATATAGGTCAGTGATTGTAACTGACTGTTGTTACCAAAATAGTCAAAGTTTTAAATAAAGGTTTGTTAGCATCCGTTTTAAAGGTAGTTGTTTTTCATTAGAGTGTCTTAAGTAGATGCTTCACTCTGCCACCGCGTGTTTGTAAGCTAAATCCATTACACAAAATGAAATGTCTGCAGGAACAGAGTGGTAATCTGTCTGCATCACTTATCTTCACGATCTTTGCGTTTAAGCCCCGCCCCTTATGCAAATTGGCTTTGGTATCCGGAAATTAACAATCCCGTGATGTCAGGGGAGTGTTAGCATAGCATAGGAATGTCAAGAAGGATTTTTCAGTCTTCGGACTCAAAAAATGACTAATGATCAAGTTATAAGTCACAGCTTGCTCAGATTATCGCCGGTCAAAATGGACTTACGTTTGCTTGGACGTGTTATTTGACGCATTTCGTCTCTGGGACAGTAGCAGGAGGATGAGGAGGGCTTCTTCATAACGGGGGATGCTGCTGTTGCTGCTGAGACTCGCCGCAGTCCCAGCTCAGATTTCGCGAGGATAACTCTTGTTTTCTTGGCAAAACGATGGCTCGGCTTGTTTTGGAGCAGATATCAGATTTCCTGGATTACACTGGAGGAGGTGATCTGACTGAAGTTTTAACACAGAAAGGCGGCGACCTGTCAGATGTCAGAGTCAGCCCAGACAGGCGCCACATTCACGTTATCCTCCGTAAACCCACCGCGGGGCTGGTAACTTTTGACAAATATGAACGACCCCAGCTCGCCCTGTCCCAAAAGAAGCAAGACCTGTGCTTGAATCGGACTGTACCCATCGTGGACGTGTTGTACTTGGCGCAAAGCAGCTCTGACACAGTGGCAGTGATTTATGAGAATGGAAAAGCAGAGTTTTGGAGATTTATGGAGTCAAAACCTGGCTGGCATTTGCTGCAAACGTCAGATTTATGCAACAGTCCGCGGGCCAAAGTGGTGTCGGTGTGTTCATGCGCTAATTCGATTATTTGGTGCGAGGAGAGGCCCCCTTCAGAGAGCTCTCCTGTCCTGAGCTCTTCCAGGATCAAGCTGAAATACTGTGTTTGTAGGCGTGACTTTGAGGTGCAGGAGGGCGGGGTTGTTTTGAGGGGGGTGAAGATTGCACTGCACAACAATCCCAAAATCAATGTGATTAATTCTGGGGAGTATATTTATCTTCTGCCTGACTTAAAAACCAAAGCATTGGCTGTTATCAACAAAGTCATCATCTGTTGGTCTCCTGGTAGTGACACTTTGAGGCTAAGCACCACTTGTAAAACGACCCCCCTCAAAGAAGACAACTTATCTACCAAAGAATCAGACTTTAAGAGATTGCTTGTAGACTGTTTAGGCTTTTTATCTGCTCAGGACCCCCCTGAAATCTGTTTTTACTCATCTACAGGTTGTGGAGGATTGCTACTTTTACTTGTCTCAGGGTGGGTGTGTCTAATGCAAAAAGATGGAATTCTCCGTCAAGTTTATAAGCTGGACAATTACTACTTGCCCACATTTGGTTCCCACATCAGCCTCTGCATGTACCAGGAAACTCTTGCTTTGCTAGCAGATGAATCACTTCATCTGATAGACATAAACTGTGGCACAGAACGTGGAAAAGTCAAAGTAAAAAATGTAGGATTATTATTTAGAAATCAGTCAGAAAATGCACGCCGCACTTGTTCTCAGAGGAGGGGATTTTTGAGGTGCAACAAGAGACACAAACACATTCCAAGTTAAAGTCTTCAGGAGCAAATAAAATGGAGAACCTTCACTCTGGGGCGCTTCTGATTGAGGCTGTTTTGAAGAAGCGTGTAAATATTATCAGCAGAGGAGTTTAAGCAGCACTAGACTCACAGTGGATGCTTTAAAGAAAGGAGGCAAGTTTCAAGCTCCCATCTCCTTAGCCACTATCCTCAGGACCTACCTCACCACTGGGAGGAGGCACAGTGGGGCGCAAAATGGCTTACAAAATGGCAATGACGTGGCGGGACAAGACAAACTGATGAATTCACTAGAGCCAGAGTTGAAAGCTTTGGTTTCTCTGGAGGATGTCAAAGGTTGCCTGGTGAAAGGCACTGCCAAAGAGGTAGAGGCTCTGTGTGAGAATCTGGTGGAGAAGGAGGTGTCCAGGCTGCTGTCATCTGCAGAGCTTGATAAAGACTCTCTGATTTACCTCAACTCTATTTTCAAACTATTCCCATGCCAGGCTTGGAGGGCAATTAAGGCCACGCTTCAGTTCCACTACAACGGTGAGGGTTTGTCCAGCAGTTCACCTCACGAAATCTGGAAAACTGTGCTAAGTCCTGCTCCCAGCTCTCCAGTTGGCAAGCCCTGCACTAACGGAGAGTACAAGCATAATCTGAACACAAATCATATCACGAATTCAAAAGTGAAAGCTCCCGTTGTGCCCTCTGTTCTTCCTGTGTTCGAACTACTTTGCCTCTCAGTGTACCAGTTTGAACCTAGCTGGTTGCCTTCATTTCTAGAGTTGTCCCAGCGGAGGCAGGGGTCAGCTGGATTAGGTTTGAGCCTGGCCTCCTCATCTTGGGGGTTTCCTAGTGGGAGAGGAGCTGAAAGCAGTGACAAAAATGTGCCACTGTACAAACGGGCCCTGTCTGTGGTCTCCAGCTTGAGTTCAGATCGAGAGCAGAACCAGGACTTAGAAGTGGAGTTGTTACTGGTGAGTGGAAGACCCAATGCTATTCTTCAAGCGCTGAGGATTCTAATGGGCAGGCAGCAGTGGGACAGGGTTACTCAAGAGGCCAAGAAATTTTGCCAACAAAGTCCACTGCTAAACAAGGAAATCTTCACAACATTACTTTGTGAAGTAGCACAACACAGAGAACTGGATCCTTATCTTGAGATGCTGTGGTCCCTTTGCCCTGAAGACATCACTGTGACTAATATTCTTAACATGGTTCTAAAAAATCTACCCTCTCCAAAAGCAAATTCACCCTCCGCTTTTCCCCTGTCCTTTACAGCCTCCTCTGCAGCCCCATTTGCAGACCCCCACAGCAGTCAGCTGACAATCGGGCTGCTCAAACCTCTGCTGCGAAAAGTTCTGGAGAGAGAGACAAAAAGTAATCAGGGCTATGTGGACATTCTCCAGTCGCCATCGTATCCTCCTCCTGCACCCCCTCGGCTGCCTGTGGAGCGCCCCAGGACAAGTACAAGTGAGAGCACACAGTCGGACCAGGACATCACCTCTGCGGGTCTTTCTGAAGCACAAGAGCAGCCAGAATCCTCTCACACCAGTGTCCACAAAGCTCAGCTCATGACATTACCTGACCATCTGACTTAATTATTCACATCAGAGTCAGATTAAACATGTATAATTGACAAAAGCACAAAGTAAGTGACAATACAATGCTGTGTAAGTGTTTTATTTAATTTAGAAATGGTCCAATGACGTATGACTACTAAAAATGAAGTACGACTACTGATTTTACCACTGTATATACCCAAAGTCTATTTTAAATGTGCATTTGCCTTGTTATTTAAGCCTTATGTCTACATGAACAACATGTGTGTTCATTAGCTGTACATTCTGTATTGTGTTAGTGTTCTAGTGCCTCAATAATTACAAAACAAGCCACATATCCCATTTAGGGGAATTGAATTTTAGACTGTTAAATGTACATTTTTCAAATTAGTCAGTGCCTAAAAGCAGTTGTCTGTCACTTGTAGCCATTGATTAGTCAAAAAATATAGCCATTTGTGCATATTTATATATCTTTCAGTATTGAATGAGTTGGTTCAATAAGTTGAAGTTAACATATCACAAAAGCTCAAGCTGTGACTGAGCAGCTAATATATCCTAATGTAATCTACCTTGAATAGCTTTGCTTGTGTTTCTTTTGCCCTCACTGTCTCCAGACCCTTCACAGTGCAGCGGGACATTCCAGACCAATGCCCAGGAAAAGTGACTCACAGTTTGACTTCAAATTAAATTTCAGAGCTAATTGTGTTAAGGCTGTGGAGAGTGAGATGCATAGAGATGAGTTCAGGCCTCCTACATCTGACTATGAAACGCAAACAGCTCTTTTACAGTATATTACACACATAAACTAATTTCTACACAGTAATTTCACTCAACGCCTCAGTATTTTCTGCATCATTGTAGCGCTTTATGCTCAAGTGTTAATAATTTGTTCTATCAGTGTCTTGTATTTGTTTTTGTGTTTTAATTGCTGCTTTTGCTGAAGCCGATGAATCAAACTGAATGCCTTGAAGATAGTATTAATTTATAGAGTGGTTGTTTAAATACACTTTTTTTGCTGGGGGTTTTTATGACAATCTGAATAGAATATTTTTTTCTTGCAGAATTGCCTACCTGTGCCTTTCTACCTTCACAAGGTAGTGACACATTACTTTTTAGGAGCAGTAGCCAGCTTTAGCACAGCAATTACGACAATACTGTTAACACGCCTTTTACAATCTGTTGTAAACTGTAAGCACTGGATGACCTTGCATATTTTATCTTGCGTAGCCAAACAAGTCATGGTTCCTTAATAGAGAACTGTAAAAGTGTTGCAAAGTTGATTAGGTTTCATTTTAAACGGTCCTATGTGTGCAACATCAATTCTGTATGTGTTGTAATGGTGAATGCTGTAATTAAACAACATTATTACAGCCTGATGTCTTGGGCTTGTTTTCAGTGCATCATCTGTCTTCTGCCCAGTCCTGCTGCATTTCTGGTCGGTTCAGTTTGTCAGCACAATCTATTTATAACCTCAGTGCCCACACAAAAAGGCAAAACACATTACAAAACATTTATGGGGGTAAAATATACCATTTAACTTACCATAGAGTGTAGCAGAGCTTAAACACAAGGCTGTATATGAGTCAGTCTCACATTAACTTGTGAAATCTGCTTGTTGGATGCTACAGAACTGAAACTAAATAGACATTATACAATCATGAGTTTTCTTTTAATATTTAATCTGTAACTAATTACCAGCAGCACCACAGTCAAAAGTAATTTTGAGACTTTAACCTAACAATAAAAAAGTTACACCAGTGTGATGAATAGGCTGCTGGATTTCAGATTCCAATCCTGTCACAGTTAAAGGCAGTAAATGTGCAGAAAGATGGTGCATTTGTGCAAAACTGACAAGTCAACACACTTTAATACAGTCATTCATATCAACAGCCAATATTTACATTGTAAATAGAACAAATAAAGTGCTGTCACAATTTAAACTTTAAACATATATCACAGTATATTACAATCATATCTCATTTGTAATTACAAACAGTACAAAAAGGATGCCTGATAATTTTACAGACAAGAAGTAATGAAAAAAATCCATAAATTATTGCATAGTGCGCTCATTTGTAATAGTGCAAACAGTGATTGTTATGTTTTACCAAAAAAAAAACATAATATTTAAAAAACAATCAAAAATATGACACAAAATTAATGTACAGACTGATATCATTGAACTAGGCTTTGATATAAGTCCTTTTGAAATGATTTCTAAATACAATCAGAGTCAAATGCAGTTTCAAGTATCAAATAGATAAAGGCTGCATCAAGAATTGAAATTAAAAACCAGAAGATGTATTAAAATATTTTCATACAAGTCATTATCTGACTGCTGTTTCCTTGCAGAAGTCCTTAAATAAATACACAATGGCACACAATTACTGTGCAGTGACAATCTGCATGATTTTGGCTGGTGCCCTGTGAACTCTGAGTCTAATTTGGAGCTGCCACTTCAAGTGAACTTCATTTGGGCCCTGGGGATGTAGTTCAAGTGTATGTGGTCACTGTGAGGACAGAAATGTTTGCGGTTATTTCTGAGTTTACATGAGAGCAAAACATGTATGTATAAAGTGCCTGTTACTCACTCAAACACATCTGTAAACTTCATTCTTCTATAGTATTTGGCCAGTTTAATGGATAGGATGATGCTCGGGATGAGAAAAGCCATGCACCATCCCAGGCTGAACCAGAAGGCGTTCTAAATGACAGAAATATAAAACATAATTTTTACACTTGTTTATTTCAATTGTGACGGATCAAACTTATTGTTGTTTCTCACCAGAGACTCCACCATGTTGGAGCAACAATAATCTCAGCAGAGTTTACAGCTCCTGCCACTGGCCCACAGCGACCCATCTCCTGTGTGATCTAAAAACATACATAAACATAAATATAAATACAAATGATATACAAAATAGACCAGGCCTATTCAACTTAAATAATGGTCCTCCAAAGTTCACCTCAGCACATTTTAGACTAGGATATTTCTAAATTACACTGTGATCGTTCCTGTTTGCTGATTTAATTCTGGGTTACTACCAACTGGTCCTATTTTGGTCCAGGTTTAATTCCGCTATAAAGCTTGTTTGATTCTGCTTTAGACCTGGTTTAATGCTGGGATAGTCCAGGTTCAGATTTGGTTGTCCTAGCCTAAACGATTAATTCTAGATCAGCACTGTGTTTTGTGAAGAATAAAAAACTTATTAGACTATTGCAGTGTTAAGATTGAAAATAGTTGTTGGACAAGATGTCTTTATTAACCAGGAACAGTCCCAGCTTTGAGCTCTCTGCCCCTTGTCCCATCAAAAGTTTCAGAAACCACTGATTTGTTCCAGTTTTGCACAAGAAATGTTCCAGTTGTCTTGATTTTTGACCACTTTGACACTTCCCAACAGCAAAGAGAATAGTATATTGCAATTTAGTCAAAAATGGAGAAAAAATGTTAAAATTAATTTTTTTTTTATTTTGAAAGTCTCCACTGCAAAACTATACATCTAGACTTGCTTAAAATGACTTGGATTCAGAATTTTAATCCAGCTTGAGCTGTTTTAGCTGGATGAGATTTACTTGCTTATGTAATGTAGACAATTTCACTGGTATCAAGATATTTTACCTGGTTATAAGAGAATTTGGCATAAAATAAGAACAATCCTTAACAAATTGGGAAATTGAAACACTTTGAAACAAGGAAAATAATCTATTTCTCTATAATAAATCAAGGTTAAATGAGTCAAAATGCTTGAAATTAGATTCAAATCCTAGAATCAAGCAACTTTAACTTGTTTCATTTTTTTCATCAATTCATTTTTTGCAGTGTGGTCACCCTAAAACACTTTACTTTATTAAAAACTGTAAATTTTACCGTCATTTTGGCCCAGTCAGCAAAGAGAGTGAAGTATCCCAGCTGACAGTCCAAAAACTGCCCACTTTCCTGAACAGAGTCAGACAGAAGGAGTCAGTTCTGAGCATTTGTGAGCTACATCCTTTTGAGAATTCAGGAGAGTGACCGGAGCAGGCGGCTAATTCGACGAATGGAATTATGAGTAATCCTCAGAAGTGACCTCAAAACAAGAATAACAAGGAGTAAAGGACACAAACATGTGTTCAGTCATACTTGAATCGACTACAAGCTGTTTTTCGATTTCATAAAGCATTAAAATATTTTACACTGTAATTTTTATGTAATGTTTTAATTTTGTGTATTATTTAGTTGTATTATACATGAAGCATCTTGCCACTAACTTGTACATGCAAAAGCTATAAGTAAAAAGTACTTTCCTTATGATACTAGCTCTTAGCAAAAGCAATATTTCCAGAAGCCACTTAGAATCAAGGTAAATGTACAAAAATGCCACAACGCTATGTTAATAAGCAATAAAAATAGGTTTACTGAAAGGAAAGTGTTAGTAAATGTCTGATTAATTCCAGAATAATAATTTGGAATGATACAAAGAGATATTGATAAAAGTAGATATCTCAATCATTTTTTGATATATTTCGATTATGATATTTTGACAATATTATGTCAAACCAACAGGAATGTGTTCAAACATGTCTTTAAATGTTTTGTTTGAAGTGTAATGATCTAACTACAGTAATAAGCCTGTAGTTGACTTAAGCCTCTGCCTCAAAGTTTGACTTTTGCTCCAAACCACACATTTTTACTGACAAAGGATTGGTTTTCGATCTTTCGATTCAAATACCACAAATGAATATAACTCACGATTCGATTCCATCTCGATTTTTCGATTAATTGCCCAGCCCTAACCCAAATGAGTGAAAAATGTACTAAAATATCACATTTCTACTCTAATTTGGAAGTTCTCAATGTAATTTTCTTCATTTCCATTGTCAAACAGCTGGTAGCATTTTTTTAATGATGTACTCAGTATTTCATTTTTGGATCTGAAATTGGATAGGGCTATACTGCAAACCTCTATAGCCTACTAATAATATAATTAGCCACTTACACCTATTAGTAGTTAGCTACTCTAAAGTAAATGCTGCTAAATTATTATTTTTATTTCCAGTGTGGGTGTAACTTAGTTACTGTAAATAAATTACATTTTTGAGTAACTGGTAGTGTAACTTAGTTACTGTGAAAATATTTGTACTTAAATTACCGTTACTAACAAAACACTCTTACTTTTAAGTAAAAAACATCTACAGAAGTGACTTACTCTGTGAGATAAAACAACTCAGAAATACAGATCAGAAGCTGGAACAAGGCCCAGAATCATTATTAATGTTGATTTTATTAAATATTAGCCTATTTAAGCAACTCATTGTTTACCTTTGTTTAAACGGCAATAATACATTTTGAAATCCTATTTTTGACTGATTTTTGCAATATTACACACAAAATACACCCAAAGTAATGTAATGAAGTTACTTTCTTACGGAAGTAACTAAGTAGTGTAACTAAATACATTTTTAAAAAGTAATAAGTAATGTATTATTTTCCCAGTATCTTTCTCCCAGCACTAGTTATATCTTATAAAAAAATGTGTGTTGTACATGTTTTAAAATAGCTCCAGTAACAGTAGTTATGGCAGTGTAAAAGACAAAATTGAATAACTTTCTCCTTGTTATTCCTAATGTTGGATGTTTGTTTACATAGTACATGCTGTGACCTGATTTCTAGCTATCTTAGTCCACTTCTTTCTGAACTGAATAGAGTGAACTCAGCAGAGCTACTATGCTAGTGCTGTGTGCTGGTCCTGCAGGCTAAATGAGTGACCGGCTGCTGGCATTAGGGAGGCGCGCTCATGTACCGCTCATGTGACCCGCTGCGCCTGCTGTACTCACGGTCTTCACGATCTGAGTTGCATTTTTGTTGGAGAAGTCTTGTGCTACTCCCACGCTCCTCAGCACCTCCCCCACCGTGGCCTGCGACAGACGCCAACATTTTAATCTCAGACACAGATAAAGTCCAAATATACAAAAGAGCCTCTGCTACACCATGTTTTTCACTAAAACATTGTGAACATTAAGATTTCACTAAACTGTTTACTTTAGAATTGTCTTTTGACCAACAAATATGTCATATGTAAAGGTAATTCAACTGTTACCTTAGCAACCATGTTATATAGGTAAAAATCCACACAAATGACTAAAAAATTACAGTTTGACAAATGATAATACCTTGTAACATTTTAATTAAATTCTGGCAGTTGTATGTAAATTGTCTTTGTATTTTGGTGTTTTTTGATGACATGTGGTGCCATTCAAGTTACTTTCTGTGTTTTATAACTTTTAGTCACAACTTTCTTCATAAATTGCAACTTAACTGCTGTAAAACTGTGAAACTAAATGTTTATCACTGGGGCTTTCTCAAATTTAGAAAAATTGTCATATGAATTGACCTTTCTAGTTTTTCTTAATTAATACATTTTTGTCCACCATCCAATAAAATCAACTTACAAGCTACCTGACATGTTAAAGAAAAAACTAAATATAGTACTCTCTTAATTACAGTCAAATCAACCATCTGTGATGGAACCGAGAAAAGTGTCTGCCTAAACCTTTTTAAGTTATGATGACAAGTCCCTAAAAATCATTTTTAATGAAACTAGCTTCAGCTTTTGAAGAGGAACTGTCAAATCCCAAAATATGCCAAATTTACTGTCTTTAAGACCCAGGCTGGTGACACCAGCTTTACTGCTTTGCATATTTACCAAAAAAGAAAAAAATAAGTATAACATTTTTGGGCAGACTTTAAAACCTGATGTTCGTTTGTGCAGAGCTTCTTCTCACATAAAACTAGAGTCAATCAGACATCAAAGCCCCAGTTTCAAAAAGAGTCCAGCCAATTGTCTGTGCTCCAAAGTGTTGAAAGACAGTTTCAATTTGCCTTTTAGATCATTTTAGTTAGACATTTTAACAAAAAATGAGCCCTCTTCTTAAGGGGTTAAAATACTCACGTTGATTGATCCAACAGTTGTTTTTAGCTCATCGATGGTTGCATTTAGTGTTGCCTGAAACAGAAATTAAACATTTAAGCAAACAAACAATTCTGAATGTACATTTACAGTTACAAAAAGCTCACCAGTTGTGGAAATATAATTGTCTCAATTTCGATCTGTATTTCTCTGAGAGTTTGGGCTTCGTTTTGGAGTTCTTGTTTGATTAGACCTGTTTGCTAGAAACAATATAATTAAAAATCCTGTGAAATTAAGTTGACAAAATCATGGTCAAGGTAACATATGGGATTTTTTTTTCAATCTGTCCTTACAACTTGCTGTATTGTAACTCTAAATTGCATTGTTGATATTTACTTACTGCTGTGGCCAGTTGGTCAAGTCTGCCCGCTGTGATGTTCAAGTTGATTGCAGAAATGTTATTTATCTGTAAAAACAAACAAAATGATTACACTATAAAGTAGATCCACAATAATTATGTCATTTCTTTTTCTGCATGCGTACCTGTTGAACTGGAGTTGTAAAATCAATGTCACTTGCTTTTGAGGAAAAACTTATTAGTTTATCTCTCACTTCTGGAGACAGAAAAGTGACGGAGGACAGCTTAATGTCGGCGTTTTCAAAATGCTTCTTAATTTCATCTGTGTACTGAGGATACAAAAGTTCTGCGTTAGAGAGTAAACAGGAAGAACATAAGGTTACTTTGATTAGTTGTATTTACTTTGGACACATTGAGCAGGTCATCAAGGTCAATCTTCTGATTCAAATGTAGGACAGACCAAGCAGGCTTGTTTTTCTCACATTCTCTGTAATTATAATTTAAAAAGATAATGTGGTTAATAATGTTATTTAACGGAGTGTCTCTGCTGCCTTCTGACGGTTCTGAACTCTCAATGCTATTCGGTGTCACATGTTGTTAAATTTACATTACAAATGATAATATATTGACAATTTAATGATTGACAACCCAGTGTGAGACTAAAATAATAGGTGCTTGATTAGTTAAGTAAAAAAGTGCAAATAAAAAACGTTTTTTTATGTTAGTTAGCTAGATTACTTGTCAAAGCCTAGAAACATGTTATAGTAGCCTAATGATTAAGCTTCGGAAAAGGGCTAATTTAAAAGCAGGGTAAAGTAATGGCTAAGATTAGGAAAAGGTTTGGTAATGATTATTGTTAAGTTTTGTTTAGTTTAAGTTTTTGAAAAGAATGGATTGGCTCTGTTCAAAAAAATTAGTGCTAGATAGTCTGGTCCGGAGGGACAGAAGTGAGCTGGTTGCTATGGTAATGAGTTCATCACTGTTGCTAAATGGGCCTAAGCTATCATATTTTTAATCTTAACCTTTACCCAAACCTTTTTCCTAACCTTAGCCATTACCTTAACCCTTTTCCTAAACTTACTTACCCACCGTCTCTCCGGACTCGACTATCTAGTATTTACCCTACAAAAGTTTAGAAATGTAAATTTTTGCAAGTTTCTTATGCATGAGGAACCAGTAAGGGTGGCAAAATAGCAAAGAGATTTGATGCTGTCAGACGGTTCTACAGACACTCGCCTATTACTTAAGAAAAAACATTTAGAAAAAGTATAATCAGAAAGTCTATTACAAGGTTTTTAAAAGTGGCATACCGGTAAAGATTAGAAATTGATATGTTGAACCCAAATGATGCACTAAAATCAGGAAGTACACCTGGCGTGTCGAGGAACTGAGGAGAAAAAAGATGTGAAACATTGATTAACATAAATTTTCCTAAATGCAATAATCATTTACTTATTTACCTTGAGCAGTTCTCCATTCCTCCATGTTTTACACAACAACGTGTAAGCATTCCCACCAACCAGGAAGAGGATCAGCACTATAATCATGAATAACCAGGAAATAAGGAAACTGAAGCCAGCTCCCCTGCAAAAACATCAAAGTGAATAGTCAAATAACAACACAAACAAACATGAAGCTGCAAATAAGTATGTAAACTTTATGTATAAAGCGCTTTTCAAAGATAAAAATTACAAAGGTCTTTACAGAGAAGAGAAGAACTCACATCATGAAGAAGGTTCCTCCACAGTTGGACGCACACGAGCGTTTGGTTGGCTCCACTTTGGGCTTCAGACCCAGAGGACCCAGGTCAGACCCAGGAGGTTACACACCACCACCAGGAGAATCACACAGCACAGGGCAATACACACACACCACCTGAAACATGGAGCATCCAAATCCACTGTCAGCACAATGTAGGGACTAGGAATTTAGCACTTAAAGATGGTGTACCTTATTTTACGGGAAGTAGGTATTTAAATCTGATCTAATAATCTCCCAGAAATCATTGAGTACACGCAATGACAGTAACAAATATGTTAACAATCACAGACAACAACAATGACAAGGATACTTAAATACCTGCACATTCCAGGTCAGCGGTAACTAAGTTTTTCAGTTAAAATTAGTAACCTTTGTGCTTTCCACTAAAAAGTAAATGTGGCACTTTGTAAAAAAAATTAAATCACTGTGTACTGTCTGAACTGAACAGTAAGAATTTTAGTTCTAATCAGGAGCCAAATGCAGCGCTCTGATTGGATGAGCTTGGGTGGTCACTTTGCTGTTTGTAAAAAGTGTTTTTTAAGCCACTAAATGATTTTCAAGCAACTAAAATGAATACATGTCAATATTAACTATGTGTTGAAGGATTTATAAGAGGAAGTTGTTTGATTTAAAATTAAATTGATTTTGGCTGAGAGTTTGAAACTGTTTTTGAACCATGCTCTGTTGAATCTCAGTAATCTGTATTTGCATCTGGATGGTAGTAATGTGAAATACTCATTAAGTAGTGTGTGAGTGTCATAATATTGTGTTTGTAATGTGTGTGACGGCTGTAGAGTTTAGCTGTGTGAGGTTGGGGGTTTGAAGGCCAATAACCTCGGCGGCAATATTTGTTGTTTTTGTGAGTATAGTCCAATTTAGAATAGAATATTATAAAAGCACGTGGAGGAGCATGTCAGAATGGGCTGAACAATACTTTTATAAGACAGAAGGAATAGTAAAACATTTAGTCCTTTTAGTTTGCAAAATAGCTGATAGTCTCTGATTACTTTTCTTCTGAAAGTCCTGTGTGTGTTGAGTGAAGCTGAATTTATTGTCTATTATTAGTACAGGTACAGCTGCATGAAAACATAGTGAAGTGTTAAGTTCCTAGTACTTTTTTTTTAGTTCCTGTCCCCATTTTAGTCGTGTTCACACAGAGCAGGAACTATGGACTGGGTCCACAAATTAGGAAGTTTTTTAGCTCTTGATCTAGAGCAGGTACATTCCAGTCAGATCAGGAACCTTTTGGTGACACAAGCATATTTACAATGCTAACTTTGTTTGGAAACATGTTTTAGATATTCAGAAATTTAGATATTTATCCTTGGGAAAAATTAAAAAAATCTGTAGCTCAAAAAAAAAAATGTTTACCCTTGTAAAGAGTAACTATTTTTAGGATTTTTTAGGAACAGTGAACAATTACATTTTATTGTTGATTTTATAGATTTTATTTTTTTTTAGCTTTTGTACATCATATTTAAGTGTAGGGGGAAAATATTTATTTTCCTAACACAACATGGGGACAAGGTAGTTCCTCTGACTAAACAGGGACTGTGGGGACTTAGTTCTTGGTACTGTCATGTGCCAAAATGCCTTATTTGTAACTTTTTGCAGAGCATATGCATATAAACAAAAACCTGTAATCTTACCATGAGTGGGTTTGCATATCAACAAAACTGACTCCTATGTAATCAGTTTTATTATTATAAATCCCACAATAAGGCATACAACTTCATGAAGAATAGTTTGAAATATGTTATTACCTTTGGATGTTCATGGACTTATGCAAGTGTCTTTGTATGTTCATAAAGTTGCATTGTGTGCTTTTGATTCCGCCTTTTAGTCTTACTTCATGAGTTAAATTGTGACGTTTGAAAGTCTACATTGCCCTGGAAAAGGCAGACCCTGGTTCCGAATAGCCCTAATATATAGCCACTAGCTTCTAGTTCCTAGCCTCTAGCTCCTTATCAGAGTGTTACCTGATGTACTCTGCGTCCTCCACTTTAGGTGTGTACACGTCGATGTTTCCCTGAACCTGCTTCAGCTGAGATAACACGTCATTGAGACCAGACAATGGCAGCTCTGTGGTCACTTTGGATATTTGGCTTTTGATTTCCTCCAGCTGCGTCTTGCTGCCTGAGGACACAAATAACAGAAGATATGATGATATGATTTCGTTTTAAATAGCTGTTTGATCAAAAGGTCAAGGTTTGTGACTGACTTTTAACAACATCCCTTGTGCCGTTGGTCACTGTCTCTGGAATGTTTTTGAACTGTACTTCCACCTAAAATATAGAAAAACATTCATTGAGTCAAAACACACACATATCTTAACAACATTTTACTTATTTCAGACCAATTCCAACTTTGTTTACCTCTTTAACTTTTGACTTAAGATCAGCTTTTATCATTTCATCCACTGCTGTCTCTAGCAGGCTTAGACTGGGTGTCTGTAAAATATAAAATATCTATTTATAGAGATCACACATGCCATACAATAATTTAACATTAGAGGGCGACAAATCACTGCTGCACTGTCAAGGCCTCATTCATTCAAACGTTAATCTTTCATGGGCTTTTTGGGTTTTATAACTGAACGTTTTTATGTAAAGATTATTCTGCCTTAAATATGTTTATTGCTAATGAGGTAAATAAGTGAAAAATTAACAAAAGTAGGCTACAAATGATCATCAGAAGAACTAGCTCAGGTAGGCTACTTGAGTTTACACAGAGGTGAGCAGCAGATACTTTTTGACTAATTATTACTTTTCAGAATACATGGGTACTCTATTACATAATGTATTATATTACAATCATCTCTGATTCTTTCTATTTGCACAAAAAGGAGTATGAAAAAGTAACAAGTTACTTGCCGAGTTCTACCCCTTTTTAACAAGATGTTCTTATTTTCTAACTAAAATTGTTTACCTTTTCTATAAGTTTACATTATTATTTCCCTTTTATTTAATTATTTTGTTTGTTGACTGTTTATAAAGTTTTTTTTATTGAACTATATATTATAGCTCTTAATTTCATGTTTAACTCTAGAACATGTATTAATGTGGTCCAATATGGCTGATTGGTAAAATTTAGTTTATTCCTGAGAATATAAGGGTCGTCTTCATCCACAACTTTTTTTGTATGTTTTCTGGTAATTTCTTATGTCTTGCCTTGCTACCTTTACTCACTAGTTAAGTAACATTTTATAAAGGAGACCTATTGTGTTTTTTCCATATTTTTATGAAGAAACTATGACATATGTAGATCAATAATTCAGATACTGTTCAGATAATCCCCAAATAATCTAAAATGTCTTAGAAATAGAAACAGGTCCATTGACTTCCTGTTCAAAACTGCAAAACTGATAACTCCAAATTCTTTGTTGTAAATTTTTACTTTTTACTTTAACAAGCAGCAAATTTTAAATGGCTTTTTATGTTGCTGTTGTTGGAAAATGGCTACATGACAACTGTGAGCCTACATGTTTTACTCTGAATCTGAATTTTGAGCACTTGCAAGTAAATACAGACAAGGGGGCAGGGTCAGGTGGTAGGTGAAAACAGGGATTTTCTGAGCACTTCAGCATTAGCTCCAGGACAATACATTATTACTCAAACACGTACGAATCAATCCAAGTACAACTGTGATACTAATGATGAGAGAACACTGTCATAACCTGGTTCAAAATTCTGAAAAGTACACAATAAGTCCCCTTTAAAGTAACAGTTATGATTACTTTCTAGCTTTAGATGGAACTTAGTATTTTGCAATTCTGAATCTGGTTTTACATTTGAATGTTTTGTGGTCCAATCAGATTAACTTCAAATTAAAAATCAGATGTTACCACCAGAAAGTTGCTTTTATGAGTTACTCTGACTTGTTTCTCAGAAATTTTCAAGGCACTTTACTATTACTAAAGTGCACTTTTGCCACAGTTTGTTTAAACGTGGCATATATTCTATCAGATTGTGTTTTATAGTTTAAAGTTTGTGCAGAAGTTCTTACATTGATGGAGGTGTCCACACTGAGCTTGTTCAGTTCAGGCTTTAAACCAGAACAGTTAATACACTCGGCTCGAGACAAAGTCTTGTTTATTTGGTTTTTCACAGCAGTGATGTTGCCCTGGACCATGACTGCACTGGACTCCAAATTGGTCAAAGATGTGTTCAGCTTGATCAGAAGGGCGCTGGTGTTTACGACCTCTGTTTATGGAAAAAAACAAAAAAACAACACAAAGTTGGACATTAAGTATTACCAAAAAAGGTATATTGTACACTGATACTAAAACATTAAAAGAACGAGATGAAGGATAAATGGACAAAACGCTTAAACAGCCAATAGGTTGCGTTCACATGACATCACATCAGTGATGTTTTATCCAGATTGTGGACAGCTAAAATGAACATTTGTTTGAAATACCAAGAATGAATAAGTCTAGTTACTAATATAAATCACCAGATTGAAAATGTGTGAAATGAATTACTAATAGGAACAACTATTAATACATTGTTTTTCCATGTAAGTGATGATAACCATGACATGTAGATTAGTCATTTCAATTTTGTTCGTTTAAAACATCAGAAAAAAAAGCTCTGTGGTCTTGTTCAAAACTGCAGAACTGATAAGCCTGTATCTTCTTTGTAAAATTTAACTGTAGCAGGCTGTTATTGGTTTGTACTTTGGTAAGCAGTTAAGTTTATGTTTGTTTGCTTTTTTGTTTGTTTTTTTGAAAATGATTAAGTAATTGTAAGAATTGTCTAAGCACTCAAGCATCAGCTGCTAAAAGTTAATTTTATATAAAATGGGGTTTCTTAAAATTAATTTACAATAAAGCTTACTTACGTACAACTTACTACAATGAGAATAATCTAAGGAATACTATTATACATGAGGTGAATGTTTGTTTTTGTGCTGACAAGACTATGGCATAACTACTATAATCTAGGTCGTCTCGTGCATCTACACGTTGACTTTTGCAGGATTGAGCTTGTCTGTGCTGTACCTTTGTCCAAAGAAACCAGAGACTGAAGAGCTGGAGTGAACGTTGATTCAAACTGTCTTTGGATTCACTTCCCAACTGGGGCCCAATAGCTGACAAATAAAGATAAAATGTGGTTAATTTTCAACCCAAAGTAACTCAACAATTTGCAGTTAGTCCATTTTTACCATCGAGGTTATCAGTGACTTCTTGTATAGTGACGTTGCTCTCATTCACACAAACTGGACTTGCTGAAGGAAAGACATGAAAACTTAGTTAAAAGTATGACAGACATGAACAAAAAAGGTTATACGTTTTATGACAAATGACCGTTTTTAGCACAACAACATTCCCATTAACAGTTTCCTTCTTCACATCTTGAGATAAGTTTGTTGACACTGCAGAAGTCGTATTTAATCAACAGAATGATCGAAACTACAGCACTGTTTACACCAAACACTAACTAAAGCAGAGCGGTTTCCTTGTAGCCACTATCCTGAGCACACTGATTGCAAAATGACTCTTAGTAATATATTTCAAACAACTGTTGTTCTGTGTTTAGGTCAAGTGTTGCTTTAACTTCATTTAACTTCACAAACAAAGCCTTTGGTTGTACATCTTTAATGGCTCGTGTCTACTACTATCAGAAGTACAAACAACATATTGTTCTTGAAATGAAGTACTGTACTTAAAGCCATATGACAGATGAGTGCATGTTTCTAATTTTGACTTAGTTTGCTCTGATAGGTAAATATTTATCACAGTTTTACAGCAGTTAAGTTGCCAATTATGAAGAAATTGACAAATAAAGATCTAAAGCAGAGTCCCTCCACAAGTATAATCAAAAAGAATATTTACACACAACTGACACGGTCTCCTGGGAGTTTAAATAATCATTTAACACAATTTAAGTGTTATATTTAAGTGTCATTTGTCAAATCATAAGATCTGTGTCATTTGGTCTACATTTACAGTGTGGTTGCTAGTTGTGGGTTCATCTCTACATGTGTCATATTTTTGCTGGACAAAACACCACTACACAAACCTCATAAAAATAGCCAGTGTAGGTGAAAACAAGCAAATTGTTTGGTGAAATCTTAAATATAATCATGTTCATTGTGTTTTACTAAAAGTTGTCTAACCTGTCATATGCTTTTTAAGTAAATTTAATATTTACTGAAGTTGTCCATGTACTTTAGATTTTTTTCATTTTACAGAAAAAATCTGCTATTTTGTCTCTTAGTGTTTGCATAACTTTTACTTGAGTATATCTATAATTTAGTGTAGCCTATTTTACTTCAAATACTTAAAATATTATTCAAATTTGGTAACATCTGTTTAAGAACTTTTATTACTGTTTTTACAGCTTGGCATTTTGGTTGGTATGCTTAATGTTTAAAAAAGATCATCTTAAAGATACACCGCACACATTTTCTGATAAAAGATCCGCCACCTACCAGCGTAAATGTATCTCCATGGAGACAAGTAGGTGACTCCACAAGGACATGAAAACACTGGTAATGGGCTGTGTGTGCAACAGCTTAGTGTTAGCCTCACTACTTCCTGCTCACTTCTGTATCTCAATGGGTTTTTTGCTAAGTCACGAAACAATGAATGAATATAAGCTTGTACAGAGGGTTGCCAGGTTTTCAGAGAGCAACAAGTGACCTAACTTTTGAAAAAAAAAAGCCCAAAACAAGCGACTTCAGGCCCTCAATAAAAAATAATTAAAACAATCAAATAATTACGTGTCACAGCACAACGAAAGTCAATGGTTGTGACACTTTTTAAATAGTATTTGACCATTAATAAAGGATTTAAAGCGTAATAATATGTAAAAAGTCTATATTTCTGTCATTAGTGAGTAGATTCTTTGAATCAAATTTGGAAAAACTGCTAAAAATCCTCTTATTTATGACGTCTAAGTGCCTCTCGGGAGCAAGCCCAAAAAAACGCAACCCGCGACTGTCAAAATTCACAAGTGACTTTCCAAAAAAGAAGCCCAAAGTCGCTATAAAGAAGCAGACTTGGCAACTCTGATTGTACAGTGTATAGCGACTTAAAGCTGGACTTTCCGGTTAAAATATGCAAAACTTTGCAAATGTTTCATCAATAGACAGTTTTGTGCTTTGTGCATCAATGCTAATACAAAAGGAAAAAAAGTTGATATAATCTATAAATAAGTACAAAATTATCAATTCCAGACTGATACATTACTTAAAAGGACTAACATCTCCATGGAGACAAGCAAGTGCACCTTTAAAAATATATTTTTGATGATAGTTTCAGTGCAAACAAAATCACCTGAGGCACAGCCATGAGGAAGGTCTGAATGTTGTTGATAGCTTTATTCAGCTCCACCTTGCTACTGTCCACACTCCCTTTGAGCGCTTCGTTACTTCTAAACATGCACACATTCCCAGCTCTGCAAGCACACATTGAAACACATGGATAAAGCAGGAGACCACAAATTGAAGAGGCTTTCCTGACGTCAGCTCACAAACACTCACAGTATGATGACAGTAGTGACGAATGTGGTCCAGTAGAGCGTTCTCCTGCGACAGTGAATGGAGGAGGTCTGTTTTTGGTGCATCTTGCCTCCACATTTCCCACAGCAGCGACAGCACGCCAGGAACAAACCAACTATGGGCATGAGCACGATGTACAAGATCCCAAAGGCCACACACACCAGGAACCCTATTTCATACACCAGCACCTACAGATGGGAAAGTAAGCAGATACACGGTTCATTATGTATTTTAGTATGGACATGGCAGTAAGCAGCGTAAATGGTGTAGAAAAATGTCAAATGTTTCAGAACTGTTGGATGGAAATGCTTTCTATACGTATTCATAGTTAACACTGACCTCTCAACAATCACCTATAGCATTTTTGTGATATTTTGTGATGACCTAAATAACAAAATGAATTGCAGATAGAAATGGACTTTTGAAGAATATTAATTTAACTATTTCTTTATAAAATTGTTACTAAATACATTCGCTACAGAACATTTGATGGTCCAATCCTTTAAAAAAAGATGCAATTTATTGTTATGTGCGATATAGAAGTCATTGAGCATATTAAAAAAAACAAACAAACTCATAAATACATGAACAACTGTACAATTAAGTAAACATGTATAATCAAAGATGTATCAGGGACTCATCAGAGGTTTTGTTTTTAAGTACCAGAGATTGGAGGTTATAACATAGCTTGTATATTAATAGGCGTTTTCGCACATGAAAGTACTAACATTCCTCCAGCTCCTGTTTAGTCTGGGGAACTACAATAATTACAAATTAATTAACTAGATTTTGGAGTTACTGCTTTTAATATTTTTTCTTAAGGATAAGGAAAGTTTGTCTGAATGTGAAAATGTACAAAACATGTTTCAAAAAAGTTAGTTTTGTAAATGTGCTTGTGTTGCCAAAAGGTCCCTGATCTGACTGAAAGTACCTGCCCCAGAGCAGAAGCTAAAAAAGTCCCAAAAGTTCTTGCTCTGTGTGAACGCGCTTACAATGAGGCCTAACGTTAATGTTATCTGTTTCATCTGAAATTATCTGGAGTTAAGTGTATTACAATTTAAGTCAAAGCTCAGAAAGTATCTCGCTGCCTTCAGCAGATGAGAGACATTTAAAAAGCTCCAGATCTGACATTATTTCTAACACAAAATTATTCTTTGAGTCATTCTGAATAATAATTGAATTATAATGATGAGGAGATATTGTGCGTCTTTCACTTCATGTCTCATCACAAAAGTGTTTCTGGAGTCAGTTTCCTGTCAACGTAGATGAAAGATAAGAGGAACCCACAAAAGGGTGTTTAAATCTAAATCATTCTCATATTTCTAGCTGTAGGGCCCTAAAAACCTTTTTCTATGAATGAGCAAACTGAGTTACTTACCTTTTTGACAAATTCCTGTATTAGAGTTAGGGTCTCGCACAACTTCAAGAATTAGATCTGAAATGAGAAATGCAAAGAAAAACATTTGATACAACATGAGTTACAGCTGTGAACTTGAGCAATAGATCCACACACAAAGCCTGACCGTGAAGACAATGCTCCAACAAGCATTTTCATTCCCCCCATTGTACAAAGTGAAATACAAAACCACACATGTTACTGGAAGACAGAGCAGGTTTGGGAGAGCAAAGCTGAATTTCTGTACAATACAAAGCCTGTTCTAAGAGGACTTATCGAAACTCTACGATTGGACATTGTTTACAAAAGAGGAGGTGGTTGTGAGGACAGAACTGGTGGTCAGGTGTCATTACCCAAGCCACTGCCATTAGGCCTTGTATGCAAACATTTGGCTCATTTAGGTAGCCTGGGGTAATGTCCGGAGCCCCAGCGTCAAGTTACTCAATTATTTTATATTGTTCTGTGCCTTATGCTTGATTGTTGTGTGTTTAGAATTAATTATTTATTATGTTGGCTGATTGGTTTTATTTCTTTTTTTTTTTTTTACTTTGGAAGCAGCTTTATGTGTAAAATGTGCTGTAGAAATAGTAGACTGGGTATCTGAAATGTTTCTATGATTTCCTGTTTGTACCATATTACAAACCATTTACTGTATTTAAATTATAAACAGAATTTACATTGTGCTGAATTGGCAGATTTTCTATTTTGACAGTAACTGAACCTTGATCTTTATCTTTTATTTAAGCTTGAGTCAGTCGTGGAAAAATACTCATTTTTTTTTACTCATGAGGGTGTGGTGAGCAAAAGGCTAAAAACTATTAAATTATTGCAACACAAAGGATAAAATTCTAACAAGTGGAGCAGAAAAGATACTGTATAACAGCAGGCTGTCAGGAAACAGGCCTGTGAAGTGTTAAATATTGACCAGGTCAGAAAAATCCCACTGAAGTACACAATAGCGACACACTCATCCGTCACAAGGTTGTATTTGCTCTGAACAAATGTCAAACAAATATGCAACCCTTACCACCATATTAAAAGTCTTTTCCGGGAACATTATGTGAAAAACCACTGTATTTTAATGGTTCACAGCCACCTGCAGCCTCAGATAGGGAACAATGGTCCAGGACTTGTGAGTAATGCTATGTACTACAAGATGCAAAGAAAATAGGCCACAAAAAGAACTTAGTTTGAATGTGAAGCCATCAGCAATCACCTCGTATTCACATTTATTAAGATCAAATTTAAGATGGACTTTTTGAGACTTAGGCTTTGTTCAACTTGTTAACAGATTTACATAAAGAGATCAGGAAAATGTGTTCATTCAGCCATCAAGGAAGATTAATTCATAAAGCAGACATATTTTATGTTTTTTGGGGTATTTAAGTACATCTTCAAAAACATATTTTGTTCTTTGTAAATTGCAATATCAATCTAAAACGACGATAATTCAAACGCTTTCAATCTTCATAGTGACTTTTCATTGTAATAAGCAACACGTCATTTGCCTCAATATTTCTAACATTGGCAAAAAGACCAACATCTATAAAGTTAAAATTTTGTGCTTTAGTAAAAGGAAGTGGGCAGTGAGCTCTCATCAAAATACAACATTGTGTGAAGTAATGATGAGGTAAAAATACTGATTGCTCATAATATGTCTCCTTTATGGTATGAATGTAATGAGTGTTTTTTTTTACTTCAATACTTTGTCCTCTTAACTAGGTATAGCTCTTATATTAACACTAACCTTTAGGAAATGGACTGGGCTGCACCGTGTTTAGAAAAGACTGGACGAAGGATGCCATGAAGTCTCCCACTGGCCTTACAGACTTCTCATACTCGGGCTGCTCCAGACTGTGGGGTGAAGCTCCTCCATGACAGGGGCTCTGAGAAGGCACCACCTGGGACATACCTGAGCCCACCAGCACCAGCAGCAGCACCAGCACCACTGCCCCCATGGCTGTCCCTCTCCCCGGACACTTCCTCATCATGATCTCAGATGTCCCCATGACGCTTGGCACAACACTTCAGTGTAAGTCATGTCATTTCAAAAGCTCTGGTTGCGTCTGCAAACAGGAAAAGATTCACACAACACAGTGACGCACAGTGCTGTGACCAAATTAAGCAGAAAATATGAGAGATACAGTGAAAAGAGTGAGTCACGCTGAGACACAGGGGGGCAGACAACAGGCACAGACAAAATGGGAACAGTTTTACAGAACTATTTGGACAAAGTTCTGCTATTGAAAAGGGCTTAAGGTAAATGTCATTAGGAAGCACAGGTATACAAAGACAAGTTGATGGAAAGAAAAAATGAATATTTACATATTGGCCATCCCAAACACAGTCTCATTTTTTCATATTTGCGTTGCCAAAATCAAACATATCAATTATTATTATGATTTTTTTTTTTTTTTTGAGTGTCTATCTTTGGTTATTATCTGAAATTGTAACAGTATTAAAATTAAATCTAAAATAATTATTGCTCAAATTCAGGAAAAAAAATACGATTTACTGTTCAGAGGTTGGAACAAGTCACTGTTTTGCAAGTCTCAGGCAGGTGTCAAGAATTTGGCCACAAATCCAAGTCAGTCCAAGTCAAGTCCAAGTCCTTTGAGTTTAGTTTCAAGTATTTCTATCAAACTATTGATATTTCTACAATTTCACTGATATTTATAGATTATCCAATTTAATATAAACTATTGGTCACAAAAAAGTGAGGAGTGGCATGTTACAGTTTGTTAATAAAACACTACACTGTTTTTTTAAGCATCGTCTCCAAGTCCTTACTTAAACATTGTCAAAACTGAACAATACAAACAGTTCTAATACATAATAAGTCAAGGTACTAAAAGCTTAACAGAACAAAGTTGGTTAGCATAACGTGTTAATATTTATCTCCTGTTCACAGCACTGTTAGTAAATTAAAATATATAAAGAGAAGAAAAAAATGAGGTAAACTCACCTCATGACAGAAAGTTAATATATCCTGTACAGCACTGTAGTAAATTAAAATATATAAAGAGAAGAAAAAGAATTGGAGGTAAACTCACCCTCAGTGACCAGACAGCAGACGGTAGAGAGGGTTTGCAGTTCTGTAGACACCTGCTATTTCTGCCTCTGCTGTGTGAAGTTGACTTGAGTGTTGACTGGAAAGAAGAGCGGCTCTGTGAGAGAGAGAAAAGGATGGAGGCGGGACTGGGAGGGTCCTAAACGGGGAGGGGAGTTGGGAATTGGCCCTGAAGGGAATCATACAAGCATACAAGGGAGGTGCAAACTTCTGACACAAAAAAATTATGTTTTATGACTTGCTATAGTTAAAGCTTTTAATGGCTTATATTTTCCAGTAATCTGATATTCTCAAATTGAATATTTTGGAACATTGCATCGTTGTAACCTTACTTTTATTTGTTTTTAAGTGTACATTTACCAAAAACCTAACCCAAAAATAGTAGCCTAAGCAGACAAACGTTCAATGCCTTCAATGAGGGAATGAAAGTGATTTTCTCTCTCTCCAAGACATCTTTCAAAATTCTGTCTTTGCTCAGGCCAAATGAATTATTGGAAACCCTCTTCACTTGTTGAATTGTGAACATGTTTCTGTCAGATACAATTAAAAGTAACATATAAATTCTCATTTGTGCTCACTTTTGAAACCTTCTAAGCAAATGTGTCCACCAAAGGATAGTCCCAGCTTTTGTTTTTATGTGGTGTGCGTTGTTAAGGGGTTAATATAATAAACTCATATAATATTGTTTGGGCCATGTAGGCTATGTGCACGGAACGTCAGTTGGATTGCTTGTTTTCAAAATAGCTACAGTACAGTACAGAACAGTGAACGGTTGTGAACAGTTGAAAAGATGTGAGAGACAAATCAAAAGGATACTTCACCAAAGGACCAAAGTGTGTTTATAAAGAGCCTCAAATGCTAACGCTAACAGGAAATGCTCGTAAGTACAGAAGCTAGCTATTTTGAATATAAACATGCCAACTGATGTTTGATGCAGAGCCCATTGTAATAGTCTATTAGAGCACAGCCTGATTACCTGGACATTGAACATTGGTACAGTGGACTGGTGCTTTTTTGAGAAGCTTATAGTTGTTGCTTGTCTCATGGTTGTAGTATTATATTCTGAGTGTTTACTCACACAGCTGTGCTTCAGTGAGCCCAGGACACATTTCACATAGGGATCGATGGGGTTGAAGTTTATCTTGTCTCATCTTGTCTTTTGTAGTGTGACATTATACACTTAAAGCTGATGTACCTACTCAGTAAGGTATGAGTACACATGTATTTTATTGTAGGCTATTGTGAAGATTGTGGTAGAAAATAATTCATGAAAACGCTGTTCAACTAATTATTAGACCTTTAACTTTTCAAAAGAGAAATGCAGAGCAGCAGACAGTGGTGAGCCGTGTCATCTGTTCTAAAGCTGTGCTAAAGTGGCCAAAGTATATGTGAGACCTAGTGATGTGCCAAAGAGTTTGTGAAAGCTTTGACAAGGTCTCAAACATTTCTTTCTTTCTTTTTTTTTTTTTTTTTAGATCTCAGCCCCCCCAGCTTTAATATTTGTATCAATTTTAAACTAAATAACAAAGACCATTTAGCCCTCCCTCCTTTATTAACCCATGTGGCACCAACACAGCCCAGGCAGGTTTATCTGTTTAAATCAATTTCAGTACACCTCCACCTGGAGGCCCACCCATCTATGATCTGTGTTTCTCTACACAGCTTTTATGCAAGGGCCCATTCACATGTACTTGTATCAGTTGTATTTTTCTTGTGTGGATGGAAGAAAAAGTGCAAATAACATGTCTAAACAAATTACTTGAAGTAGCTCTGAAGGTATTCATGATTTTGTTTTAACATGCAGGTGGTGAATCACAACATGTTAAATTTGGATATGACCTCAGGGCCTAAACACAACCCAAATCTTGCTTGTAGAGTTTTAGCAAGCCTCTAATTATGTGAAA
The DNA here is from genome assembly GCA_038363315.1 of Mugilogobius chulae. NCBI lineage: Eukaryota > Metazoa > Chordata > Actinopteri > Gobiiformes > Gobiidae > Mugilogobius > Mugilogobius chulae. The sequence continues at coordinate 50,065,978 of CM076398.1, read as the reverse complement.
TGCTAAAGGTACAAATATAAACAGATATCTACCGTATGTAAAAAGAAATACATTTGTTCACTCTAAAGTTGTTGTCTTATATAAAAGGTGACTGTTTCAGCTTACTTTACACTGTCGGGCACTTTAAAGACCAAATTTGAATGAGGAAGAACATTATGGAAATGGGTCAACATATTAAAGGGACTGTACCTGATTTTTGCATCCTAAAAATGTAAACAAACAGAAATAATTAATTTTAACCTTTTTCCTTCAGTCTACATGATTTGCTCACTGAGCAAATACATTCTGAGCTTCAGAATTGTTCATCATGATGAGTTTTAATGTTTTTTCACAGCTTTTAACAGCGAGGTGAGTCACTATGCTATCAACAGTTAGCCACAATGCTAAAAACAACAACAGAAAAAGTGCACACAAACGGGATTTTATTAGACATAGACAGGACTTTGGGGACTAATTTCCACCTGATTAGATACATTAACAAGGCATCAGTGCTAGGGGGAAATTGCTTTTAAGTTATCTTGTTGCAAAAAATCGAGTACAGTCCCTTTAATTTGTCACAGGTGTCAACCAAACACAAAAGCTCTCTTTTCCATTAGTCAATGTATCATTTTTTTCTCAACCTTAGTTATTACTATCAATGCTTAGTCAACTTTATCTTAGTTCTGCATAGTCTCATAGAACATAAACACAGAAGAGTGAAGAAAATAACTCAAAAAAAAATGCAAGATTTTGTTCCTTTTTTTGTTTATTTGATAGTGCATCTGATATGTTTTCAGATAGACCATAAACCTAAAACAGCAGCAAATGGCTGTCAATCTTAATTTTAAAGAGGATGATCCAAGATAATAACACAGCCAGAACGACTCTGAAGCCGTTTAACAAAAACACATTTTCATGAATGACATCTAAACATCCCCAAAACTTCTCCATATAATGAGTATTGTACAGGTGAATCAAAACAGAACTTCATAAACATAGAAAAATAAATACAGTTTGCTAACATTAGGGGCAGAAGGTCTATTTCAGTGATTGTACCATTGAAAATGTGGAATGGCTAAAAAATTAAATTAAAAAAAGAGGCATTTTTTTAACATTAGATTGAGTTTTTATAGTTCTAGGGTGGAATACATAGAATGTTTACAGAAATTACTACCTAAAAATATACATAGCACAGACACTAAAATGAGGAAAAGCCATCAAACTGACGGCCCAGTGTATCTAAACTTTTTTTGTTTTGTTTTGTGTTTTTTTGTTTTTGTTTTTTTTTACAATTTTGCTCCTTGGTCTGCAGCTTTTTGTAGTTATGCTTAAAAACTTTTTGGGGAAACTTAAGTTCATACAAAAGTCAGTTTTATTTTTATATTTTACAGTCCAAAATGTATCTTTAAAATATTTCATGTAGCAAATTTCAGGTATACACTTTCTTTGAGAGAAGACCCCCCCACATACATAACAGTTGTGATCATGGAATTTTGGTAAGAAAACCAGTATCGAGATGCAGTACACTACGAAACACGAGCTTGTCTCCTCTGACCCTGTCGACAGCAGAAAGTCTGACACCAATGATGACATTTCAAGCATGGACTTAACGTGGACTCTTGTAATGGTCACAAGAAGAATGAGTCAAACAGCAATACTTATACAATATACTGCAGATGTTACAGATCTTTTACATTAGCTAATAGAAAAACAAAGAATACACTGTTTGCTCGCTCATAAGAAAAATAGATAGTGGAAAACAGTGCAAAGAGTATTTTGGGGTGTTTTTGTTTTGCTTGCATGTCTGTTCATTTTTAGAAATAGTTTACAAAAATAATAAAAAAAAACAAAAATTAAAACTAGTCAATACATATGAAAACAGTACACACTTCTGTAGCGCCTGGTGCTGTGGTCCAGGCTGCCGCGTAACTTCTCTCCCGTACCATGCTGTACAAGTGGCTCACTGTGTACCATATGTGTGTGTGTGTTGGTACGTGGGCGGGTTTAAGATTTAGCGAAGTGGTTCTCAACTCCGGTCCTCAAGCTCCGGCACTGTACAGGTTTTTGTTCCAACCAGGTCCTACAAAAACAAATAATGGAGTTTTAAAAAGCTGACTGTAGACTCTTTATATAGCAGCCTGTAAAAAAAAGTTAAATAAAGACTATGCAACAGAGAAGGGCACAACAGAAACAATGAGGTGTTAATGAAGAAAAAGCAAAGTGAGAGACCCAAGGTTGGAACAAGAACCCACTGAACCATAACTTTAGGAATATCTGAAACTCAAAGCCAAGGGCCAGGGCTGAGCCCCACTTTGTGCTTTGTAATCAGGAAGCGAGAGACATACTAAACAGTCCTGCATCTGGCTGCAAAGAGTCCACTTATATAATTAAGTAAAACATGTTAAACAAGCGCCAAGGATCTGCAATCCTGATTCCACAGTGTAAGCTGACCAAGTCCCTTAAATTTACTGGACAGGGCCCCTCTACTGCGATGACTGAGAATTGTCATTCTTGCTCTCCTGACTGGAGGGGCCCTTGTGGTTCCAGGGTGAATTGGTGAAACTGTCCTCATCGTCAAGCCCATTGGCCCCATCGACCTGTGAGTTCTCCAGGCGTGTGATCAGACGCTCGTCCTCGTCACCAAACTCCCCTCCCATCAGAGTGGGCTCTCCCACCATCATCACGTCCTAAAGGGGACAGCAAGTGCCAGTACACATTATCCCCAATGTTCAGGGGCTTGCAATGACTGGCTGCATGAAGTCTACATTCAAATCCAGTGAGGACAAAAAGAGGGATTTTTATTCCTCTGTACCAAACTGCAGTGTAATCATGTGCATGTGGCTAATACATAAAGTGCGGTCAAAGGGTCCTTTTTGTATTGACCCACAATAAGCATCCCCAATACTTGCAACAGGGGTTCTCATTCCACTTGGGTCTCTTCACAAAAACAAACAAAAAGACATGAAAACTGAGTGCAGATACATAGACACTAAAATGAAATATGGAAATTTACTGGAACAACGCTCCACCTTGAAATCAAATCACTGCAAGGTAGCCCTATCTAGAGACTGAGAGGTTTCTCAGAAATCATTAACATCCTAGTTAAGATTTAAGCCTGTGGCCCTAGAGGAAGAACTACCCACACTCACAATTTAATCTAATCTAATGATATTCACGTTTTGTTTTAGTAAGCGTGAACATCTGCCATAATAAATTCTGCCTCACACCCAATAAACTGTTGTTACTCCAACGCCCAAAGACCACCAACAATCGTGTCACTACAAACAAACACAAACCCTCCACCTAGTCCAGCTGAACCAAAAGCTTTACTTCAAAGTTTAAAGACACAGATGGTAGAGATTAAAGATACCTGGTTGGAGAGAGAAAAGCTGTTTGCAGGACTCTTCTTTTTGCTGTTGCTGTTGTTATTGCTGCCTCCACCTGAACTTACGTTACTTCCACCAGAAACCTTCCTTTTCCGTCTCTTGTTTGGCGCTTGTCTGGCTGGTTCAGCTATAAACAGATTTTAAATAAAAGAAATTTTATTCTGTGTACACATTTAACTTCTTTAAATAATAGTTTGTGTGTAACTTAAGGATACAAAAAGAACCATACCTGCTGTGTTACCAGGAGGGGCAACCATTCTCTGCCACTTTTGGAAAAGACATGTCTTCAGGCAGTCTCTGGGGCTTAAACTGTAGGTCTTATGTCTAGACATCAACTCTTGCATGGGCTCTAATATCACACAAAGCTACAAAGAAGACAATAGGTTTGAAAAAAATGCTAAATAAATAAGGTAATTTGGAATGACTATTTAAATTCTTACACGGAGGTAGTTGAGTGTTGAATTAGACAGACCACATCTGGTGATATTTTTAGCCAGCTGATCAAGCATTTGAGGATCCTACAAGAAAGGTTCAAAGGTGGGTAAGCAAATTGTATTACACAGTATTTCACCCCAAAGGAGTTTAACTTACATGCATAGCCAAAATGCTTCTGGGGAGAACCTCTCTGTGTTGCCGGATACTGAAGTGCCACGTCTTAATTCTCATCATGTCATCAAACATGAATTCTAGGTACAAGCGGCCTTCAACACAAACCTTAAAAATAAGGAAGATATTGGTCAATGCAGTTGTTGAAAATAATAATGAAAGGAAATTGTGTGCCTTTACCTGTGTGAACATAGGCTTCCCGTTCTGAGTCACCATTGTGCACTGATCACAGTCCAGAGACACAAAATTACTGTGGAAGGACTCTTTTGCATGTTTCAAAACATAAAATAGCTCTGTGGCGCCCCCTTCAAAAATACTTCGGAAGTACCGTGGAATTAGAGTCCTACCGATTGCTGTGAGAGGGAATAACTTTTGTTAATATCGACGGTGTAGTCCCTCATTCATCCAGGACTTCTACTATTTTGTTAATATCATTTGTTTGACTGATTGTTGAAGTGATACAACAATACAGAAGAATGCTGTGTTCTTACTATATCGTTTAGGTCCATCTTCCAGACAGAATGTGACAGTGAGCATGGCATCATCCTCAAAAAACTCTGTTGTGAACGCATCCCACCAAAGATTGTCACAGTCCTTTGAATAAAAGATGAATATAAGGATGCTGTTAAAAAAACTAAGCAAATATCTCACAAGTCAGTTCAGTTATTAGCAAAATAGTTTTTCCATTTGCACAACATGGCACTTTAATTACATTACAGGCCAGTTGATCGGATAATCCTATTAAAACCAGCATGTAAATGACCGAATGTAAGTCAGTTTTATTTGCACACATTGCATTCACATTGAGATGAATAAAACCATTTAAATTATCATAACTACATTTTTCCTTACCTCTGTCCAGTTCTGTAGTCTTTTGTTCAGCTCATATATCCGGTAGTCTGTTTGATTACCGTATGGAGTGGGTCTCCTGTGGAAAGAAACAAAGCTCTTCTTTGCACTTTCTGTCTGAAAATATTGCTAAATGAAGAACTCAATATAATATTCTTACCCCATCCCAGGCTCCATGTAAGAAGGAGGGTACATGGGTGTAGGCCTAAAAGACACAATAATTCATTTTGATTATTAAATCAGAAAACAAAAACAAGGTAGTGATTAGAATGAGTCAAAAACATACCCCACATCTCTGTCCAGCATAGCGCCCGGATGGAAAGGGGGGAAGCTGCCGCCGTTAGGGGGCTCCTTAGGAGAGTACAGCTTGAATGATTTTGACGAACAGCCTACAGAAAAGAGAAAAAGAAAAGACTTAGAGAAGATTTGGCACACAAAGATTAAGACTCTTTAAAAATCACTACATCATCAAAGTAATCTAATGTAGATGATTTTGTAGAGATTTACTCAAATAAAAGCCAGCTGCCAAAACAATTTCCTGCTGGCTTCATTATCTAATGCATCTTCAATCTGGTAAATGGACAGAAAACTAATCATGGTGATGAAATAGCTGTATTTATTAGCCTGCATATATCAGGAAAAACAATTAGTGAGATGAAACAAAAAGAGTCTAGCATTTTTATGAAACCCTTTTACTCTACGAACGCCCCCCGAGAAATCTTGTTTCTCTGCAATGTGTGGTTGTGTCCCCTCTAGTTGCTGCTGCCACCCATCCCCCTCTGCCTGTTCGGCTGTTGTTAACCCTTGTTTGCCCAGATGAGGCATTCAGACTCTAACAATCTGGGGCTCTCGTAAGCATCTCTTCTATACTCTCAGACCTCACACACACAAGGCCTGCATGTAATTAGGCCTGAGAGATATTTAATACTTAAACAGAGAGTGCTGGACTTAGTTATCTGAGACAACAGCCACTGGAAATTTGACACTGGCCATCCCATTAGTGTGTTCTTTATCACAGATCAAGCCTTGACTTCAAAGCATAAAGCAAATGAATAGTGAACGAACAACTCAAGTCAGTAGGTTTAATTTATGAGCGAAAAAAGAACTTCTAACACCATTCACACTAAAGACCTATTCAATTACAACATACAAAACCAGTATTCAGGCAATTCTGAACTTTGGACTTTCAGATCTTCATCACAGCAGTGCTTGTCTTCTCTCTTTTAGTTGTTCTCACTTTCATTAGTTGTATATGCAGTGGGTCATGCTCTCCTCCCTATTACTTTGTGCAGATCTGACCACACTGACCTCTGCACCTCCCAAATTAAAACCCATTAGTCACAGAAATAAACATAACATCTTTAGTAACATTCTGTCACTGAACAGGTGACATTATGACTCTTAAACATAAAAAATATATAATATCACTGTAATGTGTGATGCATATATGCACCAAGGAGAGAACAAGCTAAAATGACAATAACAAGAGACAGCTGGTTGTTCCTTGATAGTAAAAAAATAGATTAGGCTGCAGCTTTGACCAAAAACTTGCCAAACCTTTGTTTTACCTTTTTAAAACGTCTTTAATATACAATGTGTTACATCTATTTAATATACAATGTGATAATCAATTCAAAATTCGTGATGGATTTCCAATTTCCCTGTTCAGGGCAGATGGGCCCTCCGCCAATATAACATCCAAAGCTATGTGCAGCACATCATTTCAACCGCTTTCAGAGAAGTTAAATATAGACTTGAGCTAAGGTACGCTGTGCCAAAGCAATGTCATGAACAATCTACACTGGATAAAGAGTATATGTCTATTTCTCTCAAAACAAAGCATAAAGTGAGCCACAGGGCCGCATTTATCAATGTTACCGTGATCGAAACAGATGCCATTGCTAAAGCCATTAACCTTAATTGCTAAACTACAGTAATAGCAGCAGTACAGTAATCATATCAGATTATGGACCATGACATGGTATCAACTTAGTATTAGGTTTTCACATTGGTGCCAACGTAAGTGCAAGGACAGCCTGTGTTACCTGCAGAGAAAGGTGCACCAAAGTGCGGTGTCGCTCAACACCTCGGCTCGGTGTAGCAGCTAGCCTCCGCTAGCTTGTGCTAGCTTCGCTGCTATCTGGAGCGTCCGGAGGAGGAAAGCTCCAGGCGCGGATAATGCAGCCCTTAGATCTTCAACAGGACAGCAAACCAAAGAAAGCGACGCAAGTACTATATTCCCTCTTCTAGCAGACAATCCAAAACATCCACCGATCTTATTAATGACGCATTTAATTGAAACAGTGCTACCTACTATCAACAACTACGGGACCCTTTGTTCCTGAAGCCGAGAGACGCGAACAAACAAAAGCCCCTCCTCCTCGAGCGGCTCCTCCGCCCATCTGACAAACAGCCCGGTGCTGCTACAGGGGTCTGCTACAGGGGTCTGCCATGGGGTCCGCCAAGGGGTCTGTCAAGGGGTCTGTCCTGTCCTCCACTCTGACATCCCCACACCAGCCAGGGCCCTCAAACGCAACAAGAAGTTGTCAGAAACAACAATCCACAGCGGCCTGAGTAAGACGTCATTTATTTTTAAGATGAGCTTTTGTGCGTTAAAACAATGTAAAATCACAATGGGTGCACTACGCAGGTAGCCTATTCACTGTCAGCTCTCTAATTATAAGCAGATAACATTCATGAAAAATATGTTAGTAAATAATAAGAATTCAATAAAAGCTGCTTTTCAAGTTCCAGCAAATGCCTATTTTATCCACGAAAACACTGAACTGAGAGATAAGCATAATGCCTTACTGTGAAACTTTGCAATAGTAGCACCTTGCAGTAGAACAGCCACCGGAGAAGGTGATGTACCTTTAATGCTATATCTGGCTGTTTCTTGGGACAATAAACTGGGGTCAGTCCTTTCTCTTTGAAGGTTATTTGACTATATTAAAAGTTTGTGTGTGTTCTGCGGTATAGGCCGACTTGAAATGCCCTTTCTGATTTAAGCCTAGACAATTACACACATTTACTTAAAAATCATTGACTTGCTTGCCGAGTTAAATCCCATAGACCACAGCCTGAGCTTTTCATAGCCTCTGATTATGTAAGTCAATCTGCAGCTTTTTAATCAATAACCACTCCAGTGTTTACAAGCAGCTGAACTGAAGACTGGAAAAGCTTTTTGTGGTCACAAAGTGAGTATAAAAGCCACAATTTGTTATAGCTTGCCCTGCACTGCATCTGCCAGTTATTTTGTAGAATTATATACACCAAAAAGCACACAAGGCAGTCCATCTAGTTTAATGTCATCAACACAGTTTAAAGGTGGGTATTTTCACACTGCAAAAACAATTTGCAGTGTGAACAATATTCTCATAAATAAAAATGTAAATATGTATTCATCTTGGTTGCAAACACAGTCCATAAACTTCTTTTTATAAACAACAAAGTAAAACTGGAGAGGGCCACCCAAGCACAGCCAATCAGAGAGATGCATTTGGCTCCTGATTAGAACAAAAATTCTTTATTATTCAGTACTCAGTGGTCTCATTTTTTCACAAAGTGCTGCATTTATCACAGACTTTTTAGTGGAAAAAACAAAGTTTACAAATAAAAAAAGTTAGTTACACTCAACTTTAAGTAGGTAAATATAGGGCTGTGCATTTAATCAAATTTCAATTTAAATTATGATTACTGCTGTAACTGATAACAAAAATTGTATAATCGAGTATTTTGACAGTTTGTGTTGAAAATGTCAATCTGTTGTATAAAAATGTAATTAAAATGAGCATTTTGAAATAGCATTGTGAGCTCGAAAGTTCAGTATTATGACAGCAGTAGTTCACGCTCGGAATTTAGGGGGTACTAATATCCCACTTTCTGTCTAAGGAAATAATCGCTTGAAAAATTGTGATTATAATTATGATTCAAATAATCGTGATGATTATTATTATTTTTATAATTGAGCGGCTCTAAGTACATAGCCCAACTTAGGTCTGGAGGCCACGACACTCAACACACAAGCCCAGATCCTAAAAAGACTCTCATCAATTTCTCTCAATCAAAACCAAGCCATACATTTGTTCATAGGCTTTAGGTGACTGCTCTGACTGCTAATTACAAAGGGAGTGTTAATAGAGCTTTATCGCCCTCTAGTGGTGGCAAACTTTACACCAACAGGTACGTTATTTTTTTATTATTTACTTTTATTTAAAAAAGGCTAGTACATCTAATTTCCACAGAGATTAAATACAGTCTGAAATTTCGCATCACTTTTACATTAAACAATACATTAAACAAAACCTTAACAGTGCTTTCTCAACAAATAAAAAAAAAGGCAAACCAAATAATTATGGGCAGTGGGAAATCCTCAGACTCCAGTACCATGACTACTCTCATCATAACAATACTAACTTAAAAAAAAAAAATCAATGTATAATCTTCCATTTTTACTGCTCTGAAATATCAATATTTATAATGTCCCTCATCTGTGATGGCTTGATTAAATCAATAAAGCAGCTTTCATTCTTTATTTGCACACTTTAAAAATCCATTGGCACTCACCAGTGCAGTAAAAATAATCTATTTATGCTTATATTGCTTTTTTTTTATTTATTTATTTTGAGAGAGAAAGAGAGAGACTTTAAAGTATTTATCACATTGCATTTAAAGAATCACTTTACCTTTAATAGATTTATAAGCACGAATGACAATTTTTGCAGATGACTTGTTGAATTTGTTCTGGCTATATGTGCACAACAATAATGTTAAATCACTTTATTTATCTCCGAAGGGCAATTGAAAAGGCACAGAGAGATGCCATACTAACACAATTAAAAACAAAAACAAAAAAAACATCACTACACATAAATTCATATAGGTATAAAGTGCTGTGATTCTACACTGTTGAAAAATGGACCAATCGCGATTAATAAGCTGGATAACTCTAGGCACTAAGGTTTCTCCTCTCTGTCCTACAGCTGCGTTCTGATGGCAGCCACTAAAACATGGGGTACAAGACATGTGAGGGGTCCCTGACACATGTAAGAGCAACCCTCACAGCTTGTTAACCACACAGAACTGACAGAGGCCTGACTGGCTGACCTATTATTTTAGAGTAGACATTTGTTACTCTGATCGATTGAGAGCAGTTTGTACACTGACAGAGTAGAACAAACAAATACATGAAAACAACAATACGCTCAATAAATGTGGGGTAGAATGCCATCATTAAGTTTTTACTGACGTCAAATCAAGCAGTATCTATCCTCTTTTTTTTAACAGTACTAGACAATCTTACCAACTTACATTATTACATGGGAAACAGTCTATTAATGATTATTGTTATTAGATTTAAAATTTCAATTTGTGATGTCGAAATAGAACTTGATAATCCAGCACCATCCTGCATGTTTAGCATCCTTCTGTTCTGTTCCCTCCCTCCTCCCTCTGGCCGCGTGGCACATGCCAGCTTTGGTCTGCCACTCTGATAGACCTACAGCTGCTGTGACATCACCACACTCATCTCCTCGAAACACACAACTTCCAACTGCTCCCCCGCATCTCTCCCACATACTCCTGCTTTTTCTTTTTTCTCTGCCTCTGTACAGCCATTTTGATCAAACAAACAGGACTAGAGTATGAAGAGATATTAAAGAGTTAGAGATACAGCTGAAGTATCATGTAGTTGCGTAATAATTAAAAAATAACGCTGGCTCTTTGGCTTCCATGTTGGCTCTGCTTTTAGTCACTTTTCTCTAATCATGAACCATGTGACTTTCTGCATGAGGTAGCAGCAGTGCAAACGACAGCAAATGAGGGATGAGGAAATGAACAAGGGGGAGATATGGAGAGAGGAAAAAGGGGATGTTTGAGTGGATGCATGTGAGAACAAGAAGAGGAGGGGGGCATCTTGGGCACACAGGCAATCTATTTTTACCATTTAGTTGGAACAAAGGCTGTGATAGGCTCTGCTGTGTTATGACGGTGATCTCCTTCATGCTTAGGAACAATGATTTTCAAAGGCCAGATTCAAAGTCACACTACTGTATGGTCTCCAAGATCATTCATTGTCTATCCCGACTCTTGTTTGTTTTATACTGGCAGGGGGTTGACTTCAAATTCCTACATTTTACCATCCATACTGAGCACTTATTTTTGCAACAGTTTGTAAATTTTAAATGTCATATTGAGACAGATGAATAAACATTCAGATGAAAATGTCTCCATTTATTTGGCAGAGAACTCTGGAGGGGATGTTGGATTAAACCTACCACATTAATCCTGCAAAGCTTCACATAGATTTCTATGAAATATTTCCCTAAAGGTAAACTGACTTTTTTTTTTAACATTAAATATCTATTTGTTGCTCTGTGGTTTGGTTTTACTTGATCAAACATCAAATCATGTAGAAGTGATGTCTGAAGTAATTCTGTTTTTGGGGAGCCTCCTTCTACTCTTGTGCAAGAATGTAAACAAGCCATGCTACAAATTCATGATTGTGAATCCTCTCTGATCAGCGCTTCTCCAGATCTGAGACATCTGAGAGCTCATACTTGTCCTGACTTGTCATGAAGGTGTACTTCTTCCACAGAGGCCTATAGCTTATTTTTCAAAACTTGTGCAAAACAGTGCAGCAGTTTTCTGGGAGCCTTCTCATTCTCCGTGTTAGAAACATGTGGATGTCATTAAAAGTTTGAGCTCTACAGGAAAGTCAGTCGACCGAGGGAGGAGGAAAAAGATGGTAAAGTATAACCAAGCAACATCAAGAAAGCTCCATAATATTATTCTATCTGATAGCTCATAGCCAATGAATCAGATTGCCTCCATTAAAATGATACTGACACTCTAATTCAATATAGCCTCTCAGAGATGCCCCAGAGCAGATGTTGCGATTCAATTTCTGTTACTCACTCCCTTGTGTTCCTCAGTCTCCTGGCAGTATGTACAATGTCTCCTTAGCTTATCTATTGCCACTAAAGAAATTGCTTTTGCTTCTGAAGTCATTAAAAATGTTTTATGGATAAAAAGACAACACTTGGAGCAGAGCAAACAAAGACAGATACAGTATTTCAAAAGACCACCAAAATAGGTCTGCTCAATTACTTTCTGTTTTGCTGGAACCATTTAAAACGTCTTCTTACACATCAGGACACACAAACTGCAGACACCACTACTACAAAACAGACATACTATCAAAAAGCTCTTCAATATCCAACATAACACCAAACTCCAATTAAACATTGTTAAATCCTCTTAAGTGCCACCATTAATGGCTTGAACTCATCAAGAGAGACCAGCTTTCACAGTATTTAAACCAATTAATCCACCGTAATCATATCAAGTCCTTAAGGATGATGGAAAACGTCTTTTGTGAACGCTTTTTAGTGGATTTACAAAAGCACAAAAGATCACAAAACTAACCTTTGGAGAAACTGATTGAATAAAGCAAGAAAACGAAATGGGTTTTGATATTTCAGCATCTCTGCATGTGGCCAAACTCAAAGAGCTATTGATCTGCAGCACAGCGGGGTGGTGTGACTGAGTCTTGCTGAACAACTCAATCTGAAAGTGCACTGCGTCTTTATAACCTTGCTTTTTTCCAGCATGTGTTAAGAACCCACAGATATTCACGCGCACAGCTCTACACGCAGCATGACACTGGCCCTCGGCATAGTTTTAACAGTTACATAAGTCATCTTTACTGACAGAATACACATATTGTAAAGTACATGGAAGACTGGGAACTTACCGGGACAAGCACAACCTCCAACAGACATCTTCTCACATGTTGGGCTCTGCTATGATGGAAACAGCTGCACTCTGTCCACACGCTGCTCGCATGGGCCAACTCTGAGCAAAACAACACAAACACATAGAGAAAAAGAGTGAGAGAGAGAGAGAGAGAGAGAGAGAGAGGAAGGCGGGTGATCAGAGGGAGTGGTACAAATAGAAGAGCAAGTACACCACAACTAGACTCCCCTTTCACCGTCAGGGGCAGGAAGTTGGCAGAGGTACATCATTAATAGGCATATTGCAACACAAGTGGGAGGGAAGAATAGCTTAAGACTTGAGTAAGTAACATTATGGGATGGAATAAAGAGCAAGACTGTAGAAGGGGAATGCAGGAGGGAGGCAATTAGAGCAACAGAAAAGAAAAGGAGAAAAGGCACAAGGTGTGTGTGTGTGTGTGTAGCGGCTGGCGATGCATCATCTATTTCTGCCTGCTGCTGCTGTGGGAGATAAACATACTCGGTAGGAGCCCAGAGGCAGAGGGTCATTACCACCACTCATGTGCACACGCTCACTCACACATTCAACATGACACGTCTCCATCCATCTCTCTGTCTCTCCCTGATGCCTTTTCCTACGCATTACACATTGCACTGAGAGGAATGGTGTTAATCACTACAGACAGTATCGATTAAAAATGCAAAGCCCACCTGCAGCTCTGGGACGCTGAAAACCCATGGGAGGCATGTGTACGTCACACACATGCACACACTGCTGCGCATGTAAACAGACTGTTTGCTCAGCAGCCATCTCATCACTCCTGATTCTAGTTTTAATCTTGCCTCAGTGTAATCTCACTGCTGATATTACCTTGACCTTTTTGCGATGATGTCATTTTAGTTCTTCCTCATTCGTCACAAAGCCTATTTCTCATCTTGTTCATCTCATCTCATGAGTTCATCTCTGAGTGCAGCATGTCTCTTCAAAGGGCAACAATCGCATTATCTTGACCTTAACAGTACAAACACATGTGCGCCTAAGAAACATGTGGGGAGTCTGTTGCACACGTACAGTATCTTATAATGCCCTATAGATAACATCCTCACTTCAACCATTCAGTCTTCAGGTATATTCTTCTTTACATCCTGTTTGAGTTGAAACACATTTGAGAAAGCAGTATCACTCAAATCCAATAGACTGACTAAAGACAAATAAGTGTCTCTTATGAAGCCAGCTGGCAGACACAATCTCTGTATAGCAGCAGGAGAACACAGGCAGAAGCATCACAGTTAAATGTCATACACAGTGTCAGACACAATGAACTGCGCTCCAAGCCTCTCCTTCTGTTCCCCTCTACATGGCTTGTCACAATCACTCCTCTTGTCATTCACACTTCCCTCTAAGTATTTATGTTTTATGCCAACAGTTTTTTAATTAAGCATTATATCTCTTTACTGACCAATGAAAATATCAATAAAGGCATGTGGGGGAGTTTCAAGTGCAGGAATGTGCTTTGGGAAATGGCTTCTTTTTTGCCTTTGACGCTGAGCGCTTACACTGTACAAGCTTTTCTCTTCAGTGTTGCTCACACTGCTGTAGATACTCCCACTTTGTCAACACATTCAGAAATGACGAGAGGATAATGAAGTCCTTTGGCTCTACTGTGGTGACTGCGATGCCAAAATACCTACTGCATCAACATGCTGGCAGTCAAACATCATTAAGCATTAGTGTGATTTCTGCCTGACATTTGCATTGAAATGTAGAAATTGCTGCACTTGATCCTCAGGTGAGTTCATAACAGCATGCAGCCTAGCGCTTTGTTAAGCAGCTGTTTTCACGTTCCTACATCTCCTCTTTCTGTAATTGTGTTTCACTCCATTAGACAAGACTCAAGCATGGTTCAGTCTTACCTATTGTGTATCGGTCTCCTTATTGGCACCCACGTTCACTCCGCACGCGTCTTCCCGGGTCAGCTACGCAGATAGGAATGAGTCAAACCTGGCCAGTGCTGCGAATGAGAGGCAGATGAACAGATACAGTTATAAGACACAAACAGGAGGGAGGGGGGGGCTTTAGCAGTCTGCAAATTGGATGATGAGAAGGAGAGGGGAAGGAGGGGTAGAGAGGTAGCGGTGGTTTGGCGGGGGCAATTGCACTGGTATGAATATGACGCAGAGGTAGAGCCACTTCTCTTCCTCTCCAGCACCGAACCCACCAAAGTAGACGCATGGGAGGGGGCAAGAGAGGGCACTGTATCCATGGCAACGGCAGAGCAGCAGTAGGTAGTGGTTCGGCAGTGTGTCAGGGGCATAGCGGAGCTCCTCTCTCTTCTGCTGTTTTTCTTACATCGACAAGCTCATAAGTCGTGTAGCTGCCACAGATGTACAGCACTCTGCCTGTGAACACACTGTACTGATGCTATTAATACATTGGAACATGATGGACATTGTAGCTCAATCTGAATTGGGATCTCTCTCACCTCCAGCACTTGTGGAAACAACAATTAGTATTGCATAGAATAGTATCACATCCAGTACAAACAATAAGTAGGACATATGCAATATGATCATTAATCAGCTTTTTACAACAGCGGTTTCTCTCATTTGTTTACTCAAAGTTGTATTTGGATTAATGCATGTTTGTTGGACAAATATATTTGACTGCTCAGAGAATTCCAGTTTTAACCTAGCACCCATCATTTCAAATTATTGAAAAAATTAAGACTTCAAATGACACATGTTGAGTTCTAAAATGTCACAAAGCCACTTGAAAAAAATGAATAAATAAAAGAAAATGACACTGCTGTTTGCTACAGTTTTTAACAGGAAGTCAAACTTTTTTCTATTACTAAGCTGTTTACAAATAACAAAATATAAAAAGAAAGTAAATGTAAACAATAGGGCAGGGACAACACATTGTTTTGCAATATATTGTCACATAATTCTGTTGTGATAATTGTTCTGTTGCATCACAAAACTTTAATCACATTTTAGGACAATACAACAAGCGCTGGAAGAATATAGTGACCACCATTGAATATCTCAATATTTTTTCCAACAACAATATTTAGGCATTCTCTGTCAATCTAACAAAAATATGTCAATATTTTTTTTTTAAACTTATTAGTTGAAGATTAATTATTAGAACAGTGTGAAATGTCTGTAAAATAAATCACAGGATTGCACAAATATCACATTAATAACCTTAAATTGAAAGATTATATGTTGAAGTGGTTTTTTTTGTTTGTTTTTTACGTAAACAATAAACCTGGTACATTTTATCTTATTAAAAATATTCACTATAAGATTTAAATGACCCACTTCTTTCACATTTAATAATAGTATAATGACCATTGTTTTCTATTTGATATACAATTGCAAATTAAAACGATTAATACTACTGTACTTATTTATTTTAAATCGAAATATGCTGTTTGTGTATTGCAATTTGTTGAAATCACAATAGATGTTGTAACGGACCTTGTCTTGTGATCACCGTATTGTAACAAAGGACATCATCCCAGCCCTTGGGAACAGTTTTGCAATATTAACCATCTACAAATGGATATCACATCGATCTCTTATGTGATGGTAGGTTTTATACCATGAGAACTTGAACATTTCCAGAAACTCCTGAAAATGAACAGTGCAACTTAAATACTGTTCTATAATATAACAACATCACAAAGCATCCCAATAATTGATTGGCACAAAAGCAACCATAAAAAAATAATTACATTTTTTATTTTATTGAACGAGGAACATGTACTGAGGCAAACCACAATGACCGAGCATGGACAGACTCACCTCTGATCCATTTGAGCACAAGGGAGCGACGTTTCTGTGCCATGCAGCTGGTTCTAATGAGGTGCATCAGCCCCACTTTTTATCTGACCCAATTTGATCTTCAACACACTCTCTCGAAAACTGTGACACAAACAGTAGCACATTGTTTTAAAATATATATACAGTATTTTTACAGGAAAAATAATTCAGCTTTTAAAAAAAATTTCATACAACGTAACACAACGAAGCCTGAAATTTAGGTAGAGCCTGGGCATTTGTTTACTAATATTGATATTTTCAATTACGCTTGGACAGGTAAGTACAATTTCAATTACTCTTGGACATGTAATTACAATTGTAATGATATTTTGATGTTTAAAATCTTGTAGAGACAGGCCTCTAATCAATAAGTGCACTCAGACACATTACAGTGACCCATCCTCATTACAACACATGTAAATACAATATTTCATATTATATGAATCATTCACTGTGTGGGAAATGACTGACTAAATATGATTTAATAAAATGCTACATTAATTATTTTGTTTATAAAAACAAGAAAGGGGCAGCTGTATCTGGAGTTCTCTGAGCTTGAGGAACAGTGGAAACCTGAGCAGCAACACGGAAGTCTTCTGAGGTAAGTAGAGTGGCCAAACTGTACTCAAGAGTAAAGTTATTTCTAAATAATATTACTCAATAAAGTATTGGTCTGACTGTTTCTCAAATAAAAGTAAAAGTCATTGGAGAAACAAGTAATTATCTGTAAGAGTAACTGCCTGAATAAAACTTCTGATTTAGAATATAAAGTGAATATTATGGGAAGCACAAACACATGATATTTCCAATGGACACAAAAATGAGAAAAACAATGTTGGCTAATATAGATAGAAATGCTCCAAATGAGTCTGGATGATTTATGGACCATAAAACGATCTCAGAGATTTAACTGTGACATCACAGATCTGGGACATTCAACAAAGTTTTCATAGGAGAAAAGAATCCCAACCAATAATCCTAGTGGAAACACTGATTATGATTCTAATGTCTCTGTCTAAGGCCTGAATGTGGTGCTGATTAGGACATTAAAACATGGTGTTTTAACAGAAACCTTTTCTGTAAAATCCAAGTTTCTAAGTCTGTGTTATCACAGTGTTTCATCATTAGTTTACTCTCAGTTGTATTTGGATTGATTTATGCATATTTGTAAGTGGGCAGAAAATCTCACATATTCATACCAATTGTATTTTACTTGCAAACAAAAAATCAGACTCTGAGTAAAACACTCAGAATGAACACTGTCATATAACTTTCCAACAATTAAAATTAGTAATTCAAAATCTACAGCTTGTTAGTTAAATCGTGATTTTGCAACAGAAAATATTTTTTATAAGAAAAAAAGTTGTTGTTTTTTTTCTAAGTATAAAGTTGTAGCCATAGAAAGTTACAATTTCATTTTATGAGATTAAAACTGTAATTTTACAAAAAAAATAAAATAAAAAAATAAAAATCAGTATTAGAAGAAAAGTATCAGGGAGCAGAAAGACAGACTTGGATGAGACAAACATTACTTTGATACTTATAATGATATTTAAAATTAAGATTTTAATTTTGTAAAATTTCAAGTTTGAAAAAAAATGCTAATTTTTATGGCTTTGAGTTTATTCTTTGAAAAAATATATATATTTTCTTGTGTTTAAATTAGTTTATTTAAATTAATATAAATTATTACTTTTTCTCATACAATTAGATTTAAAGCTTCAATTTGTTCTTGTAACATTGTGAGTTTATTCTGGAAAATGTTATAAGTTTATTTTCATTTTTACTTGTCCCTTGTACTTGTCATATTTGTCAAAAACAAGCTGGGAGCCTGATTAACATAGGTCGAGGGCCGCATCTGGGCCCCGGACCACAGCTTGCCCGTGCAGGTCTGGATTAGCCTATATTTCGAATACTTTTGCTATATTTAAAGGGGTTAAAATCTCAGTAGCTACGAAGATTATATCTAGACTGAAGCCTCTTTTAAAGCAAATATATTGTTTTGTTTTCGCTTTGTGGTGCACATTGTGCTATGCAAGTAATGACACATTTATGTATTTTCTTTTACTTTTTTTTCCTATTCATATTTAAGTATATTTAGTCTATTTAGGGACAATGCATAATGTGTCTAAACTGTATACAAAAAGCCTACTTAAACTTACATTGTTTCGAACCTAAAATAATAAAAAGTTCAGTCACTAACTTTTATCCTACTGTTGCAAACTGCAGACGGTGCTGGACTTTCACATTAATGGCAATCAAATAATATAACAAAAAACAACAATAACTGACCTCATCAAACTAGTGTTATTCATTTTACATGAATGACCCTCGGTCGCACGCGTCACATTACGTCATTTTGCCGGGAATGTCGCACCACGTGGTTCCCGGCCGGCTTCAGCGTGCGATTCATAGCTTTTCAGTCGGAAACGCATCTGTCCAGTCGTATAGCAGCAAGATGGCGGTGCGGTGGGGAGCAGGCGAGGAGATACTAACAACGTGCAATATGGACATTTTCCCTCTGGACACACTAGATGAGGTAAATGAGATTTTATATTGTGGCGTTTTCTCAGATGTAATTCAAAGACGTAGCGCAATACGTGTTACATAGAGAAGATATGACCTGGTGTATGAACTGCTGTGTAGGGAAAAGTGACACGTGGAAATATCCAAAGTAATGCTAACACTTAAGAACAAACGAAGAAGTCACTACTAAGTGCACAAAAGGCTGAAACTGAACTGGCTTCTTTACCTTTTTCGATTGGTGATTTATGTTATGGTTAATGTGTTTTTTACTAGATTTAATCTGTGTTGTATTTTACCAAGTCGTGTTTACTCGTGTTACATACAGTAGTGGTGGTGACAAAGCAGTGTCAGTTTTGTTTTTTGCATTATTTAGTTTTATCTAATCTAATAAATGAGTATCAGCTACTATACTTTTCAGATTGTGGGTTATTTAGACTTTAGTCACTAGCTACTGCGGTCCTTGCGCATACACGTGTTGAGATATCACAAAGTCTTCTTGCAGCAAACCTAGTTGCTGGCGAATTTTTAATATGAATTTAAGCTTTCCAGACACTTTTACAATACTGGCACTACAGTCCTTTTTCCGAGTTGCTTTGAAATTACCTTCTTCCCATCAAACTCGTTGCACTGAAATCGTGAATCCTGGCCAAAGTGCAGATCATGGAGATTCTCATACATAATACACTGAAAAAGTGCGATATGAATATTTTATGTAATGTCGCAGCTAAGTACGTGATACAGACATGATACTTGTATTGTATCAATGTAGCTTCCACGTGTGTTTCAATCTAGCTAAAATCACATGTTGGGTTTCACGCATGCTCAGTAGGATCATAGTTTGGTCAAGTAAAAAAACACTTTAGGATTGTAATTATAGATAAATTCTTTCAAAGGTTATGAGTCTTTTTGACACGTGGTTTTGCACTCTATTAACTAACTATTTCATAACAGTTTAGGTGTAATTTTTTTTATCTTGCTCCGTTTGTTGTAAAGCAACACGTGGGATATGTGTCCTCCTTGTGGCAGGATAGGGTTATGGGTGAGGCCGTGGACAAACATGTCTGCGCTCTATCTGTGTGCATGTGTGAATACAAACACGTGGGTCACTATGGCGCGGTATTATCAGGAACATTGACCAAATATGCAACAAATGCAATTGAAAAATAATTGAACAAATTTCTTCTCTGCTTTGGTGTATTGTTTTAATGTTTTTGTTTTAAGTTATGCATGCTTCTTAAAATCTGTGGCCAATTGACCATACATAAGATTGGAAAGGATCAATATTAAGTGGATATGTCATCCTTCTTTGAGCTGGAATTAGGAATGTATGAGCTCATTTGACCTGCAGTGCTTCCAGTGTCACTTTCACATGTGTAGAAGTGTTTTTTTAGCCACTTCAACAAGCAATAAACAACTGACCCTTTCCCACCCCTTTTACTAAATGCCCAAGTAAAATATTGTACTTTATCCAGCCTAATGTTTCTTTTACTTTCATTCAGACAACTGGACTGAACTCTGACACTATGGACACCCTTCGAGGCTGCTTAGATCCATCTATTCTTTCTATGTTTGAAGACACACCAGCAATTGAGGCAAGTGTATTAATGACACATTTTGCTCTTAAAGTTTTCAAAAGTGCATAATTAACCTCCTGTTACTTCTACAGACTAGAGCACTTGAAGAGGAAAGTGAAGCCACATTGCTTTCTGCTCTCACAGAGATTCTAGACAATGTGGATGATGAGAATCTGTCTCCATTTGACACACTGCCCGAGTCAGACCTACTGTCAGGCCAAAAGGGCAGAGAGCACTCTCCGGTACGTACCCAGCTGTCTGCTATACCAAATATCCCACAAATAGATGTTGCACATTTGCATTTTTTATAGTCTTGCTCATATTTGTCTTGCTTAAATCTTTTGCTTTTAGCTGAGAAGAATATTTTGTCTGTCACGTTCACCCCCGGATAAAGAGACATTGTTTTGCAAACACCGGTCCACGGGAAAAGTAACCATTTTTGATTTAAGATTTCAGTTTAACAATTTTTTTTCTCCTTTTCATATTTCATATATTTCCCTTTCTTCATCCCAGACACTGCCTATGGTTCAACAAAGGAGTGATGGAGAAGAGGAAGAGGATTCTCTAATCCCTAGCCCAGAGAGACTTGAATTATCTTCTGACAATGAGCAATTAGACTGGAAGAGTCTTCCCTTTGCTTTTGAGAAAAAAGATGAAGATGGACTTTCAGTCAATTTGGGTGATTTGGTCAGACAAATGCATCCTTATTGTATGACTATCTCATTAGAGGATGATAAGGGACAACACTTGATCCCTGAAGAAGGCATTTTACTTGAAGTTGTAGATCAGGGTGAAAATGGAGAACCTATACTGGCCATTGCAGAAATGGATCACAGCAATTCTGTTAAACTTGACGAGTCCATCTCAAATTCAAAGATTTTTGATGAAACAGACGACTTGGCCTCAGACACCTCAGAGCAAATAATTGTTGTTGATGATGATGACGACGACTATAATACTGTCAAGCACGTACTGAAAGTTGCAGAAAATATAACTGGGACAAATATGAAGAATAAAAGTAACTCTAAACAACTTAAAGATGGAATAAAAAAGAAAAAAATTTCCAGAAGAAAAAGGAAAAAGACATCCAGTAAGCGTCTAGCCACTAGTGCTCCTGAACATTTTGAGAGCAGTGTTACTTGCGATGCCTCTTTGAATAAGGCATCTCACGAAGAGACAAATCACTCTGAAAAAATACTTAAACAAGATGATGACATGAAAAACATTCAGGATCCTGAAAGTCAGTCTAAAATGTGTGAAAGCACCAGTACAACTATACTGCAGATTTTACCCGAAAAGGCGGAGATTAATCAATCTGGAAGTGAACCAGTAGACTGTGTACAGCAGTCTCATACCACGTCATCTTCAACAGTCCAGCTCAGGAGCAGCAAAACGCTCCACCTACAATCTCCAAAGATGAACCTTCTGTGCCAACTAAACAAGTGGGCATCCCTAAAGTGTCTAAAGCAACAGCAGTTCAAGATCCATCACCTGTCCTTGCAGAACCAAAACCAAAAGCCCTTAGTTTGGCAGAGTATCGTCGCCTCAGGCAGCAGAAAAAGCCAGCGCCAGTGGAAAAGCAGGATGATAATAGCACTAAGTGGCCCTGCCTTCCAGAACCTCCAAGAGAACTCCCACCAATCCCCCATCTTCCTGAGCCCAGCCCCAGAGACCCTCGTCTGTCCCGGGCTCAGTCAAAGGAAGTGGAGGAGGTCAAGTCAGCCTGGATGCCACGTGGCCCAGGTGCACCACCCACACCTGAGGCACTTTTGGCACCACCAGCCTACATGATTAACTCTGCCAAGAAAGCTGCTACAAAAGTTCAGCCTCATCAGAATACTGTAGCTTCTGCTTCACATGTACTCATAAAAAAATCTACTAAAGATGAAATTAGTGTCACTAACGAGCCCCAATTTCCTCCATCAACATCACCCACCACTACCACCACTACTACCACCACCACTACCACTACAGATGAGGGCAAACTTGCTGCTAATGTTTTGACTTCAGTCAACACGAGTGCTTCATTTGAGACCAAATCATTTAACTTAAATGAAGAGTCACCTAAATCCAGTGAGTCATGTGATCAGGGCTCTGTCACTGAGTTGAAATCTGTGAATCAAAGTTCTCAAAAGTCTGAAGAAACTCCAGCAGTGAAGGCAAAGAGCCCCACCCAAGAACTGATTGAAGCTTTCTCTAGTGAGATGGGTAAGGCCAACTTTTTATACAAATTGCCTTTTGGTTAAAGGCAATTTGTAACTTTCTGGGGGTCAACTACACAACTTGCTAAAATTAGAAAATTAAAACCATACTTGGGTCTAAATACATTTTATGCCATAATTCAAAAAGATACACCTACACTAACTACGGTACTTTTCTATAGAAACAAACATGAGCGGACCAAAAAACAGTCAATTTTGTGGCCATGACAGCCTGTTCAAAGTAAAGATGCAGAATTTTATTATTTAGTGCCACAAAGAAATCTAAATAACAAGAACATTCTTTTATTCAAGTCTATTTTTGGCCAAATGTCACACAGTACTGACTAAAAGGAACAGCACACCTTTAAGTCAATACTGTTTGGACCTCATCTTGATTTGTTTTAATGCTTGAATAGATGGCTTCCCAATTCATGCCTTATGTCGAAATTGTTTGTGTTTTTAGGTATCCAAGCTACTGACTTGACTAGTCTGCTGGAGCAATTTGAGGAAACTCAAGGTTTGTTCCCCCTGTTGATCTTGCTTCTTTTTATACTACTATTAACATTATTTATAATAAATGTATATTATTTCTTTATTTAACAATATTAGTTTTCTATGATACAACTAAAAAAAAAACCTATTGGCCTGAGGTCCCCTATATGAGTGATGTTGAGGCCCTGTTCTGTTGGAATGTGTTGCCCTGTCTGCAGATTTGTTTCACTCTGAGTCTTTGTTGGAGTGCACTAGGTCATACCCTAAATTTGTAGTGATAGTCTACAGTTTCTTGTAATATTGACTGTTGGCTTTGTACTGATGACATTTTTCTTGCTTGTTAAATTTTAGATTTTTTTTCCCTTTCTTTTTCTTTAGCCAAAGAGGAGCAATGTTTGCCGGAGGTCTCTGGTAGAGCAGTAGCTGTAGGAAACTCTAGGTGAGTTACCCTACAGCCCACAAACTGCTCAGAATGAATATGCTGGATTTACACCAAATGTATGTGAATTCATTTTACGTGTCTGACAAAATAGGATTCACAGTTTGGTGTAAATCCTTGTATAGTGCCTGCCTGAGAGTGAATATACGTATACAATGCCAAGACCTACCGCAATTGTGTCATCAACATTAATGCTATTTTTAAAAATATATATACATAAATTATAAGCAGTAATAACTAATACCCATGTTTTCTTCTTTTCAGCACTGAATTGTCTGAAAAAATAATAGAGCGCCTTAGAGCTACAGATGTCTCTACTACAGGTATTGTTGACTTTGTACAACACATTTTTTATCTTGGCATATTTAAATGTTTTTGAAAGTGTTTGTCTTTGAACCACCATTTCATAATGAATTACAAGTGGCACACTTATACCCTTTGTTGCAGCTTTAACTCCTCCAGCAACTCCTCCTCATCCACTTTGGAAACCTCTGACCCCTGTGGCCCTGCTGGAAAAGAGCAAGAGACAGACCGAGACAAAGCTGGGTCACTCAAAAGTGATTCAAATAGAGGCTCAGCCTTTGCCCTTGGCCAAAGCTCGCAGCAAACTTACTACTATTGCTTCTGCTTCTGTTGATGCTGACATGGCATGCCAGGATCACGATTACTGTCTTCCTAACAACGGCACATGTGGAGAGGCTGCAAAGCGCTGGAATGTCAAACAACAGTCTTCAATCACTATTACACCAATAAAGCAAACGGCTATACCAATACTGCAGAACGTTCAGGTGCCTCCTGCCCAGGTTGCCACATGTGCAGTCAAAACAGAAAAACAAGAGCTTAATAAACAAATTGCAGATTTGGAAAAAAGTTCCGTTTTAGAAACTCCCGATGCTTCCCCCACACGGGATGAAGATAATGCTGCATGTCCTAAGCGGGGGCCATTAGTGAGGTCCTATCGCCAACGTGCTTCCTCTCGAACACCCAGCCCTGCAAAAAGGTCCACAGGTCGATCTAGAGTCAGAAGGTCCCCTGTTCTTCAAGTTCTAGATCAGACTCCTCTGAATCAGACTCTTGTTCCTCAAGATCCAGATCAAGATCATACTCTCCAGCTAGGAAAAGGTAATTACATAGTGTCCAAATAGGTTTATAAGTTGATCAGGCTTAACGGTGATTGTTTGCAGGTATAGACCACTTCATTCAAGAAGCAGATCAAGCTCCATTTCACGGTCCTCCTCATGTTCATCTTCACGTTCATCTTCTCGGTCCCGATCCCGGTCCCCTCCACGCAGAAGAAGATATTCTTATTCCTCATCCCGCTCTGGATCCTGGAGCCGCTCTAGGTCTCGCTCTAGAACTCGCTCAAGGACTCCTCAGTCGAGTGGGAAGAGGCAATTGTACAGGTAGCGCCATGGTTGATGGTTACTATCATTTACTTGCATTTTAATTTTGTCATAACATAAAATCTATCTCGCAGCCCTTCATACAGAGACACATATTGTACAAATGTGAGGGCGAATCCGGAACTGAAAAGAAGGAAGGAGAAAGCTATAGTAAGTTTAATTTAGAGATCAATTTGAAATGTAAAATGAAAAATTGCCAGTTCAACAATAATACTCATATTTTACTATTTTAGGAGGAACGCCGTGTTGTTTATGTTGGCCGAATTAGGGGCACAATGACGCAGAAAGAGCTTAAAGAGCGCTTTTCTTATTTTGGAGAGATTGAGGAGTGCACTCTGCATTTTAGAGACCATGGGTAGGTTATAGTATTGTTGTCACTAGGGTCCATGGGCACTGTTTTTGAACCTATTTGGTCGCCTTTAATGACCCTTTGGGCCAAGCTACAGTGCTATAGCAAAAGCTTGTTCATAACTGGGGCATTCTGGTAGCACGCCCAGATTGCTCTTTTAAAAGCAAGTCACATTTTAAAATGTCTTGAGCAGTAACTCGAAATTTTTTTTCACAATACTCACAAGTTGTGTTTTTTCCCCATAGAGATAACTATGGATTTGTGACATACTATAACACTAACGATGCCTTTATGGCAATTGAGAATGGAAGCAAGCTGCGCAAACCTGATGAGATGCCATTTGATTTGTGTTTTGGAGGAAGGAGACAATTCTGCCAAACCAGCTATGCCGACTTGGGTATATACTGTACATTACTCATCATTGATCTAACATTAAAGTTTTTAAATGTTAATAATTTTCTTCACAGATTGTAGTAAAGAGTATGAATCATTGCCTTCAAGAAATAGATATCAATCACTTGACTTCGACACTTTATTGAAGCAGGCTCAACAGAATCTGAAGAGGTAACGAGCGGCCTGCAGTTGATGTCTGCCGACAGTACCTCAGAGCCAAGTATTGGCTCCATCATGGCAATGTTGTCTTATACTTTTATTTGTTTCATTTGTTTATTTTATTTCTGAAAGTTAAAACCTTCTATTGAAGTGAAGATTTATAATGAAAATGGCAAAAGAGGTTTAAAAAAATATTAAGTAAAATTAAGTAATTTTTTTTTAAATGTTTATTTAACAGTAATAGTAATTTTGGATTGTATTAGTAGAACATTACTTTTAAATGAGAAGATATGGAATGAAACTTGAATATGTAATACACTGAGTGTGCTACATAAATCTGAAATGATTAAAAACTGCATATTTGTTTGTTTGTTTACATTTTAACCTGTGCAAGTTAAATTTTGTGTCCATTTGTGCTTGAGTAATTTAATACAAGCTATGCCAACCGATATTTTAATAGATCCATGATGCCAACATGTAAATTAACTTGCGTCAAAATGTTTTTACGTCACGTAGCGCAGCTTATTGATTTAACAAACGCTTTATGTCAGTGATCCCAATACCTTGCCCACCATCATATCTTATTATTATACCTGATCGCGGCCACTGGTAAACACTTTTTTTGGACATAAAAAAGTTTAGAAAAAAAAAATCCAAGAATCTGATTAACTTTCCATACAGCTTACCTATGACGATACTATGAGATATTTAAATATTGTTGGCTTATAAACTGAGCTAAAAATGAGACGTGACTTTTTTAAATCAAGGTTGGAGCTGATATTTAAATTAGCCACTTTCTCACCGCAGGAGGCAGAGTTCTCTGCACTGTTTCCATGGTGATCCGGGTCATTCGCTCAGAGCTGTGCGTTGTTCTGTGGCTCCAGTTTTAACTGGTTTGAGCCAGTCTCTAGCGCATGCGCAGTTGGTGTAAACAGGAAGAACAGAAAAACCAGGTCAGAGGAATCAAAAGAGCGATTGTACGTTAACTGAAGAATGCTTTCTGAATTCGTACATTTTAGTATGTACAAATTTAACTTCCAAATACGGGATATGTGATTTGGTCACATTTTGATAAATTATCGCTTGACCAAATTTAGTGAGAACGTTAGCGTACAACGGTGACGCGATCTCTTCTGAATTTCGCTTGTCTTTCCCGGCTGACCTATATTGTGAGCACATTGGCTTGCTTTGAGGTAAATTGCAACTTGGAAGCATTATTTTCCAACGATGGTACAAAAGGATAAGACGATAGAGACCTCACAAATTGAGAGTGATCCAGGCACCAGCCAACTCTCCGCAGAGGCTTGTGTGGAGGCCCCAGCCTCAGCCCAAGAGTCCAACCATGTCGAGCTGTCTGATCACAGGAAATTCATCAGTGGGGTCGTGGAAGGTAATCGTCGGTTTCCAAGACGGCAAATAGCTAGAATAACCCTTGGAATGGGGTAGTTAAATATAACAATGTATGTAAGTCAAGACATAAGAAGCACTACTCACTCCATATATTTGCATTTTCTTGATAAAGGTTTTTATGGTCGTCCGTGGACAATGGAACAAAGAAAAGAATTGTTCAGAAGGTTTGTATTTTTAGTCCTTTTAGCTCTACATTGCAATATTGTGACGAAAATTGTTCCTCTTCGTAGAGAGCAGAAGTGGGGCTTGAACACCTACTTGTATGCACCTAAAGATGATTACAAACACAGAATGTTCTGGCGAGAGCTTTATTCTGTTGAAGAAGCAGGTAACTTAGACTGATGTTGCATTGTCCTGTTTTAGTCATATGTCCATGTTTATATTGATATATCTTTTTAAATACAGAGCAACTCATGACCCTTATTGGGGCTGCAAAAGAGCATGGCATAGAGTTCATCTATGCCATATCACCTGGACTAGATATAACCTTCTCCAATCAGAAAGAAGTTTCTGCTCTTAAAAGAAAATTGGATCAGGCAAGGATGGTTATTAATGCCATTGTGGCCAAACTTGGGCACTATTTGCTTAAAAGCATGTTTTTTTTTTTGTCTTATAGGTCACACATTTTGGCTGCAAGTCATTTGCCTTACTTTTTGATGATATTGACCACAACATGTGCCCTGCTGACAAAGAAGTTTTTAGTTCATTTGCACATGCTCAAGTTTCAATCACAAATGAAATCTACCAATATCTGGGAGAGCCACAGACGTTCCTCTTTTGCCCAACAGGTGAAAAAAAGCTTTTGCATAAAGAATAGAACAATTCTATTCAGTAGGCTGTAATTTTTTGTCTGCATCTGATATCTTATAGAGTATTGTGGAACCTTCTGCTACCCAAATGTTTCTCAGTCGCCTTACCTCCACACTGTAGGAGAAAAGTTACTGCCTAGCATTGATGTGCTTTGGACAGGTGAGCATCTTGTCTGTTGTCAAAGAATCTTTTAGTCACTAAAAGACTGAAGCTTTGGTTTCATTTATATATTTTTTCTATTCAAGGTCCCAAAGTTGTGTCTAAAGACATCACAGTGGAGTCTATTGAGGAGGTTTCTAAAATCCTCAGAAGAGCACCGGTAATCTGGGATAACTTTCATGCAAATGATTATGACCAGAAGAGGCTGTTCCTGGGTCCTTACAAGGGTCGGTCTACAGAGCTCATCCCTAGACTGAAGGGAGTCCTTACAAATCCCAATTGCGAATTTGAGTCCAACTATATAGCTATTCACACTCTTGCCACGTGGTACAAATCCAACATGAATGGTGTCCGCAAAGATGTGGTTATGAGTATGTACTTATTTCTAATGCGCTCATTTTCAGATTTAATAGAAAAAAGATGATTAACTATGAACTTTTTTTTTTTTAAGCGGATGGTGAAGACAGTACAGTCTCAATACAAATAAAATTGGAGAATGAGGGCAGTGATGAAGAACTGGAGACTGACATGCTTTACAGTCCACAGCTGGCCTTAAAACTTGCCCTCACTGAATGGCTCAGCGAATTTGGTGTGCCACATCAGTATAACAGTAAGTATTATCATATGTACAAACTGGTTTATTTTTTACATTTGATAAACAAAATTAAATGTATATTTATTTACCTAGGTCGCCAGGTACCCCAGAGTGGCGCTAAAAGCACAGTCATAGATATATCATCAATGACTGCTCCATCCCTCTGCTCATCTACAACAGTTACAACAGTCTTCCAGCAACCAATTATGTCACCCGCTATCCCTCCTTTGTGTCTAGATCCCATATCTCTTCCAATGACAAAACAAAGTGAAGACGAGGTAGAGGCAAAACTCATTTGCTAGTTTTTTTTTTAGCAAGTTGTGCATTACGTATTACTGTGATGTAAATTTCCAAAAATAAATATCTGCATTTGCATGTGCTTAAAGGTGGAAGCAGAGAAAAAGGAGTCTGAGGAAGAGCCCATGGAAATGGTAGTTGAGAAGCAAGATGATGGAGTAGCTGAAGTGCAGGCCAAGCAAATTAGTCCTGCTCAAACTGAGAAGATGGCTGAGGATCTGAGGCCCATGGATACGGACAAGGAGAGCCTCACAGAGTCAAAGTCTCCGGAAGAGTCTATTCAAGAAGACTCTGGGAGTGATATTGCTCCAATGCAGACAGATGAACAGCTCAAACAGGTATTCTAGTCTTCATTTAATATTTTATAGGACAACATATTTATCAGTATGTATAAAAGAAATAAGTTTTCTCTTTCTCTTTCCTGTAGGATGTTTTTGTGCCTGGTCCCAATGAGAAGCCTTTATTTGTAGTAGAACCACTCACAATTGAAGATTTAAGCCTGTTGGCAGAACTCTTTTATCTACCATATGAATATGGACCCAAAGCCATGCAAATGCTGAAGGAGTTCAACTGGCTCCGGGCCAATAGCAGTGTGGTCAGCGTCAACTGCAAAAGAAAAGACGATGAAAAGGTTAATACTTCATACAAAATGGTGGATAGGTAGTGCCAGTATTATCCACAAGGTGGTGTGGTTGCAACACATCTGCCACGTTTAGATTTGTCTCTGTGGTAAATGTATTTTCTATCGTTGCTACACTAAGGTTAATAGATCATAATGTGCATTTGCTACAGATGACAGAGTGGAAGACAAGAGCCGAGAAGTTTGAAGATATGTGCTGCTCCGTCATACACATGTTCACACGCCTTTCCAACACAGCCAACAGAACTATTCTCTACGATCTCTACCCTTACATCTGGGACATCAAAAGCATAATTTCTATGGTGAAGTCTTTTGTCCAGTGGCTAGGTATGTATAAGAAAACAATGCTATCAATGATTTGACACCACTGAGCAACACGTAGCATTTTGTAGCAAAATATTCAATCTCAAAACTAAATCTTATGCATGCATTTAACATGTTAGTTCAGTAATATGTAGCAATTTTATGTAATTTTTTCCACACATAGCCTAAATAGCACACAATGGCCTCAAAACTCAAAATTGTTAGTGAACAATACTCATTGCTTGTAAATAGCAAACCAATCATCTGATTCAGTTTTTTCATATTAGAATAGAAGGTCACAGGTTAGGCTAGACATGGTTCTTTTATGTTTTCTTATGTCTAACATGTTTTTCATGGGACTGAATGCCACTTGCATGGCACAAACCATCAATAACTTCAATATAAAAATTCTTTTTGAGGAACACCTTAGCATGGTATTGCTGCTTGCTGTGTATTCAGTAACATTGTATTCCCACACTGTCTGTGGGGCTGGGCACAAGGGGAAGGCACTCTCCTCCATGCCCTACCGCGCACGCGAGCTTGGAGAGCAAGTTGCGTGAGTGACTGACTGTGAGAGGCCATTCTGGTGCACACAACACATTTTTTTAATTCACCTCACTGTTATTGAGGTATGACCTATCTGAGTAGTCTCAGACAGGTTGTATTTGACCTGTGTCATGGTGCATACATCAGCCCTTTGCTTCTAGCATTGTTTTTTGTTTTTTTTTTAATTGTGTTTTTTTTTTCATGTTTTACATTTCATATGCAGCAAGACACAGATTAAATATTAATTGATTAAAATAAAAATCGTTTTTTTAAACTATGAAGCACCAGCATGGTCTGTTGGTTACTCCCTGTAACCCAGTTTCATTCACAGGTTTCTGGCTTATCCGGCTAACAATGAGGACCTTAGCCACAATACACAGCAGGCAGCACATCCATCCAAGGACAAAACGATAAAGCAAAATACTTTAATTAGGAAATATGTACTGAGCCTGATAATATATTATAGATTATTTTCACCTTCTCTTAATTGTCAATTTTTTATTTTTATTATTGTTCTTTTTAGCTGTGCAGATGGCACTCAGTCATTCCCTGATAACTGTACTAAGGATACTACTAATAAATATTTCTACTGTTTTCTCCCCTTACTATATACAGATGGAAGAATCCAAAATACAAGTTACTACTGCTGTTGGATCGACAGTGGGCGATGTATGCACTTTGCTGGCGTTATCTCTTTTTCTTATATTCTTGTATAAAATTAATATTTGTTAAATTGTTTTAAAATAAGCTTATTGAATGTTTTAAGATATTTGGAGAAATGGAACTGTCCTCTGGATGAAGTCACATTTTGCGCAGCGTTTTAGGTGCAGACACTTAATTTTTCATTTAACAAGAATTTCTCTTTGGCAGCATCTTTCTAACTTTTTTTGTTTCTGTCAGTAGGCCTGTAAAATGACCCATATCAGCTTGATGCACCTATTCAGGGGAATTTGCACTTGACTTGAAAATGAATTGAGTTGCACATTACTTAATTTGCTCAGCATTGTGTATTTATGCGTAGGTGTAGTATTCTGAAAGTGAGCAATGCTGTAGAAAAGGTGAGGGCCATGACCTTTGTGCAAGTTAGCTGACTTTTGTTTGGGCGAGTACAGTTCCTTCCCGTAGGTGCATCTTTAGGCTGTGTTGTGGTGGTCTCCATCTAAGGCAGTGGTGGATGTTTTCCTGCACACTGCGTTGTCTGGTCACATGACAAGGTTTATCATCAGTTTGGAGCATCGTAATTGTGAATAAAGCAGGCCCATCGCCACTACATTTTGTTCAAAATAGATTAGATTTGTTGATGAGCTGGTTTTGGTTTATGATCTTTTTATTGAAGTTAACATTGAAACATCGATCTTGAGAGGGCCATTAAAGAAATTACTCCCCCTTTGGTCCTGTCTGAGCATGACTCATGCTGAGCCAGTCATGTGACAAGGCAGGTTTCAGAAATGTGACTTCACTCGAGGTGGGGTGATAGCAGCTGAAGCTTACTTTATAAACAGATGTGACTGGAAAGTTACAGTAATAAGATTTTGGAAATGCTTTATTGTGCATTTATTTTTTGCTGTGTTGTTTTGTCATAGCACTACTGCATTGATTACTTGATGGCC
The DNA here is from genome assembly GCA_038363315.1 of Mugilogobius chulae. Taxonomy (NCBI): domain Eukaryota; kingdom Metazoa; phylum Chordata; class Actinopteri; order Gobiiformes; family Gobiidae; genus Mugilogobius; species Mugilogobius chulae. Next base: position 50,033,691 of record CM076398.1, on the reverse strand, counting down.
ATTGCCACAGTTTCTTTGGGATGTTTGAATTAAATCTTAAACCTCCACCTCCAAATAGTTAACGTGACTCCAAAGTTTGTATCTGTAAGCTTTTGTTGCTTGAAACCCCTTGGATATAAATTGTGATGTTAAATGTTGTTTATTCCAAACTAGGTTGATTTATGTTTTATTGGTTAAAAGTATGGAAATAGACACATCTGACCCTTCGCCCCATCTACTCATTTCTCTCATCTGTATCAGAGAGCCCGACTCTGTGGTAACAATCTCCGCTTGGCTCTGCTCCTAACAGGGTGTCGTAGTCAGTCCTCAGCACAATTCCTTAAAGGAGACCAAGAGCCCTGGGCCTTTAGGGGAGGTCTAGCAGGAGAGTTCCAGGTATCTAATGCACTAAAGTCACAGCTATGAAAACGAAAGAGTGCTATCAAGTGGTAATGTTGGTAAAAATCTGCAAGCATAAAGGGTTTGGTCTGTCAAAGGTCAGCTGATGTTTAATGAGGCATTCAATTAGCATTCACATTTGTATTGTAAGTTGTCACCTTTGGACATTGTTATGCTCCAGTCCTACAGAAAGTACAAAAATAGAAATCAATGATAATGGTGAAATGCACCTTTTACAATTTTTATATTTTCAGTTTCAGCAACTGACCAAGGAGATGCTGCTTTTCCAAGCGCAAGCGGCGCAAGCGAGCATGCCTAGGTTTATCATGATGACACATAATTTCTTTGCAGGAAAGCGTACAGATTACCAGCAGCACTCTTTGTAAGCAAGCGCAAGCAGCATCGCAGCGCAAGCGGTACGCAAGCATGTTTTCTATGGGAATACTCCAAGATCAATCTTCCTGTGGCTCCAGTCTTGGAGGGCAAAAAGACACGCTTTGTCTGGAGAATTAATGAAATTTTGTTTTGGCATTTGTTTTTGTTTTTCTTGGACCTCTCCACTCTGCGCATGCTTCATTATTTTTCTCAACAGGGCTCTGCGCAGCGAAAAAAAAAAGCGATGCCTCAAAAAAGGGACAGAAGCATCTCCTTCAGTCAGTAAGACCTTAGTCAGACCAAAGTACAACCCATTAATTACTGAATTTGTAAAGCAAGTTGGTGTACCATGTATAAAGACTGTTTAAAAGACCTGTGGGGAAGTGTTTGCTTGTTGTCCACTCTCAAATGAACAAGGCTAACAGCTAATTACAGCTACTTTTAAGTGTACTTTAAATAAAGTAAAGGCATTTGGCATTTTTCCTCTTCGTTTAATAGTGGTACAACTGGCAAATACTATGAGTCAATAAAAGACATCCCACAGACTTACTAATTGTTTCTTTTTGAAATCCACAGAGATTGTTGCCAATAGATGGGGCAAACGATCTCTTCTACCAGCCTCCACCTTCTCTCCCTACCTCCAAAATCTATTCTATAAGACCATATTACCCCAAAGATGAGGTAAGACGTTTCTTAATAATGATGCTCATACAAATACAAGTATTGGTAATGTTTCGGAATTACATTTCAAATTAATGTCTCTGTAGGCTGCTGTTTATAAAATCTGTAAAGAAATGTATTTTGAGGGAATGGATGATCCTTTCTCTGATCAGGAGCCAGACCTCGTAGGTGACAGGTAAAGATGACTCTTTATAATATTGCTCATGTTTTGTTTTGCAACAGAGTGCACTAAACCATTGTTTTTCTACAGATTAGTGGGAGGTCTCCTCACATTGAGTTCAGATTATGGATTTGTGCTAGAAGATGAGGAAAGCATTTGCGGCTACGCAGTTGGGACTGTTGATGTTAAGCCATTTGTCAACAAGTGCAAGTTGAGCTGGCTTCCCTTCATGCAGAAAAATACAAAAACCTGACAGTGAAAAGGATCTCACAGAAGCTCAGGTAGGACTGATTTAAAGTATATATTTAAAGTTATAGCCAAAGAGTGGTCACAACCATTTGTATCATTTTGCAGAAGATGATGTTAAGTTTTCATGAAGAAGAAGAAGGACTTCCAGATTCATTTCTGTCAAACTTTCCTTCACTTATCAAAGTTGACATTCATGCCAAGGTCACTGACCCCAGTGTAGCTAAAAGCATGATGGGATGTCTATTGTCCTCCCTCAAAGCAAATGGTAGGTATTACACACAGCCGTGTGTATTTTTATTTATTCAATGGTGTCATGTCTGAAACATCAGAAAACCTGTTTATTTATTGTTTTTAACTTGTTTTATTATTATTCTAAGGGTCTCATGGAGCTTTTTGTAAAGTTCGGCAGTCTGATAAAAGAATGTTGGACTTTTATGGCAAACTTGGATGCTTTGAAGTGGCAAAAATGGATGGTTTTCCCAAAGATATCATCATAATGGGACGCAGCTTATGAGAAACTAATACCGGGGAAACATGTCATCACAAAACATGGATTGGTAACTTCTGTTGGAGAACTGTTTCACTTCTGACATTGCAATCCAGATTTTTGTCTCTAAGCACAGTGACCACCTTACAGTATATGTCCTATGCTGGTTGTTCAGTTCGGTTAGGTTCGGTTCTGATTTTACAAATACCTATGGCACACAGCATGCATTTATTTGTGGGGTACTTTTGTTTGAGGAGAGTTGCATTTTATTAATTAAGTAATTTATGATCATGTAAAAGTAAGAGCACTCCTGTAAAATAAACCTGTGCGAGGGAGTTTTATCTGGTTCTTATTTCAAGACAACAAACAAGGAATAGGTCAGCACATAGAGTTAGAATATAAAACTAGAGCATTAATCAATTCAGAAAAAATAATAATTTCAACAGCCTAAATGGAACATTTGCTTTGTATATTTTGCCTTTTTGTATTTGAGCAATAGTTTTTTTTTGGCTTTTGGTTATTGCCTTTGAAAATTGCCTTGAAGTTTTGTTAGATTAACCGGCTGTAATGGGGTGGTGTACCTGGGCAGTAGTGACTATTTATTGCAATTTTAAAATACAACATACTAAATTCCTGGTCATACAGGGGCTTTTGTGTTTATTTTTTATTTTTTGTCTCAGATGATTGATTTTGAAGCAATATTTGTCATTACTCCTTATTACACTTTGTACATATCATTGTAGTTCTTTAGTTTCAACATGTCTTAGAACCACCTGTATATTTTCAGATGAATGTCTTCTCAAACTGTAACAAGCGCTCTTAGGAACATTAAAGTTTCTAAACTCATCACCCTTTTTCACCAAGGTAGCACTGATGCCCACATTGTTGCACTTGGGGAGTCGAGAAAACAGCTGTTGGCCTTTTGTTGAATGTTTTACAAACTCAATAGATAGTTACGTTGATTATTATCGAAAAGCACTTTGACCACAGTGTTTTGTTGGAGAATTTTCACTTGCTTTTGAGTAGCTGCCTGCCAATGTGATGTGCTATGTACATTTGGGATGTGCATGTGCAAGTGTAATGCATGTGTCATTACAGTTACCTTATCTTCTGTTGCATAGACTAGATATAAGCATGCCTCTTGCCTCTATGTGCATAAAATGTACCATATTATACACTATTTGTAAATGCTGTCAAACAAAGTGTTATTATTTTTATACCTTTATTCAAAATGTGTTTAACAAAGTGTGTTCTGTTAAGATATGTTGGCTTTGCAGTTTGCTAGCGATTATTCTGCTTTCTGGGTTTGATAGATTGACAAGATGACTTCAAGGGCTCAGTTATGTGAATCAGCCTTTTTGGATGGGGGATAATAACACTAAATCATTGTAAAAATTTCTATAAGATAAATAAGTGAAAACAAACTTCATGACTATCCTTTGTGTCTTTTTTTGTATAATTTATTTATGAACAAGTTACGAGTAATATTTTGCCAATATATGGTTTAGAAAAGTTCATTTAGGAAATTATTAACCATTCATCCATGAAGAATTGACACATTATTTTAAGATACATCCCCATCCTTGATGTAAAGAGGAAATTACATATTTTGCTGTTTATGTACTTGTCAAACATAAAGTCAATCACCCATGGAGAGTCATGTTTCATTCCTAAAAAGAATTCAAGCAAGTATTATGGGAATTATGCATTTAAGTAAAGCTCCTTGAATTATTATTATTATTATTATTTTATTATTATTATATTATTATTATTATTATTATTATTATTATTATTATTATATTATTATTATTATTATTATTATTATTATTATATCATCATCATCATCATCACATACTAAAGAAGTTTATAAAATTTATAAACAAACGCACCCATGGATCTATATGGTCGCAGAAAGATGACGTAACACCAACGCGTGTATTTGTCGACGAAGTTGTTATTTTTCTTCACGGGTTTGGTTTTGGCGTAATTTCCAGCAACTTTTTTATTTTGCCTAAAATGTCTTTTGAAGATGCGGACTCCTCAGACCTGGGCCTGAGTGGTTCTCAGTCGATGGAGCGCTTTCTTTTCAGTAAGTCTTCGTTTTAATGGACGCTCATTTGGCGCACACGTGGGTCAGCTCTGTTCTTTCGATTAATAAAATGACATGCAACTATGGTTCTTTCATTGTAAATGCACACTTAATTCTTTATTTTTTTTATTTTTTTTAACGCAGGCTGCGAGTTATCTTCTAAAGTACCATTTTTCACTTTCCAAGGAGATGAGGAGGATGATACAGACCATTTTCTTGAATTCAGAACAGTATGTACATTATAGCCTATCTTGATGAAGGGGTGGTGCTTCTGTGTTTTATTATACGTGAAGCACATATTTTTGTTTGTTGGGAATTTGGAAGCTTTGTTTTTTTTTTTCCCAAGAAAAGAGAAAATGATCACTGTCTCATGGATCTATAAACTGTCTGTCTGAGTCAATTTAAAGTTTTAGTTTTATAATGGAAAATAGCAACATTCTGGCTGTGCTTGAGTGGTCCACATCATTTTCTTTTGCAAAATTATGTAATTGCAACCAACCAATTCATGCATGTAGATAATGGCATGTACAAAAATATTTGTTAGAGCGAAGATCCCTGGTAGTTGGTCAGATTAAAAAAACAAACAAACATATTTTCTGTTTTGCTCTGTCAAATCTGACACCTCAGCTAACAGTCACAAAAATCACTGTTTTGTTAAAGGTGTGTTTGGGGGAAGGTGCTAAAGAGGAATGCAACGTGGTGGAAGTTACTGCCATGAACCATCAAGGGAAAACTATCTCAGTACCAGTAGCCAATCTTCACATTAATTGTCTCCCCATGGTAAGACTTGTTCACATATTATTGTTTGTATTATGTGCACACTTTATTTATTTGTTTTATTATTCTCTCCTTTTAGGTGAGTTTGGGTGAGTTTGAGCTTAAAGCTCCAGTGACCATACGCCTTAAGGCAGGTAGTGGACCAGTAAATATAAGCGGACTACACCTCATCTGTAAGTTTTTTTACATTTTTGGGTTTTCGGATTGGATTTTCAGTATTATATAATTAAAAGTAGTATTACGCAGGGATGCTAAAATAATCTCCCAAACAAAGCTTATTTTTCTGGCCATTTGTTGGGGGGTCTCTCAAAAATTGATTTTTTTTTTCTAATCCACAATTCCAGACACATGCTTTTAATAGGAAACACTTCAACAATAAAAATGTTATAAAAAGCATGGTTTCAACATCTTAATTTTATAGTGATGTCATAATGTGGAAAAATAGGGGGTTCTTGACATACGTATTTTCACACCTATAGGGGGTCTCTGGTCTCAAATAGTTTGAGAACCCCTGCCTTACTGTGTGCACTTTTTGTGTCTCTTGATAGCCTCACATGATGAGGAGTCAGATTTGTCTGGAGATGAAGATGAAATGTTTGATGAAGATGATGATGAAGAAGAAGAGATGAGCCCCATAAAACCAGCAAAAAGAAACAGAAACTGTAAACATTACATTTGTTATTCCAGCTGTTTTTACCTCTCACGTGCAGCCAGTTGTTAAGCTGCAGCACATTTTTCTTTTGTCTATTTCAGTAATGATTCATGAGAGAAAATGTTCTTACAGGGACTGTTTTGCTTATAAATATTTTTTAAGCTGTCCCACTGCACATTGTTGATGTGAGACATACAAAAAAGATGGACCTTATAAAAGTATTACATTATTTTTAACAACCCCACTTGTTCTCTATAACCTAATTTGGAGCAGAAAAAAAGTAGTGTTTTTCTATTCAGAGTTATTAATAAAAATGGGAATTACATGTTGATTTTTTTCAAATGCTTTCATGTACTTAGCGTCTAGTCAGGTGCATTAGCAAACCCACAGCACATGATCACTAAAAGTATTTTAATACCAGAAAAGCTATGTTCTATGTTATCCCCTAAATAGAGCTATGGTGGAGTTGTTGCTTGAAACATGGAAAAGAACAGTTCACATAATGCTAAAGACTGACTTGTGTTATACTTGGGGTGATGTTGTCATATTTGAAGTAAATGTATTTTTTACATATTCAAGTTTCGGCATAGTGCGTTTTGTTAAAAAAATAAATTGGATTTTGAGCTAATAGCACTTTTACTCAATACTCAATACGACTACTGGTACTGAGTATGTCTAAACGTTTAACTGCGGCAGGTGTAAATCCCAAGCAGGCAAAGTAATCAACTATATCTATAATTTTCCTGCTGTGGTTATATGGAAGAAAGCTCACAGGTTTTCTTCATACTTTAATTATTAAATGTGAAGTAGCTGATTTTCACTCTGCAAACACCGATTTACAGATCTTTGATAGCTGACATTACCCAAAGAATTTCATATTTTCACTTGTTTTCACAACCCTAACCACGAATATGAAAACGTATGAGACCACTGAACAGTGGTGAAAACTTTGCATTTGTTTGTTGAATGGAACAACATGGCTGAGGTATGTTTAAAGAATTTGTGCCAGAAGAAGTGTAATATTCTGCATAATTATTGATTTGGCCTTGCAGAAGATGATTGGAATTTGGCTTAGAATTTTCTGAAATTGGATTCTAAAATTTCTGTATTTATCTATATTTCTGTTTGTTTTACTAATGATTATTCTGTGTGTTTTGTCTGACTGAGAAGAATTTAGATTGTATAATTCCTAGGCCAGGTTTTTTTTTTTTTTTCACAAGTCCATGTGAATCAGCATGCAAAGCACACACAGACCCATGACCTATGAGTCAGAGTACAGACCAAATACATGTGCAGCTTTTACCCACCTGCCACGACAGAGCACAGCTGCTAGACCATCACCCCTACTCAGGCTTTCAAACATCTGCACAGGCAAAGCAATTAGTAATGTGCATAATCTATGACATCAAGTACACATACACAGTAATTAAAATTACTGCATTGCACCTGATCACAAGATTACACATGAAAAACTACATATTTAATTCCCTAAACTTTGCAACATCAGTTTTTTTCTCACTCTGCCTTGCCTTGTTCTTTCCACGCCTTCACGATGTATTGTATTTATTATAGGGTTTTTAAGCTACAATATATATTTTTAATTGATGAGATTATTTTAGAATTGTTAAGAATTTTTTTTCTTGAGAATCAGCAGTGTTTGTCAATTTTTCACATCATCCTTATTTCTAAAACAAATTACTAAATCAAATACAATATGCCTTCCTTTGAGTTCTTGCAATTTTGAGAATGTTTTTAACAGTCACTCCAGAGTCCACAAAGAGAATCAAGAAATAATTCCACAAAATGCCCCATCATGCTCCTTTCTAATATAAGTCCTTCTCGCTTTTCTCCTGTTTTATCATTGCAATGCTGGATAATAAAATTAGTTCACTGCATGACAATGTCACAATATGACATTTTATGTCATTTTCAATAGGGCTCAGTCTGTTTAAAGGAGGTGGGATGGTAAAACATCAAGAATGACAGATATGAAGATAACTGCTCTGTCCCAGGCCTCATTATAACTCATGCCTGTCCCAGGAGAGGCATCTGTGGAGATGGTTGTAACAAAGGAAAGAGATAATATTTTAAGTAGACGAAAAGGAATGAAAATTACAAGTCAAAGTTTGTAGAGTGTTGTCTCAAACACTTTGTCAATGTTATATATTAACTTTTACATTTGGTAAGAAGCACCTGTAGAAGTTGGGTACATTTGCTCTTTGGTATTACTGTAACAGGCAGTAATAATTTAACTCTGTGAAAAAAATTTACATAAATTTAACCTACAATTTGATATACATAGCTGATTGATTTTGACAGAGTGAATAATTGTTTTTTTTTAAATTCACTGGAATTGCTTCAAAATGCATTTTTTTCTTATATAGATGGCGACTCCCAGGCCAGACTTTCTTCTGCTCAACAGGCAAATATCAAGTCATGAGCAAACAATATAATGGCATTACAACTGACCCTGCACTGATCAAAAATAACAGCAAAAACAAATAAGAAGTAGTTTTTATTTGTTTCCATAATGCTTTGTAGAGGACTGCCCATAGAGTCCATAAAAGTCTGAGTGCCTGTTGGACTGTAGTGTGTCCATCATGTTCTGCATTGGAAAATGACTGACGGGGATGGAGGAGTGATTGCTGAAGTCCTGAGAGGACAGAGACGAGAAGTGCTCTGTAGAGGTGTAAGTGGGGCCAGTGCGTGCACACACGGATTGGGAGCAGCAGCAGTTATTCAGAGTACACATGAGCACTTTCCTGCCTTCATACACGCCGGCTGGTTGGGAGGCACTTCCACTGGGAAAATGTGAAGAAGGGAAAACAGTTCCAGAGTGGTGACTGGAGCTGGGACCAAGAGCTGCCCCGTGGTGAGAGGAAGTATCCAGCAGCTGCCTCTGACTGGGGCCACTGAGAGGGCTCTGGGTGTCACAGGAATACACTGCACTTTGAGTCTGGTCAATAAGAAATGGCTTTTTACTGCAGTAATGTAAAGCTGAAGGATCTCGAGCAAGTTCATTGTTCATGTCTAAAAAGACCATGCTGTGTTTTCTTTTGTGCAAACCTGAAGGGGCAGTTTGCAAGTTAACCAAACTGCCGTGAGACTGGACAAGTTCAAGAACAGACCCTTCACTGACTGGAACTGAAAAACAAGTACAATTATCTACATTTTTTTAGATTAGGTGTAAAAACACTACAAAATGAAGTATAATTTACCATCCAGTGTTTTTCGCAGATTGGCTTCTCTTGCAAACAGTTCCGACAGAAGTTGATGACAGCTGAGTTTTCCCACTCTGAGAGGAGGAATGGCACTACTGAGGTATGAATGCAACCTAAAAGAAAAATATTCAACCATTAAATTCAACTTTCAACCTTTTATTTACTTGTAATTGAGCATCTAACTTACTTGTTCATCATAAGTTTGTATGGTTTTGTATTCTGAAACCATACAATTGTTTTTCAGTAAACATCCCAATGTAAATGTAAACAAACTGCTGAACATAATGTTAAAGAGTAGGGCCTGTACCTTCATGAAGTTAATGCTGCGTGAACGCTGAAGAACTGTTTGAAGCGAGCATAGGAGTTTTGCTGCTTTATGGTGCATCTCATTGAGCTGCACAACCTGCTGAGAATTCTCCTCCACATAAGAGCTGTAAGTGCTCTCCAGCATTTGCATAGTTTCTGTCTGGTTCAGCTCCAACAGGGCCTGCATTCGCTGGTATTGAGCCCGTACACACTCTTTTAACTGACAAACCGCTTCCTGTGATGAAGATACAAGAGTATATTTTAACATTTTTCATACAAGACTGGACACTAGATAACATATTATGGGCTAATTAACTTTATATTAAATACATTTGATTTTCCGCCTGCTTTTCTTAGTGGACAACTGTGAGTACTGTTAACATGACATGCTTTCAGGCGCTCAAGATCATTGACACAAAAAAGGCCTACTGATTGTTTTTTTAGTGGTCAATTTTGAATCCGTTGGAAGAACTTGTGAAGATTTTGGAGCATGACATTCATTAAAACTAGAAAATAGTATGATAGAAATACAAAAATGTATCATACATTGCATGGAAACCCACTTCTTTACCATAAACCAAGAGTTGTGGGTACTCGGAGTGCATAGCTAAGCTTAAGGAGTACTTGGGACAAAAAAGAAACAATGCTTTAAGCCACAGTTGCTCTATTAGGCATCCGTCAAATTTTGTCATTAAAGAGCGGAAGAAAGTTGACACTGTGCCTTGATCAGAGTCCTGTCAGAGTCCAGCTTGGTGAGCTGCTCATCAATGTTCTGAACACGATCCTCCAGTTGGTTTTCCTGTTTCATTAGCGTTGCCTGAGAAGACAAACAGATACCTCAAATAACACAAGAATGTGGGTTTAACCAGAATCACAACAAACACAACTTTTACAAATGTGAATAATAATTAATATGCTCCATATGTGAAACCTTTGTAGGAGGCTATCTGGTGTCATGGAAACAAAGTACAGTATTTATAAGAATGCTTTATATAAGGCATTGGTGGGGGTGTTTCTATTCTTTGTTCGTTCTCATTTTGTCACATGCATCACTGCCCTTGTTTGCTATGGCCTCTGTGTCAGTGACAGATTGTCATGTCTGTGTGCATAACGCAGCAGGATAGTCTTCCTGTGCATGAGTTGTCTTGAAGATAGAAAAGGAGGAAAAGCAAAGTGTGCTGGGATCAAGAGTACACAAAAAAGTGAGGAATACGTTCAAAAACATGTTTTATATGAGAAGAGATTAGAGAATCGACATTCCTGTGGCCTCTCGTATCAGAGTTTCAATTTAATGGCTTGTTATCTCAGTGACACGCTTTAACTTTTTAGCTTTACAGAGCCAAAATAAGCTGCTACATCACGTGACCTGATGACTTGTATAAATATTTCTCTTCACCAGTTTTGCTTTATGATTATGGTATAGACTGCATTCTGTGCTGCCCAGATCAGACATGACTCATTTATTCTGTTTGTCTGTACTGTTCTGTCTGTTTAGGATACATTTTCAACACTGTGAAGGGTAACAAGGTGTAATATGATGGCTAAAGGGAGCAGTAAGCAGAACAGCTGAGCCTAAATTCAGAGTAAATATTGTTGGTAGGTTACTTTGTACTTAAACTGCGCTTTACCAGTGATAAAATCACTAAAATCTATTGTTGTAGCAACTCTTCAACCTGAAACAGATATTTCACACAAAGGTTTTATTACACTTAAGATAAAAAACATGCTCACAGTGCTTTTTGTGTTGTGTTTTCAGGATTGATTTATTATTTATGACTTGCAATCTTTTCCCAGGTGGCCCCTACACCACCTAAATATTTTTTGTGAAGCTTATTCTTATTTGCAGCTCATTCTGTCAACTGAGAATCAAGTTTAAGTTTCTGTGCAATCAAATTAAACCTGTAAACATTTTATGGAGGAGGCGCACTTGAACAATAATTCTAAATTGTGCACTTTTTTTCTTGCCTTGCACAAATGCCAGTTTTATACTTGACTGAAATAGCATTATAACTGAGCCAACTTTAGCTCTGTAGACACTATGTGAAAGTCTACCTTTATCAAGATAAAACTCACCAATGATCCCTTTCCCACTGTTCTATTTAGGCACACACTACAGGCTGCCAGGAAGCTCATGTTTAAATGAAGAGCACGATGAACAGAAAGCCTCTTTCACAATCCACTGACAACTATTCCCCATGTTGGATGTCAATGGATGGCTCAGGGCAGTCTAGGTAACTCACTCACTCTATTCAAAATGCACAGAACTGCAAACAGCATTAGTTTACAATAGTTTCCTTTGTTTGTTTCCTGTCATATTAGTATGGTTTTGGTTTAATAATGCGTTTACTCTTCTCAGACCATCATTCAAGTAAAAAAAAAAATCTTTTTTAACCCAGTTGAATTGCCTTGTGCATTAACTCTACACATTACTGACTAATTATGTCGTGACCAACAGTGATAAGTTGAACAGAAACTTGTCATACATGTGTTTTTACAAAATTTATTTTAGCAATAAAAAGATTCACTCCTCAAATAAAAAAATTCCATATTTTACCTTTTATATTTTTATTCACAAATTGCCTACCACTACAATTTTATTATAACAACTCTTTTGGGGAAAAAGTAATACTTTGTTTATTCAGGTTATGCAATATTTATAATAGTTCTAATAAAGATAAAGACCACTCTGGAAAATTTTTCAGGAGAGTCTCAATTCCCAAAGTTTACATCAGTAACAGGCCCTCTGGTATTTTTGACAACAACCCTACTAAAAAACTTAGCCAAACTCCCTCCTGTGTGTTCAAATTACAAACGTGCAGTTGTCAAAGGCGAGAAAGATGGGTGGGTGCAGTTTGTGTGGACAGTGCAGCTGTGGAAAAGGCTGAACAGACTTCTTTTGTCCCAGGAATAACTCTAAGTCCAGCAGTTCACATTCTCCACAAACATATCCCTTATTTGGGATGTGGAATGTGAATAGGGATCTAGTTTTTTAGTTGTAACAATACTGACAAGACAGTATCATCCTCAGCACTGATAAACATACCCTGCTTGCATGTGGAAACCACCCCACTCAGATTGCATCATGGCTACCCAAAGGCAGAGGCAGTTAAGTGACTCGGGGTGGGAGGATGTATAAAGGTTAGAAAAGGGTTACAATGAGTACATGTGTGTAGGCCTACATCGTGTAACATACCTGTGGAAGCACAAGTGTCTCACTTCAAGTGCCACTAAAGAGATAATCCTACCTGCATTTGTATTCGCTGAGTCTCCACATCACACACGGTGTGTCTTTGGTTGGTGCAATGGGACATGCAGCAGAAGGGACACAGAGCCACCTGCTCCACCTCACAGTGCAGGAGTCTGTACTCTTCATGACTGGGGCAGGTCCAGGCACTCAGCTCCTCTGCGTCCACTAACAGGTGTCCCGGGGCGGCACAGGGCTGCTGAAGATGTGTGTGGATGTGGCTCTGGCAGCAGGGCTCTTTGCAGCGCAAACACACTTTGCTCACAGGCAGCGGGGGCCCTCGTCTACAGAGAACACAGTGCAGCTCAGCAGGGACTTTCTCAGCATTCAGAGCGTTAAAGCGCTTCACGATGTTGGACAGCTTCAAGTTCTTCTCCAGTGAGGGTTTAGGGTCATAGTCGTGGTTGCATTCAGGGCAGCGCACAGCTGTGCCCTCTTTGGCCCAGGCCTCACAGATGCAGTTTTTGCAGAAGTTGTGTTTGCATGGCAACTGGACAGGCTCTTCAAAAACATTCAGGCAAATGGGACACAAGAGCTCCTCTTCGAAAGAGTTTTTCCAACTTGCAATCATGGTTTTAGTTGGATTCCAAACTAAAAGCAACGACAAGTAGGACATCAGAAAACACTTAGGTACTATTAATAACTGGTGTAGTCTATGGCTCCACAAATCTGTGTGTTACAATGTAGCTACAGCACAAAAAGACAATTTCATTCCAGTAAATTAGTTGTCATGACTTTATAACTATTACATCTGCAGCAAATAGCAACATTTATGCAACGTTACCACATTTGCAGCATGACTTCGGTGGTGTCAAGCGGCAAGACTTCAGCTCAAGATCCGGACAGGATTTATCCAGCCGCTGCTCCTCATATTCCGCTGCTCCGCTCGCTGCTGTACCAAGTGCCGCCAGACTCGAGCAGGAGGAATCCAGATCCACTGCCCCTCCACAACGTGACCCACCAGAGAGAGAGAGAGAGAGAGAGAGAGAGAGAGAGAGAGAGAGAGAGAGAGGGAGGGGAAGAGAGAGAGGGAGGGAGAGAGAGAGAGAGAGAGAGAGAGAGAGAGGGAGGGGAAGAGAGAGAGGGAGGGAGAGAGAGAGAGAGAGAGAGAGAGAGAGGGAGGGAGGGAGGAGAGAGAGAGAGGGAGGGAGAGTGTGAGAGGTAGCAAGAGAGAGAGGAGGAGGAAAGAGAGAGAGAAAGAGAGAGAGGGAGGAGGAAAGAGAGAGAGCAAGAGAGAGGGGGGGAGCAAGAGAGAGAGAGGGAGGGAGCGAGAGAAAGAGAGGGAGATAGACAGAGAGAGAGGGGGGGCAGAGACACAGAGATAGATAGATAAATAGATAGATAGATAGACAGACAGACAGACAGGAGAGAGAGAGAGAGAGAGAGACAGAGGAAAGACAGAGAGAAAGAGGGAAAGAAAGAGAGAGACAGACACAACGAGAGGGAGAGAGACAGACAGAGAGAGAGAGAGAGAGAGAGAAGACAGAGACAGACAGAAAAGAGAGGGAGAGGAAAGGGGGGCAGAAAGAGGGAAACGGCAGAGAGAGTGAGAAGAGAGAGAGACAGAGAGAGAGATAAAGAGAGACAGAGAAATAGAGAGACAGATCTACATCTACCCAAACATACAGTCAGTAAATTCACATAACCATTAAATCAGCGCATCAACCTAATAATTGTAGCTCAAAAATCTGGTTGTAGAGATGTTTTACAAGTGTTTTAGCAGTGTTTTGTTGTTGTTTTTTCCACAAATGGCAGCAAACTTGGTGTAAAAAAACATGTAAAACATTTTTCTGGAATGTTTGTCTTTTCATCATTTAAGAAACTTGTTTTTTCTAAACAATGTTCTTGGTCAAGACACGCACCTGCAAGTTTCTGCTGGTTACATAATACGTGACACTTTATTTGTTACTCTGCTCATTTTGGGATTACAAACCAAAAAATTGTTATAAAATAGTTGACAATGTTAATATGTCATGAGAGGGAAGAGAAATTTGAAATCTAAAAAAAATAAAGAAAAAGCAAGTAAGAAGTAACTTTATTCTCTCAGGTGCATGGAATGATTAGCATTGTTCAGAGAGGTTTGGGTAAAGTGTTTTAGGAGGTAACAAGGCACTACAGAACATAAACAGGTCTGAAAGTGGAAGAAAAACACTGATAAACAGTCTTACATGTATTAAAAGTTCATACAAAACATGAAATGGGAGTCTTTTGAGGTTTGTAGGAGTCTGTATGAGAGAACTTTGGTATGACTATAAAAACAAAACATCCAGCATTGCTCTCTATATATTACACATTACAAAATAATACAAAACATACAATACTCAAAAACAATATAAATGTCAGCTGTACTCCACCACTACAATAAATAAGCATCTTTATTGCCTGGATCTAAAGTCTGTTGATCACAAGATGCATGATAAAGTCGATAGGAAACTGAACCTTTGACCTCAGAAGTCCATAATAATAATAGTGTTTTCAGGAGGAGGGCTTAAGAGTTTTAAAAGCAGCAAACTTCAGAGAAATGTTGTTGGCACTTGTATATAAGCAGTAACAATTATGAACCATTTCTCAGTGGATGTATCAGCCTTTGTGGAAAGTCAGTCATTTGTTGAATCTTTATCACTGCAGTGGATTGTCAAACACAGAGTCGGGAAGAACTGAAATTTTCAACTTTTTGTCAGGCCAGCTGTATTCTTTAGGTAGCTTTGACTGTAAAAGAGAAAATAATACGATGTTATAATGCAGGGTTCGTGCAGATTTTGACTTCAACTTTTTCATATTTTTTCACATGACTTCTCCAAACAATTCCCAACTTTTCCATGATCTTGATTAACATACTTTTCAGTCAACAACCATCTTTCATTAACTGATTAAGACCAAAACACAAACATTTTTAGACATAAAAAAATGTTAAATTCAAAATAATTTTGACTTTTAAATTAGTAATGAGTAAATTTTATTCCAGTTTTAAACTAAAGAGCAAAATCTTTCGGTTCCCATAAAGTAACATTTTTTTCCCCATCTTAACAAATTTCTTTTATTAAATTTTATTCAGTCTTTTCAAAAACAAAATAAAAATTTCTTTAAGTAATGATTTTATGAACAAAAACTACGCAGACTGAAAAATAATATATCTATCAATATTCTGCCTTTGCTCCAAACCACAAGTTTTTACTGACAAAGGCTTCGATTTACAACTAAATAATTAACGATTCGACAAGTCTTTTTTAAATGCCCTCCTCTACCAGCGAGACTGTGTCAGAACAAATTATCCTCAATTAATATTTGAATCCAAAATAATTTTTGATTTTTCAAAATCTATGGAATTTCAAAATTTTTAGAATTTTCCATGATTCTTCCAGGTTTTTCATGTACAAACCCTGTTAATGATTTTTTTTTTTTTAAGTCTGACATTCTCTTACCTCCTCATGAGTGTTCAAGTCTCGAATTTCACTAAGCATCTGCTCCACAAATTCTTCAGTCAGCAATATCTAAACAGAAAATAATGTGGGTTATTAAGACGTTTGATGTGTATTTAATGTAGTGTGTGTTTCTGTGATGTGTCGGCACCTGAAGCCATGGGCCATGAGCAGCGTATGGATGCTCTTCAGTTGCAAATGCTCCTTCGACTCCTGTTGACACAAATGTTATGGCAGTGTCTCCGTTGATGCTTTTAAAGGTAAAGTGTCTCCCGTGAAGCAGTCTTCCTCTGTTAAATATAAAAATATAAGACATAAGAGTTATGTAGGTCCGGAGGATCAGTGATTGAAGGTATCTGATTTTTACACAGCAAACATGATTTAGGTCTTAAATCTGACCATTTCCTCTCCTAAATCCTTTGATTGATGATAATCGACATGTATTCAGCTTGGTTGCAATTATGGCTTATGAACATCTTTTTACAAACAACAAAATGAAACTAGAGAGGACCACCCAAGCACAGCCAATCAGAGCTCTGCATTTGTCTCCTGATTAGAACTAAAATTCATTATGATTCAGATTTTTTCATGAAGTGCTGCATTTATCATATACTTTTTAGTAGAAAACACAAAATGTACTTATTTACTTTTTATTTCGTTTGATAGATTACTACCTGTTGAATTATAACTTATAGTTTTAGTTAATAAAGAACAAGCTTGTGGAAAAAAAAGTGAAAATATGTTGAAAATATAAACCATATATAAATAAATATATAAACCAGGAAGTAGAGCAGAGTTCTAAACTGATGACATCACACTAAGAAGACAAAGACATTTTCAATTTTCTCACAAGAAACAGATTTTATGGCCCTGTGAACACACATTTAACAAAAAAAGTGATTCTAGTGTATTTTTATGGCTCAAGTAAAAAAAGTTACATTGAAGAGCCCATTTTATTAAATGGTCGCTAGGCAACTACCTAACGTGATGTCATTATTGATGAACAGGAAGTACATTTTTAATGCTAGAATGAAATTTGAAAAATGTTTTGTGAAACTTTAAATATAATGATCTGAACTACGTTTTTGTGAAATAAGTAGTTCAACCTGTCACAGGCACTTTAAGATAAAAATATATCAGTTTAAGACAGTTTAGCAACAGAAATAAACTCATTACCATGGCAACCAGTTCACTTCAGTCCCTCTGGACCAAATTATCTAGCACTAAGCCTTCTGTAAGTATGGGGAGTAACATCAACAATGGCCTTTGATTATGTATTCTTGTATATCGAACTTAATAAAAGTCAAATTAAACTATATTATTCTTCCTGTGTGTAGAGTTGAGCTCTTGTTAGAAGGATTATAATAGGGGATTTATACTATGAGCAAAAGTTACTAAATAAAGCATTAGTCAGTTTAATTCTTTGAACCAGGATCCCCCAAAAAAACCTTTAGCTTGCATTCAATTATCAACTGGTGGTGAATTGATCCCTGTTGGTTACATGCATCCAGGCTCATTTGCAGAATAGGTTAGTGAGTCAATCCAATCTGTGTTTCCACTCTAGGGCAAATAATTAATAATACTTCATCCCAACTAATGAGAAGAAGCATTCTCAACACTGTTATCACTCATTCAATTACAGATTTACCAGTCTTCCAAATGTAGCATAAACACACAGAAACTTTTCACACATACTGTACCGGTAATCGCTTGCACCCACAGCAAACACACAAACCCTGTCTCTCTCCCCTCACCTTGGCCTTTTGTATTCATTGTTCCCTTTTATTTCACTTGTTTTGTTTTCTGTCTTCATTACTGTTGTCATAGCTGTCTTGATGAGATGTTGATCACAATAAAGGTTGAAAAAAAAAAAGGCTAACTGTACAATTTACAAAGAATTATTACTCATTGAGGAGGAATTAGCCTTGGCCACATCTATATAGTAATACAAGACTTATACACATGTGACTTGAAAGCAATATACTGTAGTTTATTGTTTATGTAGAATATCTTTTTGTATTTTATAGATATGCATCAATCTAGTCATGGTTCTGTTTGGGCATGATTGACACAGGTATTATCTTATCCAAAGTAAAATTAATACATAAGTCTACAAGGTTTTCAAACATCGATACTATAATTGTACAAAAAAAAAAAAAGTTTGAAAGACGACCAGAAAAATAATCATGTAAAGAATGCAATGTTTATTTTACATTTCTGTCTCAGGGGTAAATGGAGTTTAAAAGTTGCTAAACTTACAAAAATATTAAGTGTTTGTACAGATTTTTACTTCAGGTTTTGCATGACTTTTCCATGACTTCTCCAAAGCGATTCCCAATTATTCCATGACCACAACCATGCTTTCATTCTATCAGCTTTCAGTACCTGACTAAGACCAAAATACAAAGATTTCAGGGTTTTCTAGACAGTTACTGTATGCTTTCAAATTTAATGAAATGGACTGTCTCAGAGCAAATTATTTTCAGTTTTGATGACAAATTATTTTCAATTTTTCGAGGACTTTTTCAGGTTAATTTTATTTGTCCCAGATTCATTTTAACCCCAAATATTTTAAAATTTTCCAAAACTTAAAAAAAGGAATTCTATAACTTTTCCAAGGCCCTGAAATTTTTTCATGATTGCCAGATATTTGCTCTGACTTAAAATATAAACTCTTACCGCAAACAGAGAGGAAGTAGTGTTCCTGACTCCTGGTTGAATTTTAGATGGACACTCTCCAGTTGTCGTGTTCGAACTAGCTCATGTGGAACAATGGCTGATGAGCTCTCACTCTCCAAGCTGTCTTTTCTACTTCTGCACCAAAAAACAAAACAGAAATAAAATGTAAATGTAGACAATGTAAAATATATAGTACTAGATCAGTGATTCAGGGCTAGGTCTAAAACAGGCGTGTCCAAACTGTGGCCCGGGGACCAAATACGGCCCTCAAAATTAATTTTGTTCGTTCACAAACCTATGAAGAATTGTCACACACAGCAATAAGTAAAGCATTTTGAAGTGAAATTTCACAAATCCACCCTTTTGCATGTTACTATTAAAAAATGTGAATTTATGCTCAAATGTACATTTATTTAAAATTTTTAATGTATGGACACTTTTATAAGACCCCCATTGGACCTCCATTTAATTTATGTTTCAACATATGGCCCTTGATGAAAAAAGTCTGGACACCCCTGGTCTAAGCAAATGCTACAAGCATTGTTAAAGCAGTTTAATCTACAATGAGAAAGTATGAGAGTATAGATCTAAATCACATATTGTCTCTTGTCCTTTGAATGCCTTGCCTATTGTTGTCAAACTGCATTGTTTACTTGCAAAGCTGAATACACAGTGTTCTTTATTTATGCTACTTTTTAGATTATTTTTTTTTTAAATCACAATAAAAAATAGACATGGATTTTGTAAATGCAATTCAAACTATTTTTATCTGATGTGTTTGTAAATGTAGTGAGAGTAGAAGGTAATTCGTGCATAATCATATCTCTAATATTTGCATGCAGGACACTTACTGAGGTCGATCATGGTTCTGTCTCTGGCCGCTGATGGGAGGCAATGCTGGCTTTGTGTTAAACTCAAGACCCTTTCTGAGAGTCTCCCTTATTTGCTCTGTGTCTGTCAGCACACAAATGTTGTTTAATCAAACACTGATAAAACCATCTGATGTGGCCAAGTGGGTTCTGTAATACCTTTGTCTGAGAGTCTCCGTGGCTGAGAAGCTATGCAGATTGAGCGGCTGTCCTCTTCGTCTTCTGGTGGTCGGCTCAAATCATCCCACACACACTTAGCACTGACCCCACTCAGGTTGGAGCCTTCTGCCTCTATGCCCTGGTCCACTCTCTCCTGCTTAGAAGAGCAACAAAGAAACGCAATCATCAACACAAGGAAAGAACTACATACTTTAAAAGACATTGCCGCACGGAAACTGTGAAGCTATAGACACCTAAAAGCAATATAGTGAATGTTAAACCAACAAAACTTAATTAAGCCTTACTTGTAGGAGGGGATCAATGTCAAAAATAGTCTCCCCTCGCCTCATATCAGTAATGAGCCATGGACCACCAGCTCTGTTCACAAATAAAAAAAATTAACACACACACAACATACAGAAATAAAAATTGTCAATCAACATAAACTCCCAACTAGGAACTTGCTTTGGAACTACAAAGCTTTCATACTACAACACAATAGTTATATACTTGGATATAGCACACATAATTAAACCACACATTTTGATTTAACTAGGCCACATATGACTCACACTCGGACTCCACGCATCAGCTCCAGAATGCCCTGTCCATTCCATTGCTGGGCCGCCTGCAGCTCTTCTGTACACACACCTACAATCTAAACAGAGAAAGAATTTGCTAAAGAGTTCAACATTAACAAAGAGGAAGACAAAAATTTAGATAACAAATGTGAACGGTATATCACTCACTTGTAAAAAGCTCACTGTGCCAAATGGTGTGTGAACTGGTTGCATCTGTGGGTCTTCTGTGAGCAACATGTGTTGTATGCGGGACTCACTGTTGTCTAGAGGGCTGTGCCACGACACATGGTCACCACTGCAAAAAGTATTCTCTAGAAAAATAAAACAAAAATATATGCAAAAAAAATCTAAACATTATGTCTCAATACAAGTATTTCAGGGATTCAAACTGTCTGGGTGGAAAGATTCTTCCCAACCAGCCTAAGTGAATGCAAGTTAAAGAAAAGCAAAATGTGGTTGTCGCATTTATGTTGCCCAGGGGCTCAGCCCACCCAAAGTGCAAATTAACCCCAGCTGGAGAGTGGAGAAAGGATGTGTGGAAAGAGGGAGAATCTTTTTTTTTAGCACTTCTTAAAACTTGATCTTTTCCATATCCTTCATTTCAAATTTCTTAATATTTATAATAAAACATATGCATGCATATCATAGCAGAGAACATTTATAATTTGCCTCGTACCTGACTGGAACACATAACGTGCCAACCCTTGCATGAGTTCAGCAGGCCATGTTGGGGTGCTGTCTCTCCAACTTCTCTTTTAAGCCTAAATGTGAGCTCAAAGCCAAAACCACTGGGTCCGCCAGCTCCTGCAAATCTGACAAAAACAAAAACATCAACAGCTGTATTTTTATCCTCATATGAAGCTGTAAAGACTAAAGGGAGTGTCAAGACCAACAGCTGAATTACAATGATAAAGCCTCATTAGGCTGCTGGCTCCAGGTGGTCCACAGTTAAAGCCTTTCAACATGAACACATACTTAGCATGTGGTGCAGACATAATTAGGAGTACATAATTCACAGTATAAAAACATGTATAAATAAAATAAAATTAATACAAATCTTACTCATGAACTCTGTTATCGCCATAAAGATCACTCAACCCAAAGCTGACATAGTGCCAATGCTCCTGGATATCTTGAGATGGGCATCCCACATTCCTATACATACTGATGTAGTCTAGAGGGTCTGGTCCTCCTAACCTGTAAAACATATTACATTATCGCAATTAATGTCAAAAACTGTGGTTTTGAATGTGCATAACTCTTTTTGTATTTACAATTAAAGTTAAAGTTGCAAAGCCTATATGATTCAAACCATCATACAAAAGGTTCAAATACATTCACATTAAAGCACAAGTTGTAATCTTTGTTTGTACATCTGTGCTGTTGATGAAAGTCACAGAAGTTGTAACAACTGTGTAATAGCATAGAAGCTAGCTTTTGGGCTAGCTGTTAGCCAAAACTCCTGTTTACAAAACTTTAAGCTAACAGTTAGCTACTTTGATGTTCAACTAGGAATCGAGTCAAACCAAAAAGCTCGAACGTGAGAAAACGCACCAGTATTTCACGATGGCTGTGACCTGCAGCGGGTTGGCCTGGTCCGGGTAAAGCCGCCGACATTCTCCGTATATTGCCTGAAGTCCAGGGGGGAACAGAGGCACCATCCCGTGGGCCTGGGGTCCACTGTTAGGCCGTGCTTCATCCATCGCACGGCCTTATCAAGTATAATTGTGCTGATTAAACCTGAGTAAAATGCTTCACTAGAGAAATCTGTTATCAAAGTTTAGTCCAAGCTTAGAAAAAAAAAAAAAACTTTGCTGGAGTAAAACAAAACCCTGGAGTCTCTGCTGTTGCTCTCTCTCTCCGCTGAGTGGTGAAAACTCACGCTGTGCCGCCATTGGCTGAACGGCGTTTTACGTCATTGACTGACAGACCATTTCACCCAATCAGATTTAAGACGGATTTACTTTTCTAAACAGCTAAAATGAGAAAGAGATAAAGAACTTATTCTGACTGATAAAAATAGTTTCTGATAGTTTTATTATATTTGAATGAATACATTGAAGGGACAAAGGGAGGTTAAAGTATTCTTGAGGTGGGATCAAAAAATCAAGTCCAGTACAGGTCCTCTGTTTTCAAGTTAAACTGCTATCTTATGCAAAACTATTGAATATTATTGTTTTTCTGCAATTTGTATGTTTTTAGTGAATTGTTGGGAAGGTCTGATATGTTTCAGTTTGTTCTTGTAAAATTACACGTTTTATTATTATTATAATTTTTTTTAAGGTTGTCTCAAGCCACTAAGCTCCAAGTAAAAGTCTTGAGTCAAAGGCCTTCAAGTCCAAGTCAAATCTCAAGTTGTAGTTTGTTTAGTGAAGTTCATACTCCTGTGGATAGGCATAGACTTTATGCTTTATGTCATTTATTAGCCCGAGGAACATTTCCATGGCAAACATTTCCATGGAAGAAGGCTTTGTCTTCCAGGGCCACATAAAAGTCAGTTTTGTGTGCCCACTTACCTAAAAATGTTCAGTGCAATCAAAACAACAAAATTAATACCATCAAAATAAAGAATGTATTTATTTTAGTTTACAATTTGACACAAACATTTGTAAAAGAAAAATAAATCACTGAAAAGCATTGATAACACTTATACAAATCAAACTTCAGTTCACTTTTATTAGTACTGAACAACTTTTAAAAACAGTTTACATTTATTTATTCATTTGTTCCTTCATTCATTCATCGATTCATTCACTTATATTTGTTCATTCATTCATTTTTAGCAGACAAAATGGTGCTACACCAAAAGAACTGAGCCCATAGATGAAACCTTTACACCACCATCTATGGAATACAGTTCTCAGGGCAGAGCACATAGCATCACCTCATTAAAAGACAGTTTACCAACACAAAGTCTTTTGGCAACACTAAGAACTAATTATACAATTGTCAAAAACAGAAACTGGTTTAGAAGTAGAAAGAATGACACACTTTACCGCTGATTTCTTGAGAAAAGAGATGCAAGCATGACTCAGTAACGTTAACCTTCTTTGGAAAATTGTGTAATAGCCCCATGGCTCATTAAAATTAGACACAGGAATGTATGTGGGTAGATACATTTACTCAAGCAATTCCATAATTTGTATTACTTTTCAGATCACATAGTCATTCCTACTCATGTAATATATAGTTTGAAGAAACCATATCAGTAAAAATATTGGTTCAAACTGAGTGGAACTATAGTCAACAACTTAATTTCATGTTTGAAATATTAAATCAATTCAACATTTGTGTTTCTTGCACAACTCCATCAAATATGATTTTGTTTTTCTATTTATTGTTGTCTATCTTTTGGAAACACAACATTTTGAGCATCAATGAAAGTTTTGTTACTCAAAATACATTTATTTCGAATCAAAATAGGATTAGACAATTTTTGAAACAGAGATGGTATTTTTTATTTATTGCTTGAATATTTTTTTTTTTTTTTTTTGAACTTGAATAATGGCAATTCTACTCATCTCTGGTTGGCTAAATGATACTTGACACAGGATGAGATTGAATTCTGTTTTACACATTCTCCACAGTCACTCAAGGCAAAGTTAGCTTGACTTTACTGATTCCAACCCTTGTGACAGCGTTCTGACCAGGAATGATATGACTCATCTATTACGACGACACACTCCCAGGGAAGAGCTTGTGGTCATTCCTGATGGTATCTTTGAACCCTGAAACTATAGTTTGATATTAACTAACTGTCATTTGTTTCATGATCACCTTTCCTCTATACTAAAGTGATAGAATCAAATATTGACCTTTTGAGCAAGATAATTCAATGTTTACTTTGCCATGAGTCATGACAGGATAGCACATACTTTGAGGATAGATGCAATGAACAGTCTAAGGAAGGCCACACCTGAACATTTTCAGGAAACTGCTATCTCTCTGGCAGTTGCACAGAAAAGCAACCGGTTTTACTGCCTGTTACAGAAAATAAATTTCTCAAAATAGACTTTAATCTCTCTAAATATAGGACCTTTAACCTTATAGTCATAATTAAAACAAGGTGAGTAGCAAATGCTTTTTAATTTTTGAATGGTACACTTGAGTTCATTCAAAACTATACTCGACTCTAAACGACTAACTAGTAATCTAATGTATGAACTTAATTAAAAAATCATCAACAATAATAAAAACAAAATATAAGGCAAACAAAACAAATTTACAAAAAATAAAATGTTGAGTCATTACCATCTTCATACTTACTGTACATGATCTAGTTTACTTTCCATTTCTTGAGAACAGCAATTCATTCAAAACAGTCTTTCATTGAGTTTCTGAGAAAGTCAAAGTCAGAACCTAGTCCATGGACCCATCGCAGTCAAAACAAATACTTCAGCCGTGAATCAGCGGTGACCCTCCCATGCCTCAGCCATCCTGACCTGTCCACCTGTGTCTCCTGCTCAGATGAATGGATACAGCACAGTGACAGACATTCACCCGCCAAGGCCTTAAATACCAACACCTTTCACATAGCCCATTAGGCAGGCTCCCTCCCTTTCAAACTGTTTATCATGCCCTCCCCCTGTACGGTAAGCCTGACTGTCACTTCCCAGTAAAAAGGAAACAGTGGGAGTGAACAGCACGCCCCCTCACCGTGAATCAACACATAATAGTTTCTGAGGAAAACCATCTGAGTTTAGCCCTGCCCTCTTGTTCCCATAAAGTAAGCAGAGGAAAGGCCGAATCTGCAGGAGGAACCAGGAATTCCCCACAGGCTCTGAACAGCTGTTGTGATGATGTGATGATGACAAAACACTCTGAAATTCACAGTGCAACATATTCAAACAGAAACTGGCCTCAGTATTATTATGGTTGCTCACATTTTACAAATATTCACCACAATCAATTACAATATAATTAATGGGAAATTCTACTCGCAACACACGGCTGCTCAAAAAAACACCTGTTGTTTGAGCAAGCACATTTATCTCTGCCTAATATTGTTTATCAGTCATTCCTGCGTCAAAGAAGAAAGGTGCTGACGTAAATTTTGATTGTGTAGCTTAGATGAGGTGTTAATCTTTTCTTACTAGGACAGACAGAAATGAGACATACACAACCCTTTTGTATTGTGGATCATTGTTTAGTCACTGTCATTTTATTTCCTCACCTTTGTCACTTGAAATACGAGAAACTGACACTGAAGTTCCTCCGAAAATCCCAGTTGGTCTTTTACAATAGATTTCCTTGAGGTAAGCAAATAGGGGATTTTTTATTATTTTAAAATGTACACTTCCTGGTTCTATAGATTCAGCGCACACAGTGAGAAAAAGGTTCCCAGTGAAACAAACCAGGCCAGTTCTAAAATAAGCACTAGAGACCCCATACAGCCCCACTATTGATGTGTGGTGACACCAGAGTCCTCTTTCAAACTACATCCTCAGGTTAGTGGGATAAGTTGCAATTGACATTTTGTGCCGGACTTCTGAAACAAACCTGGCTTTCATGCTGCTGTTTGAACACTGGGGAAATCACTGGCAAAGGTCAGTGAGCCCATTTCCTTTCTTTTCCTCCTGATGCATCTAAAGACCTGTAAAGCCTTCATAATACACTACGCTTACTTTCAGATATATTCATTTCATCATCAAATATTTAGCCTAACAATATTTATTTTTCACTTTCTATATAACATATACTTGAAATTGTTTAAACTAGCAGATACTATAGTCAAACTTCTCAGGCACTTGATGATATTAAGATAGCAGATTTTATTGCATCATTTATAACACTGAAGAAATGAACAGTGTATAAAGAAAAGCAACCAAATCACACTTACTAATCAGCCTGTTTAAACTTTAGCATTACAATATGACGCTGAAGTCCTTCCTCTCCATCCCAAAGGTGGTCTACAGAAAAAACGCCTCTTTCCTCTACAAATGATTCAAAAAGATGAAGTCCACCACCGACTCCAAAATAGTGGATTTAGTAGCAAGGTAAACCAGACCTGTTGGAGCTAAGAGGTTCTGTAGGATGTTATGTAAGGAAGGATAGTATGCAGTATTATAAATGGTCTCTGATGTAAAAATAATGTCATACTTTGGAGGTGGGGATTCTTTCATAAGCAAGGCAAGAAACATAATCCAGTCACCGGAAAAAATCTACATTTGGCTGCTGTTGTTGCAGAGCTGGGTCTACTGCTCGCTTCTTCTGTGGTGGGCCATCTTCTTGTGAATTCTTTTGGTCAACATGAATGCAGTCATTTTTGTTTTGAACTTTTCCTTTCCCCTTTCCTTTTTCGTCTTCTTCACTGTCTGCGTCATCTTCTTGGCCGTTTAGTATTACAGTTGGCACAGTGAGCTGCTCAATAACAGTACTGTTGTAATCTTGGAAATGGACGTGCATAGCTCCTCTCTTTAGAGCCAAAATGCCCAAAAGGCCAGCTCCACATCCCAGGTCCAAAACTGCTTTCCCCCCAAATGTCTCTATGTCTTTCTCGATCAGATTTAACAGATCATACGTGCACTCCCAAACTTTCAATCCCCCCTCGTACACGCCAGAGATGAGATCAGACTTCTGTTTGATAGTACGAGACAAGATCTCCTCCTCATCATCTCTCTCAGAGGCCGTCTGCTCAAACACGGTTTCATTCAGGAAGTGCAGAGGAGGAAGTGTCCCGATCTGAACAGTTTCAGGCACAGCATCGATCAGGAGGAAATGTGGATCATTTGGGATTGTGTGCTCTTTGGCCACTTTAATAGGCTCAGCTACATTGGGTTTGTCTTCAACCTAAAAGAAAAAGCAACGTAGTTTTGGATGAATAATACATTGAAAGATAATCTGCATTTTCAATTAACCTAATGAAGTTAATTGTTAATAGACACAACATCTGTCACTTTGTCAACTAGGAAAAAAAGGTATGAGTTTTCCTATATGGGAAACCTCTTACCAATAAGGTACAGAACAATATATTGAGTTACAATTCCCTGATTGTCCAAACGTTTATTTTATACAAGAATAAATAGGCATACATTGCAACACATCAGACAAAGTGATTTTCTGTATTCCATAGATTACGTGTAACTATGATGAAAATGACAAAACTCTAATATTTTTAAGTGGGACAACTTGCACAATATGTAAATACTTTTTTTCACCCACTGTATTTATTACACATGCTAAGTAGCAAGTGCGCTCCCTAGTGTCTAAACTTATACTGCTGTCATTTTTTACCTTATCATACTGTCATGGTTCAAGTTATAAACTCCACAATAAGTAAAATTAAGTATTCAAGTGTTGAGTTAAAGGTGGAGTAGCTTTTACATTGCAAACACAATTTAGGTTTAAATCTAACAACTTCTTCTCATAAATCCTTCAACACATGGTTAATGACATATTCATTTTGGTTGCAATGACGGCTCATACATTTATTCATGCAAACAGCAAGGTGAAACTGGAGAGGACCACCCAATCTCAGCCAATCAGAGAGCTGCATTCTGCTCCTGAAGAGAACTAATATTCTTTATTAAATTCATACAGTGCTTAGTGGTGGTCTAATTTTATCCCAAAGTGCTGCATTTATCAGATACTTATTAGTGGGAAAACACAAAGCTTACAACTTACAACTAAAAAGTTAGTTACCCCAACTTTAATGTAAAAAGACGAAACAATGCGACAGCTAATCTGCTACACACAGGTTTAGCCGACTTTTGCAAATCGTGTCCATCTTTCTGATCTATTGTTTGTGACTCCACGTCAAAGTTGAAGCAGAACGACATCTTTAAAACTCCACGCACAAACAAATATTACATGTTTCTAAATCCAGTTCATACTCCACATGGCTGTACAGTGAGCAGGAAGCAGCAGCAAGCACGTGACCCACTTCAAATGAACTACATTTCCCATGACCTAAACAAAAAGGAAAAATAACAGTTGCAACTTTAAAATAATAATAACCTCCACCATTAGGCTTTGTGTATTGTTGTGATCACTAAAATCAACACGTTATTTTTTCTTCAATAAAGCAATATGTGTCGCTTCTTTCTTTCTGGACCACACTGCATTTCGTCGCTCAGCTGCGCATGCGCACTCATTCGAGATTGAATACAAATCTGCAAACTGTCAGGCTTGTTGTCCCTCTTTATTTCACGGTTTTCTAACACAATGTACCCAGACTTGAGCATATCGATGGGGGATATTGAATCGAAAGCATTAACGTGCTCCTAGGACCTGTAAGTATATATATTTTTTATTACGTTTCGAATATAATTTATAATCAACTGGGATTTGATGTCGGGACAGACAAGACTGCATCACAAAAGAGATTTGGGAGCTCGAGGCTTTTAGGACAATGATTTAGCTGTTATGTTTGTGTCCAGTTTATATGTTTTGGCTTATTTTATTCTTGCACATGTTTTATTTTACGATATCATATTTTTTACTTTTTCTACATAATGCTCCTCTGAAGCCCCAATACCTCCTCTCCTCTTTCTGTCTGTTACCTCCACCCAACTCCACCCAGACTCTACCCAAACTGGAATGTGGTCAAGCGAGACTGCTGTGTCTTTTACATTGACCAGCCTTGTGCATGTTCAGAAACATAAGAACTTTTGAAGTGAGTTGATTACATTAGCTTTTCTCGCACTTCAAGATAATTGCCATTGGCATGAAGCAGTGGTGAGTCTGTAAACTATTTTACAACCTATGTCAGTCTTTATTTAGACTTTACGATCACCTAAACAGGATCATTTGTATGGCAAAAAGACAATGTTTGATTGACTTTTATCAAACAACCTTTTTCATATTTGTTTTGCAGGACTCTACAAATATCCTACAAAAACAAAACAAAAAACATTTTATTTGAAAAGAAAATATGTAATTTTTTTGGTTCAAAACTGCAATGCACAATTCATTAATAGCAGGAAATCACTTTTTTGGGTCTGTATTCACTTAAAAAAATGTTTATGCACAAAAATATATTTGTTTGACTAGCTGACTTAGGGATGCACTGATCCAGCTTTTTCAGTTCCAATGCAGATTTCGATTCTGTGACTTAAGAGTAGTCAATATCAACCAGTACCAGTGTACTATATAACCAAACATTATTAATTTGATCATCATAGTGTTATGTTGCTTCTATTTATTGTGCAAGCCCACAATCTAATTTGACTTAAATTACAAACATTATGATGTGTCCTGGATCAACATCAGGCAATAAATTAGTATCATTATGTAAAATTAAATTAAATTAAAGGCTGGATATCAGCTGAACCAACCTATATCATGTAGCCAAGATTCGATCCAGCAAAATTTAATTAATCAGCACCAATATCCAATCCCAGTTATCTCATCGGTGCATTTTGCGACCTAGTCAACTTAGTTGTTGGTAATCATAAGATTATATCATCTAATGCGTTCCTCATTGTTTACAGCTTGTTCCTGTTAGGGTTCACGGGTGACTGGAGCCTATCCCAGTAACTTTGGGCCTGTACAGTGGCCAACTCATCAAAGGGTGTAACACTAGAGACGGATAGTCAGACAATCACTCACTCAGACAGACATGTTTTCTAGAGTTGTGAGGAAGCCGGTGATAACCCATGGCAACAGAAGTAGAACAAAGAGATTGTGAGATGTTGATTCACCTTATTCTAGTTCTAACCCCTCTGCTACAGTGCACCCATAATCTGCACTGCAGTGTATTAAAAAGTCTTTAAGTGAAAAGTTTTAATTTAAGATATTTAAAATGCTTGCACACGTCTTACATATTTAATGAAGCTACATTGCTACAGCTTTTCCTGTTGTGATATTCTCAATATAACACAATTGTTGTGTTTCTTCTATTGTTATTTGGTTGATGGAATAGTTGAATGCTTGGTTGCTGCATAATTGTATGATATTTTGCTTATTTTCCAGAGATAACTAAAAAAAAAATATATATAATATATTAGTGCTGTCAAACGATTAATTTTTTTAATCAGATTAATCACACTTTCAAATTTTGATTAATCACGATTAATCGCAGTTAATTGCTTGATTGCAAACTTTCAAAGATCTTCTATAAATGACCACAACATTTTGAAAATGACTGTTGTCTTAACATTCAAATGTTTACTTGAATATGTATTATTATTATAATAATAAAATATATAACAATTATTATATTCATGCTTACAGGTGGTTTATTCTCGTTGTGATTGTTCCTCTGGAGCTAACTATGTGGATCACCTGTGGCCATGGGCCATGTGCATAATCATTTATATTTTGCGTCCCTTGGTCTTTAACGATGTTGACGGGTCTACATGCTGTGGCTCCATTTAGCAAAAGCGTTGTTTAACTTATCTGTGATGCTTTTGTTAACATTGCTGTGCTCGGCTTGGTGTTGATGTAAGTTAGTAGCAGCGCTCTTGCAGCCGCTGATTCAAACACTCAAACACGTTTGACTTTAAGGTGGCATTTCAAACTTGTTGCGCTTCGTTGAAAGGAGAGTTCATCATTGCAATATATGCACACTACTACCTTCGTTTTATCTAGAGTCCCGTCGGGATATTCCGCCGAGTTCTGCCGAGGCGAGCGCACCAGTCGTTGTCTCCCCATTCATCTTTACACCGCGTATGCATTCACTCGAGCTACTACGCAGACCTAATAACAACGTGCGCTGCCGCCTTCCAGGTATCCCTCCGCGCAGTACGCGCTCCCTCCGCGCTGAAGCGCGTACTGAGCGGTCAAATTAAATAGTGCGATTAATCTGCGATAATTCATGATTAATGCGTTAATTTTTTATGATTAATCGCATGATTAACGCGTTAACTTTGACAGCTCTAAAATATATATATATATATATATATATTATATATTATTATATTATATATATATATATATATATATATATATATATATATATATATATATATATATATATATATATATATATTTTAGTTATCTCTGGAAAATAAGCAGCTTTTTG
Organism: Mugilogobius chulae; assembly: GCA_038363315.1. Classification (NCBI taxonomy): domain Eukaryota; kingdom Metazoa; phylum Chordata; class Actinopteri; order Gobiiformes; family Gobiidae; genus Mugilogobius; species Mugilogobius chulae. The sequence goes on along the minus strand of CM076398.1, from coordinate 50,002,402 downwards.
AGATACTATAGATCACAGCTTTGACTTTTGCATCCCTTCAGAATATTCAGAATCATAAGAGGATTGCACATTATTTTGTAGTGTGTTGTTTCACACTCAAAAACCTCTTTATCTTGCATTACTCATTCATGTCATACTATTGTTAGCCAACAATCTCACCCACTGTTGTCATGCACCTAACATAGTTCATTCAGTTCTTCGTTATAGCATGCTTTGTTTTGTAGGTGTGGACAGCACAGATGCAGAATGCGGTGGTGCCCCAGTCCTCTTCTTCACCTGGTGCGATGTATGCTTGTACGATCGCTCACCAGGAAAGCAAGGATCAAACTGCCTCTGTGCTTACGAGAAAAATGGGCATATATCAGAGTTTTGAGTCGATCACTTTGCTTCAACTCACTCACTGACTCAGATGTGGTTTTTGACTCTTTGTTTGAGCCTGTGTTCTGGTCCGTAGATTATGTAACTCGCTGGTTTGGACTGGTAAGTTTAAATTAATTACATTTAAGTAAATTACTATGCAAATTGTATTTATTTTTTTTTTGTCCCAATGATATTGCAGGCATTTGTTTGTCTGGTTGTTATCCTAACCAGCTCTGTTGTGGTCATTGCTTACATGGTTTTACTGCCGGTGATTCTTAAAACTTACTCCACTGGCTGGATTGTTTGGCATGTATGTTATGGCCACTGGAATCTCATAATGATAGCTTTTCATTATTACAAAGCTGCAAAGACCTCTCCTGGACACCCCCCAACAGTAAGTTGATTTATATGTTCACTACTTAAACCACATCTGTATTAAGAAACAAATTCATTTTTCAAGGTCAAAAGAGATGTTCGTTTTGTGTCAGTTTGCAAAAAATGTATTGTTCCCAAACCAGCAAGAACACACCACTGTGGTATTTGTAATCGGTAAGTTTTCTTTCTTATTTTGTTGCATAATTATTTTTTATCTTGTTGGAAAACAATAATTAAATTGTTTTTGCCCTTTCTACAGGTGCATCTTAAAGATGGACCATCACTGTCGTATCCTTTCAAGTATAAATGATGTCTGCTTTGTTTTTCAATGTAGAAATTCTTAGGACTGTTATTGTCTTCAAACTGGTACCTAAGGACCATTTTTCTCCACAAAATTATGGTTACACTTATTGTACTGGTAATGTACATGAACACCTTTTGGGCTGCAACTCTTTCTCAATGAAAGCTGTTTTAAAATGGTTATTGTGTTGTTCCTTAACATTTGCTGCTCAGCCTGGCTGAATAACTGTGTGGGCCATTTTAATCATAGATATTTCTTTTCCTTCTGTGTGTTCATGACCCTGGGTTGTGTCTATTGCAGTATAAGTGGTAGAAACCTGTTTTTAGATGCCTACAACACTCTTGAGGTAAGATTTTTCACTCGGATATTGCTTGGCACTTCTGATCTTAGTGATCAAGGCTTTTCCTTCCTTCTTTCTGTCTCTAACACTTGGGTGTGTGGTCCTTACTTTTAGCGCATCAAGCATATAGATTTGGAAAAGCCGGGGGTTCCTGTAACTGGCATTGGTGCTCTTATTGGGCTTCTACCTTCTGGGCAGGTATATGTGATTAAAAATCATTGAACACAACTGAGTGTTCAAAATTATTGCAGGTAAACATAGATATACAATTAAAAAATGTTTTTGTGTTTTTTAGACAAAGTATCAGACTCCTGCTCCTTCATACACTTTTATGGATAAGGTGTTCAATAAGTCTATCATCTTCCTGTGGGTTCTCACCAGGTATTATCACATAGGATTCTTGTTCTGTTCATTGTCAAAGTAAATAAACTTTTACAGTTATTTTCCTGGCAACTTGTCAACTGTAATGCTTTGTTTTTTCAGCACTGTAGGCGTTTCTCTGGGAGCGCTCACTTGTTGGCATGCGGTTCTCATATCCAGAGGCGAGACCAGCATTGAGAAACATATCAATTCTAAAGAACTGAGCGACACGCACAACGTGGACAAGTGAGTTTGATTGGGTAAAGTTTATTATTTTTGTTGACATCACACTATAACATCACTGTATAAACTGTCCGTGTATCGTGTGCTTCAGATATACAAAAATCCCTTCAATTATGGAAGGCTAAATAACTGGAAATATTTCTCGGAGTGGAAAGGAAAAGGTATGAGGCATAACTTTGGTTTATCTTTACATGATTCATTTTTATCTTGTAACTGTAAATAGTTTACAAATATGACCAAGTAACAAAGTCTTCTTTTTTTCTTTAGTCACTGGGTGACACGGTTTTGCTTCCCTCTGAACATTGTCCTTACGGTGATGGCATTACATGGGACATATACGCCTGCAGAAAGGATGTATTGCCTGTATGACCATCTAAGTTTGCCTTTGATTTAGCCTATTTTAGTCTTTCTGTAAGATAGGCTAACAAAGGCTTGTGCACTTTGGCTCTATTGACTAAAAATTCTGAATACCTCATATATGCTTTAAAAAGGTTTACAAAAAATTGGTCTACATTTTCAATACAAAGACGGTGGTTGAATCTCTCCCCTCTGGAGCCGCAACATTCCTGAAAAGAGGTTCTAAATTCCTGGTTTGTAAACTGGTTTTACTTGATTTTTAACTGATATGAGCAAAACATATTTGTTCAATCCATGAGCACTGACTGACATATCAGAAAACATATGTTTTCCTTTCATATAAGGAAAGAAAATATAGACATGACACAAATTCACCGCTCACCAACTTATATCTTCAATCCAAAATCATTTATTTAAAACATTAAGACAAATGTGTGTGTTACATTGGAACATATTGTATTGTTATTTATCATCTTTTAAATGTTAAATTAATAAATCTTTATATTTGCTTTGTTCTACTCTTCTTTGCTCTTACTGTGTTTATGTACATTTATTTATCTAGTCTGTCCGTTAGCAATCACAGATATTGCGTCACAGATTCAGAAGAGGATTAACTGATACATTTGATTGCAGGGTTTTCTGTGTATTACATCAGTAGTGCGTGCACCAAATGCCCATTTGGCTTGATATGTAAAGGAAAAATATGTGCAAGGACAAATAATATAATATTTTAAATTATAATTAATATAATATTTACATGAGTGTATGTTTGTGTGTTTAAATGCATATAAAAATAACTTCACAGTTACTTTAGGTAATATTAATAAAAGGTTTACATTAATAAATAATGTCTTCAGTCATCACCCAAATTGTAAATGTGATGTGAGTTTTTGCCTGAAGATAAATACTGTGTTGGATTATTTTTTTCTACACCTGCATGAGTGTACTTGAAATGTGATGTGATAAAAATATTTTCTTGTCTGGTGCATGATCATTTGTTAAGATAAAGTGGCTTTATTATTATACTTACAACAGATACAGGACCTCCACACTGGTTTGGACAGTACCCTGCTCATGTGGATTGCGCATGCGCACAATGATCTGATACGGCTTTATTTCTAGAGCGAAGAGCGGACCGTGTGTGGGGCGACCCTCATTCATTTTGGACTGGGAAACTCAATTTCTGCTACCACCTTTAAAATGTATTGGATGAGTATTTATTATTGAAGCGTTTAGGGCAGTACACGCGTGCTCGAGCCGCTGTGCACATCTTTACGTCGCAGAGTTTATTTTGCTGACTTGCGTTTTTGGACTGTCACTTCGATATCAAGGGAAATCTCTCTAAAGTTCGGATGTGGCAAGCAAACTGCAGACGGATGCACAATTTAGCAGACTGGATATCGGGTGAGATCTTTTTGTCTTGACTAGACTTGTGAAAATGTCTAAATTATCATTTTGTCTCAAATGAGCTGGGCTGTATTTTTGCCGGTAGTCTAAGCCTAAATATGTGCCTTTATTTCATCATGTGTGGGATGCATAGATGATGGGGTTTAGATGGGGTTTAGGCGCGTGTCTGTCGCCTGTCCGAGTCAGCTGGCAGTACACGTGACGTAAACATGGGCTCGTCTGACCTCAGGAGTGCTGAGCTGTCACTCTCTCGTGTAGGATGCTCTCTAACATACACACTGTATACTGGCTATAAATAAAATGTGTCATCATCATGTCTTACGATTATATTATAACAATGTGCCGCCAAATTAACCAAATGTTTCCCTTGATGTTCAGGGACAGTCATGGGAGGCTGCGTGGGAGGAGCAGGACCGATGGACATGGGAGTGTCCGCATCTCCACTCGAAGCAAAAAACGTGGGGGTAATTTTTCTATTGATATGTTTGAATCTTTGAGTTGGAGTTGAATGAAGTTGGATGTGTAGACAAATATAAGATTTATAATCATGGTTAAGCTACAGTACATGATAAAGATGAAAAACTATTTTAGGTTTAGGTCTTGAAGCACAAGCTCTTTTGACAATTCATAACTGAAACATTGACAAATTAGTTTCATGATAATGGCAATGGTGATTTGAAAATTAATTATGAGGAGGAGCTGCCAACCAGGTCTGAATTGAAACTGCCTTTGCTGGCATGTCATACATTATGTAATGAGCTGCACAACTGGACTATAAAACCACTCTGAATGGAAGCTCTGACCGGTTTTATTGTATGATTTGCACAAAAATGTACATAACATCACATATGACTGAGGATATCTTTTAAAATAGTTAAAGCAGACAATGTATTTACAGAATAGACAAATATGGTGTAAAATCTGTCACATCAGGAGCATTGCACCCCTGCACCTTAAAAGACTCAAACAGACTGTATGTTAATGGGTTTAGCGTGTCGTTTCGGGGCATTTGTGTCCTGCCACTAAATAGGGATCATAGGATTACAGCCTAGCTCTTGTGAGAGATACTCTGGTTATCTGCACATATCTGCTCTATTTACTTAAAGAGTCTCTTCCATGAATTGATCTCAGGATATTTATGGCTGTTTGAAGGATATATTTGGAGCTCTGTCTTTTTTTAACTTCTGGAGGAATTGTTACAGTGGAGGGAGCTTCAGGAAGTCCAATTCAGTGGCACAGTATTTAAGACTTTAGATGCAACTTGATTCTTATTTTCCCCACAACATTCGGCTACAATGGGAGTGCCCAATTCTCGGGAATATACTTACTACCATGCTCCACATTCTCCAATTAAGATTTTTCTAAAACGTAAGTAACTTATTAGTTGCCAGATGTTTTAGTTAACCTTTATGGTAAAACATGATTTTAATGAACGGTGAAGTGATGTTGGGGTTATGTTAGGGTTGTTTTATTGTACAGTAATAGTAATACTGCTACTAATAACAATGTACAATGACATGTGTGTGTATGTATGTATGTGTGTAAGTATGTATGTATGTACTGTATGTATGTATGTATAGGCCTCAGTTTAAATACAAATAAAATAGAGTGAACAGAGAGGATGAGTGCATCAAAGAGGCTTTTGTGAAAATGTGAACATTAACCTACTCAGGTGCTCCTCAGGGATACATATCAGCAAGACAGAAGTCGGTGCCTCAGATTTTTTGCTCCATCCTTCATACAACACTTTTATTGACAATGTGAGCAAACTGTCTTCTGTCTTGCTAAAAATAAAATATGATTTACAGGGGAGCAAAATAGATCATATTGGATCCTGAGTGAGACACACGTCTTCTACTAAAACATTCAATGAAATAAAGGCCATTATAGAAAAAGAAGTGTAAATAAAGTCGTTGTAGATGTCTAGCAATTAGGTTTTTGTAATAGTGGTAATTTTTAGTTCAGAACTTCAAGACACTCCAAAATGCCATTATTTGGTCATTTTATTTACCAGTTTGTTTGTTTGTTTTTTCCAAAGCACATATGGCATTACCTCAAGACACACTAGTGTTCTGGTTGAAAATCAATGTTATAAACTATTGTAACTAATGATCATTTTGAAAGTATTTGCACCAAGGGTCATTTTGTACTACCCTATTTATTTGCCAAAGAGTGCTCATCCCTGCAACTGGTGCCTTGTGCCTAGAGACGGATAAAGCCTGTTATGTGGAACCTGATTAGTGCCATAATCCACCAGTGTGTGCTTGTGTATGTGCACTCGAGTCATGAGTCTGTCCTTTGCAGTAATCCACTGGACTATAAATAATCACTTTGATTTCTCCCAAAATCATACCTGTCTGAATTTGTTATAAGTGACAACAAATTACCTATTGCCCTTTTTTGAACTTGAAATAAAGACCAGTAAAACACCAGATACTGCTAATTAACTCGGGTGGGATTTTTGACAAAAACATGTCTGTATAAATAGGTTAATACTATAAATTGTTATGTTTTTCAGGACGCAATGAGCCCCTGAAGAAGGAGCGTCCAAAGTGGAAGAGTGACTACCCGATGACTGAGGGTCAGCTCAGGAGTAAAAGAGATGAATTTTGGGACACAGCGCCAGCCTTTGACGGACGTAAAGAAATTTGGGATGCTCTGCGAGCAGCAGCGTTAGCAGCAGAGTGCAATGACCTAGAGTTAGCTCAAGCAATAGTTGATGGAGCCTGCATCACACTTCCCCATGGTACGTAGTCATTCTGATTCACAGAAACACCTGCTTTGACATGAAGATAGTAAATGCAAAGGAAGTCTCAGAACAACTGCATCATTCTGACTGCGTCAGTGGACAGTCTGCCAAATTCCATGCTACACAGATTACTACTGTAGTAGTTACATAATAGTGATGCTGCGTGACCAGTGGGAATCAAAAAGTACACTTAAACCCTGGCACAGTGCAGAGGCTGCGTGTTTAGACTTACACCAACAACTGTTTTTCATTGAGTTCTATGAGACATTCTGCTGTGTTTTAGGGGCTGATTGACCCAAGTGACTGAGATACTGGATGGGCTGTTTGATTGTGATTTTTTTTTTCATGTTGCAGACTGAAAGATTGATTATTCCTCTGTTCACAGGCTCACTTACTGAGAGCTACGATGAATTGGGAAACCGCTACCAGCTTCCGGCCTACACTCTCGGTCCACCTGTCAACCTCATTTCTGAAACATCTAGTGACAGTAAAGTCCTAGACAATAGTCAAAAACAGGCTCATCCTCCTGTGTCCAGACAGGAGTTTCAACTAAAAGTACGCCTGTCAACGGGTATGTTTTTTCACTGCAACTTTAACATTTTTTATCTAATCCAAACTGAGCTGTATGTATTTGTTTGTTCTTGCAGGAAAAGATGTGCGTCTGACAGCCAGCCTGGTTGACACTATTGCAGAACTAAAGAAGCAGTTGCAGGAGCATGAAGACATTGATGTTTCTTGTCAGAGGTGGTTCTTCTCGGGAAAACTGCTGACTGATAAGACTCGCCTGCAAGATGCCAAGATCCAAAAGGACTTTGTTGTCCAAGTGATTGTCAATACAAACCCACCACCTCCGGCTATCCCTAAGTGAGAATCCCGAAGTGGAGTAAAGAAAAGAAAAAAGAAAGATGTTTGGTGTTAATCTGAATTGGAATTGAATTGGACTTTTGTGTACATTTTTATATAACGAATTAATGCTTTTTTTATTGCTCCTTTTTGTATTTTACCTTCTTTTAAAAAATGTAACTGATGAATATGCACTGAATCACTTTAGATTATTTTAGAAAACTAGTATGCACATGCCATTGTCTGCCTGCGTGTCCATTTGTCACTTTATTTGGACTTTTCAAATCTTTCCTCTATTGTTTACACGTCCCCTTTATGAAATGTCTGTTGTGTACGCTGTCCGGAGTCACACTCGTCTCTGTTTCATTGTAAAGTGACATTCTTGTCATAATTAATTTAAATGTGAATTTAGAACAGAATTTAGTTTTTAAATTCACTAAAACTGTATATAAAAAGTCAACAATAAATGGTGCATTTATGTTAAGTCTGTGATTTAATTTTATAATAATTAAAAACTCTTCAACAAATGTTCACGTTCTTCCAATTAAGAGTATTTGGAGGAACTGTTCCTGATATTTTAAATTTTATTTTATTTTATTGCTTATTATTATTATTATTATTATTATTATTATTATTATTATTATTATTGATAATAATAATAATAATAATAATAATAATTTTTTGCCAGTTTTGCATCAGTCTGGTCTCAAATTATGAAAAAAAAAAGACAAAATACATGTCTATCGTCATTTGTCAAATCATAATAATAATGTAGGGGTTTTGACATTGTTTACATCATTTTTTCTAGGTAACAACTTAGGAAACTGAGGAAATATGATTACCTGCTGCTCGTGTCCAACTTAGATTTTCCCTGCAGCAGCACTCACATGGAGTTTAGTGGCACAAAAAGTTGATTAACTATCACTTTAAAACTAGACTGTCCCTCTCGCTCACTAGACACATAAAAGTCTGTTTCTGAACACGATATTAAAAGCTAAAATAATTATTAAAAACTTGTACAGTACGACATCTAAGAAAAAAGAAAAAACGAAAAAGTTGTGAAGTCTTATGAAAATGTAAACAGCGCCCTCAAGTGTGAAAAAACCGTAAAACCAGACCGGGCCACGTGTTTTGGTTGTGACGTCATTTCGTGAGCGACAGAGTCATCTGGAGTTGTTGGAGGAGGTGGACTCTGCTGTTAGCCTAATGTGAATATTTTCAACACCGAAAATGGTGAAATCGGGTAAACTTCGGTCCGGGACAGGGTCGAAACTTAAACGATGGAAGAAGGGGCACAGCAGTGACTCCAACCCGCAGACCAGCAGGTTTAGACAGGCCGCGAAGAGCCGCTTCTTCAGCCGTCCTACTGGTGAGCTCCTGCACGTGGGTCTGGGCTACACCATTAGCTACTGCTCACCTCCTCTATACTACCAAAACATAGCTTTAATATACTATGTCGTCACTTATTTCAGAGTCAGTTTTTGTTTTGGTCTTAACTACAACAGCTTCAACTTACAGCAGATAACACTTTAAACTTCAAATGTGTTGTGCAGCCCAATTAAGGATATTTAATATATGCTACTGATTATGATAGTGATGATATGTCAAAATATTGTTGTTTTATCGCCAAAAAGCATCACATCTACATGTACTTGATCCAGCCTCCTTTCACATATGTGACAGTCAGTTTAAAGGTGCACTGGGCAACTTTCTGGAGGTGAAAAGTCAACCATACAAAAGAGTGACTAGATTTTCAGAATTAAATGCGGGGGTAATAACAAAAACTGAAAATAAATACATTTTTATGCATTTCAGGGTTCGTTGACCCTCATGTATATTCTCTTTTTGTTAGGGCAAATTGCTGCATTTTTTATTTGTTTATTTTTTTGCTTTGTTTTGGTTGTTTTCAAGCACGGTTTTGTCTAATTTGACTAAAGAAATAGCAATATATTCCTCCCATCACTGTTGGAAGTGTCAAAGGGAGCAAAAATCAAGACAATGTTTTAGGATGCATTTGCTGGGACATGCAACACAGGGCTTAAAATAAGGACTGTCCCTGGAAAATGGGGATGTCACCCTACTACACAACTCAAGCAGAAAGTAAAACCACACAAGCATTTTAATAGTGTTAATTGTGAGTTATGCCCTGTGAAAAATATAACTAAATGAACATTGAAAAATATTGGAGAAGGCTGTTCTCCAGGCAAAATAATAGTCCATTTATTTGGCCATGCAAGCCCGTAAAAATACTGATTTTTTGTGTGCAACAAAGACATTTTAAAGGGGACACATTATGTAAAATTGACCGTTTTGAAATTTTTTCCTATTCTAAAATTGCCTCATCAAAAACACTGCTGAAGTTTTGTCTCTGAGAGATCTTTTGTTCTCCTCAAAACATTCTTCTGAATGCCCCTGATCTGTGATGTCATAGATAGATATCTGAGATCTTTGGCACTGTTTTTTGGCACCATAAATCATCCAGACTTGTTTTGAGCATTTCTGCAGCATTATAACATCAGGCTTGATCGATTTGATTGTTTAACTTGTGAAATGTATTTTTCAGTCAGTAGATAAAGCTCTAACTCAATTCCTGATGTGGGATACACATGACTGTAATTTGTGCTTTACTACACTCCTTTTTTATGGTTCTGGTGCATAAAATTACAAAGTGGGGGTACTCGGGAACAAAAAATGCATTATATGTATCCTTTAAATTCCAAAACGCATGATTTTATTCAACTCTAGTTTTGGTTAGAAAAGTTACACAGTGCATGTTTAATAATATTTCTCAGCATTGTTGTATAACTTGATCTTAATCTTCACTGACGTGCGTTAAATCCTTGTCGGTTACCTTTAGCCATTTAAAAAGCTCTTTACAAACTTGTATTGCTAAGTGAAAAAAACAACAACATGATGATGACTTTTAACTTGTAAATGCATTTCTGTTTTGACAGGAAAGAGTGATCTTACTGTTGATGCTTTGAAGCTGCACAATGAGCTGCAGACAGGTCCACTGGAGGTCAAGGAGCGCAAAGATGCCTGCAGCATGGAGGAGGAGCCAGAAGAGACCCTCTCAGACCGAACCTCTGGCACCTTCCTCAGTGGTTTATCTGACTGTTCCAACCTCACCTTCAGGAAAGTTCAGCGCTACTGGGAATCAAACTCCGCTGCTCACAAAGAGGTGAACCATTATTGCAAATATATTTATTTGTATATATATTTTACGCAGTATTGAGCAAATCTTAATATAGGCTGCACCAACTAGAGTTTTTTTTTTGCACTTGTTTTCAGTATGATTTAGAGAATCTTATTTTTCCACATTGTCATATAAGCTGCAGAGTTCAAAACTTGTGAAAAAGTAGAGGCTTATACTTCCGAAGTTACAGTTTAGAGGTGTTGTAAGTTTATCAACAAGGAGGATGCGCGCACAACCAGTGAGCAGAAAGAGCTGCGACAGCCTTTTACAAGCTCGCCAGCACTGTTGTCAGCAAACTACCTAGAAAAGTACTCTGACTTAAATATTTATCTGAAAACATACATAACAAGTCTTTACACTAATATTCTCCATAAAGAGGGTGTACGTTCTTTGAAACATTACTTGCTGCTTAACAGTTGTACATCCAGGCCACCTGACCAGACCGTTTTGGATCTCACTGTGTTTGTCATAAAAAATAATTATTTTTCTTTTGAAAATGTACTCTTGGGCTCAGTGTATGCACCTATTACGCATTTTTATTGTCATTATTTTTAAAAGAAATTGAAAATATTAATAATTTAATATTTGCAAAAATTGTTTGCCGACAAAATCCTTAAATGCTTCAGATATATTGATGATATATGATATGGAAGCCTTGAAGTAGTACATGATTTTGTCACCTTGCACAAGTTTTGTACCAAGTCTAATCTTTACACCACAATGTAACACTGAGTTCTTTAGTTATGCTGGTTATGAAATGCAATAGTCAAACTAGACAAAACCACGCATTGCATTTCAATAGCACCATTGCTATTGAAATGCAATGGGATAGGAAGGAAACTGACAGTTTTCAGTTACATGAATCACTCAGTATTCCTCTCATTCCGCAGCTTTTAAAACCATTTTTAATAAAACACTAACTTATCCTCACCTCAGACCCAGATTTTTCTGACTTCTTCAAATACTCTCGCAATTTGTAAATAGGAAGGGGAAGAATTTGTGGGACTACCTAGTCAGGGTCAATGTTGCCACCTATTCAAACACTTCTGACTCCTTTTCCACATGGGAACTATTGTTGTGGTCATTGTGCTTAGTGTAACTATACCTTCAGAACTATTTTAACATCCCCACAGTGGGAAGAAAATACACATTGTGCACATAATAACTTGTGCATCCACTCATGTGGTTTACGTTTTGTGTTGCCCTTGTGGATTGGCATATGTGGGGAAAAACGACAAGAAAACTGAACCAAAGAGTAAGTGAATACAAAATCACAATCTGCAGATTGTGCTTTGATTAGTGCTCATGTGAGAGCCCTTCGCTTTGTTGGTTTGATGAACTGATTTTAAATGTATTTTTATAGAATATGAAATTACTTTGTGCCTTGGTGTATTGTATAGATTTTACTGTTTTGTATAATATTCTTCTATGACATGTATGGCATTAATATTTTAAGAAATTAGTTGACTTCTTGTGCTCAGAAAAATATTTGCCTGATGAAGGACACAGCCAAAGCGTTGCATTGGTATGAATACATTTTGCTGCTGTTGCAAAGTGTGCAAGACATTTATCTGGGTGAATAAATGCAGAGAAAAAAAACAGTCTACGTCCCGTTCTTACCTGATCGAAATGACTAGCTTTTCGTCTCATTTTACTGTTTTTATCAAAGAAGTTTCCTCAACAACTGGATGGACGCGACACTTTCTTAGGCGACATGCACAATAGAGTAGACAGTGACGTCTGTAATCCCTCTCGATATAATTTTGTTATTATTGTCATCAGATCTGTGCAGTGTTGGCTGCTGTTACAGAGGTGATTCGTTCTCAGGGTGGCAAAGAGACAGAAACGGAATATTTTGCTGCTTTGGTGAGTTTTGCTTTCTGCATAAACTGTGTTGAGTAACAGAAATAGAAAGATTAAACATTCCTTGCTTCTTTTTGTTCTTAGATGACCACTTTAGAGGTTGTTGATTCAGCAGAATCACAAACGGCAGTTGCTTATCTTCTTAACCTCGTCATGAAAAGGTATGTTAATTGATCCATTTTTGTTTTTTTGTTTGGGTAAGGAAAATTGTAGACAGTTTGGATGCTCGTATACAAACACGCAGAACACAATTTTTTGTCATTAAGCAATGTGTACAAAGATATATTCATTACAAAGAAATCTGAAATCACATTTTTTTTTTTTTGCTTCAGAGTTCCTGCTCCTGTTCTCATAACCAAGTTCTCTGACACAAGCAAAGCTCTGATGGATGTTATGTCTAAACAGGCCACAAGCGACTCTGCATCAGCGCTGCGATGGGTATTAATCAAATCATTGCTGGATATCTATAAAACAAACCGAAAACAACTCAGTAATAATGCTTTCAAATGTTTTTTAGATTCTGTCATGTCTGGCCACCCTATTGAGGAAACAAGAAGCCTCAGTGTGGACGTATCCCTCCACACTGCAGATTTATCACGGTCTACTTAGTTTTACTGTGCACAGCAAACCAAAGGTGTGTGCTTTTGTTTCCTAAAGCCCCATGAACTGCTATTTTATTTTAATCTTGGCTTCTACTCTTTCAGGTGCGTAAAGCGGCTCAGCAGGGCGTCTGCTCGATCCTCAGAGGTAGTGATTTTCTGTTTAAAGATGATGCACCTGCTTATCATCCTGTTGCTACGACAACAGCTAAATTTTGCATTAAGGAAATGGAGCAAGCAGGAGGTAACTACTTTGCTTTGTGGGTTTTGGTATATGTAAAGATATTCCTTTATAATTGCATTTTTTCTGACCAAGGGAGCAAAGAAGACACCACTACTCTTCATGTACTAGGCCTTTTGAAAGAGTTGCTTGGAACTTTTCCTCTTGGAGCTGTAAAATCCTGTTGTGAGACTCTGCTGCGGGTGATGACCCTAAGTCATGTGGTGAGAGAATACACAATTTTGCAGTCATATTATGTGCTCTCCTACAATGCATTTAGTTAACTTAAATTGGTTTTATGTCTTAACAGTTAGTAACTGCGAGTGCCATGCAGGCCTTTCACAAACTTTTTAGTAGCAAGCCAAAAGCTTCTACCCTGTCTCCAGAGTTGAATGCACAGATTATTACAGTATGTATTTTCAAATCTTATATGTTTTTTTTTTCCATTTCAAAGCTGATTTGTAATTAGTACACATTGTTTTCTCAGGCTCTTTATGATTACTTACCCAGTGAGAATGATCTGCAGCCACTATTAGCCTGGCTAGCAGTTATGGAAAAAGCCCATGTTCACTTGGCAAAGTATTAAAAACTAGTGTATTCACTATTGTAAATTTTCTGGACTGTGCACAGCATTTAACTTTATTTCTGTAGTTTGCAGAGTTCATTAAGTTTAGGACACCTTCCCCGACTCTTTTCTGCTGCTGTTTCCTGCTTATTGTCTCCTCATTCACAAGTCGTTTCTGCAGCTACCAGCACACTGAAGGTATGTGTCTTCTAATGTCCAGTGTGACTTTTTTGCACTTAAACATTAGTTGTAAATTTGTTTTACTGTGCTTTGTATTTTTCAGACCTGCTGAATGAGTGTGTTGCTCCTCATATGGAAGAGATTAGCTTAATCACAACTACATCTTCAGCAGGAAACTCGTCATACATTTGCAAAATGTTCAAGTAGGTCTAGCTGAAGATGCCCCGACAGCTGACAATTTAGAATTTTTATTATACTAATGCATGTTTACTTTTTCAGAATTGTAGAGGAAGGTCTGTCCTATCGTTTCCATGCCTCGTGGCCCTTTGTTCTCCAGATATTGGGTTGTTTCTATAAAGTTGCTGGAAAAAAGGCCCATTCTATCATGATCAAGGTAAAGTAAACACAGGTATTATAATCAATATTATTATTATTTTGCCTAACTTTATATAAATGTGTTGAGCAGTCGCTTCAGTCACTGGCAGATCTTCGCTCCACTCCTCACTTTTCTTCACTGGAGAGCTGGATCTGGCCGTGGGAGCTGCTATTGAAGCAATGGGCCCTCAAATTGTGCTGGGTGCAGTGCCATTGAACATCACTGGCCACGAGTAAGCCACACACATTTGGTTGTATTTTTAGTTTCATTCTATTCACAGACTGTTATTCTTTTTGTCAGCGATGATTTGGAGTTTCCACGCAGCTGGTTGATTCCTGTCATACGCGATCATGTGAAGAACACCCAACTCGGATTCTTTAATTCGTATTTTCTTCCTTTGGCTTCAACACTCAAACACAGAGGTAATTTTCTAGTTATGCTGGATATGTTAATGTTAAGAAACTACATCATACTAGTGAGTTATTTGATTTTTTATTTTTTTTGCCTTGTAGCTGAAGCGTTGGAACAAGCTGGACAGAAACTTGAATCTAAAGTCTATCAAACACTAGAGCTTCAGGTGAGTGACATGACTGTTTAAGCTTCATACAGAATTAGCAAATGTAATTGACAGACTTGTGTAAAAATTGTCACAGATTTGGACCATGCTCCCTGGTTTCTGCACTGGCTGTTAGACCTCTTAGCATCCTTCAAAGGTATTGCCCGCACTCTTGGCACGGCCATTAACGAGCAACCAGACCTGAGATTGACTGTGTGCCAGGCTTTACGCACAGTTATCAACAAGAGCTGCCCCACAGGTACAGACGCAATGCAAACATCAGTGAATTTATGTCCAGTCTTTTTACCAACTGTATTTGCTGGTCTATTTTGCAGATGCAGAAAAGGCAGAAGTGGGAAAGTTCTCAAAAACTTTCTTCCAATTCTGTTCAATGTGTACAGCCAGCAGCCGCCTGCAGGGGAGTCTGGCACCTACAGGATGGCTGTGTTAGACACAATTAAAGTCTATTTGACTGTAACTGATAAACAGGTATGTTGACTATTTTGCAGATTGTGCACTGTTTTAATCACTAATTTATATATTTCTCAGTTGAAAAAATACACAATCAAGTTACCTGTTTTTGAAGATTTTTTTTAAACCATTATCTTAATATGTAGATCGTAGATTGTCTGTTCAATAAATATTCACCATCTATGTGCTTTAAAAAAAATTATTTTACCTTGCTTAACTATATTTACTTCAAGACAAATTTTACTTCTTTCTCCAGATGATCTGTACGTTTTTGGCAAAGGCTACAGAAAGATTAAGTGGCACTGACAACACTGAGTTCACTCGGTAAGCATCTATATTTAATATTCTGTTATATGCTTTCATTTTTAATACTGTTTTCTTTACAGGCTTTCAATGATGGATCTCATTGTTGCCATGGCACCTTTAGTAGATGAAGCCACAATGACTAAAACATTTGAATTCATAAAGCCATCGTTAGAGGTAATGTCATTGTTAAGACCAGTGATTTGGTGATTTAGCTGAAGACTCGTTGTTGGACACTTTTTCTGCTGTGTGCTTTCACAGATCAAGGAGCCAGGGATGCAGAAGAAGGCCTATCGTGTGCTAGAGGAGTTGTGTGGCGGCGAGAGTGAGGAGTGTAAATCATTTGTAGTTAAAAATCTAGAAACGCTTAAAGGTAGCCTGCTTGAGACTTTGAAAAACGCATCTTCACCAGCAAAACGGGTCAGACCAATTAACATATATAAAATTAATAATGCTTATATTTTGATTATTTCTCATAATTATTTGTGTTTGTTTTTTAGCCAAGACTGAAGTGCCTTCATCACATTGTAAAAAGACTTGGAGAGGAGCATAAGGACTTTATCACTGCCCTGTTGCCAGAGGTACATTTTGCCTCAGATAAAACGCAGAACACAGCGAGACTGATATAATCTCAATATGTATTTCAGGTTATCATCTGCACAAAAGAGGTGTCTGTCGGAGCTCGTAAAACGCATATAATCTTCTGGTGGAGATAGGAAAGGCATTTATGCGTTTCTGTGGCAACCCAAAAGGTAATAAACTGCTATATTATAAAATCCATTTGGTAAAGACTAAATGGTTAATGCTAGAATGTTGGGTTTGGAGTGACGTAATTAAGTTTAGGGTAATGGGTAAGAAAAGTGTT
Source organism: Mugilogobius chulae (assembly GCA_038363315.1). NCBI lineage: Eukaryota > Metazoa > Chordata > Actinopteri > Gobiiformes > Gobiidae > Mugilogobius > Mugilogobius chulae. The sequence goes on along the minus strand of CM076398.1, from coordinate 49,985,873 downwards.
TGGTTGAAGGTGTAAGGAAAAAAATAAGTGTAGACCAGTTGAACAACAGAAATAAACCTATTACCATGGTAACCAGCTCACTTTTTCCCCCGGACCCAACTCTCTAGCACTAACCAGACTAAATTACTTGAGTATTAATTGTTTTGCTCTCGTTTCAGATGCTATGGACCAGTACTTGGTGTTGGTCTACGCCGGACTCACTGGCTCAGTCACTATGATCACATGTACAGTTTTAGCTCTGACTCGACTGGTCTTCGAGTACAAAGGTAGGAAAAAGTAAACATTTAAGCTACGTCTCAACTACACAAGCTATCAATACTGGATTTAATTTTTTTTTTTTCCCAGACTCCATAGAGGTTTGCACCATGGAGCAGCTTCTTCACAACATCTGCCTGCTGCTGACATCTCGGACAAGAGAGATTGTCAAAGCTGCACTTGGTTTCATAAAAGTCATTCTCTTCGTCATGGATCCCAAAACACTGGCCTCCCATGTGACTGTTATGGTACATATTTTCCGTTCTGCGTATTTTGCAGCCGTAGCTTTTATGTCTTATATAGACTAATCTTTTGTACGGGACTTATTTAGATGGAAGGCATTGGAAATATTAAAGATGATGTGAGGAGGCACTTCAGGACAAAGCTAAAGAACATTTTCACCAGATTCATCAGAAAGTTTGGGTAAGCAACTGAAACTTTTTTTGTGATCTGTTTTTCAAGTGATTTTACATTATTTTTCTTCTCTTTCTACCTTGTTTTTAGATTTGAATTGGTGAAGAGTATGCTTCCTGCAGAGCATCACAAAGTTCTTGCAAACATCCGAAAAGCTGAGGCTCGCAGTAAAAGGAAAAGGCAGGTAGCAGAGCAAGACGATGACGACTCAGACGAGGAAGAAGAAACTCCTAAAAATAAGGTTGAAAGGTACAGAGGCGTATTGTTATTTATCTGTATGTAATGGTATTTAGAAATGATTTAAAAAATATTACAATGATTTTTTTAAATTAATAGTATTGAAGACATCCTGGCTGAATCTGATAGCGACATGTCTGAGGATGAATCGAAACCTAAAAAGACACAGAAGAAAGCAGGCAAACCAAAAGCTAAAGCCTGGCTCAAAGAAGGAGAGGATGATGACCCACTTAACTTCTTGGATCCTAAAGTTTCCCAGAGAGTTCTAGGTGACAATTTCAATCAATTCAACCTCTAATAATTGCTGTCTTGCCGCAATATTTACATTTTTACTACAAACTGTTGTTGCAGCCACAAATCCGGAGCTGAAGAAAAGCACCAAGAAAGAACATGGCTTCAAGGTGACCTCAGATGGACGACTGATCATAAGAGACGATGAAGAGGATGATGTCAAAGAAAAAGGTGTGCTTATTTTATGATGTGCATACAGTAATTCTGTGCTATTATCAAGTATTAAGTATCACCTTCACACATGTGTCAGATGGAGAAATGGATGATATTCTTGAAGAGGCGGGAGTTAAAAGTGTAAGTAGCCCAAATTGGTTGTGTCTCTTGGTTGAATCATATTATCTCATAATAATTTCTGAGGTGATTTTAGAAAAAGGCACAGAAAAGAAGGTTTAAAGATGATGGCTTTGATGATGAAATGGACATAGAGCCAGAGTTAAAATACAAAGGTAATAATACAGACTTCTTTTTAATGTCTTTGTCTTTCAAAACATTGTTTAAACTAAACTTTTGTTGTCCAGCTGGAGGTTCTGGTATCCACAGACAATTGGGAAAAGACACTGGTGCTGAGTATAAGTCAAAGGTACAGTACAAAACTGTATATACATACAAATATATACATAGAATTTTATTTAAAAAGTAATCATTTGTGTCTTTTATTTTATAGAAAGGTAAAGGAGACATTAAACAGAAAGGAAAGCTTGATCCTTACGCTTATATTCCACTCAAAAAGGCTCAACTTAATCGCAGGTATGACAACAAATTGAAGATATCAATACTATTTTTATGTATGTCAATGATCTTACTAAATATATTTTTTGTTTGTATTTCAGGAAGCGAGCCAAGCTTCAAGGCCAATTTAAAGGTATGGTGCGAGGAGCCCAGAAGGGGGCGCTTAGTGGGAAGAAAATGCAGAAGAAAAAGCGGAAAGGATAAGGGGTAAATAATGGACTTATAGATGGGTTTGCCCTTCTTTGAAAAGACTATACATTTATTTGGTGTAAAGCCAAAAAACTGAAGGCTAACGTTGAATATGCAGTTACAGATGCAACTACTATTCAAACAAATGTAAAGACTGTTTTAATGTTCAGACGTAAATTATGTTGATAAACCCTTTTCAGGAGTTTCTGTGGACTGTTACAAGACTACTTCCGGTTTCTGTGTATTGATTTGGAGTGGCTTATTTTACCTACAACTAAAATCCCAGTCCTCTGGAGCTGTATGAAATGTCTGGCTATAATGAGATATTACAAATATATGAACTACAGTTAAATCAGTCACTACTTGTGTTTTTTGGACAATTGTAATGCATCTAGAGTTTTTAAATAAGGTCTAAAAATGAGGGGGAAAAGAGTGTTCAACATAAAAAACATTTATTTAGAAAAAAGCTGTTAGTATAGAAATGATACAAAAGACCATTTCAGTCTTAAAATGTAAAAAAGTAAAAACGTAAAAACATTTAATGGCATAAAGATACAATCATGGCGCAGTCTTTCACTTTGATGTTAGTAAGAAGGTATATATTTGATGCAGTGTTGCTTTACATGCCAAAACTAAAACTCACAAAGAAGGAATTTTCACAAATCCACTGGTAGTAGAGGACTTAATTTCAGGCATAGAAATAAATACAATTTGAGGGTAAAACTGCCCTGCAGTTGCAGACTAAGAAGGTTTAGTTGTACATAACAAATAAGTTTATCATTTTTTGTTGAAAATGTGTCATTTGATTCCAGCCTCCAGAAATGTAGTACAATAGACCACCTCACCAACGAGAGAAATAATTCATTCATTTGTAGGTCTACAAGAGGGTGAGTGACTTGCCTATTCAACAAGAAGCAAACAAAACCACTGTGTAGGGCTGCATGATTTAGGAAAAATTTTGATTATTATATGTATATATATATATATATATATTATATATTATATATATTTTTTTTTTTTTTTTTTTTTTATTATTTTTATATATATATATATTTTTTATTTTTATTAAGTTTTCATTTGCAATCCAATTCACAATTTTACACGACTGAGAGATTTGCCAAAAAATATTAATGGGACCATGAACTGACAAATAATGTCTGTACTATTTGAAACTTTTGTAAAATTCAAATTGCGTCAAATTTAATTTTGAATTTTGCGATTCATCTTGCTGCCCACCACAGAAAATTCTCCTGATATGGCTAAACCACAAACAAATGCACAAATAAAAGAAAGCGCGTGACATTTTCCAAGCAATTGGACAATGACTTAAGTAATCATGCTTATCAAGCACAGTTTGACCTAAGTTTACCCTAAACACTCAAAAGTTTTTGCTGTCCAGCAACAAAAGGAGCAAATGCAAATGTTTGAGTTTTCATGTCTGATCAGAGTCGAGGAGGGGGTCGTGATGGTGGGGGTCCTGGAGGTCCTGGAGGAGCTCGTGCTGGAGGTGGGCCTGGGGGAGCTCTGGACACCGGAGGGGGCGCACGGGACGGAGGTGCAGCGTGAGCCGGGGGTGCAGCGTGAGCCGGGGGTGCAGCGTGGCCGGGGGTGTCGTGCGCGGCCCTCTGGATGGAGGTTTTGTGCGGGGAACAGAGTTGGAGACCAAAGGCCGCTGCTCAGTGGATGGAGCCGGCGAGGGGAGAGAGTGATGAGAGTGACTAGAGGGAGTCCGGTGGTTCAAACTGGAGTCTGGGTCTTTCACTCGCTGAAAACTTATGCAGCGACCCTGTTAAAACAACAATGAAAATTTCAACAGACATTCATGATGCATCAGCAGAAATCTGCAGTTTGGAAGCAGCAAAAATTATATTTCACAGTTTTTTCATTGTTTACAAGAGAAAAAGTTGGTCCAAACATGCTTGTACTGAGTGAAAGACTTATTTGAAATGTGCTTAATTCAAACAAATACAGTATTTGTATTCTAATGCTTTGTTTTGTGTCAGAGAGCTTCTTAGATGCCTGGGCCAAAGCGTGTTGTGTGATGCGCTGCCCGCTGCAGCTGACAGAGGCAGTATGTGTTTGGTCTTCCATACATAAACAGAGCAGCCTCTATCTGCTTCTACACCTGCTCTACTATTGCTAAGATGGGAGCAAAGAGATCCTCTGACTTTAAGAGGGTGTTTCTGTAGTCTTAGCACATTTACGCCTTTTTTTTATCTCATAATGACAGAACAGAAAGTGGTTTATGTCTCGTGTGGCTTGTAGGAATGTTTTGCATGAGGACCTTTCAATAGAATTACAATGGTTAACACAGGGCCCCTTAATGTTTAGCATAATTTACAAGTCTGGAAGAATGGAGATCTTCTCTTATTGTTCTCATTGATAGTTATCCCCTCCACAACATCTCTGCCACACCACTGACTTTTGCCTTTGAGAGAATGTGGGATAGAAGCTTCTAAAGGCCTCTATGTTGGAGCCTCTTGGTGGTCTGATTATAACACCTTTTTAAACAGAGAGGCCCTAAAGTCACCTCGAGGTCATCAAGGAGGGCCTCAGCAGCAGTTAGCTTTGTGACTGAGGGCCTATTGTTAGCTGGGGTATATGAGGCTGGTGTAATTGATTAGGGGCAAGAGCAGTTGGAGGGGCCGCCTGTTTCGATCTTGTCATGAAAGAGTCAGTTTGTGAGCAGCAGAACAACACCAGAGACAGCATATGGACACAATGAGAAGACAAGCTCATGAATATTGAGATTGTTTGTGTGAGGTGACTGTAAGCATGCCGCTACCAGGACATATGGCCTGAATGCAGCCATTTGAATAACAGGAAGGAGAGTGCAAGGTTTTGGGGAGGCTTTCTGGATTGCAGCGCTCACTGACAAGACTGCAAGATTAATCAAAACTATATCTAAATCAATCCCAAGAAACAATATTTATGGACTCACGTGAAGATAATAGCAAAAAAGTTTATTCTATTTTGCCTTTTTGATTTAATAACACTGCAATAAAATGTTTTTGATCGTCAACTAGATAATTCTGAATAATTGTTTTGATCTACTGTATCTTATTAAGAACACGGTGACTATACGTATATGTATATGTACATCTGTCACTTGTGTGTCATTTAAATTTAAATCACCATTGTTTGCGTTTGTCTAATTTGTTGTCTTCGTTGTGAAGAGTTTTACCTTTCTCACGCAAATTTAAAATGGTTAAATGACCACATGAACAACTCCGGCTATGCAAGTCATGTTATGATCACTTCGGCAGAAATAAAGTATAATTTATGTATGCAAACCAACAAAAATGCTGAAAATGCCTGAAGTTTTAAATAAGGCATGAGAAATATAAATAGCAAAGAGCAATCAGTTGACAAATAGATGTTAAGAAAAGAGGAAATGTTATCAACTAAAGATTGGTTTTGGTCCTATTCTTGAGAGATACGTGTTCTAGTTGCCAAAACCATACAAGAAGTACTTTGACTCAAGAAATTGATCCTAGTAACAGAACTTAACTTGAACTTTACAGCTTTCCTATAAATAGTTTCTTTTTGCAAAACCAGAATCTCTGCAAATTATGTTTTGTAGCACAGATAAATGAGAACATAATTAGGATCCGTTCACATAAAATCACGAAATGCTTTAGGCCAATCTCATTTAATACAGACTGTATAAATACAGTTTTTTGTTGTCATGCAAATAGTTAATACGTCTAGCATTGATACAGTTTTTTATATTAGAAAAAAACAAATAATGCACCTACAATGCTGGAATCAGATTTCAGCACTGACCATTCAATTTTGCTGTAACAGTTATTGGACCCATAAAATCAGTTCAGCCTATTTTAATGTAATTGGACTCATTTGTTGGCTGAAAAAAAAATTCTAGGCTGTTGCTTGCACAATAACAGTTTTCAAACGAGTTAACTTTGTTTCTTGAAGGAAAAATGTTTTTTTTTTTAAGTTCTTACACTGGCAATGGTTGACATTGTGTATCGATACTTAAAACCAAATTATCAAAATTGGGACTGAGTCTGACCTAACACCTGGATATTGAATTTTGAGTAAACGTTATTACTCAGTACTAACATAAAGCTCAATAAATAGTCAAATGAGAAGAAGACTTGCATACTCTAATTTGGGGGACTTCTTTTTGCAACAGGGACACTTTTGTAAATATCAAACACCAAGTTTGTGTATAAAATTAGCAAACTATTTTTGCTCAGTAGCATGAAAATTAAAATCACTGATAATATGAATCGTACAGGTGCAGTTTGAAAGTGTCAGTGGTGTTTTTGTGGTTTGTGCAGACAGACTAATTACAGACGAGGAGGAGGTAATTTTCAGGGTCTGTTCTATGCTGTGTCGGGCATCACTGTTGAAGGATACAAGAATGAAATCTCTTGTGTCACAATATGGCTCGTGGCTTTTACGCTGTCCATCTGTTTGTGTGGAGCTGACGCACATATGCAAAGTGACACACGTGAACTGTACGTACGAGACAGAGGAAGTGGCAGAAACTGGCAGCACACTGATGACACGTCGCAGATCCAGTAAAGTGATGATAATAAAGACTGAATTGTCACACGTAACTTGGTGCGTTTTGAGAGGCATTGCTTGGAAGCTCAAAAAAACACTGTTCAAATTCTACATACGAACATAAAAATTACATTAGCTATTAAAACTTTGTATGTAGTCTGTGGCAGATACACCTCTAAAGGTTAGCAAATATTTAGAATGATTATACAACAATAAAGAGATCAAACTATATATTACTAATTGCTAATAATTTGCTGATTGAAAACCAACCAAACTGATCTCTTGAGTGCCTTCAATCCAGGTCACAGGACCAAATAGAGGATGTAATAGAGAAAGTTATGGAAAATCAAGTTACAAAAAATATTTAACCTTGTTTTGACCATTTGGCTGAATGCATAGTTGGTGTGGGGCCTTCCTCATCTATATATCCATTTCATGCTATAACTGTAGATTCTTATAGCTAAAGGAACAAGATTTCTATGGAAACAAGCAAGAGGAGATCCTCCTGTAGGGCATGAGATGATTTTAAACTTTTAGTCCAATAAAAAATGCTTTTCAAGTCTTATTTTTCTCTAAAAAAGACATGCTTTTAAACAATCTAAAATATCAACAATTGTGTGTGGTTAGTAAAACGTAGAGCCTTGTAAATCTTTTATGTTGGGTCTGTTTTGACCTCCTGACATCTCTTTCTAAGTTTTTCTCCTTGTATCTTTTCATGTGTGCAATGGCATTTTATTTTGTGCAATTAATGGCGCGTGAAGCAATTTCTGTGGGTCACTGTGGCACAAGGGACAGCGGTCATGCAAAGAAAGACTGGACAAAAGCCCTTGAAACTTGCTGCGTTAGAAAAGATGAATTGTTCGGTTCAGAAATGATGCCAAGATGGAAATAATGAATGAAACAGTCACTTTTATAGACTCCAGATACAGTAAAATGCTCACACTGTTGGTCCGTACAGACGACTTGTGTCTTATACTGAACAAATGAGTCAGGATACGGCCCAAGTGATGAAAGGCGACATTGACACTGGGCCAGATGCTTCGCCATGACAACCAGAGCAGTGACAGAAACGTGTGTGATTTTGGGGACATGATGAAGAGGGTCAAGGTTAACCACTAAAGCTTCTTTTCTACCTCAAGTTATTTTATACCAATATTTAAATAAATTAAATTACATATTTCAAAATACTTTACATGTTTTCTACAACCAATCTTAAGAATCATCTAATCGTATTACAACTATTTTTGTTATTGCAAAGTAAAACACTGATAAAATTACAGCTGAAGTACCTGATTTTCACGTGGAAAAAAAGAGAGGTATTTAAACCTTTCTAAAGCTTGCTCTCACAAACCCTTTGGCTCATAACAGGTTTTTACATGTCTGGACCTTTTTGTTTTGGCCACTATTGCAGATTTAGATCAGTTTTTTAGGGCAGAAAAAGTGAAGCAGGTTTCCACACACAGCTAAATGAAAAAGCTCTCATCCATAAGATCTTATATAGTTTGGAAAAATAAAATTACTTATCTATTTTTTTCCCCACAAAGTTCTGATTTGAGAATAAACAGTCTGAGGAGAAAAACAAAAAGCCCAAATTAACCAAAAAGCATTCCTTTAAATCTCTGATATGACAGAGCTTTAAAAAGCACCGGTAACTTTCTGGAGGTAAAAGTCAATACACAATTCAGAAATGAGATTAGAAGTACATCGATCCAATTCATGAAATTTTGCTGGATCGGTTTTTGGTCCCATGATCATTAGTTCATCTGATAAGTTGATTAAGCTTTTACTTGGACATAATGAGACACAATTTCAAGTTGTTATTGCTAATAAACAACTGTTATTATAACATTTTATGACCAAATATTCTGGGCTTTAATAAAAATAGAAGCTAGTATCGGTTTATATTGAGTATCGGCATATCAGAACTGAAAAAAATTGATTGGTCATCTTAATAGAAGGTTAAAAATATTTGGGACATCTGAATGGGATTTTTTTTCCACGGCATAAAAAATAGAACTTAAAGATTTTTTCATGAAAGACAGAAGCAGGCCTATCATGGCCAATAATAGACATACAAGCCTACTCAAAGTAAAGACAAAATTTCATTATTAGAACAACAAAGAAATTAAATTACAAAAACAGGATTGTATTCAGGTCACTGTATTTTGGTCCAGTGACTGTTATTGGGTTAAAGAGAAAGTAGAACCTTGCCTCAAAAACTGCACATCTGTTACACATGCATAGAGTATTTACAATTGCCGCATTTTTGGCCTTGTCTGAAATACAGTTCACCGTGTATGTGCACAAAGGATGTCTTCATACAGACACAGCAGTCTTTTATTCACTTCTGTGTAGTGTGAGTGTTTAAGATATCAATGTGGAGCTACACAGCTGCTCACAAACACATTTCAGCAACACAAAACACATTTAACTGTCTACTTAGCTTTCTCTGGTTGTACATTTAACATGTAGTGTGTTTTAGGGCTGCAACAATTCAACAACTAACCACTTTTTATAGAATCTAATCTGATTGTAATCTAAGATGAAGTTCTTTTAAGTGTTAGCATACAACTACAGTTCACTACAGAGAAGCGGACTCTAAATGTAGATGTGCTCAAAAATGAAAAGATCGTTTTGAGTGTATGCATCCTCACCTCATCTCCAGGCAGCGGTCTCATCAGTGAAACCTGGTCGTATCCTCTCCTGAACAGAGCTAAGAGAGCATCCAGTTTCCCCTGAAAAGAAGCAGACAGGCATTTATAAGGGAATTCTTGAGGAAACTTCTTATTTTCTTTATACTAGATGATTATTATTGTATGAAAGACGCACCTTAATGGGTGTGTACCACCTCCGCTGCTGTGGAGGAGGGCGGGAAGTCTTCCTTGGTTTTGGCTCATATGGTTCAAATTCTTGTTCTGGCATCTTTACAACTGCATTTTTTGGTTTGTCCAGTTTGGCACCTTCTTCTGTGGACCCTTTCTCGCCCCACCGCACCTTACAAAAAGTATAGGAATACACATGAATGCGTGTGTGTGTGTGTGTGTTGTATGTGTGCGTTTGTTTTTCTTTTTACCTCCATGCGCTTTATTCCTCCCACACCTCTTCCTCCATAATAAGACGCATCCACCGTGGGCCACTTCTTCTTTGGCATCCCATCGTCCTCATCTGATTCCTTTTAAACAAGTATTTAATGAACATGACATACAGAGATAAGAAAAAGGCTAACACACTTTTTGAATTGTGTACAGTATTATTATGGTGGTTTAAATTATTGTACCTGAACCTTAATTAATCCAATTGATATTGTCCTAATTTTAAACACAGACTGTGTGCTTTATTACTAAGATTGTAATGAATGTCAAATAGGTCTAAAAACTATTATATATTTGAAAAGTTGTCTAACATTGTCCAACAATGAAGACATTTAGAAGGTTTTGCTAAATAGTGTTGTTGTCTTTTAGTCAATTAATTGGTCGATGGCATTTTAGTCGACCAAAATTTTTATTAGTCGACCAGTTAGATTTTAAGGATTTACAAAGTACAATATCAAAAAAGTTGAGAGGTGACTGGCTGCAGACCTTTTTCGCTACAGATGTCCATATTTAGCAACTCTCGACTTTTCAAACAACCAAAAACTTACCCAAATTACCTATTCTATCCCCAGCCCCAATTCTAACTCTAACTTTACTCTACTTTGACGAATAAATGTTGAAAGTAAATTATATACATTTACAGGCATAGTCACCTGCGAGAGCTGGTTGTGAATGATAGGTTGATGGGACATGTTTTTAGTCGACAGAGAATTTCCTAGGTTGACTACAGCCCTAGAGCTAAATATATCGTTATATCAAAAATAGTAATAGAGGGATGACTGACTGGTTCTGGTGGAGGCGGCGGCGGAGGTTCTTTGATGACCTGAGGGTTTAAAAAGCAATGTAATCAGCTGAAAAACTGCATTTCATTGTTGTAGATAAAACGTAGTCATAATAGAGAAGCATTAAATCTTACCACAGTGCAACAAAGGGGCCAGAACCACCACATCAGCAGCAGTGCCAACAGCAAAAACACCACCAGCAGTGAGATCAGCACAATTGTCCCGTCAAACTAAAAAAAAAGTAAACACATGTTTAAATCGTGGGTAAACCAGCTTGTACAGAGATAATAGAAGAGGGTTAACAAAAAGTACTCACAGCCTCCTCTGATGAGAAAGACAACAGAGGAGAGCCACGAGAGGAAGAACAGCAGCAAGACAAAAAAACAAAAGAGATTGAAAAAAAGTGTATTTTGAAAAGTAGCATGCCAAAACATAGTCTTCAGAGTAGTTTTACTTTCTAGTTTATCCACTTACACATTCGGTGGTAGTGATGTGAACAGAGCTGGTGATGTAGGACAGGCCTTCATTCATGCTAACCTGTAAGTAAATTACCCTGAAAAACACATATAATTATGGTTAAATTACTGTTTTGCATTAGACAGCGTCTTATCCTGATTTGGTCCTTATGTCCACTTAGTTTGGTCCTACTCTACAAAATATATATAATTTTACATCCTTTACTTGTAAACTGCAATAGTAATGTAAAATGTCGATGAATACCAGGTACATTTACTTCCTGTCCAAAACTGCTGAACTGATCAGCTCTTCATTGTGACATTTTACTCTGAAAAGTGTCTAGCTATCTGATAATAAGAACCAAACATGTATCATCTGGAATCTTAATTTGTGAAATAATCATAACAAATACAGTGCTGTGGGAAGGGGACAGAGGGTAAGTGAAAACAGGACTTTTCTGAACAATGCTATGAACATGAATCAACCTAAATATACCTTTGACTAAAAATGTTGATGAGTTTTTAATGGACAAGACAATTACAGTGCAAAATGTGGAGAGAATAAAATAAAAGGACAGAGAAAACCCATGTTGACGAGGTGGTAACAACACACGTGCAACGCCTTAAACCGACACTGGTGACCATAAGTACATTTCTAATCGTCAATAATATGCTTTAGTATTTTTAATTGATAGAGCCAATGCTCTGTAATTAACAGCACGTAGTTTGAGCGGAGTTAAGACTTGGAAGGAGAAATGTTTTTGGCAATCAAATCACAACAATTAAAAAATGGGGTTGATTGACAGAACATTATGGTTTTGTTTGTTTTTAAGACAAGAAGAACAAAACACTGACTTGACTTGCAAAACTGTGATTTATTCAGACACCAATGTCCGAATAATTTGGTTTTGCAAGCTATGTCAGTGTGCGAGATTTTGTTCTGTTTTTTTCTTGGGACATTCTCTATATTCCGACGCACCTTTCCTGGAGTAAATGTGTGCAGTTTTTTTCTTACATGTTTTTAAGATAAAATATCAAATATAAAACTGATTGATCAATAAAATCTGGATTCAGTTTATCATCTCGTGGTTCAGACATCAACTTCATCCCAGGTTTAGTCCTAATTTTAATGTAGTGAATGTGCCAGGGTAAACAAACCCCTATTTTTAGGCTTGCTGACACCTGTGCCAGCTGCTGAATAGATTTAGCTAACTGCACTAACTTTTGCGTGAACAAAATTATTCTGACAAAGACCCAGCGAGCATAAGAGGTCAAAGAGTTCTCCGCCCACAAGAGGAATGTCTTCATTTTTGGATCTAATCTCCCAGACATCTGATGTAAAAAACACAGATAGCAAAATGACACAAGTGCCATATTAACCAGAACAAAAAAAAGTCTGGCTTAATGGAGTGGAAAAGTCTTTTAGTGCCGAATATTTTCATTATTTAAGATAACTTAATAACAAAAATCTCTCACTTTTCTGGAGATTTTTGGAAATAAAACTTGTGTCGTAAACATTGTGTTGTTTTTGCAACATACAATTTTTATTCTTATTCTAATTTTATTCATACAATTGAAATGTACAAAGAGAAAGATTATTTGTGTCTACAAAGTAAATAGTCACTGAAATATGAATGAGCAAAAAATTAATATAATAATAAAATTAATTTTACCATAGGGTTAGGGTTAGTTTGCCTATTACAATTTAGGGGCAAAATAATAGGGCTTTCTCTATTGTATTTGGGGTAGAGTTGGGGTGACAAGGGGTGGAAAGGAGGAAGCAGAGGGGGGATGGTGAGGGGGCCTTCCTGTTTTACTTCTAGTCACATCTATAGCCTGTCCGTCCATGAGAGTGGATCTCTCCTTCACTGTGGTTCTCCTCCAGGTTTCTCCCCTCCCCCTGTTTTTTTTTTTTTGAGTTTTTTCTTGCAGAGAAGGAGGGTCTAAGGACAGGGTATGCTCTGGGACAATTATCCATCTGCCTGTTTGTTGTTGGACAATCAACTTTTGTATTTCTGTTTCTGATTTTTAATGCTTCCTTTGGTATTGACCAAACGTTTCATTTTTTGACTTTTGTTTGCTAAATCAACATTTTGTGAAGTCCACTGAGATAACTTGTTATTGTGATTTTGGGCTATACAAAAATAAATTGAATTGACATCTCATCAGCGCATCCCACCCCTATGAAACCCTCAGATCACCTCTCAGTGTTTCTCATTTCCACAGCACTGACTCAGTTTAGAACACACAGACACACAGAAAAGTGCAGGTGTGTTTTCATGCCCTCTTTTATCAACAATATAGACAACCCAGATTTCAGGCAGCATCAGATCTCAGCCCATATCAATCAACAGTCTGCTCCCTTCATGTATGTCTGTGCCCTGTGTGCATGTGAACAGGAAGGAAAAGCAACATCCGGGAGGTTCCCAGTCAAAATACATTTGGGTGATGGCAGCATCAATGACTTCATTGTATGAGACAAGGCCAGACCAAAATGTATATGAAGAAAGAGCTTGTGTTATGCTGAAGCCAAAAATGACTCTACAGGAGATCACAAATACTTCACAAATACTAGTAGGGCAGGGCGATATGGCCTAAACATTTTTATCACAATATACGGGAGCATTTGCAAACCAATAAAATTGACTACATACCTAAGAAGTCATGATGCTGTTTTTATGTTAATTGTACCTAAAGAATTTAGTTTATTTAAATTAGACCTGTAATTTTTGCCTCTACTCCTCAAGCCTTATCTCTGTCAGTATCAGAGTTTAAGCCACTGGTCTTTGTTTAAGTCAGTCTGTTGCAATTTGTGTTTGCACATTACATTCAAATTTTCTACTTTTTAACATGTAGATTGTGACTGATACAATACGCAGTCACTAAGATTTAGCTTAGCTTAGCTTTTATTTCTTGTACATAATTATGCAACCTTAAAAAACACAATTAAAAAGATTTTAAAAAATAAAATTCAAGTAGCAACTATTCTTGATTTGAAATTATGTAATACTGTATTTATATAACTTGAAGAAACAACTTACATAGCGTTATTTGTACTTTAGAGCATTAAGACATGTTAGTCATTAATTTTTTTTCACTCGGTGTATCCGTTATTTGCTTTGTAAACATTGCTTGGAGACAAGATATGATCAAATCAGAAAACAAATCTGAGTGACAGCAACAAGACAGACGATGTCTAGGAGGTGTCCCAAGCTTCAGGCTGCAAAATGTACAGTATGTTTATGCACTGAGCTTTAGGGCATCTGAGGTCTGAGCAAGAGTGAAGAAGGTCACAAAAAGAGCCCCAATGTCCGCTGAAAACTCTTTTGATTTAAGAGGAGTCACCAACAGTCTGACAAAAAATCTGATCTGATCTGCTGAGGTCCTCTCCAGGAGCCTCTCATTAAGTTGTGTTTCTGGGCTCTGCTGCTGTTGTCTCCGTGTGATTGGTGTCTGCCTTCGTTAGCAGTGACAAACTCTGATTGATCACAGCGACTCAATGACTTTGACACTAATTTGTTGAAGGGCAGCCGACTTCGAAGCCCACCAAACTATGTATGATATGACAATTAGACAAGAAGGGAACAAATCAGCGTTAAACAAGTGTGTCTATTAGAAATGCTGAAAGTCATGTTGATTGTTAGTGAGCATACTCACTTTCCAACTTCCTCTACCACAGGAGCAGGACAGAGAAGAAAAGTATCTTCTATTTCAGCTGGTCTCTCATCTGTAAAAGTCAAACTTTCCATAGTATATATTTTTTCAGACACATACATTGCCAAGTATTTCAAATAATTTAATCAAACATACCCACTGTATGTGTCTCATTAAGTTTGAAACTGCAGAGGACTTGGTCAATGTTTCTGGCATGAAGAAACCCATTTCCTCGCACCACAACCTGGAAACGCTCTGAAACAGTATAAAAAATTATTAGCAATTTAAATGAAAGTCTTGTTTGCACATGACAGTGCTGCCTGTTATCTCTACTGAAACACCAGCACTCTCTAAGAGTGCAGATTTTTGAGTTTGGGAAACGATTGCATGCCTCATTGCTACTTGTTTATATCAGTGTGCTTTGGCTACATGTGTGGAAAGGCTTTAATATGCTTCAGTGGTGCTAGTGCTAAAGTGTAGCTATTCTGTGCTGCAGCTAGGAGGCCTGGGCATGTGTTTGTGTGCAGCGTTGACCTTTAGCTTCCCTGGGGCACTGTTAAAGCTCCTGAAAGAGTCTTGCCTGCATGTCGTTGCGTCTATGTGGATGCTTGGCAGCATATGCTAGAGAGCAGAAAACACTCGCTTAAAAACATGTCTGCAGGGCGACTAGAGCACTGCACTGTCAAGGCAGTTCTGCACTCACTCCGCATGTGTGTATGGTGTCATTGAAAGTAGCACTGTTACTTTGTAGCACATTTTATCAGATAATTATCTTATATCTATGATATTCTTGCCGTGTACACTGAGTCACAGGCTTCATCTAGCTACATGATGCCAAACAGTGACGGATGATTGAAACACCTTTAACATTTAGGCAGCAGCGTAAAGATCACTGGATAAAAGCATCAGGGCGGGCATCACTTTTATCTAAAAGGTCAGAGCAACCAAAAACACTCAAAATGTCTTCTTAACACCTTTACAACATTTTTATGTTACCCAGTTATAATGTTTCAATGTTTTTAGATCTTAACATAAGTGAAGCTACCTCAGTCCCAGTCTGTCCACTCTCCCTGACACGCACACACTTTGATGGGCTAAAAGGTCAGTACTGTCACATGCTGCTGGTACAGAGCTGGTGCCCTGCTGACATGGCCTCTGCCACATGTCCATCTGTATCTACACCTGAATGTTTGACAAGGCCTATAGTTGTATAAATGTGTGTGACATTAAACATGAAGAGTGCAGTGTGCATGTGTGAGGAATAGGAATATGCCTTGTCCAAACCTTGGCTCCTCAATCATGTTAGTGCAGTGACACGCTGAAGGACAAGGAGGGGCCACAGAGACAGTGTCAACAAGGAGGACAGGGTCAGACGTTAATGAAAGCAGCAATCTTTCCTGTCAAGTCACATCTAAAGAGCTGGTACATGAGTGCTTGCATGTAGATATTTATCACATTGGGGGGGCGTGCATCTGCATACACACTCAGTTAACTCTTCTTTTAGGGACAAAAACCATATCCCCAATGGTAAAACAAATTGTTTTATATAAGTTAAGATATGGATTAAATCTGTTAAGCTTAGACAAGTAGTAACTACAGTTATATTTAGTCTATAATTGATGCAAGTCAAAGTAAAGTCCTCATAAGACATAGAACCCAAGCACACGTGTGTAAGTGCTGTCAGCTCCGATAGTGTGGCCTAATGCTCACTGTCCAGTCTGATGGCCTGTTTGTGGCGGCCCAGACGGTCACTTCACATCAGTGTAAGGCGCTTATATGTGCCCTTCGTATGTGTACGACAGAAAATAAAATCAAAACGAGCAAATGTGAAGGAGTGAATAGGAGGGACAGAGACACACTGTCAAAATATCTATGTACAATGTCAGCATGTATGAATACTTCAAAACACATATTAGAGGAGATGCTTCCTAATACCTGCATTAACCATATACTACAAACCCTGTAAGGCAGGTCCTTCAACTTGAATTTGTTCTCTTCTAAAGCTTTACTTTTTTTTTGACAGAGAACTACATGTGCTGTAAATGATTGTGAATATCTACAGAGCGTTTGTGTGCTCTTGGTGCATGTTTTATCTCTTTCTATCAATCAGGCCGTATTAAAATCATTACATAATCTGCGCAGAAAATAAAATGAAAGAAAAAAAAGTGTGATTCTGATCAAGATATTGAACTTTTGCCCTTTGTTAATTAGGCCAGAGACAAGACTCATGCGTTTCTTAGTTCACTGACCATTACACTTTTCATCAATCGAATAATAAATTAAGCTGTGGGGGGGCAGTGGGCACATGTCGTCTGACTCATTGGCTTTTGGCTGCTCACAACAGCATGTAATTATCGCCACCACTAATGTTTTGTGTGTGTGTGTGTTTTATGGGTCTCTCAGCACATTGCTTTGTTTCTTTCTCTGTATTCCTTAATATGCTGATCTGTATTGGTTGTCTGAGCAGCACAAATGCACTCTCTTAAGTGAGCCTTAATAAGGTCATGTCAAAGCTCATTCATCCTGGTGGCTACAGATAAAGACCCCGCTGCAGTGGCTGGTCACTCTTACCACATCTCCCACTCTAATAAAAGGCTGTCCAGAAGCACAACAGTAGAAATTGGAGGAGAGGGTACGGGTTGATGACATCCTCATGGCTGCTTAGCATATAGGATGTGGCAAACTAGGCCATAAGAGCAGTCAAGCTTAAAGATTTATTGCTATTTTTTCTGACCATGCCCCCTCCCTCACCTCCAGCCCACATGCTGAGCTGGAGCAGGCTATGCTAATTTCCCCGGCCGTGAATGACAATACGGTCTGTGTCACTGTGCAGTCATAAGCGTCCATGCAATTACTCCAGTCCAGAGGCTTTGGATGACTGTCATCTGACACAATCGCACACTGGACCAGCCCCTGTTAAAATAAGATTGGGGAACTCTTACCTCCTGCACATACGCTGGATGGATCCGCAGCTAAGATTTCAATGCAGGACTTTTTTATGATCTGATATGAAGATAAATGTTAGTATTTGTTATCAAAATATAAAAACTTGTTTAAGTTTGCAAACATTTTAATATGATTTCATACCGAGTCAATGATTCCCCTTAAGGCCTGAAAGCCCCCCCACACAGGAAACACATGTTCCACGGTGTCTGCTATAGTTGCAAGCTACAAACAAATAATCAAAAGATGAAAAAGATATGACTTAAGACTAAATATTAATAAAACATGCAAATCTTATCTTACCTGTGTCTGGTTAAAATCTTTTACTCCAACACAATAAACTATTGCACCCAAAGTTCTGGCTCTCTGAGCCTATGAAAAGAAAAACATCTTATGTTAAATTTGTTTAAGTCTACGCCAAGCCTGTTTATGTTGAAAACACACACACACAATAACATGCACTGTGCTTTACTACCTCTCTCTGTGCAGTGTCAAACTGCCACTCGTTTAACTCTCCATCTGTCAGAGCAATTATTACACTGGCCGTTCCTATGAATGCAAAACCATTCAATGTTTTTATGTTGCTGAGCATTTGCTGTTTTTATAATTACAACTGGAGTACCTAGCTTTTCTTGATGGATTTGTGCATTAGCCTGCAAACAACAAGAATGAAATATTTGAATACATTTCTAACATATTTGTAAGATAATTATATTATATCTAGAATTGTTATAGTTACCATCTCTAATCCCAGGTTCATGCATGTGTCTCCACCAGGAACCACTTTCCTTAGAGCCATTAAACCTCCAGTGATTGCTTCCCTGAAAGCAAAACAAACTAGATGTACAGTATAAAGCTAAAACAATTCAGCAGATATTAAGTGCATCCGGTGAATTTAATGTTTTGTTACCTATTTTCTGTCAGTTTCATGATAACCTTTCCTTGGGTGGAAAAGACTATGAAAGACATCCTGAGCATGGGGCTAAAATATAAATTACGGTCAGTTATTTGAAATACAGATGCAAAAAACACAGTCATTGAAAGCAAAGATCAAATTTCTACCTGATAAACTTTTCGGCAAGTTGCTCAACAAAAGAATAAATCTCTGTCCAGTGATGTTTCACACTGCCCGATCTGCAATATAATAAACCAGTTAGATGATACAGCATTAGTAATTACGTTGGATTGTGTTAGTATTATTAATAATGCAGTTATCTGCACATTCGCCAAGCTGACTCACTTCTTGTTTTTAAATCTCTTCTTAAAACGTATTTGTTTTCTTTGGCTTTCAACTAATTTATGGTTTTTGGCTTTTACAGTTTCAATAATTGTATTTATCGTGTTACTATTTTATTTTTATGTATCTTATCTGTTTTATCTGTTTGTACAGCACTTTGGTCAACTTTGTTGTTTTTAAATGTGCTTTATAAATAAATTGGATTGGATTGGATCTAAGTTCAGAAACATTCTTATGCAACAGTCAATCACAAGTCAAATTGAGGTCTGACAATTAAGCTGCTGAGTATGATTGTTCAAATGAAGTGCTATCCCAGGGGAAAGCTAATGGTGGCTAATTGGTGGTGGGCCAGGGGGCTAGAGTCAGACAGTGACAGATGTAGCCTTGTGCCTCCAGCCGGGCCAGAGTAGCAGCCAGCTGTGCCATGTTTTACCGTGTCCCTCTGCCTTATGTGGGACCATGAGGGCCAACAGATGTCCCAAGGAGGACAGCTAGTCCAACAACAGGTTGGGGTTCCAGGCAGTGAAAAGAGTAGAGCAAGGCGCAGGGGTGACCCTAAGAGGGGGTGGGTTGTCAGTGTGTGAAGGCCTATTGAAGGACACATCAAACAGCACAGGAACACCCAAAAGGTTGTAAAAGAGAGAAAGCTACAGACATTCATGACTGGAGTATTGCTCTTTTGACCAGTCCCGAGTGGAAATCTGTCTCCTGCCCTACTGCCAATGCTTGAACAGGACATCTCAATGACTCTCAAACTAAATTGCTGTAAAAAGTTGGCCATTCATATATATATATATACAGTATATATATACTGTATATATACATACACATATATATACACATACACATATATATTGTACATATATACATATATATAGGCATTGTATAAAGAAAGTTTAGCTCATAAATATATTGTTTACCACTTGTTTTTCAAGTGATACAGTTTTTCATAATCAAAGCTTTATCTAATGGCAGTTTCCAGGCCTCTTGCTTCACAGCACGGCCGGAGCCTCTGTGTGAATTTGGACTCTTCATCATTATATAAACAGTAGTGCCAATAAAACAAATTAAGCAATTAGCAAATAACAAATAATAAATATAACTGAATGTTATTGAATCGCAATGTTACTCAGAAAAATCACAAACATATTTTGCCCCAAACTGTCTAGCCCTAATTCCCTTCGGAAGTAGCTTGTGAATACATCAATGCCAAACCTAAGCTGCCATACAGGTGTGGCTGACTATCAACCCCACTGTCTTTAGTGTGCAGCCTTTTACACATGGCCATCGGCAGCATGGTGCCTTTTTTTGGCTTATAACAAACAAACAGTAGACAGTAAGTTCAGAATTAAAGGAGACCCTAAGCTTCCCACTTATATACAGTAGAAAATGGCAATTTATGAAAATTTGCAGCACCACATTAGAGAAATATAACCTTCTTCTCAATAAAAAACATGTATTTTTATTGAGAAGAAATGCAGTGCCTGTTTCCTTTTTAACATGACACCTTTTTTTAGTTTGTGGGACACCAAATAGATGAGAAGAATGCAGTCTGGTATTTAGAGTGGTGTCAGACATGGAAGTGAAAAGCACTGAACTGTGCTGCTCTAGTTTGTTTAATTATAGGTGGTTTGTCTCTGCAGACTTCATATTTAAATAGAGGCATCTTACCAGAAACTAGACATGCTGAGTAACAAACTACAAATAAAAGTGCACTTGAATAAGTCAGTGAATGCCATTTAGGAGTAGAACCAGTGACGTGGTCGGCTGATGTGATGAGAAAGACCAGAGACTTCCTGAAGCTGGGCAAATGAGACAAACAAACAGAGGCCATGTGCAGTAGTCCTCAGAAACAGATTATAATGCTAAAAAACAACTACAGAAACCATTTTATAAACAACTAACACATTATTTTGTAAAAGAAATGATAAAGTTTTTGGTATTAGTCAATAACGTCCATGGGACATTACTGTCCGAGCAATTAATTGAAAGAATGAGACATTGAAATTAAGTCATGTCCAACTGTCAATTACATCTTAAAGTTGGACTTGTTAGTTAGTTGTAAATAAGTATACTTTGTGCTTTCCACAATAAAGCATAAACTGCATACTGTGTGAATTGAAAAACAACGATTTTTAGTTTATATCAGGAGCCGAATGCAGCTCTCTGAATGGGTGGTCTTCTTCAGTTTCACTTTGCTGTTTGTAAAAAGAAGCTTATAAGTCAGAATTGCAACCAAAATGAATACATGTGTCGAAGGATTAATGAGAAGGTCAGATTTAAAACCTAAATTGTGCTTACAGTGTGAAAATTAGCAACCCCACCTTTACAGCCTCAACCCATTCACATAGCAAAAGTATTTTTTATCACTGTGAAGGTTGAATTTGGTGCATGTAAAACTGCACTTTTGCATGTTTTGACAGGTCTAGTGTCCAAGTGAAAGCTCTTTTTATGCAGATAAGATATGACATGTCCATTATATTGCAAATGTAGCATGCAAACTCTTCTTATATTCTGGGTTTATTTGCAGTTCTTTAACAAGAACTTTTACGAGTCCAGTTTCGATAAATTCAATAAATATTTATTGTATAGCAATTTTGTGGAACGTTTTTTTTTTTTTTAAAGCACTGTAAAATTATTGAAAATACTTTATGAGTATATATATATGTTGATTTACAACATTCAGCAATGAAAAAATAAAAAAACTAAATACAAGTATTATTTGCAGATTAGCTCTTTAGCTGTCTTGTGCAACTGACCCATCCTGTAAGGGTCAGTGCTCTGGTAGAGGAACACCTAAACTATGATTGTTAGTCAATAACTCTAACAGATTACAATAAACATATCTGAATTCTCATAAATGAATCGGTTAAGTGAACAGGCCTGCACTGACTCATTGTTCTTCTGCAGGATGCGGTGAGCTCACTGTCTGAGGTGCTCAATGGGCAACGCCAGCGTCATCATCTGAAACCCTATATCCATCTGCACGCCCTGCCCACATCCCCGAGTCCTGTTTATCTCACCAGGCAGCACAGAGTTTGGACTGAAGGACAATTAAATAAGACATGCAGTTTACAACATCTACGCAATTGCACTAAAAAGTTAAACAATTGTTTTCCGTTAGATAACAATAAAATGAAATGTTGTAAAATGAAAGATCGCTCCTAGTTGGATCAAACAAGCCAACCACACCGATCTTTCATTGTAAGGGAATTTAGTAAATGAAACACAAGTGGGTAGTTATAGTAATGTTTAGGTCATATACATACGTTTATGCATGGGTTGATTATAGCTTTCAATCTGTGCGGGTCATATTTAAGACTGATGCGCGCCGCGTTTCTAAACTATGGTTCCATGGCAAAGCGCAGGGCTTACAAATGAACAAAGCCATAAATAAAACGGGACACTCACTTGTCCAGGACAAAGTAGAGATCGAAAGCGCCCTGACAGGATCTCTCCTCCTCTTGTTGAAGCTCTCCATTCACTGCGCTCTCAACAATGAGAAATCCTAACACAGCCACAGCGAGCAGCACACCAGTCTGCCTCCTCGCCATCTTTCCCGGTTTCTGCTCACTTTTCCAGCGCCTTGACAGCATTAAAATCCTCACATTGTGTCTTCTTTTAGCTTCCAACTCAACTTTAAGCGAGTGTATATTGGTTTCTAAACGCTTTGGAAAGCCAAAAGCTTCAAGTTGTCTGTTGTTGTTCCGAGTTGTGCCGGCTCCACAAATTTTCTCTGCTCTTTCGAGAAGTAAAAAAATCAGCCTGGACGGAGGAGGAGATGAGCGACACCCGAGGAGAGGGGCAAAACTCCACTTTAGCAGACATATACACAAATCTGAAGAAAAGGTTTAGGCTTTAGTCATTTTAAAGCGCTTATTAAAAGCACCTATTTTAGTGCGTTCAAAAAGTTGGAATTTTGTCAAAATGTGCAAATCATTATTTGCATTCCTCTTCCTGAGCCAGATTCCATGTGTTCCATTACATGTGTGGACCAGTGCCTTACTGATTTGGCCTAAAACGAAGCGTTGGTGCAGAATAATGCCTTAAACGCTCATTAATTAAACAATGAATAATGGATTTGCCCGGTGGCATACATTGCTCCATTTCATGACCATTGCTTTCTACATAGAGAGCTATCACTTTTATTACATATCTATAACTGGACGCTGTGTTAGGAAACACTGCCCTTGGATAGAGAAATGATTCTGAAAAACAAGTACAATTTGAAGATAAGAAAGCCTATGAAATGTATAATCCAGGTGCGATGTGTTGCAAACAATATCAGACATCAGAAAGAAGCACCAGCACCTTGAGCCAGATATGATCCTAAGCTCTATCTGTTTAACACACTGAACAGACTGAAAGAACCGTAACTCAGACGAAAGGCACTTTGACATGAGGCTAGATTCATCACGCGCGTGTTAGTGCGTATGCGCGCGCATTCAAGTCAGCGCGCCACGCTCCAGTGCGCCGTGTGGAGGAGATAAGAGGAGCGAGAGAGGAAGAGACGCCACAACACAACGGTCACTCGGATGAACCTACTGCCTAGCTCAGATTGAAAGTACAGCGGCACCTGCACAGAACAGCCTCTGCTACCAGCATTTATGTTCACAAGGTAAGACAGCCACAGCTGAAGAGTTTATTTAATCATTAACCGTAGAAACTGAAATGATCCGACTGTATGTCAAGGAACGCCAGAATGTGGATTCAAAAGCTGCAGCCTGTACAACTATTGCTTATTTTAATCAAGTTCTCTGTGGCAGATAGTCGCAGCAGATGGAGAAACAAAAGAGGAAGCCAAACAAAAACACAAAGCCTGATAGAATTGTGCACAAATCTCAAACTGTGTCTAGCTGCTGTAGAGAATTAACTTTTAATGAAATGGTGCTTATGTGTTTTCTTCCCTATATTATTAAATTGACACGTGCATTTTATTTGTTACAGCTCCATGGAGCCCACTTTGGTTTCTCGGTGCGCCTGGTCGGGTGAAAGTAAATCCACGCAGCAGTATCCCTCAGACGTACACACCAGCGTGGTTTTTACGCGCAGCATCCCATCAGGCACCTGCTTCGGTCCTTGTGTGCTTCAAGGTTCTATGGACAGCATCGCTTTCATAGCTCAGAAGTCCAGCGACAACCGGAACAAGGCTTATGTATTCAGGGTATGATAATTTACAGCATTTATGTTACTTCAGACTAAGCCTACAGCTTTGAGCCCCAAAAATTAAGTTTCAAATTCAAGTTATTTAACAATACAACCTTTTTCTTGATGAACAGGTGGACCCCGAGGCTTTAAGTAACTCTGCGCTGTTCCTGTCGTGGCTGCGCCTCATCCAAACCGCTCGTAATTCTGAAGAGCAGAACACCGAGGCATTTCTCAAAGCGGGCCAGCTTCACATACGCACCACGCGGGAGGTCCGGGATGAAGAGGAGCTGCTCTTGTGGTACGACAAGGAACTGTGCCACCTTCTCGGGTTTACAGACATGAAGAGAGAGTTCTCTACAGGTAAAGTAAAAAAAAAAAAAACATAAAAACATTGGCGTGTAGAGCTGACTCACCTTTTTCTTGCAGACTTCAAGTGTACCAGATGCAGCCAAATGTTCCAGCACGAATATCCCTTTCTGGCGCACTGCCGATTCCTGTGCCCCCAGATGAAGGCGAACACCTGGAGGAGTCAGGACTTCACTAAACACATGGAAGCGCACAGCCTGAGCAAAAGGCAACACAAGTGACCGACTTTCACAATATTGCCAGGGATTTGGAACAGAAAAACAAATCAGAGGAGACTGTGGACGTTTCACCAAAGAAAAGAAAGTATGAGGATACACTTTTTCAAAAAAGTAGAAAAGCAGTTTTGTTGGAGAAAACAAACATCTCAAATGACGCTAACATCACGACATATGGGCACTTTTCAGCGGGAGGCTCATGCACTGACTTGAGAGTTAAAGTTGATACAAATAGTGGATGTAAAAAAGACGAAGGGCTCGAAACAAAGATGAACACACAGTTGGAAACAGGGGAGAGCTCAAGCACCAGCGCATTTTCATTAATTTCGTCTAATACACAAGGAGAACTGAAAAGTGCTTTTTGCAAACCCCACAAAAGAAACTCACCTTTGAATATTGTACCAATACCGCCCCCTGGCGGTGTTGAGGAGATGGCGGAGGCCTCGAGAGTTCTGATGGGATACAACGTGATGGCGTCCAGTGTCCTGGGCTCAGATATGCACAGCTCTTTGCCCTCTGTTGTTACACTTAACAGCTCGTTTCATTACGCACCTGAGCACTGGTCCAGAAGCGTAGGCGCACACATCCATCCCAAATCTTCTCCACCCGCCTCTCTCACCGCTCTTCCTCCCACTTTCACTTCTTTCGGTGTGTCTGTGCAAAACTGGTGCGCCAAATGCAACTTGTCCTTCCGCATGACCTCTGACCTCGTGTTTCACATGCGCTCACACCATAAAAAGGAGTTTGCCGCGGAATCTCAAGTGAGAAGAAGGCGAGAGGAGAAACTGACCTGCCCATCTGCCACGAGTACTTTCGGGAACGACACCACCTTTCCAGACATATGACCTCCCATAACTGACCACACTATGGACACGGACATTATTTATTCATTACTTAACTCGGCTAAAGTAGATCGTGAATGTAATTGCTCCACTGGGGGCGATAAAGGTACGTGGAAGTTTGGAAGAACGTGCCTTATGAAATGTGGAGTGATGGACGAGAATGCGGTAAATATCTGGATTAATCTCGTATATCACGTTAAATGTGAACGTCTGTGTTAAACAGTTTTGTTTTTGCACATTTAAATAACTAAAACAAGTTACAAAACGAAACTTGCCTTTTGTTTGTCTGAGTCTTGGCATCGCTTCTCTCTTTGAAATGTTTGCTCTTTGTGCATTTTGTACAGAGTGGCATTTTTGTCTCCAACTTTAGACATTTTTTTTGTATATAATAATAATATTTTTAAAAATGCATATTTATTGAAATGTCTTCAAAGATGCAATCCAAGAGTAATTTATTCTGACATTTGCTTTGAAATCTTTCGCCCAAGACCTGTAGCAGCCCACTTAACCTAATCTTTTATTCCCACTAAAGCCCTGATTTTGAGACTTAATCAGTTCAGTTGGGGCAGATAAATAGCTTTTTCTGTTGCAGGTAATGAGGCAGGAGAAGCCACAGAGTTCAAGAGAAAGTCAAGCCTCAAGTAAGCAAAGGTAAACATAGTTTTTATTCTAGATGGACAGTTAAGTTTTTCTTACATTTATAGTTTGGTCTGCAGACAACTGTTTTCAGAACAATGAACACCTTTGTTAACAGACCAGGTTTTCCTATTCCCAACAAAGCTAAACATTACATTCATATTATTGTTCTTATCAACAAAAAATCTTATAATACTGAATGGCACCAAGAAACCTATTTTCTCTGGTCATGTTGTTTCATGTTAGTTACAGAGGTTTTTGATTGTAGCATGTTGTTGCTGCAACATTGTAACTCTGCACAGAAAGTTGTATTATTTTCCCAGGCTAACTTTTAGGAAAAAAGCTATTCTAGCCTGCACACTAAGGGCCCTCTGTTGCTCCATAATGGCTCTTCTGCTGCCCATTAATTGAACAGTCATTTTGTGGAAAAACAAATATTATTCTTGGTTCCTTACTGGTCTTTTTGGTTTTGACTTTCGGCGTGCTCCTTTTGAAAATGAGCCGAGACTGCTGTGGTTTTGCTGCCTGGAATAGACCATTGTTAGTGGTCTTTAGTAAAGTGTGATTGCAGTGGCAAGCATGGTTATATAGATACAGCTTCACTCTGTTCTGATAAACTGTATAATGTATTCATTAGGCTATATGAATGCATTATATCCAGATACAGTTAATAATATAAAAATGTATTCAGAACCGGTATGTTTTAGATTCGATCAAACTTTGATAATGCTTTTGTATGCAAAGAGTTTCATTTATGTTGATTTATTTAGGAAGAGAAGACATACTTTGTGTTTATTTTTATGAATGTACGCTCTATTTCAGTTTTTTGATTATTGATAAAGATCTCCTGAAAAAAATATGCAACAATTTGAACTGCAGGTCCCAGAAAAGACTGTAGCCTAGTGTTGACAAGAAGAGCCGCATTGGCCAGAATAGATAATAAGCCTGTGGAAATATAAAAACGTTTATTGCTGAGATGTGACTATAAAGTCAGATTCGGGGAATCTGGGAAAAAATATAACCGCGTTTGTTCCTTCTCGTGTTGATAAAACTTGATTTTTCTATTAAATTTTGTTTTAACCCTTTCAAAAATAAAAGAAACTAGGCATTTATGAAATCAAACAAAAACTTTAAATATGTCCCATTTATTAATTTTTTTTACATTATAGATCAGTATTGTGCCTCAAAGTTTAACATTTGCCTGTAAACCACACAATTTTTACTGACAAAAGATCGGTTTTCAATCTTTCAATTCAAACCCACCACTAAATCATTGACGATTCGATTCAGTTCGATTCAATTTGACCTCCATCTCTCAATTTTTTGATTAATTGCCCAGTCCTACTATAAAGCCTAAAATGAATCAAATTGCACACCGGTTCTCCAATCTTTCTTTCATATGTATATANAGGGCTGCTGGTGGTAGGGAGTCCACCGCAGCTTTGGACCAGGACTCCTTTAACGCCCCCTTCTCTCTGCCCCTGAACGGTGACGCTCCAGACTCTGCAGCAACATAACTCATGCACAAGACTGCGCCTGTCACTGTCACAGCACAAACACATGCTTCCAGCTCCATCATGGAAAAAGTCTGGGGTCCGACAAGCCCCTCCCTCTCTACTCCTCCTCACCCTCTGTCTCTCCCCTGTCTGTCTTCTTCTGAGCTGGAGACCACACAGATGTTCTAACCACATCCAAGCGTCTGGCTGTGATGAGCACATTTGCACTCGGAGAAAGCTAACAATCTGCCAACAGCTCAAAAGCGTCTGCCTGTGGCCTAGTGCTAATCTTTACCTAAGACACAAAATGGCAACAAAACGAAAGCCTCTTCTTACATCATTTCTGAAGACAAACAAACAACTACAAATGACTTCAATGTCTTTATGCAAGGACATACACTATATTATTCAATGCAGAAACTGTAACGAATGCCAAGATTCTCATCAATTGAAAGAAAAACATATAAGGTAATTTAATATGCTTAGTTAAATATAACATTGCAATTTGTTTCTGTGCTTTTTAAAAACAGGATGAACCAATTTAAGCATGCAAATAAATACCACTTTTGGACCTAAATACATATCGTGGTATTTAGGTCTGACGATGAATTAAGTTTACAGCGCACTTTTTTCACGCTAGACACAACAATTATAAGAAAAATAGATAACTTGGAGTACGACTGCTAATCAAATACCATGAAAATGTTGAGATATTATAGCATAAATTCTCAAGACTCCCTTGAATTTTTAATCAAGTGGGGCTTGCAAAAGAAAAAAGAAGATATAGTAAAAAAAATACAAATAATTTCTAATATAAATAAAACTAAAAGACCGTAGCTTAGTAGTTTAATTAAAATCACAGGCTACTAATGCAAAATTAAAAGCACTGTACCCTTTTTTTGATTGAGGATATCATCATCAATAACATTCCCCCAAAACAGATACTTTATGGCTAAAGTATCTTGTTTATGTTATAAGCATTTAAGCATACCAACACAGCTCATATTGATTCTAAAGGTGTGCTCCAAAACAAATCTTGGACATCTTAATAATTCACAAGCTGAAAATGTGTTAGGTAAGGGCAAAACAGACTGCTGTAAAAAGTTTCACAGTAAAATGTTCATTTGTTTAAGTTTTTGTGACTTATAGAGAGTAGAGTAACTCTGCTCAAATGAAGAATGTACAATAATTATTAGCTAATGTCAGCCAAACAGTAAACAACTGCAAATACAACAGAGTGAATGCCACGTCCTCTCGGAGTAACCATCCATCCTCACCGACCTCACAGTCATCAATGCAAGTATGTCTCAGCCCCTGTCATTTGAAGCAGCTACTGTTTTAATGCACCAAAACTAGTCCAAGCCCTCAATTACTGCTCATGTGAATGCTGCTGTGTGTGTGCATGTGTGTGTGTGTGCCTGTGGTCTGCTCGGTTCGGGGGTGTGGGAAAGTGCGGTCAGGAGTACGCACACACAAATAGCGGTTTGCAGTGTGAGCAGACAGTGAAATTCTCATTTTAAGACAACAACAGTCAGTGTGTACCTCGGGGCTCGCCAATAAGGCCTGACCGCACAATGTTTAAATCATTTTGGCTTAATTGCTTTTTAACAAGGCTCCCTACTGCGTTGACATTATACATTAACACTGTGGGTGCTGAAAGCTCACAGTCTGACAAGTCTGGCCGCGTAAAAAAGCGTCTGACTCAGAATAACCCACGGGGAGAGAAACATTCACCTCTAAAAAATATAACTTGTTACTCATTTTTAGTTAAATTACCTTCAGCTTTAAAGTAGGAATTGTCAAAGCCTAAAGCATGCCCAAAGTAGTCATTCAGGCCCCAACAATGTATATTTACTCAAGAAATCTCATCAAAAATTAAACTCTGTTTTCCTTTTGTCAAAGCATGTTCTCACATGATTAGTCAATCAGAAACAGAAGCTAAAACTACAGATCCTCAGCTTCAAATAGACCAGCACGACAAGAAGTTACAGGTCCCATATTATACACCTCGTTATAAAACAGAAAAAAATGGCTTTTTCATCAAAACATCTCTTCAGGTGTGCTTATTCTTCCATCTACAAATGTTTGATAATCCCTTTTTTTTATTTTAATTTAATTTTAATTGACCTTTATTTAAACGGCAGGGAAGTCCACTGAAGATTTGGAATCTCTTTTGGCAGGGGAGCCACTGGGGGAATCGGTCAGGGGAGGACATTAATTGATATGTTTTTGTATGTGAGGTGGGTGTAGCTGATTTTCACACTACACAACACAATTTTTGGTTTCATTTCTTCATGACTTCCTCCAACACAAATCCTTCGACACATGGATCATTTTGACATAATTTTTTTGTTGCAATTATGGCTTATAAACTTTACATAACAACAAAATGAAACTGGAGAGGACCACCAAGCACAGCCAATCATTCGGCTCTTCTCTCTAAGCCCCTCCTCTTCTCTTTCCACTGTGCATTTCAATGAGTTTGCTGTGTTTAATATGTGTTTATGGATGGAGTTTAGGGGGTGAGCTTCACTTTAATCTTGGTTTTACATATGTCATATTTTTTTAACTAAGTCTTTTTTTCTGTGCAATAATAAAAAAAAAAAAAAGAAGTTGCAGAATTTATTGTGTTAATAGTACCAAGTACTGTGTTGCTCTTATCTTTTAGGCATGCTCTTGGGAACTTTTACTTTGACATTTTATGTATTGAAACTCTCATGAGTGTTTAAGCCACGTGGAAGTCACGTAGATTCCCGCGAGAACGCTCGTATAATGAATTGAAAGCCGCACCAGACCGCTGCGGTCTCCGGGAAAAATAGACTTCATGCGAATTCTTTCCGCAGAGTCGCGCGACTCTGCACGATCGCAGTCGGACATGTCGGAGCACGGTGTAAATCAACGCATTGGTTTTAAGCACTCAAGTTCTGCGTGACTCGCATCCAAGTTGCACTTAGTGTAAATCCACTGTTAACAGACTCAAACAGACAAAAGGTGCTTAATGAAAATATTTAATACAGGTTTGGCGTTGAACCACGGGCCAGGATGTGATTGGATACAGTATGACAGTATGACATACTACTGTATCCAATCACAGTGTGACATTGACTAATACAGTCGATGAATATTTGCTTCTTAGCTCTATGTGTTCTTTAAAATTGAATCTAAATTAAAGGTTGTATGGAGGATTTTTCAAATCCAACAGCTGCTTGCTTTTTTCAAATGATGCACATGTGTTTCCCCTCTCAGGGCCACGCCCTTCACTGCAAACTGACCAATGAGTTAGCTTAGGAACACTAAGGGTATTGCTTGACAGGATTAACAGGGCCATGAGTATATGTTATTAGTTTACACCTTTTCTGTTAGTTCTATGTGTTGTGAGTTCTTCATTTTTATCAGGCCTCATCAGTTCTCCTACTTGTTTTTTATTATATCTTTTTATGTATGGATTGGGTGTTTGTTTGTTTTAGCTTAATGTACAAAAGTTCGTTGAGCATAATCTATTGCTGAACTGTTTTTAATGACGCAAGGTCGATTCTGACAATCATACAATTTTTGAATATCTTGCATATGTATCAGTAGCTTGTAAAGTTTATGGTGTAATCTAAGCTTTTTGTTTCATTTTGTGTGTTAATTTGAATTACTTTTGTGTTTTTTGTTCTATTTCTATTATCTCGAACTGTAGTAAGTGCAGCATTTAAATTATCATTAATTAAATAAGTGCAACGTTTTTTGTATTTGGCTATGGAGTTGTGCGTTCCATGAGGACGACGTGAAAGCTATGCGGCTCTGCATTGTGCTTGTGTTGTTGGGTGAACTTTTCCTTCAGTTTCATTTTGGTGCTAGGTTTGTAGGAGAGTGGTCGTGTTTATGAGTAGGTTGGTAGTTTCTTTACTACACAAAAATGTAAAGTACGTTGTCGAAGAAGCTTGTCGTTTAAAATGTTTGTTGTATGCAGGTGTTTTTTGGTTGGGTTGTTTTGTTTTTTGGTTGGATTGTTTTTTCGGTTTTTCTTTGTGTCTTAGTTTTGTGTTTGTTTGTTTCGTCGGAGTCGTGTACGGGTTTGGTTGTTTTTTTGGTGGTGGGGCGCTTGGGTACGTTTGGGGGGCTTTTTTGGTGCTAGGTCGGGACAGGGCGTTGTTTCTTGTTCTGTGGTTCTTTATGCTTGTTTTTTGTTCTGTGGGCTTTTGTTGTTCGGTGCTGTCGCTGTGAGTCTGTGTGTGTGTGTGTGTACTGTGTTTTCTTTATGGTCGGTCAGAGCGGTTGGAAGCGTGCTGGGTGCGATGGGGGGGGCTTGAGAGGGCTCCCTGTCGGACGGGGTGATTGGCGCGGGCAGCCGTGGGCCTGTGGGCCGGCCGGTCTCCGCCAGCCTTGGTTTCATTAGGGGTTCTCGCTGCCCGTTGAGTTCCGGTCTGTCCGCTTTCCCACTCCGACGTTACTTAATTCATTCTGGCTCTTGACTTTTTTTTCTCAGTCTTCCGTTCTCACCCTGCTGCCTTCCTTGTTGACACTTGGTTTCCTTCCAACCTGCCTCAATTTGTGTGTTTGATGCCTCCCTTTTCGTCGAGTTTCTTTCCGTCTCCTGCGTCCTGACCGCGTGCGCTGCGTGCTCTGTGTGTTTTCCCTTGCCCGCTTGGGGCTTTGGTTTTGCCTGCCTTGCTTGACTTCTCATCCACTTCTTTTGGCAGTGTTCCCGCCCCTGATTTCCGGGCCCTTTGCCCCGTTTGGCCACACGTTCTGTGGCCTCAGGGGCTCTCGGCTTAGGGCTTCCTCTACTCTCTCACCGGTCTGAGTCTGGTCATGCACCTTTCGTTGTTTTTCCTCTTCTCCTCTTCTCTGTGCTTCTTTTCTCCTCTCGTTCTTGTCTCTGTTTGCGGTGTCACCCGCGTTAGCAGTAGGAGAAATGCGACGAGACGGTAGGTGATAGTAGGTAGCTTCTGGGTGTGCTCCGTCGGGGTGTTCGGCTGTGCCTCTGTTGGTGTGTTGGTCCGTTGCTATGGGTTTTGTAGACAGAGTTAAAACACATAAATTGTGTTTGCAATGTGAAAATTAGCTTGTGAGGCATTTCTTTCAGCAAATATATTATAATATGAATCCAGTATTGTGTACAAAAAACATGAAGTGGTATACTAATATTAACAAATAATCAAATATTTTCTGTTAAATATCTTTAATTAAGTTTCCATCATTATAAATACACAGAATTAAAAAAAAGAGTACAAAGTTGCAACATAAAAGTAACACATTCATTTGACACTGATCATAAGACACCATTGACCTTTGCAAAATCAATTTTAAATAAAAGCATTTTAAAATATTTACACAATAAGAAGAGACAACAGCAGCAGGTAATGTTTCAGTAAAATGACTTCATAACATTAAAATAATCAAATAAATGTGTAACTTTAGTTCATTTAATACAGATTGAAACCAGCTTGAGAATTGCTTCCCTGAAAAGATATATTAGGATTAGTGTGTGATGGGAATATGATGGAAAAAGTAAAAGATAAGTACTCACCTCACACATGGAATATAGGACAGACTGTACCTGAAGGCAAGAAAAGAAAAGCAAGTTAAAAACATCATTCTAAATTTGAGCAGTGAGTGGCAAAAAAGCTACAGTCTGATCCCAAATCCCTACACAGTTAGTATATGAGATGTACAAACAGAAAATCAGATAAACAACAGGAACACTGAGCCTTCTTTCATGTTAATGTCATACAATCAAGGATCACACAGGTCAACTCACAAAACTCTTTTCTCCTTAAAAAGTTATTGACTCTGATTAAGAATGTATTTGTTGTGCAGAAGCCGAAGTGTCAAACAAGCTAACTGAGCTCTGCACAATTCAGTGAATTTGAGCATCACAGTTCTGCTGCTTAGTAAGAGAGTTAATGGTTCATTATGTCTTTTGATACCATAATTTCTGGATTGTAAGCCGCTACTTTATCATGAGCTTTGAACTATGCGGCTTATAAGGCAATGCGGCAAATTATAGATTCTCATAGACTTACTATTAACAAGTGCAGCCTATATATGTACTTCATAATTTTTCTCCCTTAAATCTAGTGGGTGCAGCTTATATTCAGGTGCGGCTAAATAGTGCAGAAATTACAGTAATTCTAATGAACAGACCTATTTTTTGATCACAAATCTTAACAGCTATAGGAACAATAAGGGATCGCTAATGCTAACACTTAACAAAACAAAAAACAGTGGATTGCCCAGAGTCATGGAAGCTTATCATATGCTCAGAGTCCTTCTGAAAAAATCAGCACAAAATAATGCCACAAAAGTGCAGTTTGCCTGGGAGTCTGTTGTTTTCCACATTGTTGATAATTAACACAAATTACACAAAATTCTTTGTCATTGTCGTGATTGCTCATCTTTATAGAGCAGAGGTCC
Source organism: Mugilogobius chulae (assembly GCA_038363315.1). Lineage (NCBI taxonomy): Eukaryota > Metazoa > Chordata > Actinopteri > Gobiiformes > Gobiidae > Mugilogobius > Mugilogobius chulae. The sequence goes on along the minus strand of CM076398.1, from coordinate 49,951,957 downwards.
CCAACACCGGTCCGGGGCCCAAAACCGGTCCGCAGGCCATTGGCTACCGGGCCCCAGAGGATTCTTGAACATTTATTTTATTTTTATTTTATAGTTTATCACTACATCCTTGTGCTTTACTGTGACAAAATAGTGCCACTTAATCCTATAAACAGCAAATTCAAGCAATAGGAGACCTAAAAGTATACACAATAATTGTTTCTTTGGCATTTTAAATTGTTGTTACCGGGTGCTACCCAACCTCGACCGGTCCGTGGAAAAGAAATTTGTGAATTTACCAGTCCTTACAAGAAAAAAGGTTGGGGACCGCTGCTATAGAGGGATTATTTGTTTATCAACACGTTCGATGTGCAGCCAGGGCTCTTGTCAGCTAACTACAAGAGTTTATCACTATGCAAAAACAAAAGTTATGCTGCTAAGTCAACATTTGTGAATAAAATTCAACCCTACGACACTTAAAAGTTACATTCAGGTGAGTGAAAAAACATCGAGGTACAGTATGTATGTGGTTTTCTCATGTGCACAGTAAATATAATGGCAAGACTGCACACACTAAATGGGTCTATATGTTCTACAGTCCATGCTTGCTCTTGTAGTTGTTGATTGGTGGAAGATACAGTAGGGCTGATGTTCTGATTGTTTCCCTCACAGAGGTCCGTTAGTGGGCCTTCCCTCAGGTATCCACTGTATCTACATTATGACACATCGTGGTTCATCAGTTTCCTCCTTTCACCACATCTTGAAACTGACTAGGACAAACATTTACTTCTGTTTTGTATTTGTTTGAGTAGTAGATTGGGCCATATAATAGTGTTTACCTAAAGAGTGATTGACACCTGAGACACTCTTTCACTCATTCACCAGGAAACACAATTTGGCCATATCCATCTCACTCAAGTATTTGTATTTAACTAACTTCCTTTTCCTTAAACGTAAAACAAAATGCTCACTTGCTGTTTCAATTAATCCACCCACTACAGACAGGACAAAGGAATATTTGTTCCATATCAATTTTATCTGTGAATACAAAGTGCATTTGTGCACAAATGCTCAAAATCAAAAACTTACCATGCAAACGACAAACTTGCAAGATGACAACAGCAAAGCGAGTCCAAGTTTTTCCACTGTAACAAAAGTATGTTTCTTATTTCAGCAAGAAACTCATTAAAAGAGCAAGAACCGCTTAAAAAGTCATACACATAATAACACTCAGGCTGCATAAGTCAAACAAATGAGAAAACAATGTAGTTATGTGTTCTGTTTAGTTAAATGGTCAGCTAAACTAAACTAAACTAAACTAAACTAAACTAAAACACCTGCTCATGTTGGAGTTTAATAGAGACAGCTTATACACCAAAAGTTAAAATACTGGCCAACTGATTTATCAATTGATCTATTATAACCACACAACTTGTGAATAACTTACCCAGAAGGCAGCACAGAGAGTCAGTACAAGACAAGTCTGCAACAATGAGAAGAACAACTAAAAGATTGTCTACAAAGATACTAGTCAATAACATTTTTATGAGCGATCCGATTAAATTCATTAGGTCTTCTGTTATAGTTATATGTTGTTTTTTCTTATGAACAGACCTCTGTTTGTATCCATACCTTGACAGTTTCGGCTGCACACTGTAGCCTTCTTCAGAAGTGTCACTTGGTGTTCCTGTGACATGTCTGGTCAGCTGGTTTATACATGTTTTGGCGCCATTTTCCTACTTGGGACAGTAGGACGATGGCGCCATCTGCAGTCCGACCTCTTCAGAACTGTGTCCCAGGTGTGAGAGAGTTGATACGCCCCTCGTCCCGATTAACAGTCTGGTGGGCGCGTTTTCGGATTTCGATGGCCTCCTGATCCAGCGATGATATTTGTTGCTTTCGGTGCCTATGACTCTGGCGTTGTCCCAGTCCATTAGGTGGAGATGATGGCGCCATCGTCCTACTGTCCCAAGTAGGAAAATGGCGCCAAAACCTGTATAAACACCAAGTGACACTTCTGAAGAAGGCTACAGTGTGCAGCCGAAACTGTCAAGGTATGGATACAAACAGAGGTCTGTTCATAAGAAAAAACAACATATTTTTATGAGCGTTTTAGTTAGAATAATTACAAAAACTGACAATAATACAATATGCTTTGTTTATTCATCAATGATTACAAAATTGTAAATATAAAAATGCATTTTCTTACAATCATAATAGTGGTGGCCAGTGCTCTTGTTTTGTCACACATCCTCTTCAGCTGCTTCACAGGTCCATCAGAAACATAGAGCTGACACAGAATCAAAATAATATCAGGAATCCAGGATTTAGTAAGAAAAGAAATTACCAGACACAAAAAATCATAGAAACAGCTGTTGTGTGTATGTTTTGCCTGGAAAGTTCCACAGACTACAGCTGTGGTGACTGCATTTTTCTTTTTCTTTCTTTTTTTTGTGTGAGTAAGATCATTTTGTTTATTGATATGCTAAGAGCGTTTCCAAGTCATTGCTTTATAAATCTTAAGTCTCAATTTGTTTACTTACAGTTTTGTGATTTTGTCTATTTATCTACTTTAAAAAGTCCTGATAACGAATAAAAAAGTGGGAAGGACCGACCGGTTTGTGAAAGAAATTACACTCTTCATTTGTTAGTCTGTTGTCATCAGTAAAGTCTCAAGCCATCAAAATATTCACTCAAGTCTGATTTGAGTTCAAATTATGACTAGCAGGGTAACACCTCTCATTCTAGACAAAACAATAACAACAAGCAGGTGAAGAAGATTCTAAAGATGAATAGATAAGACTACCTTTGTCTGAGACAAAGACTGGACATGTGTTGCTAAAGGGGCAGTTTAAGTTAAATATCTGAGACAGTCAAAGAGGCCAGACTGAGATCATTTGAATTAGAATTACTATATTAGGTTTAAGTGACCATTCAGTCAGCATTTGGAAAGACCAAAATACAGAGGATAAGTTTTATCAATTGCATTTATTGTAGTCTACTGTAAGGCTATGTAAAATGAAAATTTTCATATAACAGGATATAGGGGCAGGTTAGTGTTGTCACGACACTAAAATTTCAAACTCGATTCGATACTTGAAAAAAAAATCGATACCGATTTTGATACCACGGTGCCAACTTAAAATTGTTTTTTCTTATGATAGTATTTTTATTTTTTTTATTTATGTTTTTTTTTTCTATTATTAAAACAATAGTGTTTTAATATATTATTTGTTTATTATTAACTTGATTCATGAACCTTTACATTAAGACTGGGCTTTGTTCTATTATCAGACACATTTGCTGTTTATGTAGTATATAGGCTATATATACAGTATTTGATAGTGTCATCATTTCCATCTCCAATAAGAAAAGAAGGGGGCGGGGCTAAGCGTACAGAGGGAAAGGGGGGCGGGGCTTAAAATATTGATACTTGTTCAAACGAGTATCGATATCGGTTTTAGTATCGATTAATATCGAGGAATCGATTTTTTTTGACAACCCTAGGGCAGATACATTTTTTTTTTTACATTTTGTTTGTGACACTAACCTTCCAAGTGCACATATGTTTCCAAATGTGTAGAACACAATAAACAGGGTGATTCCAATTTTGGGGAGAAAGAGACAGCCAACTCCCTGCAAAGACATAGAAATAATGCATTTATTAGAACAAAATCTGAAAAAAAAAAAATGTTTGTACTTACAAATTTATCACAACATTAATAACCAAATTGAACATTTAATAGTTTTCAGAAGAATGCATGATTAAAAGCAACCAGCAAGAATTTATCTGGGACACAGAGCAACAACAGGGGATCTAAGTTCATTTAATTCATCCACTTGTAAAAGCTACTCTTTATGGTTTTAGTTTACATGCGCATAGTTAAACACATTGATGATATAGCACCTGTTAAGGGTCTGCAAGTTATATTGGACCCAAGTTCCTCTTTATAGAATTTTTCAATATTTTCTGATAAAAATACTACCAAGCTCCTGGAAAGGTTAATGATAGAGCCAAATGAGCCATTCTGGGTTGAATCAGAGTTTGTTTTTGAAGCCTACTAATAAAAGAAATACCTAAAAAAATAATAATAATAAAAAATCAAGAGGACTTTCATACGGGCTTTGCCTAAATGTTATTTTTAAATTTTTTGTGAGGTCACTCAAACTCATTTTAGTTAAATTACCTTAAGCCAGGGCTATTCAACAAAATTTTCCAAAGGGCCAGATTTTACCAAGAATCATGGCTTCTGGACCGATAATTGGACAATACGTGTCTGTTTGTGAAATTAGGTTGCACCAAATATTCACAGAACTAGAATGGTTTCTTTAGTGATTATAACCAATGCTATAGTTTTTTGTAGCGCTCTACAAAATGTCCATATCAGCGTAGCGTTTCCCCACATAACCAAATCTGAAACGGGAGACTCTAAATCAGATTTAAACCAGAATTAAATCAGGAGACTATAAGAGAAATAGGAGAATAGGAGAAATAAGATGTGCCAATAGAACAAGAGCAAAGTGAACTGTGCAAAAGAAATATGCAAAAGAAAGCATTTTCCAACGGGAAATTAGTCAAAAAATGCAACTGGAGTTGAAACAAGAATGATACACTAGTTTCAAGTGGCAAATCTTACTTTCAGACAGTAAGAATATAATAAAATCAAGATTTTTCAGAGTAATAACCCAGAAATGTATGTACAAATTTACAAAAAGAGAACAGTGATTTTTGGAAAGCCAATTGAGGACCAAATTACATTTTTTGGAGGAACTGCAAACACCAGCTTTATTGCTCTGTATATTTACCAAAGATAATTCAGGCACAAATTAATTTTCGTCTTTGATCTGAACACAGCTCGTTCTCACTTATGATTAAAGTCAACTAGGCATCAAAGTATAATATAATAATACAGAACTTTAAATATAGTCAATTTTTAAGAGTAAATAGGACTTATAAAGGGTTAAATAAAATAACTTCTCTATAAAAATAGAAAGTGGACGACAATAGCTCTGAACATTCCTCAAAGCTCGCACAACCTGTGTGACAACATTAGCCCTGGAGTCGGTTTTCCTCATTGCGATTGGCACAAGAAGAAGCTGCATTATTCTAATCACTGTAATGAATATTTACTTACCAAAATAGTGCACCCAACACCAATAATAAAACATACGATGAATCCTTTGATCCGCGTTGCCCAGCTGAGTGTCGAGGCCTCGTTTTACCGACTGAAAGAAACAAAAGATGTATTATTGATGAGGTTTGTGTGTTTAGATAGGCTACAGGTGGCGTTAGCATTAGCATTTCATTTACCTGTAAAATGGTGCGATCCTCTCTCCGTGCCTCTTCCCCGCTCAACACGGACTTTAATTTATCCATGCTTGAAATAAATAATTTAAAAAAGATGCTACGGTTTGCTTTGTTTGTTTTGCGACAGAAAATGAACGTCTTCTTCCAATCGCTGCGCGCTAACGTCACCACAGGAGGAGACGCACGCACGCGCAGGTAAAAGGCACGCACACCTGACGCAAAGAATCAGGATAGGTAAAGAGAGAGAGGTCTCACTCTGAGCTGAACTGGCGACAGACTTCACTAGCTGTTTAATTTACATTCACTTACAAATCAAATGTTTACTTTTCTCCAAAATAGGTTTACTTTTTTTTCTAAACCACTAATTTGTATTAGGTTATTACGATTGCCAGTTATTTTGAAGTAACTGTTTCTCACGTAAATTTAGACACTTTTTTGCAAACTTGTAAAATCGGAGTTATTCATTCTAAATACATTTTAAGATTTACATAGAGCTGTGCAATATAGCCTATCGAATTTTTGATAAGTGCTTCAAAAATAGCTGCTTAAAAAGACAAATAAAAATGTATTGTAAACTTTCGAATAACTAAAGCCAATGTATTTATTTAGTTAGTTATTTTTATTTGTTCTGAGTCATTTAGTCAAACAATAACTCACTTTGTCAATAATAATGTGTATTATTTTACTATATTTCAAAGCACATTTTACATCTATAACAATTTTTCTAAAATCTTGTTTACCTGCATTTCTTTCTGTGCGAAAAATATCGTGGCATGATTATTTTTAGGCATGTTTTTTACATTGACAAATTGATCAGTTTCTTGGGTTTGATACAGTTAGAATTGGTTATTAAACTTCAACTATAATGCTTAAAAAATGTTTGGAAAAGTTTCTATTAGACTGACATGATATTGTCTGCATATGGTAATCAGGATATGCCAAAAAATGATCAAGGTCTTTATTTTTGTCAATATCGCCCGGCCCTAGATGTATTTCTTGAGAAATACTTTTTGAAATAAATTATTGTGGCCCATAAATACAAATAGAGGTGTAGTCAATGTCTCCTCAAGAGAGAGTAAAGTTACTTCTAAATAATATTACAAAAATATACAATACTACAAAAGCTTTTATTTTGAAATGGAAAGGACAGAACATTCAAAATGTATTTGGAAAGAATATTATTAAACAGGAAAAAATGTAGTTGCAGTAGAAAAAGCAGATTTCATACTCTCATTTTTAAACTCACAGTAACCAAACTTAAAGTACTGATACTTCAAACTAAATTCAAATAATTCCTATAGAAAACTAAGAAAAGAGTACAAATTCTACATAAAAGTATGAAAAATAAGCTTGTGTTGACACCTACTGTAACCAAAAAAAAAGTAAAAATTCAGGGGTAGATCTACAAATACAATTTTATACACTTTTTTTGCATGCACCAAAAAGATGTGCAATAGGTTCTTTCATGCAACATCACAACTTTTTACATGCTAATCATATTTACTACAAATGGAGGGCAGCTAAGATTCATTTTGTTTCAACTGAGAACAAAAAGTGAATGGGTCTACGGAACAGTAGTCACTAATATAAAGCACTTTAGATGTTTCATGACCTTTCTTTTCGTGACCTATTGGAATATTTGATCCAAGGGAAGTATAATTGATCCTACTAAGCTCATCAAATGGAGCAATAATAATAAACTAAACCGACACAAAAACAATAAGCAGCATTAGATTAACTGGCTAAACAATGAAAGCAAAAAAAAAATATAATAAAATAAAAAGAGAGCATTTTTCCAGTAGATTTACACTATATGTAGTCTTCTTTGTGCCACTACATCACTTCGCTCTTTAAATATCTTCATCCTCTGACTCTGAGCTTTTTTCCAGTAGACCCACTTCCACTGAGGATGCCCACCGAAGTTTAACGTGGACAACACTACAAACAAAGCAAAGACATAAATGACACCACAGAACTCATGTTTCTGCAGGCATTTTTCACAACTAAAACATACACCCACAGACAACCTTCGTCAATGTTCAGTTTTAAAAGAGTATTTTTGTTCCTGGTTTAAAAAAAAATGGGGCCCAAATGGTTTCATTTCTATATGAAAGCATTACATTAGGGCTATACAACTGAATATTTTCGAGGGCCATGGCATTAGGGCCGGATAATTGCATAACATGAAGAAAATTTGCCAAAATTTAGGTTTGTACAAAACAGCCATTGTCACTCTTTTAACCCTCTATAACCCTCTCACTCTCCTCTCTATCTGTGCGTCTGTCTCTCTCCTTTCTTCTTCTCTCTCACTTTCTCTTTCACCTCTCTTTCCCTCTTTCCTCACTCCCCCCCCTCAACTCTTTCTCTCTCTTTCCCTCCACTCTCTACTCGCCCCACTCTCTCTTTGTCCCTTCATCCCCTCTCTCTTTCTCTGCTTCCACTCTCTCTCTCTTTCTCTTCACTCACTCCTTACTGTCTCTCTCTCACTCTTCTCTTTCTCTCTCCTCACCCCTTCTCTTTCTTTCCCCTTTCTCTCTCTCTCTCTTTCCCTCCTGTCTTTCTTTCTCTACTTTCTCTTCTCTTACTCCTTACTGTTCTCTCTCCTCAACTCTTCTCTTTCTCTCTCCTCACACCTTCTCTTTCTTTCCCCTTTCTCTCTCTCTTTTCCCTCCTTTGTCTTTCTTTTCTCCTTCCCCTCTCTCTCTCTTTTTTTCTCTCACTCCTTAACTCTCTTCTCTTTCTCCTTATCTTCTTTCTCTACTTTTCTCTTCTCTTCACTCATTCTCGGCATGTGTTGATAAAACTTGATTTTTCTATTAAATTTTGTTTAACCCTTTCAAAAATAAAAGAAACTAGGCATTTATGAAATCAAACAAAAACTTTAAATATGTCCCATTTATTAATTTTTTTTTACATTATAGATCAGTATTGTGCCTCAAAGTTTAACATTTGCCTGTAAACCACACAATTTTTACTGACAAAAGATCGGTTTTCAATCTTTCAATTCAAAACCCACCACTAAATCATTGACGATTCGATTCAGTTCGATTCAATTTGACCTCCATCTCTCAATTTTTTGATTAATTGCCCAGTCCTACTATAAAGCCTAAAATGAATCAAATTGCACACGGTTCTCCAACATTTTCAATGTATTATATGTACATTATAATACATTGTAATGTAATATAAACCTGGACATACTGCTTATGTTGTATTCCCCTTTTACAGCCTAAATGTCATATATGAATATAGCACAGGTAGGCCGATATTTTAAAATGCAGCCCTCGACTAACTCTGACTCAGATCATTTCAGCCACAGCTCCATAAATGTTTGTTACCACTGCTCTGGCCTGTTTGCACCTTCATGTCAACCACAGCTTCAGCTAACAATCATTTTGGTTTTCTTTCGACTCATTAATTAGTTGTTCAGTATGCAAACAACCCCCAGATACAAATGTACAGGTAAACAACAGGTACTCACGGATTCACGAGGGCAAAAGATTGAACAAGACAATAAAGTCTGAGGCACTCTGTCTTGTTGAGGATTTGTTCAAAAACACATTTTTCATCTTTAAAATTGCATCATGCTGTTAAGCTCAAGTTTATAGTCAGTGAAATATTTTATTCCAACCGTTTTTATTGTTATCCGAGTATTAACATTTGGAGTTTTATAACTATTTTTATTAAACATCTGCAGCCATGTATTCAACTTAATCTCTTCAGGGTCATGCTGCCTTTTAGAGCCAGTCTAATGGCTACACAGTCAACTGCAGACAGCCCAATATTATACATGCAAGTATATACATTAGAAGTGGTTTCCAGCAATCGTCATTGAGACAAATTTACTGTCCAGTGTTTTGTACAGACATCAAAGGGTGCGCTGTTACTAACAGATGTGGTGCCACGGGCCGACTGTGACTCCAGGCTCAGAACTCCAAACTAACTAAGGTTAATGACACAAAGGTGCACTGTCATTTTGTTTTCATCCTCCACTTGACTGAAACCATGAATTAGACCTTTTCCCTAAACATCTGTGTTAAAAGGCCATTGAAGGGAGCATCCTGCACTTGAGATGTTTAACTGTGGGTCGTAGGCCTCGATAAAGAGGAAGTGCATTGTGTTTTGAAGTTCAAGTGGCTCTGGTCTAATTGGCGCATAAGTCTGCTTCCTTCTGCCGCCATTAATCCGGTGCGGCCACATCGTTCGCTGGACAAGAGGCTTTGGTGTGGGGTGGTAATGGCTTCAAGGAGCTTCAGTGGAATGCTGGGTATCTTTGAGTGGGACTTTCCTGCCTTTGTACTTTTAGTGTTTTAAAAGGTTCAAAGGATTAACATAAGACAAATATTGACTCAAAATAGCACTTCATAACAAATCTTTATAATGTATAGAATTAAATTATTTTATTCTAATGCAAAGACACACATTCTTTATAAATTAAGGAACACATTTATAAAATAATGTCTAATATAACACAGAGTAACACAGAACCTACAAACCCTGACACACTGTCAAGTTTCACATTTAAAATAGAAAAATATTTCTGTCTGCGAGTGCACATAAATGAAAGCCAGATACTTCCTTTTTTATGTACACAAAACAAGACTCTTAAGTATCTTCAGTCTTGCTACACATTACAATGGCATGTATGTACAATCTGGCCTCTAATTAGCTTTAGATTAACTACAGCTGTACACAGTATGTAACAATGTAATATCTTCAGCCATGTGTGAATGACTGCTGAGCTGCCCGATGACACACCAAGAAAGTCTTTCATTTATAGCTTTTGTGTCCTAAACATGAGTTTGAACCCGCTGTGAGCTGCTTTTGAACATCAAAGGAAAAGGTCCCTTAAATGTTGCTTTTCTTGCAATTTCCAATATTGCCATAATCAAAACAACTGCTCTGAGACATGTGTAGTCCTGAGTCTGATCCTGTTGCTGAGACAGACCCTAGACAATGAGTCTCTCCAGATTTGCTGCCGCAGGATCAGCAAGGTGGAAGTAATTTCTCAAGAGGCTGTAGGTTCCTCAAGGAAAACATGTCCAGTTACAAAGCCACTGTTAACCACAGGTTCTTATCTGTTTTGCCTCTTCTTCCTTCTAACGTGTCTTATTCCTGCTCCTATCGACAGGAGCAGGATTGGACGGACATATTGGGGTAGACTTTAAGCACTGAGTTATTGGCTTCGTCCTGGTACAGCACAGGCAGTGGGTTCATCTTCTCAGGGACACAACACGGTTCAGGGATCCCAGGAATAATCCCGACAGCTCGAACAATGCTTTGTATGGTGGCATGGTTAGATGGCCTGGTGAGCTGCAAAAAGTGATTTCAATTAGTGCCAGATATTCATCTTAAAAAGCATAATCAGTATATTGTCTTACCTTGGGTATTGGAAATCTGCATGTTCCGGCACAGTAGTAGGCTTCAAATGCCTTGGGTGCAATAACCCACTCACTCCAGCCAATATCTGCAAAATCTACTCTTAAGTTTCTCCTAGAACAGGTCCTTTCGTGATTCTCGCTCGACAACCTCCGGCGTGCTTTGCGCATTGTCTTTTCATCAAAATTCAATAGCGGAGATTCTTCTGTTGAACTGCTTTTGTGCTTTTTGTCACTGTTCCTTCTCTCATCCTTTTGTCCGTGGCTATATTGTGTAGATTCCTCTTTAGAAATTCTTACTGCAGCTCTTTCAGCCTCTCTTAATAACGCTCCATCTTTACTCTCATCCATCCCCTTATCTTTGTGGTTCATTTTTTTCTTATGTTTCTGTCCTGGTTTGACATTGAGTCCAAGATACCAAGAACTTTCCAACATGTCCTCCTTTCTGTGCTCATCAGGTTTGTAACTGATGCCAGGTAGTTCGTTGTTCTGGATGAGGGCCCTCCTCACTCGCCCTGAAGCAGTATTAGCTTTCTGTTGAGAGGAGTGAGAGGGATCTCCAGCCTCCACAGATGGGTCATATCTCTGAAGACTTGTAGCAACACTGTTAGGCTCCCCAAGCGCCTGGTCATCAGCATAGACCAAAATGTAAGGAAGACGTCCTGTGGAGAGCACCTCGGCAGGGCTCCTGTGGTACTGCGATCCCATGTCCATCTCCAGTGATAGCAGCAGATGACCCCTGTCCCGTGCCTCCTTTATGACCTGGGTAAGATCTTTCATCTGCCACACCCCTCTCCTGTGGGGGTGGAAGGTTATGTTGCCTAGAAGTGACCCCGTTGACCCTGAACCGACCTCTGACCCGGAGGAGACAGAGCGAAGGAGCAGGCTGACGGACATGGCTGAGTGGATGGCCGGAGAATGACATAAAGAAGTCTTGAAGCGTTTACAGAACCAGGGCTTATGAGCGGGGCGCCTGTCCAACAGGAAGTGAAATGTAACCGAGAGGATGACCTCGGAGTCTTGCAGGGCCGTGAGGTTTAGTCTGTACACCATCCTTTGATCAGAGGGCTCTGCAACGACAACAAATCAGTCAGTGTCAGGTGAACCACACATGTGAGTACATAACTCACAGTTTTGTTTTGCTTTGCTTCACCCTTTGGTGCAGTTTTTATGATTGGTTGTAATTAGAAATTGGAGTTTTGCACTGTACACAGATAGACCTGTGTAATCATGTTCTAACTTTGCTTTTCATCAAAAAGGGAACTAAAGTTCATGAGATTCTATTCTTTTCCCTCTGAGCCTCAGAAAACACCGTTTTGAATTTTCCAGATTTGTAATGTCAGGCAAATCTCAGACCTTCATCACAGCTCTAAGTCCATCAATCACTCAGACTAGTTTTGATGTGTTCTACAGCATTAGAATATCAGTCAAAATCACATTTTTTTCTTACCTAATTCCTGATGTGGGAAACATCAGACTGTCATGTGTGGCTCATAAATGTACTACTCAATATCATGTTTAAAAGGCAAGAACATTGCAAGCTAAACATCATAAAAAAGTGTTTTCTGTCCAGGATGTAGACAATCTGAAACAGGAATATGTTCCTTCCAACACAGCCCTTTAGGATTTAGTTGTCAAAGGCAGAGTAGGAAGCTGCATTTTACAACCTTATTAATTTCTACAACCGAGTTATTGTCCATTGTGTAAGGGGAGAGAGAAAGCCTGCTCATAGGCTACAGTTTTGCCTCTTCATTCAGACTGCATATGGAAAAGCTTTGTTAAGTTTGAGGTTAAGCTTTCTCTTAAGTCTAATACAACCAGCGCTTTCTTCCCAGACACCGAGACATATCAACTGATTGAACAGATCTTACATTGTTGTGAAAAGTGCTTTACATCTCGACTTGGATTACACCCCGCCTCTGCAGTCAAAATACACGCGTGTTATGATATGTCATTTGAGAACTTTGTGGGATATAAAAATGCCTATGGGTTGTGTTTTTAAAAACAGCATCAGACAGAGAGAGACGCCTGCGACGTAAGCCCCCTGACTCTAGGACGCACATGTCCCGTAGCCACAACTGAAAAGTGGATGCTGTGACAGCGAGGCCGTGCCCCTTTGGATCCCAAACACCACTGCGGTTTTACAAAAGTAGATTGGCATCGCTCTGGGACAGTCGCGTGCATTCTGTCTGTCTGGTCTGGTGTGTTTGATCGGATACGGTGCAGAGGGGACACAGCTGCAGCAACAGACAGTGTGCCACAGGCGTCCTAAAATCATTTCATGCATTCTCAGACAGTTCAAAAGAGTCGTTCTTATTCACAGGATAGCCGTGCATCCACGGCAAGTGATGAACTTTAACCCCCATATAACGACGGAGACAGTACTGCAGTGTTATAAGTCTAAAAGTTGTCTAAACTAGTTCACCTGGGGTGGCTCTGAAGCTCCTTACAGTGTTCCCCTCCCTGAGACGCTTCTCTCTGCTGCTCTTCTCGTACAGTTTGAACATGTGTTGTGACAGCGTGTCCTCCTGGCCCATGTTGTCTGTAAAGTAATCCAATGGGGAATGTGCGGTGCGTCTCTCCTGTGCGCCCATTTTACCCGCGCGGTGCGCAACAGCTCCCAGGAAGCAGCCCCACAACAGGAACAGGTGTGGGATAAGCATCGTCAGACACGATAAAATCCAAGTACGTTAGACTACGCAAAACTATCCCAGGATAAAGTTTGTACGTTGCACGTAAAAAGCGTTTTCCTCACTTTCCAGCTTGACGTAAGATGAGAGAAGTTCTGTCGAGGCAACAGTTGGAGCTGTTACTTTTACATGTGCGACTGTGAGCGCCAGGAGCTTAGTGAAGCTGCCGAGAGCCGCTGACGTATGTTCCTGCTCACAGCCAACGAGGTCTCAGTGGAGCGCAACCACGAGCACAGGTCAGCGCGCACGAGCCCCCTCCCGCCTCTGCTCCCAGCTATGATACAGTTAATGATGATGTGGGCAAGGAAAGGGCGGACATTTAAGTGAGAAGTAGATTGATATCTGTCAAAAGAGTTTATTTAACACAAGGTTGTTATAATACAGATTTAGAAACACTCCAGTCTTTCAAGTTCTCCAACTTCCAGTAACCTAAATGATTTAAATTTACCTTCAGTCACACATAACCAACCAAGTGGGCCAAAAGGACTGTTGCTAAAGACATTATTGTGTTGCATAGCCTATTAGACATTTTGTAGCCTATGTGTTTGTGATTATGTGATTGTGTGAAAGAGTACTTAGTCAATTACATTCATTTTTTATGTAGAGCCTAAAATCACAACAATTTTGCCTTGCGTGAGTTTACAAGATTGTTGAGTTAACCAAGATAAGTTAGATAATCAAACAATGAAGCAGTAGTGGTCAAAATGGAGAAAATATGGCATCCGATAGAGCCACTGTTTTCAGTTGAGCCTATGGATGTGCCTCCCTCACAGTGTTGTTTTGAGAGTGTCTGATGTCTACAACTCTGTACCAACAATGCTTGTTTTGTGGAAGTGGTGGTCTCCAGCAGAGAAGCTGTAACTAGCTGGGCCTCTCGGGTCACTTTTAGCTCCTCTGCACACACACAGCCCTCTCTCTTTCTCTTTCACACGAGCATGCCACATTTGTGCACGAGCATCTGAACATATAAGCAGGTCGTTTTCTATCCCTCAAGGGCCCCGCAAGATACTCTTTCACATGTGTACCTCTGCAGTGACAGGTCTTAAATTTTGGCTGTTCTCGAGATGTGTGTCACAGGACTTGTGGTTTCTAGTGGCTAGGAAGTTAGGCTGTTCCAAGAGTCACTTATGGACCAAACAGACCAATAAGTACTGAGCTGGTATTTGAAGTTTTAAGTATCGGTCAAACTTCTTTCTTAACAAAATCTTCACAAATAGTTAGGATGCTTGAAATCAAAATGTGTAATTCAACACAAAAGAACAAAAGTGTAAATTATTTACGATAAATGTTGTCAATAATTAGCCTGTTCTAATGTTCTCTCTTTTGTTCCCTTCTTACTATTCAAACATCTTTGTCAGCAGGGCAGCACACAAGTGTTCCCCCGCTGTTTTTTTTATGGCAATTGGAATTAGACACAGACTGTATTTTATGCAGTGGTTATAATTGTGGTCTTCTTACCAGGCCACTAGATATTTGCATACTGAGGACAAACAAAGAGAGATTTTGCTGATCTCTGGAGGATGGTCATATAAAATGATCCCCATCTGGTTATCTGGTTATGTAGGCCAATGTGAGATTATGACATCTGTAATAAAACCTCTCTGTTGGAAAATCGTCAGCACAATATCATTATTCTATTTTCTGGATCAAGAGACTGTTTAACACAAAGCTGCAAAGTCAGTCAATACTACTGGCATTTGGTTCACTGGATGTGCAGCAGCAATTTACTTTTTGTTTGACATTAACTAATGCTACTGGGTCAAACTAGTAATGTTTTGCAGTCAAGCTAGGATACTAACTACACATACATACATAACCTGGTTGTCACCTAAGCAATATATATAAATATCTTCTTGTGTTCTTCAATCTGGCTAACTTAAACAATGTGTTGAGTTTTCAAGGGTCCCTATCCAGTTTGTAACAAACCTCGCTTCTGCCTTACTTTTCTTCAATATTATGGACTTTTTATAAAGCTTCTACATCACTTTATATGAATAAATAAGTGAAAAATATAGATTTTTTATTTTGAGGTTTGATGTAGCGTTTCTCTCTGCAATCCAGTCTCTTGACTTCATGAAAATTGCAAGACCAAAAACACATTCTTCTGTGCACCAGTGGAAAGATAAAGCCGTCATATGTTGGTAGTGAAATGTGTGGGATGGAGTGCTATTTGATTGAGCTCTTTTCAATAAAACTTCTTGTGAGTTGCTACTGCCCATTATCACAGTTGGGAGCAGTGAACCGCAGCACCCGTTGTATCAGGATACTGTCGTGTGGTGGAGTTTTTTCACCATGGAGGTCCCCTTTACCCGGCCAACTAAGCCAAACAACTGCGTGTGTGGCACAAAGTTCTGGAAATGCTCCTAGTTTAACACCTTTTACTTACAGTGCTTA
Organism: Mugilogobius chulae; assembly: GCA_038363315.1. Lineage (NCBI taxonomy): Eukaryota > Metazoa > Chordata > Actinopteri > Gobiiformes > Gobiidae > Mugilogobius > Mugilogobius chulae. Next base: position 49,936,208 of record CM076398.1, on the reverse strand, counting down.
TTATGGGGGCCTTGTGTAGTCAGTCAGCAGCGTGGCTGTGCTATGAATCCAACATTGGCAGTTTTCTGTGGCCAATCTAGTCCAAAATGAACAATGGTGCTTTAGGGGGGAACGACTAACTGGAAATGTTTTCAGCTCATAAAAAATAAAGACTCGGTCGTTGTAGCAAAATGGTGGAGTGTTGTGTATTCTCCACGATGTGTACAGCTGCGGTGAGTACTTTCCTTGGCATCACTGAAATACTTTATGGGTAGCAAAAACAACAGGTCACATTCTAACGTACGGAGGGTCACTCGAGGTCACAAGAACATAGGCAAGGAAGAGCTTAACCACAAAAGTCTCAGCACAGGATCTAGTTAAGTCGTCAAAACATATGGGTGAAAGCTGAGCTCAATCACTGCATTAAGGGCTTTTATGTCAGAGGAACCTTCCCCTTTGATTTAGCGGTCATATTTTTACATTCTGTGAAATGTTTTGGTTTGATTAGCCAAAATAACAGCGTTTTGTAAGTCGTAAAATCGTTCATATACTGTAAATAGACATAAAGGTGATCAGTTATCTAGAAAATTAAAAAAAAAGAAGAAAACATAAAAAAGTTACTGTTAAGCAAAATTGTCTAATGTAATTTTATCCAATAATGGACAACAAGTCATATTTTAAATTAACTTGGTCCTACATTTTCTGTAAACACTTCATACTTCACATTTTCAATCTTTATGAGCATCAAAACTTCAACAATGCACCAGATTTTGAGGTGATCTGAAAACAGTTTTATAGATTTTATTAAATGTACTTTTTTAAATGAGGTAGATTAGAGGGACCATATTTTTAAGTTGTCTTTATTTTAGGCATGCATCGATCCAGTTTTTTCTGTTCCATTACTGATTTTGATACTGTGGCTTTAAGTATCAGCCAATACTCAATAAAAACCGATATCAGTGTAGGAAAAAATTTTTTTCTTCTCAAGACCGGTTATAATGTTATGTAACTGTATTTTAATGCACAAATAACAACTTAACTAGTTTATGAGAATAACATGTCAAACATCAGATAAGGGCACAAATATGATATCAGCTGAACCAATATTAAGGCACTGACACTGATCCAGCTAAAATCCGCTGATACTCGATCTCCTACCGGATCGGTGCATCACTACAACAAAATGTGCTCCGAAATTTTCTGTTTTTTGTCTGTTCTACTCCTAAGCTCTGTTTTCTTTGTCACTTGTGTGAAATACAGTTTACTACAGCTATGCACCAAATTAAAGTTGGTGTAGCTGATTTTTACACCGCAAACACGATTGAGGTTTTAAATCTGACAATTTCCTCTCATAAATCCTTCGACACATTGTTAATATTGGAATCTATTCATTTTTGGTTGTAATTACGGTCAATAAACTTCTTTTTACAAGCAACAAAGTTAAACTGGAGTGGACCAGAAAAGCACAGCCAATCAGAGCGCAGCATTCAGCATCTGATTAGAACTAACATTTTGTATTATTCAATTCAGACAGTACACAGTGATCTAATTTAGTCACAAAGAGCTTTTATCATAGACTTTTTAGTGGAAAACACAAAGCTTACTACTTTACTCAACTAAAAAAGTTAGTCACCACAGCTTTAAGGTAATGTAAATATAAGTTTAGTTCTTTAAAAGAAAGCTTAGGCGTGTGTTAGAGACGGTGTGAGTGACTATGGAGACTGTAGTTATTCTGGGGGTGTGACTCTGTGACCTGTTCACATGGTTAATAAAACAGCCATGAAGCAGAGGAATGTTATGGTTTTGTGTGAATGAACATGCGTGTGTGTGTATGTGTGTGTGATGTCGGGCCTCCTGCAATGACCCCACGGAGAGCACCATTCTGTTGTTAGACAAAGGCACGGCTGTTCCCCCCATAACTCCAAATCTCATGGACTGCTCTGTCACAGCCAAACACTTGCTGCCAACCTAACCAAATATTTCTCTTCCTCTGCTGAATTTGTCTCGATAAATAGTTTTGTGTTTGGGGATTGACTTTCTCCTCTGGTTCTGTGCTGGATAGAGGGCTCCCGGACGCACAGGTGGTCATGTAATCTGACTGCTCCAAAACGCAGAATGGGATGTTTTGTTTCAGGAGCGAGGCTGGAGTGCACCTCGTGTGACATCTTGACTTTTGTGTAAAAAACATCCCACTCTATACCACACCGCAAAGGGAGTATTATTATATGTGAAGTTCACATTTGAGTGACAGGAAATATTTTTGAGCCACTTCTGTGTTTAGCCTGTGGCCACATCCAGAAAACCCGGGATTGTGCCTTTAAATGTGTAATTTATTGGGAACAGTCCTGACAGGAAAGCTGATTAGTGATGAAAAAATATATAATTTTTGAGAAAAGATTTTTGTTCTGAGTATCCAGTCAATAGTGCTCTTATTCAGACACTCAGCACTAATGCTTGAGAACAGCTTTTTTTTTTTGGGTCACTCAAAATGCATTTATATTTATTGGAATATGACGTGACTGAAATTAAAAATAAACTGAATGGTTAAAAAACAGCATTCAAAATGTAGAGCATGAATGAGATTTAAAGGAGACCTATTGTGTTTTTTTTCCAATGATTTAGTAAGAAACTAGAACATATACAGATCAGTAATTTACCTTTGGTTCATTGTAAAACACAAAATTTGATCTAAAACGGCATGAAAATAGGAACAGCTCTATTGACTTCCTTCATTTTTTTTAAAAATGTTAAAAAAGTAAGAAGCAGCGGATTTTAAATAAGTAAATACAGACAAGTGGGAGGGGATAGGTGGCAGGTGAGAACGGGGATTTCTGAGCACTTGAGCTCCAGCTGAAGAAAAAAAAGAACACAATTTTTTTTCACTGTGGCCTATGGTAGTTTGTCTCCATTGGGGTGGACTAGTTTAATGTTTCTTTACTGAGAAAGGCAATAGCATTGATACGTTGCATACATTAGCAAAAGTTAATTAGTGCAGTTTAAAAATTACGTACTTCACATACTTTAAATCACTTTCATTTGAATTTTGCTTGAAAAAGTGTTTTTGTATGACTTTTTTGTAAGATTTGCAAGTGTAGAATTGAAGTTTCAGTTGCAGGGAAACGTTTTGCAGCGTTTCTGTACTGTAAATATCAGTGTAAAAGTTGAACAGAGGGGTTGGTGCAGGTATCAGAGGTGTCCAGTGTTGGCCGTGTGACTCGAGCACTGACTGCTGCTGTTGTGTTTACTCTGACGCCCCTGATATTCATTACAGACTGAGCTGTGTGCGGCTGCTTCCTGAACATGTCCCTTTAGACCACTGACCTTCACCTCTGCAGCTCCCCTAACACCCCCACATTCCCCCTCCAAAACCCCATCGGGACTAGGCCAGGATACAGGAAATTACGCTGGGAGATTGATTGGCCAAATCCTTTAATTATTCGGATTTCACAATGGGAGCTGGGGTAACTCTTTACCTTCATTCAAGCAGAGGGCATAAATGTTTGGCTTGTCTGACTTCAAGTTCATGAGAAAATGGTGCTTTTATTAGGCTGATGGGAGTTGGAGCTGGTTTCAAAATATTGACAGAACGTTAAACTGGGGAGGTACCACGTGTGTTTTTACCATTGGGCAAATCAAAGACCCATTATTTGTTACTTCCCCTGTACTTATCATCTGTTTTTAGACCTAACCTCTGTGATGTAAAGAACTGATCCAGTGTGTTTTATCAATGAGGTGTGATAATATTTTGGGGTCTTTGACGAGGAGGTGACGTGCCCACACACATTCACTGCATACTGCTGGGATTTTCATGTCGTTTAATTCTATTGGGCTTGACTTTGACTCACTGGCCTCAAGGTTTCCTAAAAATGCGGTTGTCCCTTGACTCTGTCTTTGTAAAGTAAGCACATATTGCAGTGGGGATATGACAGACCTTTTATAACTTGATGGTTTTGTCATATTGACCTCTGCTCCAATTTGCCTCTGTCTTTTTCATTTTGCCAAAAAGCGTGTGATGTGCACCAATAAATTCACCCTTCACCAATGTAATAACTGCTGTATCTAGTTCCCATTAGCAGGAGATTTGGGCTTGTTGTTCTTATGAATGTGATTGCAGCCCATGATGTCATGTGTATTAGTTTCAGGAAGTCTAAACTTTGTAGTAACTTTGCGACACACACCATATAGCTACAAGACAAGGGCGTTATTATTGAGACTCTAATATTTGCTATGAAGAATTTAGAAATGGACATTTTTTTGAGGTCAAAGCATGAGCATAAAAAGTAGGATGTCCTGATTCTGCTTTATCAGTTCCAATAACAATTTAGATACTTTATATTGACCAATCTTAGTGTAGGAACTGAAAATAGCTTTTTTTCTAAATTCCCAAAATCCGTCACTAGAAAATTGGTGAAAGTGCAATGTAACTGTAATTTATTGTGCAAGCAACAACACAACTTACCAACTTTATATGACTAAAATTTCAAACATTATGAAACGTTCCAGGTCAACATCAGCCTGTAAATAGTTTTATTACGTCCAATTACAACCTATACAATCGATACAATTTGTCCGATACTTGATTCAGATTGGCGCCGTTATTCAATACCAGAACAACTATTTACTTTCCAACACTGTTTATGGGATTGCTCGTTGGTTTTTGTACTCCATGCTAAATTGGTTATCATGTAACTTACCCAAATAACAGGCTTGCAGCTGTCTAAATGTCTAATATATACCGTAAGTGTTTCTTGTTTTCAATAAGTAAAAAGTATTAAATATCTAAAATAGATCAGGTCACGCTAAAATAATTGAAAATATTTGGTTTCTGTTGCTGTTGAAACACCCACGCCTATGGCAGATGAAAATGACTGCAGTGAATGCAGTGGGAGTGAATACAGTGAGTTAATGACTTGCATTGAATACCCATTGGGATAAATAAAGCATCGCTCATTTTTGATTTGACGTCAAATGTGAAATTGTTTTTCTGAGGATTCAGTTTCACATGTCACCCATTCAAAAGGGCAACATTTAGTGTAATCTTGTATTTTATTCACTGACCAAAATGCTTTTATGGTTGCAGATTGGTTTAGCCTTCCCCAGAGAAAGGATTAAGAATACTAAAGACAAATTATAGGATTGTGTCTTGTAGGAGTTACTTATTTATGATTACTGGAGATTAATTCTACAGGTTCTAGTTCGTCTTGTCTTTCATACAATAATAGCATTTATTGTGGAGTTACTTTTACAACAGGAAATGATAAACCTTTATGATAGCTATTAGGTCTGCTGAGCATAATTGTGGGAATGCTTTACCTATTGTAAGTCACTGTCTACAACAGGGTCTAAAATTTGACACTTGAACCATTATTTTATGTGATCTGCTTTATACATCTGTTTATACTACAATTGTTCATGATGATATGGTTGGTCAAGCTCACCTCAGTATTTCATCTAAAATACACAATTATTTATGAATGGTATCAAATTTGAGCTGCAGCTAGAGTTCAAGTTCAGCCTCTGTGTAAACCGAAACCCTGGTCTTTCTGATTCACAGGCAATTTTTATGTGAAATGAATAGCTTCTCCCACTGACACAGTGGGAACTGCAGGAAAGTGGTGTCAGATATTCCAGTCTACAGACTCCTATATAGACTCCTGTGTGTTATAAAGTATATTGTTATGTAGCTTTCTACGCTTTAGCAAAAATATGCCATTCACCACAAAATGACTTTTACGTTATTAACAAACGTTATTGTTGCTACAAACAAAACTGATCAAGTAGATAATAAATAAAAATTTCCCAAACTCCTCACACTTCTTTAGAACGCTCACCAGGTCTGCCTGGATTATATCTCTGTCTGTAACTACATTTTCATTAGTCGCTTGATTGCAGTGGCTGCAAAGAAAGAGCCATGACAAAAATATGTATAATTTATAGAATCACTTCATTAGAAATTATAAAAGAAATGATTGCGGTGTTTGAATTAAGTTGTGATTACCCCATGGTTAAATTGTTATTATAATGATTCTGTACTATTTTGAGCAATAACCCACATCTCAGTTGTTTAGAATGGAAGAGATAGAGTTGTATAAGTCTAAATTGAGATGAAGCTGTAGAGTGTGAATGGGTGGTGACAATGTCAGACATGTGGCACACCCACAGTCTGTCTGCACACACCAGACGCCTGCCGCTCCACTCGCCGCACGGACCAGACTCAGCCAATTGTCCTGTGGCTCTAGGCTCATCTATTGAGGCCACTGTGGTTTCCTGGTCCATCCTGGATCTACAGAGCTCTCTCTAATGCTGAATGACAGGCTGGGCCTGATCAAAGCTACTCTCAAGACCTCCTGTCACCATCCAGAGGGCCAGAGCAGGCCGCAGTGTGCCTGTGCTGGACCTAAGCCAAGGAGCAGGGATCAGACATTGTGGCTGGACTTTATTAGCTTCATCACAGATAATACACTCTCCACAGTGGAGCAGCACCACTGCCAGATTATCTGCTCTTTCTTTGTAGCTCAGTGGCTCTGAGCCACTCCACTGAGGAGTCCTGGAGTCTGGAGGTAGAGCGAAGGTCCCCTCACTGGTCTCATCTGTGGGTTTATGCATCATAAAGTCTAACCTATGTGTAAAGCTCAATGGATGTGCACAGTTACATAGACTGTGAATGCTACAATCATAAAAAGTGTTCATGGGAGAACACTTGCTCTTGCTTCGCTCAAAGACAAGGACAAATGTGATTTGCTCACTCTAAATAGGGCTCTCCTATTGATTTACATACAAGTAAGAATTACATCTGGTATATGGCTAATGACGCAACAAACAAGTAAACTATTTGTTTAAAAGTTTATGTTTTTCCCACACGGCTTTGATCAGCTGGCTGCTGTTTCCACTGCTCAGCTCAGGTTAAAACATAGGAAGTGCTGGTGACCCTCTGCTCTCCGCCTCAGGCTGTATGACACAGTGCACAGTGGTGAGGCCTGTACTAACTCTATGATCAGAACAGAGCTGGTGATGGATGAGTAAAGGGCACGGAACGACTTTCTGGACCTGATTTTGTTTCTTTTCAGCCATCGTGTTGCCAGTACAAACCTGGACAAGCAAAGGCAAACAGGAGAGAGGCCAATAACTCAACCTGCTCTTTCAAAATGGATCAGTAGCTAATAGTTTAATGTAGTTCAGTGAGGCTCAGTGTAATAAATGTCAAATGCACTTTTCAAACAAATGAGAATCCCACATATTGACACGGCATGTTTAATGTAGGCTCAAGCGTTATTTGGCTAGATTTGTCAAAAACATAATAGCAAGAATAATAAATATTGTCAGAGCTGTAATGTTTTAAAATATTGTACATTTTACCAATGCAAACAGAAACTTTCAAGACTTTTATATTTGAAAAACTGCTCTCTCATTTGAATGAATAAATTAGAACAATTAAGAATTGAAATGTGAGCAAAGACAGTGTGTACACTGTAAAAAGTCTCCCATAGCATTTCATTAAAAAAATGAGGTAACAAGTGACATTCATAATAATTGAGTAGATTTTACAATCTCAATTTTGAGTAAAACACAAAGAATAAATCAGTGAAGTACAAACAAAATATTAGTGCTGAATCTACAGCAATCAGAGACAAAAATAATTTAATTTTATTAGATATTTGAGTAAAATTGATTAAATTTACTAAATAAATTGATCCACCTTCATTAAAAAAAATTAAAAAAATGATTTACATTTACTAAATATATTTGTCTATTTTTATTAAATATTTGTGCAAAAATGATTTACCTTTACTAAATATATGTGACAACTTTTATAAGATATTTCAGTGAGTCTGGTTAGAATTTACTAAATAGTTAAGTAAAATTGATTTACTATGACCAATTTGCAGCTTTGTATTACACATCTGTCTGCAAAAAAGTTGTTAAACAACAATGAAATGTGCATGAAGGTTTATCATATCTATTCAATCAAATCAGATGTCACTTTGTTACCTCAATTTCTTTAAGACTAATTTAAAGTAAAATTTATGTTAGATTTGCACCAACAGAAAAGTAATAAAACCAAATATTATTCAACATGAATATTTATTGTTTGCGAACATCTTAACATTTTGCTGTACTAGTAATAGTAACAACTACTTTTGAAAACATTTAACAAGCAGAAAGACATCTCTAAAATTACAATTCTAGGTATATTTAAAACTTTTTTGTTTACAAAGCATTCACACTAAGGAGAACAAACCCCTTTGCTTAAATTGTGCATATAAAAATCACATTAAGATCCACTGACTGATAATCTAGCAAAAACATGCTTTTAGGATTAGGACTGATGGGATACGTGAGGCTGATAAGCAAGTTGCAAGCCTTTGTAAGGTTTTCCACATTGGTGATCACAGGCACACCTTCTATGAAGCCAAGTTCCTCTGGAGCTGATGTGTTGGGCTTGAGATGATAAATGTTCAACTTGTGCTGGGTAAGGTCCACAGACACCCCATCACCCTGAAATGAACATATCATATTAGAGAAAGGTTTAAAAGAAAAAACAACAACAACAACAACAAAAAGAGGGACTACTTTTACAGAGATTAGTACCATCTACACCACCTGCTGTCGGAGATATGTGCACAACATTCTGAGGAACCAGCACCACCCTTTACATCACCTGTTCTGCCTGCTGCTCTAAACCTTTGATGTCTAACTTATGCACATCACTTCTAATACAAAACATGGGTCCATAAAGGGACTGTACCTGATTTTTGCATTCTAAAAATGTAAACAAACAGAAATAATTAATTTTAACCTTTTCTTCAGGCTACATGATTTCCTCACGTAGCTAATGCATTCTGAGCTTCAGAATTGTTCATCATGATGAGTTTTAATGTTTTTTCACAGCTTTTAGCAGCGAGGTGAGTCACTATGCTAACAACAGTTAGCCACAATGCTAAAAACAAAAACAGAAAAAGCTGCACACAAACAATATTTTATTAGACACAGACAGGACTTTGGGACTAATTTCCACCTGAATAGATACATTAACAAGGCATCAGTGCTAGGGGGAAACTGCTTTTAAGTTATCTTGTTGCAAAAAAATCGAGTATAGTCCCTATAAGGACCTGCATTCAATGTGATTGTTATGAGTGTTTAATTTTCTGTATTTTTTTATTTATTTTAAATCAATTTGATTTATGATTAAAATTCTATGTATTCTTTTAATATTTTTTTTACTAGTACAGGTCCATATTTTCATTATAAATTACTTTTTTTGTACAAATATAATAATAACTTCTATTATTACACCACGTGCAGAATTATTAGGCAAGTTGCACTTTTGAGGATTAGTTTTATTTTTTTAACAACAGCAGTGCTCTTGGTCAATCCAAAATGTTATTAAACCTCATACCTGATATTTCATGAAGTAAAAGTGAGGTTTTAGCTTTTGTATGAGAATATTTGTACATTAGGCAATTATTACTGTGCACAATTATTTGGCAACTTGAAGAAAAACTAAAATATTCCCAATTTGTTTTTATTTTCATCTTTTAAAATACATACATACAACACATTATCAGAGACCTTAAATTACCAGTGGCAAAAGTTTTACACGTTTTACACAGCATACTTTACAATATTGGTAAAACAAGCAGCATTTCATCACACAGTCACCCTAAACACAAGCAATATAATGTGTTTTGGAATTAATTCATTATTTAAATAAACTAAAATAATAAGTAACACAGCTCTTACCTTCACAACAGTATTCTGCGCAGCATGCACCTCCGTCTCGGCAGAAAAATGTGGGCGGAAGTCACCATTCAGTGGTTTTTTTATGTTGAAACCAATGCAAAAATATAAAAACAAAATTAGCTTATTTTTTTTGGCAGATTTTATTCTAACACTTTTTGATTGAATGCAGACGCCTCAGTGGTTAAAGTTTATCAATTTTTCCATGCTGAAAACATTACCAAAAAAAAATAAATATAAAATTTGGCAACTTTTCTAAGCAGATTTTATTCTAACAAATTGTGATTGAATGCAAGTAAAAATTGTTAGAAAACTGATATGTACAAATGAAAATGCATGGTAAAATTATGTTGTTGATTGTTTTATGCAGGTGTAATTAATATTTATGTATCATTTTTAATTGAGTCAAATCCCACTATTTACAGTGTAGATTCATTTTTATGAATAGCCAAAAATATACTTCTATGAAAGCATATTTGTTATTTGGATGTTTTTGTTGGATTATTTGTCGGAAGAAAACATATTTTCTTGTTCTGCGCAATCTAGCTTCTTCCCAACATTTTGTTTTTTGAGCAGAAATAAAGAACTTCCGCGATAGTCCTCCCCCCACAGCTCCTGTAATTAAACAAACTTTTTTTTCTCTAAGTTGAAAGGCAGCAAAAACACATCTAAACAAGTTTTATACTGCAAAATAAAAAATCAAAGAGCCAGGATTTCTCAGGAGATAAATTCAGGTCGGGAATGTGTTGGGAAAGTTGCAGTTGCCGTAGTTTCTGCTGGAGATAGCGGAGAGAGCCGACGCATGCTTCAAATGTCCCAAAATACCTGTAACCATCATTATGGGAACTGACAAAGACATTTAACAAGATAAAATGCTACTTAGTTCTGCTTTAAAGTCCAAGATGACAGTTTTTTGTTCTTTTAGTTTTGATATTCCACACAGTATGGAATAAAATATATTTTTTTTAATGAAGAATGTTTCCAAAAATGGTTTTAAAGGTGGGGTAGCTAACTTTTTTAGTTGTAAATTGGTAAACTTCATGCTTTCCACTAAAAAGTAAATAGCAAGTACAGCAATTTGTGAAAAAATTAGACCTCTGAGTAATGTCTGAGCTGAATAATAAAGAATTATAGTTCTAATCAGATGCTGAATGCTGCTCTCTGATTGGCTGAGCTGGGGTGGACCTCTCCAGTTTCACTTTGTTGTTTGTAAAAAGAAGTTTGTAATCCATAAATTCAAGCAAAATGAATACATGTTGATATTAACCATGTGTCAAAGGATTTATGAGAGAAAGTTATCAGATTTAAAACCTTAATCGTGTTTGCAGCGACCCCACCTTTAACTGTCTGTTTAAATCAGTCAAAATACAACCATGAGAAAACTAATGAGAAAGGAACACAATTATAACATGGTTAGCCGTTTATAAAAGTCGATTTTGCATATGTTCTCTTAAATTCGATCAGTGCTTGGGTATAAGACAATATGTCTGAATTGCCTGTTGAGTCTCACTTGAAGCTGAGGTTGAACTCCTAATACCCCATTTGATCTCTATATCTTCAAACGTGTTCTCTTAAATCCTGAAGTGCAAATCATAGACCCGGAGGATTTCGGTGGTGCCTTGTGGTCTGTGTGCAGTTTTGATGGGGTGAGATTCAAAAGAATAATCACGGTTTTGAGGAATGAAAAATGAGACCGTAGCCACGCGGGGTCTCCTCAGAAATGCTTCCGTATGGTTCTGGAGTCCGAAGCCTATCATTTCATTGTTCACTATGTGGCGTGAATTCATATCGTTACACCCAAATCCACACGATTAAAGTCAGACTCCCCCAAATCGCCTCAGTTAAGCTCAAAAGTGGTTTGTTGAATTCAGGGCCTCATCCACGCCACACTAAAACAGTTATTGTGGTTTGAGGCGTGCTCCTGAAATAGAGCTGTGTGTGTCTGCTTTAATAGCGCCGATCACATTTAGGACTTTGATCAGAAAGCCGGTCCATTAAGAACAAACCGCTCAAACAAAACGTGCCGTCTTTTACGTTTAAGATACAGTGACTACTTTTCTATTTGACTTTTTAAATGACAAAATCTAATCGTGTTTTTCTTTCATTTTGCTTTCATTTCAGACATGTTGGTTCAAACCCATAAATTATGTTTAAACAGCAGTGTTTCATTACTATGATCAATTATGACAGGGGTGGGCAATTATTTTTCCCCCAGGGTCATTGATGTGACAAATTATTATTGTAGGTAGATTTTTTGTTAAATAGGCTTTTTAATCTATTATTTTAAACATTTATTATGATAAATATTTAGACACCAAGCAAAGACATGCTCCACTAAATCAATAAAAAAGAAGAAATTTAAAGAGTAGCGCATATTCTCAAAAGCATTCTGGGCCAAATCAAAACAGTCCGAGGGTCGCATCAGGCCCCCCGGCTGCAGTTTGTCCAGGTGTGAACTATAATGTCTAACAATACGTCGATTTTGGAACTGAAACAATCAGATAATTGCTATTGATTAAACACCTAAACAACTGTCAACTAGTTATTTAAATAGGCTGACCATCAACTCTCACCATGTTTTTTTCTTTCATTTTCATTTGAGAAACATGTTGTTGATACCCCAAAATAAAATTTAGACGACTGTTTATAAATACTCCTATCGCTTGTTGATCAAATGCATATATTGATTTAATTGTCAACTAGTTATTTAAATAGGTTGAATATTTATTACCAATATATGCAGATCAACAGTTGAACAGTTGGCCACAAATACTACAGAATGAGTTTTAAAGTCAATTTGATGCAGTACAACCGATGTGATGTGTGTAGCCCATTGGTTTTAGATTTTAAATTTCACAAAGGTAAGTATTTAAAGAGAATCTAAACCCAGGTCAGGTCAGGTCAAAATAACTGTGTCTCACTGCAAAGGCCCATGTCATTTCTAGACTCTTTCTGATGCCAGTGTGTATTGTCCACTCAAAACCTGTTGTCAATCCAATCACACTACTGCTCCAAGCCCCGCCTTTCCCCTTCTCCCAGTGCCTTTCAATAGGTTTTCTATGTTTGAAATGAGTTTGTTTGAACATTTTTTTCAGAAACAGCATCGTGAAACTAGAAGGGACCACCCAAGCAGCCAATTTAACTATCAAGATTAATTAAATGCTTCATTATTTCACAACAATCTCATTTCGTCAAGTCACAATGTGCTGCAGTTATAATAAAGTTTATGGTGGGGAAAAGGTTTACTAATTTACAAGTAAAAAGTTAGATATCCCACCAATAAATTGAATTAAAATACCATTGAATATGACCTTCTTTTGATAAATTTAAGTCCCTTCCTGGTAAGTGCTCACCATTGTTTAAATAATTGTCATTAGGTCAATACACAGGTTTCTAACATAACATTTGTAATTGAAAGACTTTAACTAGTATCAGTCCTAGAAGTGTGCAATATATCGATTTTTAGATAATATCGTGAATGTTGTTTAGTAGATACACAGAAATTAAATATCGAGTATATCATTTATTAGTTCTTTCTAGTAGGGATATAAAAGTCATCTGCACTTTTGTCATTTGTTTACTGGCATTTCAACATTTAACATTTAATGAGCTAATACGCTAAGTAACGCTTGAATTAAGTCGATTGTGGAGTAAAAATATTGCTGCAGCATAAATGATTTTGAGTCAGTCCGACAAAAATGTATTCAAACATGTTTTATTTAGTTATCTATTAGCAACTAATGAGAATCCAGATTAATTTAAATGACTTTCTGACTGTAAGATTTGTCATTTTTTTTTCCTTTTCAAGTTAGAAAACACTTGTCAAACTAAATATTTTATCCTATGTCATTGGAAAATCATTTTTTAAAACTGTCAAAATAAAGAACAAAATCACTAATTGCTGGCATTTATGAACATGTCTTATTAAGATGGTTATTTTCTTGTATAAACCGGATCTAATAAGCAACTAACACATGTTTGAACACATTTCTGTTGGACTTAAAATTGTTTGAATCAATCAAAATATGTAAAAAAAAAAAAAAAATCTAGATAATCTTTTTTTTTAATTTTGCAATACAAAAATATAAAAAATTTTTGCATACTTTCACATCTAGTCTAAGATCTTTTCTACAACCTTGTCATATTTCTACACAACTCAACTAGGCTACTTGTTTAGTTGCAAGGAAAGAACACTTACTACACTGATTAGCAAAATGATTTTTGTTACGCTGAATTCATTTTGCAGGTTCACCTTGAGTACAAAATGTTTATAACCAATTGAGAACTTTAATTTCTGTTTCTTGTTTGAACTATACTTGAAATTGAAAACTTTTCCACACTGATTTTGAGATTTTGCAAGCACCAGTTGGGCACAGTTGGATTTTCTCTCAAGTCTCAAACCACACAGCTTGCATGGCTCTTGTATATTCTGTAACATCATCTTGAGCCACTTTTGAAGCTGTTTTAGGCAGCCGTGGTGTTCCTTTGTGATTGATTAGCAGCGTGTGAGATCAGGCTTTCTTCAGAACCTGGCGGGACGGAAATGTTGTGCTGCTACTACTGAGGAAATTGGACAGCTGAAGGACAATCTGTGAGACTTGTTTGTTTACCGTCATATTTTGGCAAACTGTTGAGTGAAATGCTTGCTACACTTTAGTACCATACTTTTTTTTTTGCTTCACCTTTTCTCATTCACTCAGTTCATGGGAATTTCGTCTTGTCCATTTGCCATGCAGATACGTCTTTATATCTTTAGACGCTGTACTAAAACGGATTTCAGACATAGCATGACCCACAGTTAATTTGGACTCCTTTTGCTTCTCTGCTTATGTTTTATGTCCCTGTTTCTTTAATGGACGCTGCTTTTGAGTGCATTGCTTTATCAGTGTGGCCTGCCTGCTGTGGAGAGAAAATACCCTGCAGTGTTGGGGCTAATGAGTCCAGCTTGTTGACTATTCCAAGATAGAATCTAGGTCTCTTTGATTCCTTTACTTTCCACTAAGGTCACTGGGAAGGAGGAGATAAAATTGTTATTTATTTGAAGGTACAGGCATTTTTCTGTTCCGTTCAAGCCCCTCTAACAGTGGACCACTCTCACCAGCTGGCAGTCTATGGCGCTGGAAGAAGAGGGCTTTGTGATGAGGGCGGCATGCTGGGCTGCCTCTAAACACACCCACAGTGCTCCAGGGGAGAGGAGCTGGGAAAGGAGAGGCCTGAGGGGACACACAGGCCCCAAAACAGCAACCACTGACCCGGGACGTTGGTAACATTCAACATGGTTGTCCCAGCATCGTTACAAAGCAGAATGAAAAGAGGAATCCCACTGACAGTTCTAAAAATGTAAAAGAAAAAGCAATCCGTTAGCTTTAAAGCTTAAAACTTCAATCTTTTTCGTGAAGAGATATAAAAGCAAACTAAAGTATAGTAAAACTGTTTCTCCACATTATCAAAAAATATTAGAAAAGAGATGAGGCTTGCCTGGTCAGTCATGAAAACGCATACCTCCAATGATTAAATGGGGTCAGCTATGTAAAATCATTGATTCAGTATTGTGAACCTTGTTGTAACTACATTCCCTCATCATTTGTTTACTCAAAGTTGTATTTGAATTGGTTCATGTATGTTTAAGCAATTTTGTATTCTTCTACAGCTCTTGCTCGAGTGTTCAGAAACTCCCTGTTCTTCACTCCGTCCACTTGTCTGTATTTACTTGTTATAATTCAAAAATGAACACTCAAAGCAAATCATGTGTGGTTCAAAACTGTCCGATAGTCACTTTCCAACAATAAAAATAGTCATTTAAAATCTGTTGCTTGTTACAGTTAAATTTAAAAGTGAAGAGGCTTTGTAGTTTTAAACAGGAAGTCACTGGAGCTGTTTCTATTTTTAAGCTGTTTTAGATCAATTTGGGGTTTTACAGTCAACAGAATGTAAATTGCTGATCTACAAATGTTCTAGTTTATTACTAAAAGTTGAAAAAACCACAGTAGGTCTCCTTTAAACAGATGTGAGTACAGATGGGCATGGCTGACAGGTGGATTAAAAACCTGAGACAAAATGGCCCATTTGTTTCAAATATGTTCATAAATCTTTAAAATAATCTACTATCTTTTTACACAACAAATAAAAGTTACCCATTCAGAAGAGATTTGGTGACATTTTTAGATTTTTTGAATGCTTTGTCTTGGCTCCCTTTCTCCTTGTCTCTCCTTTCAGTAACTTCTAAACCACTTTCTTTTGTGTGTTCTGTTTTTCATTGCAATAAACTTACTGCTAACAGAGAGAAAGCTATTGTTCGAAGAAACTGCTAAAACTACAGCATAGTAGCTCTGGCGCAAATACTTAATCAAATCTGCTACTCTGGGACGTGACGAGCTAACGGGCCGCTCGCTAATATAGACTGATTATCTATTCGCAAAAGTTTTACTGACCCCACCATGTCCACGATATTATTTTATGTTGTTGTTGTTTTCTATTGGTACAAGACTATCCAGGTTGACCAGACTGAGACACATGTGAGTCTGAGAAGAGGTCCAACTTTCTCCCAAAGAAAAGTCTGTCAGAAATGTGTTGAGTGACAGTAGATGATTGATGATGCTGGCGTCTCGGGAGGTGTCATGGCGTCATGGTAACGTGTCATAACTGAGGAGCAGGAACACGGAGGTAATAGTTGTCAGATGTGAGCACAACTGTACCTGTAAGTGTGACAGAGAAACAACAACAATGAACTGCTGTCTTTGTATTTAATTTACACCGAGATAGAGCTGGGCAATGTCTCAAATTTTTTATAATTATCGGGTATACTATAATAGTTGTTCAAAGATACAAATGATGACAGTTACAGCATTGTAAATGATCAAACAAGTGTAGAAAGCACAATGCAATTTTATTCAGAATTTCTTTTCAAATGAAAAAACTAATTTAGCTGCATGTTGTCTTTATTAACAGTAATTTAGCATTCAAAACCTCTGAGTCTTGTGAGAGTTTGGGTCAAATATTTGGTCAGAACATTGAGATACGTGTTGTTTTGTGAAAGGGGAACGTTTTAGTCGACCAAAAATGGCTTTAGTCAACTACAGCCTAATTTTTCTGATCATTAATCTTCAACTGATATGCCTAAATATGTGTTAGAACTTTTTCTGGTTGCTTTGAAATAATATTGTCCGATTATTAAAGAAAAATAATAATAATCAGATTCATAAATCATGTATCGTTCAAAATAGTAACAGAGAGACTTTACAACATAAGAAATACAATACAATACAAATTTAAAATCTGTTGCTTGTTAACAATAAAATCTTACAATGAAGAGGCTTATCAACGCTGCAGTTTTGCTCTGAAAATAAATTAACCTCTTTCTATTTCTAATCTGTTTTACATAAATTTTGTGTTTTACAAAAAATTATTGTACATTACTGATCCATGTATACTATAATTTATTCCTAACTACACAGATAATCCGCAACACGCTTCCTTTAAAGTACAAGCTGATATGGAAACAAGATGTAAAAATGTAACATTGTGCCCACTCACTTTTCTGTCATGTTTCTTTAATATTGTGTGCTTCAAAATGGAAATCCGTCAGTGCTTTGCCCTCCTCCGACTGTTCATTGTTTTGTTCCACTGCCTCTTGTGTTTCCATCCAGTCATACTCGACTCGGTGGTGCCACGATGTGAAATCAAATTGTGAGGCCTTTTACCCCACGCTTACTCATTAAACCAGCCTCATTGTTGAAGTTTCCAGACTGGTTCTTGCTGAGATTTTTACCTGATAAACACCACATCTAATACTGTTTAACAGAAACTGTATGTTCGGAAACTGTGGATTACTTTGCAAAGTATAAGTTACAGTACAGAGGAGAACAGACTCAAACAAATGTTTTCCTTCCTTCTCCAGTCTTTTAATAATATGAATAATACATGTTCAGCAGCCAATGTCTTTGGAGTATTAGGACAAATTCTTGTAATTCTGTGAAACAGGCAAGCAACGTAATATGATTCTTTTCCTCCAGAAAAAAATATGTTTTTGTGGCAAGTTTAATTTGAATGTGCTATAAATTTGTTACAAATTAGTAACTTTTGTCATTTCCACCAAAAGTATATTACAAAAGGTGGACTTTGTGAGTAAATAAGCCGCATCACTGTGTATTAACTGACAGTTTCTGTGGCAGGACTTCCGCCTTCGTCAGAGGTGACACCTAATGTTCTGACATGTCTTTTTAAAGATGGTCTGAGGCGTGGCCAGTTGGACAGATCTGTTCAACAGGCCACACCTGCTCCGCCTGGTAGTCTCTGAAGAAGTGAATCCCTTGTGTGAGCTGAGGTGAAAGTTCCTACGTCTCTGTTGATGGTCCATGTGCCCCGTTTCCTGATCTCAATATCTTTTCGTATTATCTGGATTTTTGTTCCTCCATCCAATTATTTTTGAGTTCCAATCCATAATGTGATTTTCTCTTTTGCAGTGATCGGATATTGCTGACTTGAGGTTTTTCCGTGTCGCCTTCTCTTTTTCACCTTGGACAAAGATGGAAGTCCTGCTGTCAGGTACGAACTTATAGCTTATTACAACTGTCTAATCAGAGAAAAATCATGCACTGACTCATCCTGATTCAGACAAAAATCATACACTTAGTAATCAAAGTAGAGAAGTTCATATCATGAGTTTCTTGAAACCAGACAGATTTATGACGTGTCTGTTCTAGGTAAACAAAAACGTCCACTTTTCTCATTCACTCATGGCTGGACAATATGTGACTAGTAGGAAAACTGTTTTGGAGAAAATTGTCTATATTTGAACAGTTAGCTGTGTTAAATCGAGAAAAGGTGCATTATGTTATGACGATTACATACATGATATCACAATGGCCCAGCACATTGCCCAGCCCTAGTCTGAATCTAATAATAACAAGTTATTTTATTTTTCACTAATTGCCTAATGTAGCTTACTGATCGGCTGTGCTTGGGTGGTCGACTCCAGTTGCTCTTGCAGCCAAACTGTAAACTGTACTAAAGGAACCAGATTTAAACACCTATAGCGTGACAATCATGTATCTCTTCTTTAAGGTCAAACTTTGCCATTGCTGAAAATGCAATCACAGATACAGATAATATTTGAGTCCAAGAAGGATTAATTTGGTGTGCTTGTGACTCATTGAGCACGTGTCACTGTGTATTTGTGTTGAGAGGAGTGGGCATGAGGAGAAGGCTGTTGAGGTGTTTCCTCATGGAGTTTCCCTCTAAACGCTGCTACCTCATTACAGTTTCCATCCGCTGTTATTTCACTCACACGTCCAGACTCACAGTTGTTAGCGAACACAGGCCAAAGCACACACAAATGAGCTCTGTATGATGGTATTCTTAATTTTGAATTTTGTTGCGTACTTCTTCTTCTAAAAGAGTTGACATTGTTAGTCACGTTAAAGAGCTGTGAGCAGACTCAAAGGTCCTCTCTGTATTTTACGGCCTCTGTTATAAGGTCATGGGCTGCGGTGGTCACGGCTCAGTAACAGTCACATGGTCACGCTCAGTTTAAAGCTTCTGATTGATGCTTTACTATAATGATGTCCGTGTCCCTCGGTGTGAGCGCCAGTGACTCTTAAAACACTGAGTTATGGACAGGCTCTTCAGTCATCCCATCCATGCTTTTTGTTCTTAATGGCTCATCTGTTTTGCAAACACAGTTTGTAAAGAATTGTAATGAAGAGAAACATAAAATAGATTTTTCTCCTTTTGCATAACCGGGTATGCTTTCCAATAGTAATCCTAAATTAGGTCTGTAACTACAGAATATCCATCAAAATTTGTTGCAGGAAGTTTTAGTAAATTAAAGTATAATTTATAAAGTTAGAGACATTGAAATGTTTTTTGTTTTTATATCGTACTCAGTCTGTGCACATGTTCCAGTTTGTTCTCAAAGTATCAGATTATTTAACAGACTAAATGATAAAAATGGAAATTGAGCTTAAAATCCACACAATCATGCCACAAAATTGTATAGCCCAAATAAATGTAAATGCCTCAGATATTGTAAGAACTACAGTACTGTAATCTAATAATTGTTACGACTATAGAAGCAAAATCAAACCTTTTTAGTTCAAGTTGTCTTTTTTGACTATTGTCCAGAGTTTAAAAACAAAATCTAAATGTATACTACTGCTTCTTTTTATCTCACTGTTTTGTCATATTAACTGTATTTTGTCCTTGAAGAAATTTAGTGTTAAATGTTGGGCAAATGAAAGACAAATATTGTAAATAATTATCTATTTAAGATTGTTACATCCATTTCTGCAACATGAAGAGGCCTAAAATTGGTGTTCTTGAACAACTCAACCCTTACACCCATTTAGATATAGATATATTACGAAACAGTGCATGTTGAAGAACAAAGAAAATTCGTAAAGCTTGTATGTTGAGATACTAAATAAGAATATTTACAATGGACACACTAACAATACCAGTATCAATAAAACAAACAAAAGACTATTGAGCACTACATAAAGCCACTGTGGGTCAAACTCATGAATCATCTATTTGAGAATATATTAAAATCAGTGTCAATAAAGTGTTTTTCCTTCAAAAATCCCTTTTGTTAATGCTTGACCAGTTTTGAATGAAATTTGATTGATTCTGCTTGTGGGTGTAAAGAGGAAAATTACAAATTCATCAATGTGTTTTCGCCTGTCAGTTTGTTTTTTGAATGTGTGGGAAAATGTCAAAATCCCTGCTAAGGTCGCCCTCCTTCGCCCACGCAGAAACATAAACTAGCAGACAGCACACAGCAAATATACATGTAGCGCTAAGGATGTTTACTTGTACAGTGATTAATGGCTCTTCCGTGATAAATGATGCCTTAAATAAGTGTTAATGATCCTCGTAGCTTCATCAATAATGTCTAATGTGAGAATTAAGTTGTTAGCTGTCAGCAAATGGGTGAGATTTTTAAAATATAGAATCCAGGATGGAACTTAAAATAAAGAAAAAGAAAAATGTTGCCATAGAAATGTACGTTTTTGCAGCAAGTGTGCTAACTTACCATAAGGGTATATTAAACAAAACAAGGTTAAAGAACTGCAGAACTGATGATGTATATACTGTATCTGTCACAATGAAGTGTCGACGTGTCAAAAGAATTGAAAATCTGCTACTAATCAATACTAAATCTGGAATGCAGATACACATTAGTATCAATACAAAAAAAGACTTCAACAGAACACAGTTAGACCTTTCATTAACATTTTAAACACAAAGAATGCTGTGTTCCAGGCAAGTAGGAACTAGGATATTTCCCAGCTGATAAGTACCAGTTCCCAGTTCAAAGCGTTACAACGTAATCAACTTGTATGTGGCTAATGCTAACCTTTAATCTAAACAAAAGTAACATTAAATAACCATAACCAATGTTTACATTGTTTTTGTGGCAGTTATACTTTTTGTGAAGTGGGACTCCATCGACCAGGTCCCAGTTCACAAGGGGTATTTACCAGTTCAAGTGGAGTTCCAGTGCATTTTTACAATGGGAACTAGGAAATATCCCAGTTCCCAGTTGCCTGGAATGCTTGCCTGGTACACCAGCTGACCAAAGTCTCCATTCATTTCAATGGAGACAAGTCATTAGTACATCAAAGAACTAGACCACAGTGCTTATTAGAGGGCACAATATTATTTGTGTTGAACATTTCAGTGATATGTCAATCTTTGAACCGTGTTTTCAGAGAAAACCAGTCACAACTTCCTGATGACTGCCGGATCTTATAATATTTTTCATTTTAGACTGACTTAGTGAAACTCCATAGAAATGAACATGTCAACAAGATGTTAACATTTGTAAAATGTACAAGCCAACTGACGTTCTGTGCACAGATTCAGTTGACAATACAGTATATATCCATCCAGGATTACCTAAGCATGGCATTTCATTTCTTTTTATATGTTTGGATTTAATTTAGAGATCGACTGACATGGGTTTTTCTTTGGCCAATGCCGACATCGATATTTCACATTTTTGTCAGCTGATGTCAATATCAATGGTCGATTTTCAAGATAGATTTTTGGGGCCGTATTTGTTATTTTAGTTTTAAAAGCATAGCTGGGGTGAGATGAGACTGTTTTATCTTCTGCAGTCATTAGTAAAGTCATTCAGTTCAAGACTTTAGAAGTTTTTCAACAAAGTTTCTGTGTGTGCCCAATTATGTCACAAAATAAAAAAATTATACCATCAATGATACATTCTATTTTTTATCAACAATATAAAATTACCCTTCCCGTAACACTAATGTAGTGACAGAATATGCTTTAATGAACGCTATAGTATGCTATATCACACTTTAATCTCCATTGGTTTTACATTAGGTCTGCTGAAAATTCTAATGATGTGAAATGTCACAATCATGACACGAGCTCTATTACTATGAAAACTTGCTAGATACAGAAGTACATACTTTTTTCAACATTTTAATGCAGTTGTCAGTGCTCTCCTGTTTTGTCATTTACATTTAAAAGCGCACAAGTCTTTACAACAGCAGCTCCATTCTTCAGTGCTCAGTGGCATGGTCCTGCTGTCCTCTCTTTGTGCACTAAAAATGTCATCAGGACTTTAAAAGAATGCCTCTGATAGACCTCTTTTGACATGCATTGTTGGTGCTGCAGAATTTAGCCCCTCAGCCCCTGGCCTTGGCCCTCGTCTTTAGTTTTAACGTAGGCAGGGCTGCACTGTGACGAATGCCTCATAGAGCATCTCCTTTTGGTGTGAGTGTGTGTGCATGCTTGTGCGGTGCAGAGAGAGAGAAAGAAAGTGTGACTAATGCCCTCAGAATGGCATTTATACATTAGAGAGCCATTAGTATTTAGGCTCCTGGGTGGAACAGCGGGGCACGAGACAGACATCGTGGTACCCCCGGTCACCCCTAAGAGCAGACGTCGCCACTGCGCCACGTTAAAGAAACACACAACAGCTGCCTCTATAGGTGCACTGGAAAATGTTGGCTCCAACCTAACATGCAGGACAAAAACAAGAAACACTGGTCTAATGTCTGCAGTCTTTCTTCCCTAAATCCTACATGACATTTTACCAACCTTAATCTTGCTCCTAAAAATAACTGTGTCATTTAAGTGTAATCTGCTTATAGTCCAGACAGAAAACAGCACATATCTCAAAGGAAAAAGCAGCTTATTAGAAAACATATTGGGCAGGTGTGCGTCCAGATAAGGTGTTTATGTAAGACAAAGGAAACCTGTGCCGATAGAGAGCAAGAGATAACAGATGAAAAAACATGGGTTCATTTTGATTACATGATATTTGTTATTTTAAAGCATATCAAAGCATACCCTAAAGGCCATGATTTCTTCTTAGTTGTCCCATGTATGAGCCCACAGAAGGTGTAAAAATACCAGGCGACTCCAAGATAAACCCAGTCTCCCATGGCCTGACATTTGCAGGAGCGTGGGAGAGCGAGGGGTTGCCCTGTGCGTGTGTACCTGTGCCTGTAGGAGGGATCCCTCACCTCAGAGAAAAGCCCCATTCATGCCCGCTCGCACTGTTGTCCCTGTGTCAAGTGTGGACCAGGGTCAGAAGGAAACTCTGGGATTTTCCACTTTTGGGGATGTATGTACGCCAAGATGTTTTCCATGTTTGCACAGTAATATGTGACGTTTCAAAGTGAGGGTGATTCATGCAATTGAGAGGGGGACATCTGTTTTTAGAACGGTGCTTTAAGTAAGGGGCTTATGCGTGGTCTTAGAGAGGAGGTTCTAAGTCTTACATGGATGTGTGTGCACTACAATGAAGGGCATTTATTAGAACTGGAAAAGAAAAGGATCTAGTAGGCTACTAGTGAAAGTTGAGTAAGCAATGCAGAAGATATCCTTAGGCATGTAGATCTAATATCTTTTTGGACATTTGTCATTTGTCCCATGGAAACTGTCACACTTGACCTTTGACAGTGTCACTGCATCAGAGTCATTTAGAGGCTTGAATAAGAGAGCACTCAGCTGCCCGTCCACTGGGCTGTGACACGAGCACACGCCAGACCTGATGTTCATCACACTGACACTGACCTACTTAACTGCCAGCTCCTCTTTTAAGCTCGTCACCGCTTTGACATTTGGTGAAACAGTTTGGTCACTATTCTCCAAGAACATTGAATCAGAGATAAATGAGTGTTTAGTGTCTTTCTGAAGGTGGCTTCTAACAGTTGTTCACAGAGCATAGACAACAAGGACCTAACCAGAGTCCATCAGTGCTAATGTGTAAACTTGAATTAGACACAGATTGATGGCAGCGAGGTGGAGAATGCCGCTCTTCCTTGTATTTTGGAGTGAGGCAAACGCAGGAGGCAGTGACCCGGAGCAGGGGTCCCATCAGCGCCTGTCCTGTTTGAGGCCCCTCTGCCTGTCAAAGTCACATTTTAATCACAAACATAATTTGAATTTACACTAATGAATACAAATGACTCCCAGGACTCCACAAGCTGAGAGCAATAAATTATTACAATCGCATTTCTGTAGGCCTTTTTCAATTAGCCGCCCCCGTGGAGATGGCGGTGGAGGGCCGCCCAAATGAAGACAAACGATGCTCCAGCAACATTGTGCGTCTCCTCCCGATGGTTTAATGACTTTCTAATTCAAGTACATCTTCGGTGTGATGGGGCGTAAACTCTTTTTTATTATTGCAGGCCGAGCATGATGTGGGAGAGCGGCCTAATTGAAAGCAGGTGTTAATCAACCTTGTTCTGGTGTGGCGTATGATTTAGAAGAGAGTTTGACAAAGAGAAGATCATCCTTGCCACTCAGTGACACAGATTGTTCAGTTCATAAAGTCAGCTTTATGTTGCTTTACATGTTTTTGTTAGTTTAATTAAATAACCTTTTGACATATAGGCCTAAGGACATTTTTGTTTGATGAGAAATGACTTATGAGTTTTCAATGTTGGTGCAACCTTATTCATCCAGCCAAAGGATACTTCATAGTAAAAGAGGCTAGAGGCAGTAATCTGGACAAAAAAACAACAACTTTAGTTTGACTGAAAAGTTATTGTTAATTTGATTGAAAATAACTAACTTTGTGGAATGATGTTTCCTCATTATTAGCTTGAGCTGAGCTGTATTGTGTATCGTGTGATTGACTCAGGATCACACATGTAGAGTTAATGAGACAATTTCTGATTTTCTTTTACAATAAATACTGTAGCTTAAAATCAATTTCCCTCAAGCACATACGTATAGCTTGTTAATGTATCTATTTATCTATGGAATATAGTCTGCAATGTCCTGACATCTAATAATGTCCCGTTTGTTTACCAGACTCGACTAAGTTCGTCTGTTGTTGTTGTTGTTAGCATTGTGGCTAACTGCTAATAGCATACCACCATGTCAACAACTGTGAAAAAAGCTTAAAAACAATGAATGAATGATGAACAATTCAGAAGATCAGAATGCATTAGGTAAGTGAGCAAAATATGTAGACTGAAGAAATAAATTTAAAATGTGTTATTTGCATTTGTTTACATTTTTAATGAAGCAAAAATCGAGTAGACTAATAGGCTACAAATCTTGTGCTTGTTACGAAACAGTTTGAAAAATTTGACCTACTATTTCTAAAACTAAGCTATTTAACGTTACATCAATATTTTGGGTTACAATAAATTAAATCAGGGCTCCAAACTAACCAATATTTTGGTTATTGATTAGTTGGGCGATTATTCTTTTGATTATCAAGTAGTTGTTGATATCACACAGCAGTAGAATGTTCAGTTGGTCTTAAGTTAAACCAATGGAGATTTTAAATTGCCGAATACTAAAAATAGTGTTTATTTAAGCATATCTGACACTAAAGAGTGATAGATAAACGTACCAGTAGTGACCAAGATCAGTTAGCGATAATTCCACTTTTAAATCCGTTTTAAATCAGACTGTTTCGTTTAGTTCCAGTCAGAGATGGCGAAAGTATTGAAGTTCACTACTCCAGTAAAAGTACAGTTACTTGTGTAAAAAACAACTCTGGTAAAAGTCAAAGTCCTGCTGAAACTTCTTTACTTGAGTAAAAGCCTAAAACACACCTGTGTAAATTTAATTTAAAGTAAAAATAGTACAAAGTATCACACTGTCAAAAGTTATTCTTCTGACTTGTTTAGTTTTCTGATGTGTTTTTAATATATTTGAGCTCAAATAATTTTTTTTGAAACAAGGCAGAAAGCACTTCGAAGCAAGTCATATAATCTAGGTGCATCAAGTAAAATCATCTTAACCATAACAATAAAGATTAAAATCCAGGTTTTAAGACATTTTGGCCAATCTAGAAATAGTTTCAGTGCACAAAGTTGGTTTGTAATGTTGTTGAGTGTGAGATGAACTTTACAGTGAATTAATTACAACTCATCAGACTTTAATCGTGCTGTAAATATGTAATTGTTGTTTCTGTTCTTAATTTACAAAGCTCTGATACACGGCAACAGCAAGTCTATTTGGATTTTAAGAAGAAAAAAACAGTTTGGGCTCATAAAGTATCTAACCTGGGAGTAGAAAGTACAGATACTTCTTGAAAAATGTAAGAAGTAAAAGTAAAAAGTAAACTACAGATACACAAAAAACTACAAAAGTTCAGTACTTGAGTAAAAATGCTTGACTACTTGCCACCTCTGGTTCCAGTTAACTTATTAACCTGTTGCAACCTTAAATGAAACATAAACAAATGATCTACTTATGTAATACTTGAATATTCGGGAAGAACGTAATAAGTCTTCTCTAAATGCTTCTCTCCAGATGTCAGACGTGTGTCCACTGGCAGTCGCTCATTACTGTTGAGGTCACCTTTTAATCATTAGTGATTAATGGATGTGGAAATGGAGCCTTCCTTCAACCGCAATGATTGATTTATCCTCACAAAGTTCAACAAACCCAAACATTTCTGATTTAACCTCAATATGATGCTAACCAACTTCAGGGAGCATGAGATTTTCAAGGCTAGAAGCAATGTATTAAATTATAGTGTAATTTTGAACTTGAACAGTATTTTCTTTGATGTATTGTCTTCTTTAGCCAACCAGGTAGCAGCATATTTATTTGATGGCCAACAGTCCCAAAGTGTAATTCGACACCTCATTCACAGCACCCCACAGAAAGGCTGATGGGGAACAGAGCTAACCCTTTAAATAACAAGCTACAGATAATTACTAGTGAACGTACAAGAGTCCCTAATCAACTCCCTCTGACAACACAGTGGTTTTGGACGTTCCCAGTAGTGACATTCTGCTCCAGAGACGATGAATGGGTCTCTGTGTCTCTGTCAGTGTGCTGTCATCAGAGTGCAGCCTGTGGGGTCGACTTACAAGCCCCAAAGTCAACAGCAAGCCACAAAACACATTATGCTCCATTTGGTCATGACTTTAAAACTTCTATCTTATGTTTTAATCAGACTATTTGGAGTAAAATTGATGTATTGGGCCTTACAACTATAATCGTGTGGAGGGAAAATGTAGAACTACTGCTAACTTCAAAGTTGATCAACCTTGTAAGCAATTTCTGCCTGAAACAAAGAAAAGCAGACTGTTAAAGTGAACATTTCTTGAATTTCCACTGAATGACGTAGGCCTGTGCAATTTAGTGTTCTGAGCTCTGGAGAGTGTGATGCAGGATGACGCAAACATGTTAAAAACTGCCAGATCCTAGTGTACGTATTTACATCTTGTACAAGTTGTAACATAAATTTTTTCTCCCCCAATATTTTTTGTTTTTTAACATTGGTTGCAAAGAACATGACCACAGTTAGACCAGATAGTGCAAATTGAAATAACGAAAAACAAACAACATTCACGCACATGCAAGCCTGCTTAAAAAAAAAAGTTTTGATATTTCACTTAATGTAATATTATATTTTTGAGTCAGGGTTTTAGAAAATACCAAATAATAATCCTGTTTTCTTTCAAAGGTAGAAGTAAAAACAAAAAACAAACAAACAAAAAAATCACAACAGTTTTGATTTTATCGATACAAAGCAAAGTAAAATGTCATTTAGTTCTGATTCTGTTTACATTAATTATTCCCACTTTTTCAAACCACGCTTTTACTAAGAATTGTCTGTAAATTCCCAATTAAATTAGGAATGGGAAAGAGTCCAAATCTTCAAAAAGCCGTCGAAGTTTGCAGCAATCGAATCAAAAGGCCAGAATCGATCAGTTTTGCTCATGCAGCCATTGACTTAAACACACTCTTTAGTTGTATAATGCAAATAACACAATAATAGTCACAATGTTTGAAGAAAAAGTGTAACCTGTGCAGACCTGACTGAATGAGCAACATTATGTTGCGTTAACAACTGGGGACCTCTAAATATGGACAATAAATATTTCTGTTTACTTCTAATGTTCATAAAAATACAAGTTATGAGAACTAACAACAGTGACTTTGTTTTAAATGTAATTTATTATGGTTTATATTGTGTCCTAAGGTAAGAATGTATAAACTAACAATATTGCCGAAAATCAAACATTGTGGCTGCAAAGTCGAAAACTGAATTGAATTGTGACTTAAATGAATCGTCCCATCCTAGTTTCTATTTATGATTTTACATGTCTGAATATTGATCTCACAATCTTTGAATTATTTGTCCTGCCCTAGTTTCTCTATTAAACTGTAATTATTTAGTTGTTCTGATCAAGACCATTCTACAACTGCCCATAAAAAGTTCTACTGTGTCATGTTTATGTAATTATCTATTGTATCTTTAGTGTCAAGATTATCTTTAGTAATTGTACTTTCTCAGATGTATTTCTGGTTTAGGTTCTAGTTTTTTTTTTTAGTATTGATCAGTATTTGATTTTCGGTAGTCTTGACAATCCTGGCCAGTTCTAATATTAAAAACAAAACATATGTAATGTTAATTGTGTTGAGACAGCTATGAGATGCTCAGAAGTCCAAGTGCATAGACATAAATCCATCCTGTGGCTTCCCCTCTGTGTCAGTTTTATGTGTGTGTGGAGTGTATGGAGTGTGTTCATGTTTTGAGAGTTTCTGTGCTGTCACAAAGACCCCTCAGAGACTGGCGTATTTACCCTGCAGTAAAACCCGAGAGGGAGTACTATACCCTGTAGTAAAAGTAAAGAGGCGTTCAGTGGAGTTAGATTTAGGGCTACCTCCGGATTTCTGTTCTCTATGTGCCATCAGGGAAAACCCACTCTACAGGTCTTGTTCCGCTGTTGAAGCTGAATTATGTTGTGTCTTTACATGAGAGCTGAGTCTGACACAGAGAAGCTTCAAAACAACCTTTATTTAAGAAGGAGGTATCACATGGTGTCAACCACTGCTTTAACTAGGCAAAAGAAGTGACGGTACTCTCATTTCCATTTAGACTTTCACCCCTGAAATCAAAGGGGCTTAGAGAAGTGCCTGTGCTCAAATGAGGCGCTTTTAGAAGTGATGGATTTGAGTACCAGTGCATCCCAGCCCACTTAAAGCACTGGTGCCTGCAAACAATTTAAAAGCTGGTACAGTGACAATATTAACTTAGCTTCTATAAGCAGTTGTGCAAATAAGAGACTTTACATTACACATTGCCTTTGCATAAGCACTTCCTTCACTGTACATGATGCATTTTCACAGATGAGCCCAATATGTGCTTGTCAACATGACACTGATGGAAACAGTCCCTAAAACCTTGAATAATAATGTTGCATATGCAGGATGAATGCGGGCTCAGACATCCACATGGCTAAATGTTCAGCACCACCAGCATGCTCCATGGTCCAAAGGAAGCTCACATTCTCCTCAGAGCTTTTGCATTTCAAGTTCAAGTTCAACCAAACCTGGACTCAGTCTCGGGCTCAGACTTGGGCTCATGCAGTACAGAAGCTGGTATGTGTGTGTGTGTGTCTGTGTGTTTGTGTGATAGCAGCGAGGATCAAAACTTACAAGCACTTACACCCAAAAGATGTGGTTTGAACCCGCAACAGGAAATCTTTGATCAGTGACTCAGAGATGCAGTGTTTGTTTACATCATATTCTTCTGAAGTGGCAAAATTGAAGATTGTAAACTCTTCAAATATATATATATATATATTTTTGCATTTTGACTTTGTATTAAAATAGCTATGGAATACAGATCTAGCATGATGTCCCCAACAAATTGCTTTTTTCTATAAAACTCAAACAAAATTTACCCACATCCAAATTTGTATTAAAATACTTGTTTGCATTTGTTTTGAACATCACTCTTTATCTGTACTAGGATGTGCAGGCTATGTAGTAATAGACTTTCATTATGATAACAATTTTGTATAAAATGAACACAAAGACAAAGAATGTACAGGCATTAGACTGCTAATAGTTTTGCTATGTTACTCATAGCTATCAAAAACTTAACATGTAATCTTCAAATCAACCAAGCCTCTACTGCTATAAACAGTTTACTCACTGATGCTGTCAAAGCTTTTGCTTTTGTCCCCAAACACAGCAACATGAAGTGAACAGCAATTCTTTCCAAGGCACTTGAGTCTTTTCTAGTACTTTGCTTGTGATCATAGATCTATGCTGGACCTTTGCTAATGCCCTTCTGTTCAGGGGAAATGCACTTAATAAAAAAGTAAATCTTTCACATTCACATTTTCCTCATTGCAAGTCATATGCTGGATCCAAATGTCAGTGCTGTGTATGGAAAACGCCTATGATAGTAACAAGTGTACATTTAAACCTATAATACAAGAGACACAGAAAACATCTCTGTGTCTGTAAAGGCAGAAAACCACATTGAAAAACAACACTAACAGCACATTGCAATCAAACAACCAGCCTTAACTCAAATAACATGTTAAATGTATTGTTGTGACCTCAGAAACAGGAGAAGACCGTGTACAGAGAGTACTTTGCAAACAGGAGAAGAAGAGGGGACACATTCAAACCACTTTGTGGTCTCTGGGACTGTCTGGCTGCCACTGATTGCCATGAAGCTCCAAAATGCCTTGTAAAACCTCCAGCCAGACTTTGTAGCAGAAAAGATATTGGTCCTGAAACAAGAGACAAAGACGATGTCGAGCTTCTGGGAATAGAACTTGAACTTTGAACTCTGATCTTTCTACTGTCACTAACCTTTGTCTGAATCATGCCATGCCGCTGGCGCCTCATTTCCTTTACAATGTCACTAACGTTAATCTGGGCACAGACAGTCAGGCAATAAGAATAGATATAAGTTGTTTTTTACAAGCAACATAAGAATGACCAACCACTTTTACTTACAGGCTTATCGTTCACGATAAGGCTGAGAATGATGTCGGTGCAGATGAGGACTCCTGCTCGCCCGATACCCGCGCTGCAGTGCACTGTGATGGGCCCTTTATGGTGCACAGCCCTCAGGTACCGAATGAACCGAACCAGCTGCTCTGAGCTGTGGGGCACACCATGGTCTGGCCAGTGTGTGAACTTTAGATGACGGACAATGTGGGTCTCACCAGTCTGAAAAACACAAATATTTGAATTACTAATACTAAGATTTGTTTTGTAACACTTTTCTTTGTAACACACATTTTATACACACCTGTTTTTCAATCATACGAATGATTTTTATCTGAAAGTACTCCAGAAGTTGTTGGTTCTCCAAATGAAGCTGGTACTTGTCCATATCGAGAGGCACATCTAATCTCTCTGGCCAGTACTTGTGGCATTTGACCCTTCCTCTTTCTATTTCCTGGGTCATCATGGCAATGATATCTGACCTGTTTTCCCAGATCATTTGCCAGAAAGCTTGTACTGTGGAAGGCAAAGGTCCCTGACAGGAGATGTAGAAGAAGTCTTCCTCTCCAACATGCATGCGGATGTAGCTCGCATTGATGTAGTCCTGGCTCTCACCAATGCACACACGAGTTTGGTCATCTATAGGTCAGAAAAAAATTTATATTTTTGTTTGCAAAAACTGTGTCACTACAAAAATGTGGACAAAATATTAAGTACCATTTCAGATAAAAGGGACATTATTGCTAGATGTATTTACACATTCTTGATAAATCCATCAATCATAGGGATCAAACAGAGCCTTCTAATTTTGCTCAGAGAAAGTAAACAGCTCTGAGGTCTGGAGTCGGCCGGGACAAACCGGTGCTGTGAAAATGTTTGCTCAGGATGATGAGGCTGATAGCCCAGACACAGTTAGGAATGCATGGATTACCTTTGGCTTGTGAGGTCAAACAAGCCAGTGCACTGAATTTTAGCTTCATAAAGAGTCTTAGGTGTCGAGCCATTATTCACATGATCAGATTTATGCAAACCATATGGGAAAACACTTCCAATTATTCACTGTCTTTAATGATACAATAAAAAGACTTGGATACTTACAAGGGAGAATGTCTCTATAGCGATTTTTGTCTCTGTTTTCGGGAGCTTTTGCCACCAGGCAATTGTCTGAGGGCTTCAGGTGTTCTAAAGCCTGCACATAATGTTGAAAGTGACTCAGTTACAAATGAGTAAATATTATGCTTTTGTAGTATTTAGGGGGAATATGAAGTGCATTACACACCATGAATTCTTTAACCAGCTCTTGTTGGTCCAACTGGTGCTGCAGAATCTGGATGAGGGCCTTGACTCTGGAGCCTGAATACTGACTGGTTTTAGATGGACTGATGGCAGCGAGTGCAGATAGCTCCTCCTCAGATACTATTGGTGTGTCTAAGAAAGTAGGAAGGCTTTCAGTAATTGTCAGTTATCATATTTCTAAGAATTCAGCTTATGCATTTACCTGTCTCAGTTGGTATTTCTTTGTTGTCATCAAATACATCATCTTCTTCGCTGCTCCAGCCATCTGTCTGTGTTTTCCGAGGGTCTTTGCAGGACTGATCCAAAAGTTTGGTCACAATTTGTTTCCTGGGGGAGTCAGGGGGCAGGGGTTACTCTTCAGTAGGATAGGTTGAAATCATGCAAGGCTGACTTCCTTTCCCTGCGACTTTTCCACCTAAAATAATAAACGAGATACTAGAATGTTCATGCACTTCTGAGAGGTTGCTACTCTTTCAACACCTTTTCTCTGACCTAAGGGCTAGCCTACTACAGTGTTTTATTTCTTGCTCTCTGCTGCCTCCTTGTGGTTAGACATGCAACAGACAGGAAAATGACACATTGAGTACATTAATACAGTGTAGGGAGGTGAATAGTAGGTCACAACCTGTCAGTAGCTCCATGCAACATGTCTGTGACATTGAGGGGTGGACAGCAAGCTTGGTGAGAAGGAGTGCTGTTACAGCTGTCCTGCTCCGTACACAGGGGGCACAAACAGGACCACACATGACAAATGTTAGTATAGGAGAAACTTTGAATGAATGAAGCACATACAATATCATGTATGTGAACATGCAATAGATTACAAGGTTGTTTACCTGATGGATGGAGATTTCATCAGAAGCAACTGTCAGTCGGTGTTTTGTACGAGGTGGTGAAGTAAGACACACATGTGCTTCAAGTACCACAGGTTCTGCTGCTGCTGTAAAGGTGCAAAAGAAAGTCTTAAACAGGAAACTTCTTGAAGATTTTATTAATGAACTAAATGTATATTATTTTAATATACATTTGTTCTAGGCACAGACTTTCTTTTCAGGAAACCTTCATCGAGTATAATATTCTTTTTAAATAGACAGGAAAATGTGACAGAATAAAACTTTTAAATGCATGCCTGGGGGATGCTCCACGGGCTTGTTTGGAGAGACTGTTTCTGGTGCTGGTCCAGTATCAGGCACAGGCAGAGACGCTGGCTGCTCTGCTTGAATGGCTTCAGTTGGACCAGATAGGTTTGGAGGTGTGGGTGATTCAGTGTAGGTCAGAATGTCTCTGCAAATAGTGAGCTGCACCGTTCCCTCAGCTTTACGCAGAATGTCCACAACTTTACTGTGGCTTAGTCCAGACACAATCACCCCGTTTACCTAAAGCACACAATGACACAAGAACATAATTAAAAGCGGAAATATACATAACTTTGAACTGCTCACACACACACAGACTTTGCATAATACTAGCCATTACATTAGACATCCTTCTCTCTCTCTCTTTTTTTTTTTACCTCTAATAGAATGTCTCCCACTTTTAGTCGTCCGTCCTGCTCAGCCACTCCCCAGAGCAAATCTCTCTGACTCGAAGCATGCTGCCATTTGTTCCTCCAACCAGAGCAAAGCCAAGCCCCCCTCCTTCAGGTTTTGTGAACTCTACTTGCATGATGCAGCTCTAAGACACATCAGAAGGACAACAAAATTGAGGCAGGACCAAAGCATTCTACTCAGAGTCAAGTGAAAAGCCGCCTGACGTCCACACAGTGATGCAGACAGCCCCCAGCAGAGAATGTGTATGCAGATTGACACATAGTAGACTCAAGTTACAGAGAGTGTTTCAAAAGACCAGCGGCTCTTAGAGAAGTGACTATTTTAAAAGCTTTAGAAACAGTATAAACACAGCAATTCATCAATAAAAAATAGCAACTGGAATATTTATAGTAATTAGGAAAATAAATGAAAACTTACATCCTCTTCTTGCTTCAATGAGAGACATCTAAATCGATCAGATGTCCGAGATACAGCCTCAGCTAAATGGAAAGAAGTTTGGATTTAAAACAAGTTTACAGAATATTCTACAATAATCAGCTCTTTATGTACCACTTAAGAACAGAAGAAAACATCTTTTTCTAGCACTTAAAGTGGTTTTAGTAGAGTCATTGCTACAAGCACTGTCACAGAGAAACTGTTGTCTTTGGAGTCTACACCCTCGCAGTCTAATACACCAGTGGAGGTCGGGCCTTGGTAATTATTAATCCTGCAGTAAGAGCCCAAGATCTGTCAATCAGCACGACTGATCGACAAGTAACCAGGAATTGCATTTTTGGGCATTATTTACACTTTTGTCTTCACAAATACACCAACTACAAATCAGATATTATGTCCTGTCAGTTATTCTTACTTGAGTAATAATTTCCAAAAAAATACTTATTTAATCTTGAGGAAATTCTTAGACCACTGCTTTGTTCTTTTACTTGAGTGATGATATTTTTATGTAATGTTACTTCTAATTGAGCACATTATTAAGCTACTTTAAACCTCTGATATTAAGGCACCAGAATTACAGAAATCTTACCTTCTTCGGCAGGAGCTTCTTTCTCTGGAGAAGCTGGATCTTCGAAACGGGCAAAGAACTTTTTGTCTTTTTTCCAATCAAATATACCTAAACAAGTGACATATTAAATGTGAGTAATAGACAACAATTCCAGGCATCTTTGAAATACTTTAGATAATGATTAAGCATGGATTATGAACATACAGTATCTGGTCTCCTTGGAATATTCATCAGTGCACATCATACCAAACTGTGTTGTGTTCATACTGTATCTACATCTACGTACATGTGGTAGCACTGTATCTAGAATTAAAAATGTCTCTCACCATTCCATTTAGCTTTTGGAGTCACGGGCTGCTCATCTCTAAAAGCAAAACAAGATTTTTTTACTTTGAATTGTAACTGCATTGCACAGATATACTTAAACTACTGTAGTTATAAACCATATGTACCTAATAATTTTCAGTTTCACTTTACGTGGAGCGTTCTCACAGGCTTTCACTGCATCTTCCAGTGTCATTCCCAGAGTGCACTTGCCACAGATATAGAGGATCTTGTCATTGGGCTGAACACTGCCCTCTTCACTCGCTGGTGAGCCTGGCACCACCTCCAGACAGTAAATTCCCTGCCATTTACTTCCAATACCTCCGGTCAACTTTATTCCTGCAACATGAAACAGTAATTTATCATGTACAAAATAACATATGTGTATGCTACTATATAAGGGTTCTTACCAAGCTGTCCTGAGGGAGTTTTATACAGAACAATGTCTGGCAGGCTGTCACATGGAGGTGGAGCTACTAGGTTTGTCACCGCTCTCCCAATCGTCATGCTGAGACGTCTTGGAGAAGATCTGAGTATTGACATTGCAAATTCATCGCTACACTGGTTACATCATGCCCATTTACCTATAAAGAGATCAAAATAAAAATGATGGATTTTAAAAGCTGCATTAGTTGATTTATAAAGACATACCACAACAAGACGATCTCCAGCTCTGAGGCGTCCATCCGCCTTGGCGGGGTTGTCCAGTATTTCTTGTATGTAGTAGCAGTTGTCCAGTTTGCTACGTGTGATTGTGAATCCAAAGCTGCCATTTCTTGATTTCGTCAGGAGAACTGAGAGTTCAAACTCTTTGATCATTCCCTAAAAAAGTTAAAATTGTTTGTCATGCTAATTGGCTTTCATTTTCATTGTTCATTCTGTATATAAACACTTGAATACTTGAGTACATAGTTTTCAAAAAGTACAAGGCTTTGGCAAGTCAGTAGCATTAAAACATTTTTTGTTCACAAAATTGAAACAGGCTTATCACCCCCCCTCGCACAAAAATCAAAACACAGAATGTTACTTGTTTGTCTAAACTTAGAAACCTAGAAAATATGTACTAAGTATCGGGGAAAAAGTTGAAACTCTAACCGTCTGTTTGTCAGTGTAATGACAATAGATTAATTGCCAAACTATGCCTTTCACACAAAGATATACCTTTCTTCGACTCTCTTCTTCCTCCTCATCATACTCATCATCGTCTCATCCTACACTCTTTTTCTCTTTTCTGCAGCTCTTCTCTGTGGATTGGCGGGGGCAGGAGAGGCAGGGGGGCACTGGGGGACTCGTGCTGGGTGGGACTGTTGGGATGACCTGAGCTGTGATGGGAGTTACAGATGGAGCAGGAGGCTTAGGCGGAGGTACCACTGGTCTGCTGTTTTTACATGTGCTTTTATGGTGACTTGGAAGTAGCCCTTGTTGAACAGGGTGGTGTTTGGCTTTGGGAGGTTGTGTAGTGAGCGGCTGCGCTGGATGGGACAGAGGGCATGTGGTTGGAGTGTCAGATGAAAGGCTCATTGGTGAGATGGTTACCCCAGACTTGTGGGATCCTGTGTTGGGGTTGTGCGTGCTTTGATGAGAGGTACAGTCTGGGTTTTGTGAGCTTTGTGCTGAGGAGTTTGGGGCTGGGTGAAGAGGCATAATGGATCTGCGACTGTGGTGAGGCTCCAGGGTAGAGCTGATGGTCAAATATTCCTCATCTGCCATTATTGTTAGGCCATTTCCTACTAGACAGTATGTCACACTCCCGTCTGCCTCCTCTCTGATTCCACTGCAAAAGCACACAAAGAAATAGATAGCCACAATGACAAAAAATATATATATTATATTGGTCACCAGTCTATGTACATGTATTCTGTTTACTGTATGAATAAAATAGTGAATTACCTGGTGTATACAGAGTCAGAGGTGCCCTTAGGACAAACATCCATGATTGTAACGTGAGATCCCGTCTTTCTTACATCTCTCTTTATAACTGCCACATTGCACTCTTTCGTCGTGTCTTCCTGGTGCTGGTCTGTCGGCACAGGTGCTGGTGTGGGTTCAGTATCCACAGGTGAGGTGGGTGAGGGAGGGAAAGAGGCGAGGGAGGTGTGATCGGTGAAGGAGGTGAGGCAGGACAGTTTGGAGGTGATCGAGGAGGTGAAGGCAGAGCATTGTTGTCTTGAAACTCTGCTGCTGGGCTTCGAGATATGTTCTTCTCTGGTTCATTGGTTATTTTTTCTTCTTGGTCAGAACCAGAGGGTTGTGTAAGTGTAGGAATGTTGGCATCAAACTGAAAATTCAAGAGCTGGCTGTAGTCCTCTCCCAGGCGAATATCCAGAGAACGTGACCGAGTCTCACGTGTGGGGCAGGACTCTGCAAAGGACGCAGAAAAGCTATAAAAGTACTGCTCTCTATATAAAACTGTATAGTGTTTCTATTTCTTACCAGTGTTTTATCATCTACATCACTCAGTGCTCCAGGACCAGGTCTACAAATAAGTAGGTGGACTTCAGATGGTGCACCACGGAGCAGAAACAAGACTCTCTGAGACAAAACAAGAAAATATTCCAACGTGAATTTATAGTATTAACTAATTTATAACTAGTTGTGGTTTGTCTTTTTAAAACTAGTAACCAACATTGTTTTGTTGAGCTAAGTAAACTATAAATGAACTAGAGATGTCTCTAAGATTGTGCAAAGATCAGTAGTCCATAAAATAAAATATAATACATCTTGCTTACCTGGTACGAAAGGTCTTTGACAGGCTCATTGTTGACAGACAAGATGACATCTCCCTCACGGAGCAAGCCGCTCTCAAGTGCTGGTTGACCAGGGAACAGGCGCTTTATTCGGACGAGGCTGCCTCTGTCCGACCCCGAGCTTAACTGTGTGATGTAAAAGCTGAAGCCCAAGCCAGTCAGACTCTTCTTCAGAACAATGTTGTGAGTGTTTTCTACAAACCAAAAGATTAACGAAAATTACAACTGCCAATAAAGTAATCCAATCAAAAATGTTCTAAATACCCATGGAATATTCTGACACTATAGTCATTCCAGCAAATAATTGTTAGAAGCTTATCTTTTGTCTACAAGGTGTAAACTAGACCAAAACAATATAAAGATATGTGTTATTGCATCTTAAATGTTCCTACTGAGTTGTTTTCACTAAGTATAACCATATCAGATACCTAAATGCTACAATATTTTGTCCGTGACATGTACAATACAAAAAGTACATTGTGACTTGCACAGTACAAAAAGGCTTCTTGTCGAGGTGGCAGGATGTCCCTTTAGGCCGAGGCAATAAACAGCAGCTTGGAGGTTTTTAGCGTGTGGTTCCAGGGGACAGAAGCAGCGTCAGCACTGGATGTGTCTGACAGCAAGCACAATGTAGCTGTCAGATGACTCGGGCTCCTCTGGGCGTCTCTGCTCTGTGTCTGTGCGCCTAACTCTGTCTGATGTTATTGCTAGCATATGTGTCCCTCGCTGCTTCCTCTCACCATCAGTCACAAAGCTGTAGTCCTTAGCTCGTCCGCTCAAGGTCGTTTCCATGGTGACTTCGGTCCTGGGGGCTGTGTCTGTACCAAGGGGGGCAGGGTGCATCTGGTTTTGGCTCCAGGACTATCGTGGGTTCTCTTTCTAATAACAGGCTCACCACCTACAGAGAATCAATCAAACATGACTGAATAATCTGGTTTCACTTTTGGTAACATATTAAAAAGGATAATTTTAGAAACTCAACTTTAATTTTAGTAATTAATATGAATTCTATGTGACTGTCTTGTTGATTAAAAGAACAATCTCTCTTTTAATAATGTAAGATTATAAATAATAAGAACAGATAGAACAGAGAGTGGCACATAATTGGTGTTTAACTGTGTATTCACCTCCCCAGTTCTCTTGAGGCACTCGACGGCCTGTTGGTGAGTCACGCCCCTCAGGTTCGACCCGTCAACCTCCAGCAGTCTGTCACCTGTCACATTCACAATTACAGATCACATCTTCATTAGCAACATCAATACAGAAACCACTGTGTGTGTGTGTCAGTGATGACGGGACTGTCAACAGAGATAAAAATCACTTCTGCTCACTCAGGCTTGAACCAAGGAGATAAAGCACTGTATGATATGACTTCAGTGATGTATAGTTTTAAGTGAGCTTAGATCAATAAGATAAGATCATAGTTTACTACAACACACACACATGACGGATGATATAAATGACCTAATTGGATGCGTCCATCTCTTTCTGCAGCTCCTCCAGGGACCAGAGTCTTGATGTAGATGCCTCCATAACGGACATTGGTGTTTACCCCTCCCTGTGGCAGAGACAGGGAACATTTTAAATGTGCTGAATATTGTTTATTGTTTTCAGTACCAGAGAAAACACCCTGGAAAATACTCACAGCCACACTTATACCAAGGCTTCCATTAACTTTTTTCAGCTCAACTATAAACTTCTCACCACCTTTTAGACTAATTATTGATGGAGAGCGTGAACACACGTCCTGAAAAACACAAAAAGCATTTTGATTTAGTGGCAATTTTAGGTTCTCCTAGTATTTCATTTTAACAGAGGTGTTACATCTTGACAACAGATGAATGCTGGCTATTCTGACCTTTGCCCCTAAACGGATGTGCTCTTGACTTCTATGGAAACACACTGACCTGGGCGTCATGGATGCGCACAACAGGAATGTGCAGCCTTTTGCTGTGCTTTGGCGTTGCCATGTTCGAGAGGGTTATGGCCTCCTCCAGCTCTTCCATGGCAGGACGGTACTCTGTCCCACTCAATGTGGTCTGGGAGCCAAAACTCCTCTCCAAAGCTAGACCCAGGCTGCTCTGACTTAGGGAGCTTGCCCTGTCCTTGAGGGTTTCTGTTGAAGCACCGGGGAAAGGCATACAGGGCATTACATCATAACTATACATAGCAATAGCTTGACAAGGATTTATTTACACTTATATGACTCTGCGAACTTGCTCAAAGGGAAACCAATGAACTCACGTTTTTGCTGAGAGACAATGAGCTCAACTTCATCAGGGCTGTTTTGTAAGATGGCCGCTGCATCGCTAAATGTTACCCCTTCAAGACTGATTTTGTTCAACGAGATCAAACGACCTCCTGAAAAATATGTTCAGTGTTATTATAAGAACTAATAATACTTTTTAGGACAGGAGAGATCAGCAGGAGACAAAGGTTTGTTATTTTGAGAGACAGAATTTACACAGTCATCTAATACTAATAGTTGTTATTGCATTTTATCTTATGTGACTTTCTTGTGTTTTTGTGTCCTATGTTGTTCTTAGT
Organism: Mugilogobius chulae; assembly: GCA_038363315.1. Classification (NCBI taxonomy): domain Eukaryota; kingdom Metazoa; phylum Chordata; class Actinopteri; order Gobiiformes; family Gobiidae; genus Mugilogobius; species Mugilogobius chulae. The sequence goes on along the minus strand of CM076398.1, from coordinate 49,895,811 downwards.
TACCTGGTTTTATCCGCCCATCTTTGTCTGCTGGTCCATCAGGCACAATAGAAGCGATGAAGATCCCGAGGTCAAGTTTACCGGTATTATCCTCTCCTACAATCACAAAGCCTGAAACAGGACCACAGAGGTGAGACAATGTGAAACAGTTTGTCAAGTCTCCACTCCACTCATTAATATTACACCAGTGCGTAGCAATTACAGCTAAAAACTCACCAAAGCCAAGTTTAGGATCCTTTTTCAAGGCTACACACACAATCTCCCGTTCAGGTGTGCTTCTGGTGGGTGTGTCAACTGTTCATAAGAAAGGAAATAAAATAAGATAATAATCAATATCTAAAAGACAAAAGAAGGGCAAATTCACATAAAATATAACTATAATGAGGATTTTACTTCGTATCGAAGACGCATCTGAGTCTTGCTTCTGCAGAGAAACATTTGACATCCGTCTGGGTTCAGTAATGCTACAACAAAGCATATATATTTAACCACGTGGTATTTTTTGTGGTACATTCATAATAATGCATTTGTTTTGTTAAATACTACCTCCAGGTCCTCTCTTTGACATCCCTGGCATCTCTAATCTCGGCCTGTTCTTTGAGCTCGCGGCTCATCTCTCTCCTCATCTCTCTCTGCTGTCGGAGTCTGGCTTCCAGTTTGGCAGTGATGTCGTCGCAGGACTTGGACAAAGAGTCTGCTTGGCCAGGAGACAATCCCACATGGTTCAACGTGCCCTCCGAGCATGATATCTGCTTCAGTCTTAAGTTTCGAGCTTGGTATATTGACATATACTTGTCCACATTCTCATCTAAAAAAACAGAATCTTTAGATATTCAGTTGGACATTCAATTATAATTTTTTCAGGTTGTGTGGTTGTACGCTGTACCTGGAATGAGGCTATGGTTAAGCTGCCTTGATGTCATCTCACTGTGAAACTTATGTTGAGCAGAGCAGAGGTTGAGAAGATACTGTGCTATTTTAGAGCTCTCAGTCACAAAGCCATGTTTTTTACCACTGGGCCCACCACATTCAATAATGAGTTTACGACGCTAGAAAATGCACACAAAATGTTTAGTTTATTTGTTTTAAAGTAATTTAATGTGTTCATTTTTTATTTACCCCTGTAGATATGGAGTCGGTCTCCCTCCAAAGGAAACGTCTAGTGACAATGCGAAGGTGGTTTTTCATCTCATACACAATGATACCTTTTGCACAGACGCCTAAAACCAACTCGCCCACAACAGGCCGCTTTTCTCTGCCCACACGGTGAAACATAACACCATATTCTGGGAGTTGCTGGCAAATCTGAAAAATCAAATGTAATATTAAAAAATCACAGTTAAGCATAAACAAATGATCTATGAGTATTTGATTATTGTACTTTTCTGTCTACCTTTAGATATTCATTTTCAGCCTCCTCTGGCAGCAGCTGAGCATGACTTGCATGAAGTCTTGGCAGCTCTTCCCTGACACTGGGCAGAGCCAGCTTTTCTAGCATTCTCTTGGACACGTAATGTTCAGGTTGGTAATAATTTTTTCCATACAACTACAATTACAAACAAAGAACAAGTCATTTACCCAAATCTAGATGATGCAAGTACTCTATGCTTCTCAGTATTTTGTACCTCTGGCATGTAATCCCCAAACTCTGCTTGCAGAGCCAGAGCTGCCAGAAACAGGCCTGTTTCCTCATTACAGTAAAGTTTGTCTTCCAATATATCTTTACGCAGCTGTAAGTAGTATTGGTGACGTGTCAGTTTGTGCCTGAAAAAAAAAGAGTATGTATAATGTATTATGGGACTCAAATAAGCAGACCTGTATTTAAATATGGTACTTACAAAATAAAGCTGATGTCATCAACAAAAAACTTGACTCTTAAAAAGACCAAGAAAGAAGAAATCTGCCCTTTTTTCCAACTATCTGGAGCAACTTTGGAGATTTTAGTTTCATGGTCCAAAAAGAAGTACTCATCATCTGTGGAAGAATGCATATAGTTGCACATATGTACTGTATGTTGTGTGCATTTGTGACATTGACAATAAAAATAGTTACCATCTATAAATGCAAGGCCAAAGTAGAAATGCTCCACTAAGTTTGCGTGGGCCACGACCATATCAAACACATCTCTGGCTTTGGACTTAATGTCACATCGAACTACCACATACTGTCCACTGGGCAGCACCACACTCACTTCTCTCTGAGAAGAACAGGAACGCCCTTTTCTAGACTGCCCCATAACAAAAGCACACACAGATTGTAAAAACATTTGTTACCATGTAAATATTGAAACAGATCTTAAATATAATTACCACAATGGATCCTGGAAGTTCAAGAACAACTTGTTGCTCATCTGACATTCTGATAAACTCAGGACCTAAAGGCTAGTGATGCAAAACAAGACCAAAATCCAAATGGAATAAAAACAACTGGCATAGAGAAGATATATGTTGATGATGGTCTCTGTACCTTGTTTTTCCTTTGGCTAAGGCTTAGCGAGGACTCACTAAAGGTGATGGAGGGGCTGTGAGACCGCCCTGTCTTGGGAGAGATGTCATGGTGTGGACTTCTGCCGACCCAGCTGCTGTTACTTTCTCTGTGCTGAACACCACGATGCAGTCTGCGACAAGTGAGTTTCAAATTCATAAAGAAATGGTCTTACTACATTTGTACAATATTGACTAAAATGAGATATGCACATACCTGTCTAATGAAGAGTGGTATAGAGGTGCTGGAGAACTTCTTGGTCTTTTTCTCCAAGGTCTGTGGGGTAAACTACCTAATATTCCAAAATATGATCACTATTTTTAATAACATACCACACAATGTAATAATTTTAGCTCTATATTTATTATATTCTTACTTGACTTTGAGTCTGAGTCCGTTGAATATCTTCTCCCTTCTGCAGAGCTGTCATTGAAGTCGACAAAAGCCCCTCTCTTTCCTTTGAAACAAGGCAGCATTAGTTTCTTTGCTCCTGGACATGTGCTCCATAATGACACTGGCATGTTTAGATGTGGACCACTCTGTCAGACTATTTAGCTTAAAGTGCCCAGGCTCAGCATATTGGCTCTTCCAGCACCTTAATCCTCAACTTGCTTTAGGCTAAGATCTTAATCCTGTTGACTTGCACATTGTCTTGAATCAAAAGAACAGCAACTGTACTTTATGTGCTTTTGGAATAATTTGTAGTTATTGTTTCAGCAGCATTTTCAAGTGTGAAATATTTACAGAGTCAATCAAATGGAAACAATATGTATACATTTTAAACATGCCACAAACACTTAGATTATTTAACTAATAAAACCACACTTAATAATCAGTCAAGTGCTTTTAATCCCAACCAAAAATAAGAAAATTTACCATGAAGCCTCTCTCTGATCATTTGACTGCGACCGCTCAGAGGGACGTTACTGTCGGGCAGAGAGCCATTGTCCTGCAGGGAGCACATATTATTTCATACAGATTAGTGGAGACACCTGCTTATTCTGCTTTCATGCTGGAGTACAGTACAGTTTTAAACTCACCGAATCATGAAAAACCTCCTCCACCAGCTGTCTGATCACTTTGGTGGGGGACGGCAAGATGGAGCTTTTCTGCTGAGATTCACATGCCTCCAGGATAGAGTTTAAATTAATCCTGCGATGGGACAGGTCCTCACACATGCTGAGGAGCAGACTGTTCAGGTGGTCGCTCAACTGGACCGGCTGCTCAAGACAATTACAATTACAGTTCAGTATTAAGTAGCCGTGCGTAAATCATAAAGAATTATATTTATTGAATCCCTGCCTGATTTTGAGGTAGGCGATAATCAACCGACCAGTAGAGAGTCATGCCGAGTGAGTAAACCAGCATCTGTTGAAGGTACAAAGGTTGAGGTAAGGATAGGATAAATTGGATTAACACTTCACAGACACAACTTAAACACAGCGCAAAAAAAAAAAAAAAAAAAAAGATACAAAAGGAGTTCTATTCTGTGGATTTTAAAAGGTGGATTTGAAAAAAAAAAAAAAAAGGTTCTCAATTGGAGAAGTGGGTGAAGAGGAAACAGATTTGTCTTTTTAAGTTAAACTGTAACAATAATAGGTCAAAATGTAAAGAACAACAGATCCCCAAAATTCACTTAGCTATTTATTTGTTTTTGAAAATAAAAAATACAAAACTTTATTGAGAAAAATCAGTTTTCTCTTGCTTAAACTCGGGGGCATGCTGTTCATCAATTTTACAACAACAAAAAAACGCAACAATTTTATACTGTCTCATGTTATTTTTTTGCCACAGCAGTCGCATTTGTAGTGGATAATAGTGCATAAAATTAAATGAGTACAAGTCTTCTATCAGCCACCAGGTGGCAGACTTGTACAATTCTTAAACAAATAAGTATGTTCAATCTTAAGTATTTCTCTCTCTCTCTCTCCTCTTCTCTCTCTCTCCTCTCTCTCTTCTTTTGATAAATATATATCAACAGAGAGAAATATAATAGATATATCTTAACTAATGTGCAAATATGTGCACTGACCCTCTCTGTGGCAGGCTTGGTGGCACCAGCTCGGTTCTGCATCATCTCTGGAGCAGTGAAGGTGGACACTTCATCTGAGAGACCACAGTTCTTAAAGGCTAAAGAACCAGAGGCCGACAGCAGCAGAGAGGTGGGGCTTATAATGTTACACATGTTGTTGTGCCCTGAAAAGTAAAGAAATGTGTGCTGGTAAAGTCACTCAAAAATAAGATCTGTAAATTAGAGCCACGTTTAGTTCGACCGTAGTAGTTAAGCAAAATATCAAAAATCGTAATAAGTTCACATACCTTTATAAGCGACATCCACTAAAGACTCTGCAGTAGCCAGCAGAAGGGACCAGACCTCCTCCTCCAGCAGAGGGCCCCCTCGAGCCTCTAATACTTCTGCTAATGTCACAAATGTGCTGCTCATCCTGTACACATTTCCAGTCTGTGCCAAATATGTTCTACAGTGTGTCAGAAAAAAAAAAAAAATAAATTCAAATTAACCAATTATACTATACTGCTTAAAACACAGGTATATAAGCATACACGTAAAGACATAAATCTCTTTCTGTTAAAGGGGATCTGTTTTGTAAAATCTACTTTTCTGAGTTTTTAAACATGTTACAGCAGTGCTCTCTCATCATTAGTTTGCCCAAAGTTGTAATTGTATTGATTCATGAGTGTTTGAAAAATCTTGTAATTTCCTGTAACTCAAAAAATCTCTGACTCACCTACCACCTACCGACTTGTCTGTATTTACTTGCAATTACTGAAAAATTTAAATTGCGAGTAAAACATGTAGGTTTCCAAATTGTAATGTAACCACTTTGCAACAACAGAAAATAGTATGTTTTAAATTTCTTCATAGTTAAATTTTACCATGAAGAACTATCAGTTCTGTCATTTTGAATAGGAAGTCAATGGACTTGTTTTTATTTCTAGCCATTTTACATCATTTTTGTGTTTTGCAATGAACAAAATGTGAAAAATTATCTACTTATGTCATAGTTTCTTCCTAAATATACAGAAAAATCACTTTAGGTCTCCTTTAAATTAAAGCTTTGTGCAAAAACAAACAAACTAAAAGCAGATCCGAGTTGTGTTTCTGAAAACAGGAAAACAACTACCTCCAAGATTCTGAGTAGGTTGTCCTGGTTCATTATTAGGTCACTGCATATTGGTTTTTCAGACCCTCCCACTTTGTAAGAGGCTTTAACCTCACTTGTGTGACCACTCTTCATTTGTTGTTCTGTTCTATACTAACTCTCCTAGTAACTCACAAAATTGTGTGACACTGTATGTATCCTTTTCCATCCATATCTATATTGAAGTGTTATGTAAACCAATAAGATAAACCCCAATCTACTTGAATCTATTGTACATACAACTGTACCTAGGTACATAGAAGTGTGTAATATATCACATTTAGATAATATCGTGAATATTGTTTAAAAAAATGCTACAAAAAACCTAATAAAAATGAAGTAATGGCATAAACATTCAAATATACAAGACAAGTTTATAATTATAGCAGAATTTGTACAATAAGTAATTCAAATTGCTTTATAAAACAGGAAACTTGGGATATATTATTTGATTGCTGCGCTTATGTAATTAGTTTGACAAATATTTACATTTGTTTGATAATTACCCCTTTTGAAGACATGTTTTAACACATGTTAAACTGACAGAATATTGTTCAAATGTCTTTATCGATATGTCCACATACATATATCGACATATATATATAATATAATGTCAAAAAACTATTGAGATATTTATATTTTTCAATATCACCCAACCTTAATTATACATTCAATATAGCAACAGTTTCAACAAATCTGGGTTCATATTAATATTGTTTAGTTTAGCAGAAATGTATCTAAAAGAGCAGTTTGTTTAATACAAGGATGCAGTTTAAGTATTTTGGTCTTGTTATACAAACACTTTGCACTCTGGCCTTTCCTGATTCATCTTTCACCAGCATCAAACAGCTTTCTGTGACTGTATTGTATTTAAGTGAACCTGACCCTTGCCGTGTATTTCTCTTGATTCTCATTTGTAATTCCTATTGTTATTACAGCCTATAGTCTACTGTACATATACTCACACTTCTCCCTGCTGAGATTTATTTTGACCAAAAAACAAAGCAAGCTACTCCAAAATTGTATCTATGCAACACCATACATTTTCACCGGTCACATGTCAGTGTTTAATTCAACTTACACAACAAACATGATCGACTTCTGGCATTCAACAGCCCTCTTTGTACTTGGCAGGCCTTATTATTGTGGCACAACTTACTTAGTTGAGGGTATTTTACTGCTAAGTTGCCTTATGGTTATGTGTCATTTGGATGCGCATTTTACTTTCTATCAGATCACTTACACCGTGTGAATAACATAACATAAATAGCACAATCCTGTAGGAGAAAATGGAGAAAAGCTTAAGAAGGGAAAGGAATTACCTGGCAACATATGTAATCAATGGCTGCGGTCTTATCCTTTGTGCTATCTTCAGTGTTCCCTCCTCGGTCCCATAGTAATCCTGAGCATTGGGACGCTGTTTTGATGTCCTCTGGAAAAAACGCTGCTGCTCTCTGGCAATCAATCCATTGATGACATTTACAGACCACGGCGCCCTTTCCTCTGCTTCTCCATCACCATAGCCACGTTGAACATTCCAAACTTTTTTCTGTGATTGGGGCTATTCTTGGTTAGGCCACTCTTCTCTAAACACTTAATAGGATTTGCTTTGCGGTTTGACAGCGACAGGTCAACGCCACTAATAGCGACTGGCGTGTGATCAGTGATGTTAACTAATCCGTCTGACGCCCAAAGGTGTGGTGGTGGTGGATACCCGGTGGTAGAAGGTGCACTACAGAGAGAAAGGACGAAGAGATTGGGCTGTGCAGGACTGTGGCCGGCTGCTGCAAGGCTGCTCCCCCATCATAATGATCATAACACTGCAGGCTCTCCTCGAACAAGGGGTAAGACTAGTAGTAGCCGTATCGCTGCGGGAGTCTGTGCTGGGACGTCTATCCACGCCGCTCTCCTCAGCTCTATTGCGCTTACCTTGTGCAGGCCCCGGGATCTCTGCGGTGGGACAAGGATAAATAACAGTCATCCAGGCTTGTCAGGAGGCTGCGGTGAAAATTTAAACAACTCAGCTCTAAGTAAATGTAATTCTACCTTATGTCCTTCCACTGTCCCATGTCTTCGCAGTAGTAGGTCCGCATACAGCGCTCACTGCTGGATGAACTCTGAATGGTGAGATAGTATACAACCACTGCACAGGATGCGTGCAGCGTCCAATGCATGTCATGGTTTACTGTAATATAGATACAGTTACACGTGCGTCCTCCTGGACTATGACAATAGGCTACAACTCGCAACTTCTTTATAGTTTGCTACTTTTTCTTATGTAAACATAAAAAGGGGCCCTCTGAAAATATCTATATTATATATATATATATATAGATATTTAACATTTTGTGTAGGCTATTTTTTAAATAATGTATTGTACAACTGCTAATTGCATAACCTGTTTCAACACCATGTCACTTTCAAAAAATAAAATAAATCTAAATAAAAATATACAGTATATATATATATCATAATAAAGGTTACAACTTAATAACATAAACAACAGAAAGTATTAAAGCAATGTATCCAATTGTGAGCTGTGAATAATTGTGTGGTTTGTCAAGGCTTCAGTCTATGAGTTTCCAATTAACCCTGCAGTGATTTAGTGCAGGTACAGCAGAGTACAGCCAGCCGTCTCTGCACAGATAAGTGGCCAAGCGGAAGGAAGGATATATGGATGTGGTGGGTGTGTTTCTGTAGCTGAGTGACGTGGTGCTGGGACGCATGCCCCGTGCGCACAAGCGTCCCCGGCCTGTCAGTAGCAGCCAGATGGAAACGTAGGCAAGTAAATTTGGTGAGGTCATGTATTTTTAAGCTGCACAACGGAATAAATCATCGCCGAGGATCGGTTTTAGCGCGTAGTGCGGTGCTCTGTAACATTTTGGAGCTTTTACATCGGCGGAGAGATCGATAGTTTGATTTGGTGACTGAGGTAAGATGAGGATTCGCACCTCTGCTCCTTAGACGTGCTTATTGTTTGGCCGTGGGGGAGGGTCGTGTCTTTTCGCCTTCGTGCATGTTGCACGTTAGCAACGAGGTTATTTTTATGTCCGAATAGTGTTTTTAAATTAAATATTCTAGCGACCTTGGATATGCGTTATAAAGAGTCAGTAAGCTTGTTGTCTATTTGAGGCACATGCCGATTGCGCACCAATGCTGATGTTGCGGTAGGCCATCCCATGTACGACTACCTCCATTAATTCTAACTGTAGCCTGGTAGCAGTGTTTTAGGCACCCTCAAGCCAAAAGATGCAAATAAATGTTTGTCTCGACATAACGCTGCGCATAATTCGTCTAGTGCACCATTGGTTGATAAGGTTGTTCCAATGGTGTATGAACATGGAGGTGTGTATTCTTGAGGTGTCACTGCGTTGTGATTTGTGATGTGCAGCCTGGAGGAGCTCACAGACTTTCCAGTAGGTTAATCTGTAGGCTACACTAGCCCCAGACATTTGACATTAATTTTGTCTCATTGTATTACTGTTTTATTACAATGTTTTTTTCATCTTGAATATTTGCATTAGTATTTATCTAGTGTGAGTGTTGCCAGGGTGTTCTTGAAGAAGTTGAACTCAAGTCTGAGCAGTGTCTTGAGGAATGTAGAAAATACCATAAGCATAAATGTTTATTGTGTTTACTTCACATTGACACTTATCTGTTATTTATTTTGCCCATAGGGATGTTCATCATAATCAAGTCCAAATATTATAATGCTATAAGTTACTGATGTCATTTTACCTTCAACTGGTCATATACTGCACTGTGCTTAACCATAAAAGAAATTTATTTTTGAAGGTATTATCTTATACTACTGTTTTTCTCCTGGTGGTCTTGAATGATCGTTGCAACACTGGAATCAGGGAAATAAAAGCTTATCTTATCCTATCATTATAACCAGAGCCATAGGCTTACAGCTTCTCCATGTAATGACATTTTACATAAACAGTGATTATTTTTGAGTACATTAAGCTGTCACCCTTAAGTGGAATTCCCTATTCATTTAAAAGTGTCAGATCTATTTTGGATTATGTGAGAAAAGATGCCATGTACGTGTCTGTGACGCTGAAGCAACAGACGCGCATCTCTGACTCATGTAGTTGGCCATCATATTCCTCATATGGGCCGAGAGCCTGGAAAACGGAAAACCTGGGAGAGTAATTGTTATGTGACGCTGTAGACGCGAAAAGCACTATTCACACACTTGACAAAAAACTTGTTTCTATATTTTGTCCTAATGTTGTCCCTGTGGCTTTGTATATTTCCTCCCTGTTTGATATAACATAAACACTTCCTATGGCCTGCTGCTTGTACCCCTGCTGATTGTATCAAATCTGCCATCTAGTTGCTGAGCTTAGGAATTGTGCTGTTTAAACCAAGTGTGAAATTTAGCTGTGTCTTCACTCTCTCTAATCCGCTCTCAAATTGTCACTTGGTTTTTCCCCTTCGCCTCCTTTACTCAGCTGCTGTTGTATTTATCTTTTTGGTCTGTCCATCTTTGTGTTTGCAGAGAACATTTTTGATGCTCAGAAAGCTGCATTTGAAGAATTCACAATGAACAAAAATAAGAGAGACAAGGAGTTTACAGTGTTGATGTTGGAGATTCAACATTCATAGTACTGAAGAGATACCAGAATTTAAGGCCTATTGGATCAGGGGCACAAGGAATTGTATGGTATGTTTATTTCTTCCTCTTTCTTTTCAGTTTTTTTAATACATATTGACTGCATCTCTCTCCATTTAGCTCTGCCTATGATCAGGTACTTGAAAGAAATGTTGCCATCAAGAAGCTAAGTCGACCTTTTCAAAATCAGACTCATGCCAAACGTGCTTACAGAGAGTTAGTTCTTATGAAATACGTCAATCACAAAAATGTAAGTAGTAGGTCTGAAAGGTGTTCATTAATTAAACAAAATAAGTTTGACTGGATCTGTTTTGGTTGCAGATTATTGGCCTATTAAATGTATTCACGCCACAAAAATCTTTAGAAGAATTCCAAGATGTGTAAGTAGCTGTTCCTATTGTTTGTTCCTTTGGTAAGTTTTGTGGAGCGCCAGCTCACCTGTGAATATTGTGTGTCTGAGCAGATATTTGGTGATGGAGCTGATGGATGCAAACCTCTGCCAGGTCATTCAGATGGAGTTGGATCATGAACGACTCTCGTATCTGCTCTATCAGATGTTGTGTGGCATCAAACACCTTCACGCCGCTGGCATCATTCACAGGGTAAGAGGAGGTGTTCAGGGCTTTCTTCATGACAGATTTTTTTATCTTTATCACAGGGACAGAACAGTACAAATTTCAGTATTAGAGGACTATTATGGGGAAAAAAACATCATATTTTATTATTATTATGTAGTTTTTCCACAATTATTGACTTTAACCCAAACAAAAGTGGATTCTATACTTGTTTACTCTCATAGGTCTTATGAAGTCAAGCATTTTGAATTTAAAATTGTTATTGCTTAGGCTTTTTTGGAGTATAGTTTGAATAGAAATTGTGTACTTGTGCTTCTGTTATTTTTGACATTCCTAATACGTATATGGTGTAAGTGTAAACAAATTAAAGAAAAAAAAATATGCTGGACTAGCTGTAAAATCTCTGAAAATAATAAATCAAGGCATGAAATGCTGTGATTATATGTAGGATTTAAATGGTCTTCATTTTATGTCTTCAGGATCTAAAGCCTAGTAACATCGTAGTGAAATCCGATTGTACACTGAAGATTCTGGATTTTGGTCTGGCTCGGACAGCAGCGACAGGCCTCCTGATGACTCCATATGTGGTTACACGTTACTACAGAGCACCAGAAGTAATCTGGCATGGGATATCAGGCCAATGGTTAGTGGACATTTATGTTTGTTTACATGTGGTGACCCTTTATCTTAAAACTTCTCACTAACTTCAAAACTAACCTGGTGTGCGTTTTTCTGCCTCTTCTGGCTTTATTTACCTTTGTCTCACTACTTAGTGGACATATGGTCTGTGGGCTGCATACTGGCTGAAATGGTTCGTCATAAAATCCTATTCCCAGGAAGGGACTGTATCCTTGGGTGTTTTAAGTCTTGTGGCATTTAACCGTTTTCATCTTAATGCAGTGCTATGCATGTGTCATTTTATTATGACCTTCACATTCACTTCATTGCTGTTGCCTGGTCAATCCATTTTAAATCACGCTTGTATCCTTATTTCATGTTTTATTGTGTTTCTCTTATTTTTTGTTTGCATGGCGTTTACCATCCTCATGTGAACACCTTCCCCAGTGGATGTGTGGTCTGTCGGCTGCATAGTGGCTGAGATGATCAGGGGAAGTGTGTTGTTCCCTGGCACCGATCGTATCCTTCCCATCATTGATTGATCATTGTATCATCATTTCATTCCCTCAAATGAAATCCATCTTTGATATTGTTTGCCTCTTCTCATTTTGCTGTCTCCTCAAAACGTCCTTGATCATTATAATGTCATTGTTGTGAGAGCAGTATGAAAGCACAGCTTAGTTTCAGGTAATTAATAATGCTGCAGTTATTTAAAGTGAATGCACCGTATCAGCTGCAAAGCACAGTGTGCATGTCCTTTACAATGTCAGTCATGTGACATAGGTGTGGTACACTGTTTTTCTGTGTGCTGCTGCTGCAGTCTGGCACTCGCAAATGTCATATAGCTTTAGTGGTCTCACAGAATGTGTTTTTTATGAGGTGCTACTACTACCTTAACAGTTGTGTAGATATTGACCAGTGGAACAAGGTAATCGAGCAGCTAGGCACCCCGACCCAGGAGTTCATGATGAAGCTGAATCAGTCAGTCAGGACGTATGTGGAAAACAGACCTCGCTATGCAGGGTACAGTTTCGAGAAACTCTTCCCAGATGTCCTCTTCCCAGCTGATTCTGATCACAACAAACTAAAAGGTAAACAGCGCTGTAGTACTTGTACTTAATAATGTTTATGTTGCCAAAGTGTAGTGTGCTTAATACCTCTTTATGTTTGTCTTTAGCAAGCCAAGCAAGAGATCTTCTGTCCAAGATGTTGGTGATCGATGCCTCCAAGCGCATTTCTGTAGATGAGGCCCTAAAGCATCCTTATATTAATGTTTGGTATGATCCTGCAGAAGTTGAAGCGGTAAGAAGACTTTAGATCTAAATATGCATAATAGGGCTGAGCAATATGATGATATAAATCTACTTTTGATCTCATCTCAAGGACAATCTGCTTTCCCATTTTCAAAATAATTATGTATCTGTTTAATTCAGCTTTCTAAACAAACATGGACTCTTTTTCACACACACACTCCTGTTGACTGACTATAACCATACACATCAAAACATAAAATAAGTTTACTTTTTACTTCTTAAAAGCAATACAAAAATACAAAGTGTACATGAATTGTGATAAAATTGACATCGTGAAGGTTTTTTTTCTTATTGCCCAGTCCTATAACTATATGGTATCGTGTTCTTTATGTACATGTGTGATATCCTATTTAACAACCTCTTTGCTTATTTAGCCACCTCCAAAAATCCCAGACAAACAGCTGGACGAGAGAGAGCATACAGTGGAGGAGTGGAAAGGTGAGTCACTACTTGTCAATAGCTCTTCTTTAGGTAACAAATGGGTTTTAAAATGCTAGCTGGATGCAATTTTATTACTTTCTTAGACTGTTCATGTACTGGTTTAATGAAACGTTGATTTATAAAACTTTTTTTCTGCAGAGCTGATTTATAAAGAAGTATATGACTGGGAAGAATGGCATAGAAATGGAGTTATAAGAGGCCAGCCATCTCCTTTAGGTATGTCATCAGCAGAACATTGATGTACTGTTTTCAATGTAATTAAGTTTATTTCCATGTGTAATTAGTACAACTTGATTTAAATGTTTCATTTGTCATCTTCCATTGCCTTTTAATAAAAGCGTTCGTGTTGACATGTATTTTTCGCAGCACAGGTGCAGCAGTAGTGGACAGCCCCCCTCAACCCGCCTCATCGTCCTCTTCAGTCAATGATGTGTCGTCCATGTCCACGGAGCCGTCGGACCCCAGCAGTGACCCCACCATGACCTCGGAGACAGAAAGCAGTTTGGACAGTCACACGTCACTGGGTGCTCTGGCCTGTTGCAGATAATACCCACGTATAGTATCCCCACACACATGAACACAGAACAAACCCTGTCTAAACCGATGCATGTATAACACATGTACGATGGGGCACGGTTTACGCCAAAAATGTGTTTTTTAGTCTGTAGAGGTGCACTGTTAATGTACAGTTTGTCTTGAACTTTTCTCCTCCTGCTGTATGATGTGGTTTTAAAATGTATAATTATGATTGTATTTTTGCTGCAAAGAAGAATCACAATAGGTTTAAATGTGAACTTGTGATGTACGTATGTTTTGAAAGAGAAAAAATGTGTATAAATTACATGCTGTTTTTAAGGTACAACTGCACAGTGGGTACATCACAGCCTGCTGTTATTTCAATATTCATTTTTGAGTATTGATCCAAATTACTAGGTTTGCTTTTGTATTATTTTTATGACAATTGAATGATCTATTTTTTATTTTTGTGTCAGTAAATTAGACAAAGCACACTTCATGTTAAAGCCAGATGCAAATAGATCGGGGCTTCTTTTGTTGAAAGCAAGCCTCCAAATTACCATCTATTTGGATTGTGTGTACAATGGACAATGGCACACTTTGCTATATGCATGTTTTACCAGCTTGTTGAGGAGTATTTTTTTTTGTCAGGAAGAACAGGGTGAATGTATGTTAAATTGTGATGCGCTGTGACACTAATATATAGACCACTCCTTGAATGACTGAACTGAAGATTGTTATAAAATCCTAATCTGAACCAGACACTTTTTGCTTTGGCAGATTTCATTTCAACACTTGCTTTTTTATTAATTTAAGTGTCCTTAATCCCTCCAGTCCTTTTGTTTTGGTGCACCATTGTTAGTTCTACCTCTCACACTCACATTAATGAAGTTACAGGCAGTACTGTAAATCAAAACACAACATTGGTATTTATTTATGTATCTATTTATTTCAGGCTACGAGATGTCCGTTTGTATGTAATGTACTATTTATATGCATTTTTGTTCTATAGTATCCTGTGCAATATAATTTTTTTTAGAATAGCGACTATGTACAAATTTACAATAGACTTAGATGTACGCGTGTTTTCTGAAAACCAGGAAACAGACATTTGCCATAATATCCTTTGGCTCAGACAGTCAGCATGCTCATTTCGGAGCGACCCTGATCCAAATGATCAATACCCAGTGGAATTCTGGGACTTGTAGTGGCTTTCTTTTGTCTCTTTCATATTTTCAACACAGCACCAAATCTGTGTCACATGAGGAGGAAACGAAAAAGTCCCTTTGTTGTAAATTATGAAAAAGCCCAACACTGACAACAAAGCTAACCTGCATTTTACAAGGCCACCTGTGTCCTACTAACAGATCAATGATGTCCCGTGCATAAGAGATGCAGTCTGTCACCTTTTAAATCCAACAAATAAATAACTACAAATACAATGTCTAATGTTTTCTCTTTCATCATTTAGACAGACACACATATTGTACCTCAAGTCAAGGCTTCCTGTGATCTTTTAAGTTAAAAACAGCAACTAAATATTAAAACAAATGCTTGGTCCAGTTTAAGTTTTGCACCAGTATTAGTCAGTGTAGGCACAAGATGGCCGTTTAGAGGACACAATGGCATGTAGTACAGCAGTAGAGACCTATGCTCCTCTTCAAGACAACCCTGGTCTAAGTTGTCCTCACTGTTGCGGTCGTCAGGTCCCCCAGTGTTTTGAAAAAGTCCTCCATTTCTTTTTGAAGAAGCACATTGCGTTTTTCTGCGTCTTGATGAGCCCTTTCGGAGTTCCTGAGCCGAATCTCTAACATGTTGAGCTTCTTCTTCTCCTGGTCCAGCTCCTCCTCGAGCCGACTCACCTGCGACTGGTATTTAGAGCAGGACTCCTCCAGCCTTAATCAGAAAGAGAAACAAAGGCAGTCTTTTAAAAAATTTACAAGAATATGCAGTATATATATACACAACCCAAAATCATTAAAAAAAAAAAAAAAAAAGTCAAATGCAATTATTTGTACAATGTAAAACAAAGTAATACCTTTGCAAGAATAATAAAAAAAAAAAGCATTTTAACATTTTTGGCTATGCTTAGGTATTAAACATTACATTTTTTAAGCATCAAAGTAATAAATAATAGGACTATTTTTTTATGCATTAATTATCAAAGAAGCTACTGAAAAAGTGTGAATACCACTTCAAATGTGATTTTGTTTTCTAATTAAAGGTCCAACCAGAAACCAGAAAACCAGCTGAACCAACGTAATTTGGACTGATCCTCCTGACCTAGCAAAATTTGAATATCCATTCCCAATATCAGTATCAATGCTTTTCTATATTTGCGTAAAATGTTTAATTGAATTTATCTGTTTTTTTAATACAAAATAGAAAAAACTTTAAAAGTAAGATACATACTTGCGGATGCGTGTTTCGTAGTTCTTCCTCTGATTCTTCAGCTCCTGCTTGAGCTCACTCACTGCCTCACTACAGCTTCCAGTTTATCTGTGTCTGTCTCTTCAGCTACAGGTTCATTCACAGTAGCACTCTCAGTTGTCTCGGCAACCGTTTCAGTGTCTTTCACCTCTGTGCCCTTGTCTTTAGCCTGCCCTACTTTCACATCTTTAGAGGTGCCCTTGGGTTCTTCTAGTGAGATCTCATAGGATGTCCATAGAGAAGAGGTGTCTGCGGGCAAGCTCAGACTGGACGGGCTACATTGTCATAAGCTGACAGTCTGTGGATTTGAAGAGCTTTGTGGCTTAGAGAAGATGAATTAGTCCTAGAATCTTCATCTGAATCCTTGAGTGAAAGAGTAGAGTCTTTAAGTCTCTCTCCAGACGATGTAGTTCGCCGGTGAGATCGCAGAGACGACAAACCATTCATCAACCAGTTACCGCCTACTGCTGCAGGCACATCTCCAGCCGACCCACCTATTTTACCCCTCGGACCTCCAGATGCTGCCCCAGCCTTCAGTGGAGACTTCCAGGTGGGCAATGGCTTGGACTGTTTGCTTGGACTCACAGTCAAATCACTTCCTTTCCCATCAACTTTGCTTTCTGGTTCCTTTTTACCCCTCTCCTCAGACTGAGAGTCCTCGTTTGTTGCACATTGTGGTGGTTCATGACTGGAATCTGCATCTGAAGTTGAAGCGTTGTCTTTGTCTTCTTGGGCCAGCCACTCGACTTTCCCTCGCTGGACAGGAGGAGTTTTTTGAGGTTGTGAAGGTTCAGGCTGGTCTCTTTGGTAAAGCCGAGAATGTTCGCTGATCAGAACAGTCATTAAATGCTGGACCTGAGAGCTACCTGTAAAACATTCCTCAAGATTATTTGAAACAGAATATATGTGTGTTTAAATAATTCAAGACACACACTGGATAGCAAAATATGGTTGACAAATATTCATAATTTACTAAATTTGTTTGAACAATTGTCTGTACTGACAAATAAAAATGGATACATTGAGAATTTTCTGTAAATATATTACAACAAAGCAAAGCAGTGCTACTTCATTCCTGTTGCACAATTAAACTGAAGCTTTATTTTAAAACTCATATAGTTATTTATCTATAGTATTTCTATTCTATCTATATCTAAATCGTTACATTTTTACTACATTGTAAATGAGATATTACTAACCCTCCATCATTGTGACCGGATCCTCCATTCTGGGTCGAAGAACGTTCGGCCCAAACACAGTGGCCAGGTTCTGAACACTCATCTTATTCTCATTTGAGCGACTCTGAACCTCGTCCAAGAACCTGGAAAAAGAGGATGGTGTTTAGTGCTGACTGCATTGGTTTAATTCATCAACATGCTCGCTTTGTATTTATTTATTAAAACTCAAATGACTGATAGGATAGTCTGAGTCATGTTTTTTTGTGCTGGAGTGTGGTCAGCAAATGTTAATTTTAAAAAGCGGAAGGAAGAGAAGAGAGACAGTTGTCCTGCCCATCAATGTGAGACTACTTATTTGGTGAATAAAATGTGGGAAAAACACTTCTCCATTCAAAGACTTGACAGACTGACACATTTTTGTCATTTCAAACAATTCCTTCAAAGTGCCTGTCAGAGTCTTCTGACGTAAACATGGTCTTCCTGTTGCATTATGCATTAGTGTAATAATGCTGCCTATATTTCAGACCATAAATGGGAAATAGTGTGATAATCAAAACCAGGCATGCACAAACTGTGGCAAAGGGGCCAAATGTGGGCCTCACACCAAGTTTGATTGGCTCTCAGATCCTCTAAAGAATTGGGCCCAACAGCGAAAAGCAATAAATTTTACACTGAAATTAAAAAATTGACTTTTATAAAGTTATAATGTGTACTATGATGGTTTTCAGCCTGAATAAGTGCCTACTGGCTCATTTTAACTTGCATGTTCACTTTTCTATAGCCCAGATCAACCCTTCATTTAGACTGCGTTTCAACATGCGGCCCCTGGTCAAAATTGTAACTTACTTGCAGATGTAGCGAAGGAGGTTATAGTTGACCTGAGGAAGGGACTTAACCTGTTTGCAAAGCTCTACAACAGCCTGAAACCAAACAAATATGGACAATTACACAAGCTACTACACATTTCTTTTACATGTCTGATACAATGAAAAGTGATCTACCATTTCTCTATCCTTGGTAAGAAGTTGGGCACAAGAGAGGAACTGTGTATATTTGGCAAATGGGATCACTGGCTCAGGCAACTCTCTGATGTAGAGCTTCAACAGTGATGCCACTGTGTGGACATCAGTGGTACTGTTAAATGAGGCACAGCACAAATTAAAAGAGTCATTTGACAGCACATCAAACTTTCTCTTTGTATTACCTATCAAAAACCGGCTTTTCTCCTCGGTCAAAAGCATCCTGCAGCTCTCGAACATGATTGGTCTGCCCTGGAGCTCTGAAGAGACCCTCTTCAGTAAGTCCATGTTCACGAATAAAACTCACACACTGCTCCACCAGCACAGGCACCTGTCGCTGTGCTGACTGAGTCTCATACAACATTGTTTCCTCTAAGTGCTGCCCGAAAATTCCTGAACAAAAAATATAATAGTAAAAAGCCATCATAATGTTTCATGTGTTTTTGTGTGTTAAATTAAGTAGCTAAAGACCAATGATGTAGAGGAAGCATCCCACCTCCACCAAGTGGAGCCCAAATAGCTCTGCGTATGGCTCTGACCCATTCCTCCATGTCACTCTGAGAGTTGGCCATAAGAAGATAAGACTCATGACTTATTCCAGGCTTCTCCTTTTCCCCACTGGCCCCTAGAAAAAAAAGTACAGCCCTTACAATTGTAACATTTTCTAATACATTTACAATATACATTTGACAATTAAGGCATACAGTACAATGTGGTTATGACAACATGGACCAAAGTCACATGTTACCCAGTTACAGGCACTTTATTGCTCAGGCAAAGCAATAGGACAACCAGGTAGAGTGGAGCCTTTTCAGGACAAACTGTCAGAATATCTCACAGTTCCTACACATCTTTGTAAGCAACTGGCCACAGCAGTTGTGACTGTGTCCTTCACTGTGGTGTGCGCTGCTGTATGTGGATTAAATGACCCAGAAAGGATACAATTCCCAGTGGACACCAGCAACTGTGCCATGGCTCTTACTCTGCATAGTTTCTAATGCCTTTCAAGGTTTAGAGTGGATTTTGCTGTCACAGTTTACTCTATTAATTTAACTCATGTCACCATACACACCAAATAATAACTACATAAAAATATTATTTATTTTGAAATAAGTTCAACAAAAATGTATTCTTGCAAAATGCTTTTTGTTTGTAAATATATTTTAACAATTCCCAAGTAATAAGGCTTTATACAGAAATGAACACAACCTAGAGCATGACTAACAACCCAAAGTGGCAGCACCTCTTGAACAAAATCATAAAAACAAACATTAATATGAAGGCCCAGGTTACTTCTACATGAAATTGAAGTCAAAAAAAAACCT
Organism: Mugilogobius chulae; assembly: GCA_038363315.1. Lineage (NCBI taxonomy): Eukaryota > Metazoa > Chordata > Actinopteri > Gobiiformes > Gobiidae > Mugilogobius > Mugilogobius chulae. The sequence continues at coordinate 49,876,130 of CM076398.1, read as the reverse complement.
GACCTAGAGCATACTCACCTGGTACTATTTCAAAAAGGTGGCGACCGGGTTCATCTTGAGTGGCAGGCAGCTCATTGACCTGACTGCCCTGGAGAAGAATACAACCCTGCAGAAGAAACCCAGCAGGACATGAGAAAGACAGGCGGACAGAGGAGCAAAACAGGAAGAAAACATCACACCAATGGTATTCTGCCTCCTGAAATCAATTGGTGGTTGTGGACTTGAACGTGTAGTGTATGTTAAACATTATTAGGCTCTCAGACCAGAGGGCTCTGGGCAGCCATCCAAGAAAAAAAGGTAATGATGATGGAGGCAAGGATGACTCAGGAAAACATAGTTTCATCTATTTATCCATATTTACTTCCTGGTTTACATACTGCTCTGAACAACCACACACCAGGTCATAGGTCACAAGCTAAGTGCCTCTACAAGCATCACAGGGCAAATGTCTCAATGGTTAACACGCTTATTAGAGTATAATGACAACTGGGTTAAAATGGATTGACGGTCTATCCTAAAATATTAACAGTTAGTGTCTACATTTGCATTATAACCATATATAAACGTCACCTGTGCTTTGGTCTCCTCTTGGTCCTTGTAAAAGTAAAGAGCTTCAGTCCTCAGAACAAACCAACGCAGCTGCCAGTTCTTCATGATGCTGCGCTGCCTCTTGAGCCATCCTGCCTTCAGAGCCTTCTCCTGGTCCAGGGGTGAGCAGGGCCGGGACACACGTGACAGCTCTCCAAGCACCATGCTCTTTGAGCGAGCTGCATAGACATAAACAAAACCAAATGGTTTAAATTTGACATCAAGATTTATCTGTTTTGTGGATATTAAATTCAGGTTGGCAACACATAGTAATACAGAAAGAGTGAACATTCAAAACAATTACAAAACTCTCTCCTGCATACAGGTAAAACTTGATAAACAGGCTAGGACAGTTTACTAATAGTTCTTGAATAACGAAGATAGGATAGTACTGAGGCGGATGTGTACTGAGGTGCTGTACACTAAGCTTTAGCTTGTTTGCATAGACAAGAGTTTTCCCTCAGATCAGCAACGCTTTAACGTCTACAGGCCAATTATTAGGATAGATTATAAGTTAGCATCTGCATGTCAATAGAATGGAGCAAAGGCAGTGACAGTGTGGGGTGGTCCTTTGGGAGACAGGGAAAAAGATTATCAGAAGGCAGAGAGAGAGGAGAGGAGAGAGGAATCAATGGCGTTTCTTTCCTTGTTAATTGCATCTGGCTTTTTGCTGAGGACAGCAGTGAAGGTACAGTATCTGCACAGACTGAAATCTCTGTTTATGTATCCTGTTTCTCCTCCTTTTCTGGAAGTCACAAACTGCCTATAACTGTATATATAAAGTATAATACATTTTATATTATGATTTCTTTTTGTTTTTGTGTTAAATTAGGTAACAGGAAAAAAGATTGGGTCTTTAATGATACACAGCAACTTTGAGATGACACATATACAATAACTTTGAGTCTTTTGTGTACAGTACAAAAATTAATTCATTGGGTCATCTCTTGGCCTCAGATCAGGGCAGTCTTAAACACCTTTTTACTCACTGCTACATAGGTGATCAAGCTTTTTATAGAAACACCTAATACAATATTTTGCTTTTTGAGTCTCTCCAGATCTAAACACAGACTTTTTTTCTTGTCTATGTTAAGGTTGCATGGCCTCAGGCTAATGAAGGTTTATAATGAAACTTTGCTATAGTATATATAGTAAAAATAATCTAAAGGAGAACAAAAATGTCTCAGAATGAATGAAATAATCAAATTGCACCACATATCACCAAAAGCAACTTGCCCTGTGTTATTCCATCTCCCTATAAATTTAACTTGACTAATTTCAAATGCATCAAACCTGCGCTGTTATTCTGGTAGACATTCTTGTAACTATCCTCGTCACTACTAACTGCTATTTCAAACTCTGCCTCTTGATTCTGCCTCCTCCTCACTACACAAAAAAGACATTTGCTGATGAGAATGATGAGGGATTATTACTATGTAAAAGTATAACAGTTATTAATATTTTGTATTAGAAAATGCACAAACTTAAAACAGGTGAAGTCACAATGTTTCCAATATTTGTAGAGTCAAACTTTATGTTCCCATTTTATAAATTCTTGGGAGTTTGCTCATCTTAATTACAGAAACCAGTAGTAAGAAAAATAAACTTAATATTATATATTATAGTTTCATGACAGTTGTTCCTGTGCATTAATTGCGTTTTATAATTCTTTTGATATATTGAAATCATGCAGGTTTTGAATTCTTGCTTGGAATACAGTAGCACACACATCATCTTCACTGATGCTCCATTTGGTTTGGATGATAGAGGGGTCAGGAAGAGAAGAGCTGCAAATCTAATCAAAGAAGAATACCATGCAGCAAATGAGAGATGACGTGCAAGTGAGCAAACTGAAAATCACTGCACTCTCCAACTGTGCTCATAAAGGAGAAAGATGAGGCGTATCTCCTAACCAATGTCTTGTCCGCTCTTATGACAAGCCCACAAAGTATGCATTAGTAAACCACCTTCACATTATAGGTATGTGCATATAAAATATTTATAACAATCAACTGCTTTGAATACTTTCGTAGGCGAATGTCTCCTCTGTCAAGAAGGTCTCCAGTTCATATGAACAAGTATGTGATGGTTGTCTATAGCAACCAGCTGCTCTGTAGTTTACACAAGTATTTATATCCAGCATCATGATCATGTCAAAGCTCTGTGTTTATCATATTGTAGTTTCCTTGTCATATGAGAAGCATGTCCTGTCTGGTGGTGCCTGACTACTGCCCACAGTCAAGTGGATTTTACCCGAGTTAGAGGAACTATGTTTGACAGTCAGCTGTTCTGATTTACTTGTGGTGGAAGCATCTCACAATCTTCAAACCATCTCATGTCAAGCGGCCTATACATTAGCTCACCAGGCAACAACTAAGCAGATCCTAGAGAAGGACTGCAGGTGTGAGCAAACCATTGTAGGAGGCAGCAGCCATGTTTTACTACAACCCAGTGTCTCCCCATTAGGGTCCAAGCCTTCTAGGAATAAGGAGGGATTATGAAAGTGGATGACATCACCCTGTAGTAACCAGACGTTTAACACTTGAACAAAGCACATCAACTACTATGAAAATAGTAAGTCACAGATATTCATAATCTGATTATACAAATGCATTATTATTACACCAATCATATACATACACTGTTGTAATAGGCTTTGCAGACATTATAAAAGAGTGACATTCACTGCAGAAAGATGGATAAGAGAGACAGAGAAAATCCAATGAAGCAATGGGAGGTGCTTACCCCGGCGTGCCTGTTTTATCTTGGGGCTCAGCATGGTTACAGTTGCTGGGCTGCTCCCCTCCTATAGAGACATGACTGCATCCTACTGTTCACACACACATAGCAGACAGCTCCAGTGCCTCGCCCTGCTACTCCTCATCCCTACGCATCTTCCATTCGCCGGCTCCCGCACACTCGCATACACACAACTGCATCCACTTACAACCACCAGCGTCGCCGGTCACCCCTCCTCTCCTCCTTCCCTCTCTATCACGCCTCTCTTTGCCTCTCCCTCCTTTTCTGCCCCACTGGCCACGGCAGCGTGCTGTTGTTCTCACATAGCCAGAGCCCTGCCCACTATCTCCCTCCTCTCCTCAGCTGAGTGTCTCTGCCCACTGCTGCTGCACTAGTCTCTCAGTATCAATTTCTCACTGTCTATAAATATGTCTGGCTGTGTGTCCTCTTCTCTGTCTTCCCTTTTCACACAAGCACTGCCTTTAATCACTTCTTTAAATCCCACCAGCTGTTTGCTTTAGGTGATTTGATTAGCCACCCAGAGTACAGTCAAGCACTAATATGTACATTCAATACAAGCATTATGCAACTGAAGTTAAGTATTTTTTTGGCCAATATGGATTTGATCATGAAATTGGTAGTAAATATAATTTTGAAAATGAAATGTATCTCAAATATGTCACAGAAATTAGCTATTTTAAAATGTAATTTCCTCTTTGTTTGAATAAGTTAAATGACCTCTAGACTAATTACTACTTTCAAGGCTAGATAAACCTAGTAGCCTCTAGTCTAAGCTTAAAAAATATGTTAAGATGATCATTTATACAACCACTAACAGAACTGACAAAAAATCTCATACATAGAATAATTTTACCTGCAAACTGAGCCTTTCTCTTGTTGAACAGCTCTGGGTTGGTAAACTCATAAACAGATCTCCACCAGCTACTTTCTTCTCCGGTAGACTCATTTCTGGAGATAGGAAATCCAGGCAAACACACAGGCATACTGAGACGGAAAACAATAATAACACTCATTTCTTAGTCCTTGCCTTAATTGGTTGGTGCAAGTACTGAGAAATGAGTGAACATTCCAGAGTTCATATACTTACCAACATCAACACTCAAGTGACGTGTGCTTTAAAAATGCTGACTTGGGCAGGCTCTGAAAGATAGTCATATGAGTATTACTTTCCATTGAAAAAAAAAGTGTTTCTTTGTTCTAAATTAACAAATAAATCAACCAAGAGGAAAAAAAAACTAAAAACAACTAAAATAACTTTGGAATTCAACACAGTCGCAGCATGTTCTGTGTGTTTATCGCTGAGGAAGTGCGATGAAGAAGTGAAAACTGCTGATCAACATTGAAAATAAGCATTTATTTATTTATTTTTATCACTCTCAGACAGTGTCTCACAAATGTTACTTTTTGCTTGTAAATGATTTCAGCTCTAAATATTAAGAGGTTGGATAGTCAAATTGTGACTTGTAAAATTCAAAATAATAAACCTTTGATAGCCACTGTCTTATATTAATATGATTCACATTTTAATATAAATTCACAGTAAAAACAATAACACAAGGGCACAGTGCAAACCTTAACCACACATCAGTAGACAACACAAGCCAAAAGTAGTTGTATATAAATAAATAAAACTAACATAAGTTAGAAATATGGCAGTGAGTGTGAAGATTAAAAAATACAAAGCATGGTCTTGAGTAAGACGCACTAATAAACCAAGGCATGAAATTTGTATTGGCATCTAAAAGGGACCAGGTAATAAAATTCTGAGTTTTCCAGTAATTATAGTTACTAACCATAAATGTCCACAATGTTGCACTAATACACATAATTGTATGACCTTTCGTTAATGTAATCTATATGATAAAATACAGAAAATGTACAGTATGTAACTGACAGTGCAAACTCTTGACACAATTATTTAAAACTATTCCTAAAAACATGACACTTAGTCACAGTTGGGTCACCACGACAACAGTACAATGCAAAAGTATGTTCTTTCTATAAGTCTTCGGTATTAAACGCGCAATAAGATAAGCTATGACAAGGTTTGGGTTCAAGTACAATAGAGGATATTTGACAAGTTACAGTATTACATCACAGTAGCACACTCATTACCCTATAACGCATAGTTACACATTAAGTGACCATTTTAATTGTAGTGTCAGTAACAGTGCTAGATATCTATGGCAGATTTGTTCTCTCGTGCTGGCCCACCACCTACCTGTTTTCGTCCTTCCAACATAAAAGTTAAGACAGTGGCCCAGCGTTGTAAAGTTGACCTGTGTCTGGAGCCTGACTCACACTGCCTGAAGTAGGTAGTGGTGCCATTGGCTATAGCTTCAAACTGCTCTGTCAGTAGCCATACCTCCCAAAGGAGAGTCAGTACATTCATCACCAGCAGGACTACCACCCAAAACTCCTCTCCAACCAGAGTTAGCCAGCCTGAAAGTGTGTGGCTGCTCACTGGCTTCTTGTTGTATAAGTAACTTGTTGCTGTTGCTCCAAAGAGAATGTGGGCTGCTACCATGGACAGAATAAAAAGAATAAAAAGCCGATGGTTACGCTGGCCAACGCATCGGTTCAGGAAAAGGCAATGGTGGTCATAGTCTTTAATGCAGATGTCACACAGCTTACAGTGCTTTGTGTTGTCAGGCAGAAATAACTGAAAGAAAAAGATAAGCAGTCTTAGTTAATCCATCCTAATTAGTTGCTCTAAAAGTAAAACATACAAAGATAGAAAAGGTAGGTAGGTAGAAAACATCAAATTAGTGAAAACTTGTACACTAAAACTGATCTATAGTTGCTGTAAATTAGTACATTTTGTGTTTTCCATTAAAAGGTATATGATAACTGCAGCACAGAGTAAAAAATAAACCACTTTGTACAGTTTGTTTCATTTTTCTGTTTGTAAAAGATGTAATTGTAGCCAAAAATGCATATCTGTCAATTTTAGCCATGTGTCGTAGGATTTGTGAGGAAGTAGTCAGATTTAAAACCTAAATTGTTTTGTTGTGTGAAAATCAGCTACCCCATCTTTAAGATTCAACTCTAGTACTTACTTCACAATACGGGCAGAATCTGTGATGGCTTTGGTTATTCTCGACTAAATCAGCTATACAGGAAAATCTGGGATTGGCTTCTTCTCTTTTCAGTTTCCCAGGATCTTGGATTAAAACCTTACAGAACAAGCACAGAACTACAGAGAAGTGGATCATCGACACTTGCACCAATGCAGACGCTGGCCAAACACATTCGTAAGGTTAAGGAAATTATGTTTTAAGCACATTTAGATATGTTCTATATTTATTTTATATAATTTAATTTGCAAGGATATTAGGCATGATTTTCTCATAGAAGCAGAGGAGTGAATGGAATATACCAGCTATAAGTGTTCCCAAGTAAACTGGATTAGGCAACCTAGGAAGAAGACATGAAAGGTCAACCTTTTGGATTGTGCTTTTACAGTGTTATACAATATTTTTCCCAAACCTTTGATATGTTGTCATGCGATGATATTGAGTAAATATACTTCGGGCAAGCCAAGGGAAAAGCAGACCACATATAAGGCCACCATACACACCCAACATGGCAGCTATGAGTAGAATGGCAGCGCCGCTCAACAAGGGGAAAAACAGTGTCCAGTAATACAAAACTGAAACCAATGAACACATGAAAAAGGATTATTTTGTCAAACAGTTAACATGACATTGTAATAAATGTATTTTAGTTGAGTGCAACTACCATGGGACTCTCTGGGCTGATGGTATAAGGGCTCATTAATGTACCGACTCAGTAGTTTGGTGAGTTGCTGATGTCTAGAAAAAAATACAGAGCATAGCAATGTATTAATCAGCACAAGAATCCCACGAGAAAAAAAGTCATGGGAACTGCCTGTATGCTGAGCACTGTTTTGACCAATGATAACATTTCCTGCCGAGATTTACCAAACCATTAACAAAGACAACTTTACCTAAACGTTTTCCCCTGTTTGCACAAATCTAATGGTGTGAGACCACTATGGTTCTTCTGATGGAGCATCCTGCATCCTGATTTCTGCAGCAGAGTCCAACACACCTCCACTCCTCCTCGCTCTGCTGCAACATGAAGCGCTGTCGCTCCCTGCTGGTCAACAGCTTCTACTGCACATCTCTGCAACCAGAGAGCATGTTGTTTTAATGGAAACCTTACACAACTTTGGAAACAATCAAACATAAGCCTAAGAAATGTAACTGAACTGACCTGGTCTCGAAGCAGGTATCGGACAACCTCTGTGTTGCCGGTGGATGCAGCCAAGTGAAGAGGTGTCACTTTGTACATGTCGGTATCAGAAAATCTGAACATCCCAGTCTCCCACAGATAGTGCACTGCAACACTGAAAAACACAAAAAGCAAGATTAAAAGTCTATCATATAATATTCAGTTGGTTTTTCTCACATGTTGCCACCGGTGACAGCGTGATGCAAAGATGTCTTCCCTTGCAGGTCTATGATACGCAAATCAGCACCGTATTGCATCATTTGATAGATTATGTAAATGTTTCCCTGCCTGAAAAAAATAAGTCAAGTGACACATGATTTACTAGGATTGCATTTCTTTATCTGCAAACTTGCTTTTGCAATAACTTTGGGGTACCTTACCTGCAGGCAAACTGAAAGGCTGTTTGTCCAGCATCACAGGTAAGGTTAGGGTCAGCTCCATTATTTAAGAATAAATCCACCAGGGAACGACTTCCATGTAGAGCAGCATAATGCAGAGGGGTGAAACCACCCCACCCTGGTAAAATATGAAAATGTTCATGTAAATATGGGTATGCAAACTGAATTCTATTTGAAAGAAAAATAAAATAAAATTTTACAATACTGAGTACCCGTTGTGTGTGGTGATTAGGAGGAACTCTAGACAAAAACATTACTACATAACATTACATAACCTTATGGGGTGAGTCTAATATGGTGTAATATTAAGTATGCTCCTAGTGTGTGTATCGTCACATGTATGTATTATCAATTAAAAATAAAATTGATAAAAACTGAAATGTAATTAAAACAATTGTATTAAACACAAATGATACAGTGATGTGTTTCCCACTTCTGTAATTAAGTTAGAGCTACTGACTTTTGGAAATTGAATTGAAAACATAATCACACCAGTCTTGCCTGATTGTGCTCAAAGTAATGCTAAGTAAGAACTAAGTAAGATTGGATTGTTTCTGAGGCTTAGAAGAAAGTATTTCATAGACAAAACTCCAGATGTGTTTTTTTTTTTAGGAAATACGGCTAACTGAACATGACATTTTGTATTATATAGATAGATTTTAATTCTATCTATATAATAACAATAATAATAATTCAAAGATAAAATAACCATTTGTAGTTTTCAACTGTAGGCTACAGTGACAATGAAAAGTTTATAATACAGAAAAGCTAAAATCCATCTAGGTCTAGTTGAACAATCAACTGGAATATTTTAATAGTTATACATTACACACAATAAAATGCATTTGCAACTGAAAAAGAAATTACTTAAACTTGGTTGGAAAATATGTTTCTTACCTTTGTGTTTTAAGATTGATCGGTCATTTTGGATAAAGTGAATGCACTGCTCTACATCCCCCCTCTGAATACAGTCAAATATGTCTCCACCGCTAACACTGCAAACCGGCATCGGATGCATTATCATAAATGTTCAACATAAACATTCACGACCAGGAAGTGCAGTGGAAGTTAATGAAGGGACATCATTTTGTAAAAAGAGATGTGGGTAACGGGCAACAGACATCGTCCAGCAAAACGAAACAGATTGAGCCAGAACACGCCCTAAGCACTTAATTGGACCCAACTAATCACGTGACCGGAAATCCTGAAAATTCTGTCATGCACCTGGAACGCTAGAGAGTAACCATGGTAACCAACATAGCAACAATTGTCCAGTTTTAGCAACTATGTGTGGTGCTGAATTTTTTTGTTTTATGTGAAGATGAACTTTAAAACAATACATTTCCCCAAAGTACACTGATTTAACTTTTTGGGGGAATCGTACTCTAATTTATGATTATGTTCAACCAACGTAATGTGAAAAAATATGTCTGCTATAAAATTTTAGTTTTAGGTTGTATTATCTTGTAAAGAGTGAAGTGAACATACACACAAACACCTTTTTTAATTAGTGCAATATTTGCTGAAATATTTTACAGTAAGTACAGAAAAACTGTCTCTTGGCCTCCACCCGGATTATTTCTGCCATAATTTCTAGTACTGTACATAGGCGTAGCCACGGGTGTGCCAGGGTGTGCCAGTGCCGACCAAATCTGGAGCTGGCACAGCCAAAAAATATCAGTGTTTTTTTTTTTTTTTCATTTTTTATTTTAATAAAAAACGTATTCATACACGCATAGTCACCACTGGGGTAGCCTACTTTCTGTCCGTGTTGCCTCCAGTCCTCGTCTCTCTTTTCTGATGTCCGCTAGTTTCCGAAACTCCAATTACGCACACAAGACGGCAGCAGCATGTGAGACGAGGGAAAGGAGGCAGTCAGGGAGCTCAGACCCGGCTGTACGACAGGCATGCGGCTGTAGACGTGTGAAGAGAGGCAGCAGGGAGCACACACCCGGCCGTACTGGCTGTACTACAGGCCCGTGCGCTCTCCACACGTAGGCCTAGACGTGTGGAGAGCGCACGGTGATGAGAGGAGCACCAGCCCCAGCCGCTGAGTGACAGACGTCTGCACATTGGTCTGATCATTAACAGCAAATACCGGGAAATCAAACACTCTGGGTACTTTGGTAACCCCCAAAGGATGTTCTACGTCTCATAAGCAGTTAGCCAGTCTTTTCGTCAATATGAGAAATATTCACAAAGTTACGAGCATAAACAGCAGATGAACTCATACGTCTCTTAATCACGTAATTTACCGCGACGTATTTACCGCGGCGAAATACGGCGCATTTCTCTAGACTTTGAAGTTGGATTTTGCCTATTTTAAACACACAAAGCATGAGGTTATCTGTTCTGACTAAAATTTCAGACTTTAAAGCTTGTGACTGTCGACAGGTTGAGTGTGAGGATGCAGCTCCTCTGTCTGTTTGGTGCGCACTGGAAAGAGAGAGAGAGCAGGGGCGGAGCTTTGGAGAAAGAGCCGGGGGACACAAAGGGCTGGAGCCCCACTGAGAAATACATTAAATATAAAATAGAAATGCACAAAAACTCAATTGAATCTTGGTGAGAAGTGTAAACATACAGTACAGACCAAAAGTTCAGTGTGAATCTACAATGTTCATAGTCATGAAAAAAAAAAAGTCTTTGAATGAGAAAGTGTGTCCAAACTTTTGGTCTGTACTGTATGATGGGACAAATAACACATACATTAACTAAAATATCCCATTTGTTGGTCTAAAATTCCCCCAGATTAAAGCAAGCTACATCTAGTTTTCAGATTTTAGACCCTCCTGTCTTCAGAGCTACCAACCACCAGGGGGCACCAAATGCAATCTTGCTGACCTGCTGACAGTTTAATAATAAGACTATTCACTTCAGGTTATCTGAATCAACAAAAACAAGTCTAAAACTCACCAAATTACAGGAAATGACACCTGTTTTTTCTAAATTTTCTTGGGGAGGGCCCCCAAACCCCCCAGACTACAGTGGACATTTATGCTCAAACTTTCAATGTATCAATGCTTTGCAATACTACTCACAGTTTACTCTCTATATTAGAAAAGAATTCAACAAATTGAGCCAGAAAAAGCTATATTCTGGATTTTATGTGGAGAAAAAAAAACAATATAAAACATTACAATTTCGGTCAGTTTTTTGGGCACACCTACATTTTTGGAGGCACACTCAAAATCTAATTTCTGGCTACGCCACTGGTACTGTATGTCAAACCCAACCAACCATGGCCTTCTTTTACATTGCTTTTAATATTACATTTGCAAGATGGCCGCCGCAACGACCATGGCAACGGAGCTCGAATCTTCTCTAGATGCAAGCAATGCGAAAGACTTTTCTAGTTTATGCCATGGTTTATGCAAGTACGTTGATTAAGATTAAGATTAAGGTCTATATTTAGACTTTATTAACAACGTATGCGTGTTTTGTGTCTACTGTTTATTGTATGGTAGTGTTTTGTAGCCTTTCCCATGTAAGTCCGTGGCTCATTGATGATGATAATATTTGATTTGCAAAGGCATTTAACTTATCTCAGACTAACTTCATGAAAGTTTTTTGGAGTTAGCGGTGAAAACCACAGAGACCACCATTATACTGTCTATGGTGAAAAACATTTTTAAAAATGTGTAAGATATTTTTTCTCAGTATAGTGTTCCCGTTAAGCCACACACGATGGCAGTGTTTAGCTTTGTATGGCAGTCAAAGTTGTTATTAGGCTCCCTTCAAACTAGTTTAGCTCTAGCTTTATAACTTTAAATGTGTGTTGAAATATTCTCTAATGTTTAAAGAGCATATGGGTTTTAGTGTGCCAGCATTTTACCACTGATAGTTTAACTAGTATCTGTTAATGGTCGGCCTAGTTAATGGTTGGCCTATTCCTAAATGATCCTTTATATTATGTTCTACTGTATTATTTTTTTGACTCATTTTTGAAAAGTATGCGATGTTGTCACCCTAATTCCAATGGTGATAGAGGTGTCTAAAAGCAAAGACAGTGGGAGGGCCCCATCCAACCAGCTAGACAACAGTTTTTCACTTCTCCTTCTCTAAGGAAGTCAGAAAAGCACATGACTTGAACCAGCTGATGTGAGTTACTCTGCTGTTCAAAGTTCAGTCAGCTTGTGTCAGATTAGTGCGGGTAGTTTTACAGCAGCAGCTGCAATGTAAGGACCAGTCATGCTTTAGCAAGTTTCTGCTTGTTTCCCACTGCTGATGTAAGACCAGGGAGAGACTCTTTCCTTAGGGTAACTTCCACTACTACCAAAGAATTTCCACAATGGCTCTTACGCAAATACAGGTAGGCTATTTGTTAATACTTGTGGTGGAAATTTTAATATTCTGTAGCCTGTAGCTGGTTAAAATCATTGCTCCTCATCTGTACTACTTTACTTGGGGAGTTTTAAAGGATTTTTTTTTCTCTTTACCCACTATTTTTTTTTTTTTTTTTTTTTTTTTTTTACATGACTTTCTTCACATTTTTATTGCAAATTTGAAATTATGGTAAGTAACTTTGACTTGCAGAACCTCTCCTGTCATTCGTTGTGTAGAACTGTTGCTGCATGGTTTTAAGTTATAACTTTAATTAAATGTATAATTTATAACTTAGTGAATTGAAAATGTTACATGTTTCACAAATGTTTTCAGGATGAGACTGTTACAGGGACAAGATCAATAAGGAGACAGGAGAACTGAGCGCTTCAGGAGAGTTATCTGCCTCTGTGGAGTTAAAATCTGAAACATTAGTGTCCTCTGAAGACTCTCAGCCTCACGATGTACTCATGAAACAGTTACATGAGCTGGGATTCTCTCGTATTTTGACCAGAAGACTGACAAAACCCCTCTAGTGCCTAAACACGAGGCACTTGCCAATGTCTTATCTCTTTATATTCAGGTAAAGTAAAAAGAATACCGTAATTTTACTATAGAATTGTACTGTAAACTGCAAACAGTAACAAATCTCTGTCAGATGCGGTTGAGCTGTCTCTGTCATTGTCCTTAAATGTTTATATGGGACCTGAGCCAACATGAATCTCAAACTATCTATAAAACACTGAATGAGCTTGTTTATGTGGAGAAAACTTCCATCTTTCTGTGAAATTACTAGGCTTAGATATGCAGTGTATGTAAACCCCATGACTAGAGATTTGACCAGAACAGAAGGCATTACTTATGAGAAAAAGCCTATTCAGGGAAATGTGATATCCTCTTAAGGAACAGAAAACACATTTTTATTATTCATGGTGACCTGCATTATACACAGCAGTGGATAACATCTGAATACTGTTAATAACTCACGTTGTTTACTGTGTATTTGTTGATACATTATACATATAGTGTCTCATTGATCTTTTCTATTCTACTGTAGATATGTGAGGATGGTGGCACAGTTGAAGTTTTGAATTTAAAAGGACTTGCTGCTCTCACAGCTGACATAATCATCCAAAACATCTACGAGAGACTGGCAGAAAGGCCTGCAGGTATTGCCAACATATTACACATGAGGAGTGTCCAACTATGGAGGCTTCATGTCGCCATGACTACTTCTGCTTTTTCATAAATTTTACCCGTTATGAGGTTTGTTCCTCTAACTATTTGTGCATGGCAGAACAACATTCAATAAGAATGTAGATTTTAAAGGATGTATGGTGCAAGTAAAATAAATATTTAAAAGTTAGATTTTTTATGCTAGAAAAAGGTTATCCATGTCAGATAGTGTAAAATCATTTATAAAAATGTGTAATTTTCAGATGAAGCACGAAGAGAAGTTGTAGTGTTTTACCAGAAGCAAGATACAAGAACAAATGCTGAAAACACATGTTCTGGCTGGCTGCTGTTGAAGTCTTTGAGTTTACTCACAGCTACTGGCTCTGTAAGCAATGGTTAAAATTTAACAGCTTATATTTATAATTCCTGATTGTGGGACAAATAAAGGATACTTACTATATGTTTTGCCTGATGGTTTGTTATTTGTACACAGGATGTACTTTCCAGTTTAAACCCTGAGCTCCCTGCAGCTTTGGTGAAATGTCTCTACTTACTGGTGTGCTTGCCCCCCAACCCAGAAAGTGTATCCCTGGAACAGTCTTTTCAGGAGTCACTTACACAGGTAAAGTTGTGCTTTTTACTTACTATAGTTGGAATTTCAAAGTGTACATTAAATTATATTACATAAATTATGCTTTTTTTTTTTTACATAAAAATTTAATTTTTTGTAAAAGAATAGGTTTGTCATATTTGAGCTTTGAGACATTGCCAGTTGTGCCGTCAAAAAATGTCAGATAGATTGATTTGAATGATTTACCATTTTGATATGTCCTGATCTACTGTTGCACTGAAGCAAAAGAGTCAGACACAGTGACATATCAATGTTTTTCTCTGAAGAGTCCAATGAATCATAATTAAGTCAAAAATAGCTTTAACTGTGCAAACCTCAGAACTTCCTCTGATTCACTTGATGATTCGTTCCCACTGTCTCTGTCAGGCAGGCGCTACAAAGTCCCACTGCTCTGCAGGAACCTGTTCCAAACAATTACCCCTTTGAACAGTAACCGATGATCTTGGGCCACAAAGCTTTTGTCTTTTTATTGTGATGTGTGCTAATGTGCTTCTTATTGATGTTAATTTTGCTGAAACTTGTCAAAAATATTTTTTGTTGCCTAATGGGGCAGCCAATTAAAAAATTCTTTTCTAGTTACAGTATAAACATTTTAGTTTAAGCGTGTTGTGGAATATTTTCATCTCAAAATTGTCATGTGACTCAAACCAGGTTGATAAAAAAATATTAAAATGTACATTACTGTATGTGTACTACACTTACATTATGTGTTGAATCTTTTTTTCAGGTTTTTCTCCACCTGTGCAGGGCACCAGGGAATGTAGAAAAGTTAATAGAGACTGAAGAGTTTCAGTGTTTAATAATCGGCCTAACATCATTGTGGGACCAGACTAGTGCTTTATGGAGACACCAGGCATCCAGAGTCCTCAAGGTTGTTTCTGCCTCTTCAACCAAAAACGCGGTTCCGAGTTTGTTAGGTATGAGTGTTGACAATAGTCTTAAAATGTTGGGTTCCTATGCATATCAGTTTTTTTTTTCTTCTATTTTATCAGGCAAACATTGTATACGTATCTGTATACAGAACTTGCTGCACATTCGGAAAGATGTTTCTGGGCCATTATTAGCTGAAGTTGCAGTTGCTGTATTTAGTTTTATTAAAGACACTTATGACCACAGCCCTGCTCTTTTTGAAGTATTTGATGCCAACAATGGCTATAAAGTTCTAGGGAATATTTTGAAATGGTAAGAAAACAATGACGCAATAATTCTAATTTTATTTTAAACGTCACATGTTTATTCTTGTTTTGCATATTGCCAATTTAAAGTTGTGAAGAAGGTGTGCCTGATGACCAGTTTCCTCCTGTAGAGGAATTAATTGCACTCATCGCAGCATTTATCATGTTTGGAAAAACAGAGCTAAAAGTAGCTCTTTGCATTAGCAACCCTCAACCTCCAGGCTTTAAATTTGATGTTCCTCTAAGCACAGGTACGTTCAGTCAACATTTTCGTTGTTTTTGGTCTCTTAAATTATTATTATTTTTTTGTATAAGAATGACATCCATAAATAACTTTAGAAACCATGCACTAATTATTATGAAGAGAGCCGGCACAGTTCATAGTTTGTTTGCAAGGCTGCCCTCTTATGACCCCTAAGTGCACCACTCTAATAGCTTATTTCCCAGGCTGCCTGACTCTTCTTCCTACACTGCCCCATGGCAGCGGACAACTCTCCTCAGGTTAACAGGAAGCTGAGATGATTATGTCTGGGATGATGAAGTGGAGCCTTCTGCACTAACTCTGTTAACATGCCTCACATCCATTCACCACTGGCCTACAACAACCAGCCATCTATCACAGACACGCAGTTCTCCATCTCACACTTATGATCTGTGTCTATATTATGAACTCCATAATAAATTCAACAAGCTTCTTTAAGTATATTTATTTATTTGGGTTTAATTTCCATAGGTTGTACTTTGTGTACAGTGTTAATCTATGTAACCCTGTTTTATTTCCAATATTTTTATTCCATTAACTAAACTTCTAACTCTTCTTAACTTAAGGTTCGATTGTGAAGAACCTCCCAGCCTTTCGCCTGCTACAAGGGTCACTGCTGCGATCCCACAACTCTCGGTTGTGTTGTCAGATACTTCAAACCATGCAGAAAATTTGGGAAAAAGAAACTGCAAACTTTTTTCTTCTGGAGTGGTCAACACAAACAATGACTCAACTGGCCTCTTGTATGTTGACTAAACCAGCAGCTGTATATAAACTATATTTTTCCCTCCTAGAAATGGTAATTACTGTCATATTCTTTGCTTGAGCAGCAGTTTTTGGTAGCTGTCACATTGTTACTGTATGATTTATTATATATATATTTTTGTAGATAATATTCAAACTGAACTTTATCCCCCATGAGACCTTGCGAGCAGTGCTCACTGTTTTAAAGCGAATGTGGACAGGAGCAACATTACAACAAACTGATTTTGGAGTCGCAACTGTCAAGTGTTTTCATAGGTAAAAAAAAGGTTAATAGTAATAAAATATGAAGTTGACCTTACCCTTTAACCTTTGCTACCTTTGTTTTGTGATTCAGACTTACAGTCTATAGTAGTCTTTTAACAGAAGTACTTAGTGACTGGGGCCTGCTGAAGTTGCTACTTGCAGAACTGCGCAGAAGGGCAAAAATCCTAATAAAAGCTGTGACAGTCACCACAGGTATGTGTTAGTGTTTTCCGTTTGAAAAAAAAAAGTTTGTAAATGATTAACTTTTTTTTCTTTGTAATTTCAGATACTTCACAACTTTCACATATTGACGACAATGAAAGGCTCCTCACCAACTACATGCTTCAAGTTGTTTCTACATTTACTTTGCGGTCAATAAAAAACACAGGTACAAAGCCTATTTATTGTAAAATTTGCTGTAGTTATTCTAAACCAACTCCAGTCCAATTCCTCTTTTAGTTTCTGTTCGAGAACTTGGTATGGTTCCTTATATCAAGATTTTCTTGAATGAAGATCAATATCGAGATTCAACTTTAAGCATTTTGGAGCAGTTAGCTGAAGTCAACCCGGAGGAGTTCATGAGTATTGCCATTGGAGCTCTGTGTTCCTCAACACAACAGGAAATCAAACTGAAGAAGGATCTGTTACAGGTACCATACATCCAGCAGCAGCCAACATCACTGTCAGCACATTTAGCTGCAGAAGATTCAAGCTGAGCAGTCACACTAGTCTCTACATCAAATAGTAACAATTCCTAATGCACTTAGAACATAATGGGTCAGTGAATTTATTTTCTTAGCATGTGGGACTGTGATTGTGTTACAGATAATGCAGATTGATTTGCTAAAATAGGTTTAGCTGTTAACTCTGGACTGATGTGATTATGCCAGCAGATTGTGCTGTAGCGCTTTGAAGATTACCACCTCTGTGAGATCAGTGAATCGGACAGATCTGATTAAAGTTAAATAAGTTACACACCTAGTGTGTAGTGTCCATTTTATAGATAGCTGTGGGGAGAGCACTTACTATCACATATTTTGTATTCAGCATGTGCATTGTGCAGGATTGTGTTTGTTTGTGCCTGTATAAGTGTGCTCTTTGTGTTGGTGCTAACATAGTTGAAGCAGGTGGCAATCAGATTGGGTCCGACCTGGGTTGGCAAGTGTTGAGAGCCATTGTGATTACTCCACTTTCAGTTAATCACATTCCCCTTTGCGTTCTGCCTCACACGTTACCTATCTGATGGATTAGCTGTCCAAATTGAATAAAGATAATGCGATTTGTTCACCCCCAAAAACTAGTTACGCACAATGATTTATGATATATCTATAGGTTTCATCAATTTTTTATTGTAATACCTTAATTGACCAGAGGAGCGCTTTCAGAAACCTTTGCAAAAGCTCAAGCATGTGTGTACTTAATATTTTAGTGAATTTACAAAAACTCAATATTTAAAAAATGTACATTGTTTTATTAAATACTTTGTTTCCTTTTGCAGTCTGTATTGAAGGTCTTGGAGAATCCCAACAGCTGGGACGCCTTTAGAAAGCAGGGGGTTTTACTGGGTTGCTGTCACTTGTGACCGACATGGAAGGAGCTTTTGATTGTCCGCCTCGAGCAGAAGCACTGAAATCGATTGGACATGAACATATTTTGGAGATTCTTCTACTTACATTGCACACTATAGCCCTGGCTGTCCACGTTCACAGGATAAACGCACACTGTTTTGAAACGGGTGGCTATTATGAAAGACTGACAGAGGCCCTGCTCCATTTGGGCTGCTTCCACTGTAAAACATCTGAAGAAATGAAACAGATATGAACGTTGTGACGGATTGCAGCCCTTTGATTGCTGACGATAACCAGTCACCAGGAAGAACATTTGATCAGTTTGTTTGTTTGGCAGAGTCAGCATTTTCCTCTTCATCATCTTTATCTAAATCTGGATCACAACTCATGCTTCCAGTCACTCTTCGGACATGTATAATACTCTTGTCCTACCTAAATCACTTCTCCACAGGGACCTTCTCTTCTCCTGAGTTAAACTTGGATACAAATCGTGATTGTCTGCAACCAAATATTCCAGCTGTGCATGATGGGATCGAGGACACTCACGGACAAAGCAGAAAAGCAGCAGCCAGTATCTCTGTTGTCAGTACAGGTCAAACTGCAGGTATAATTTGAATGATCTTTACTTTTTTTGTTTCGTTAATTACTGTGACACATTTGACCAGGTTTTGTACTTAAACTTTTAATTGCAGATTTAGCAGTGATAGTATTATCCTTCATCCTGGAGCAGTTAGAGTTATTATGACTCTTCTTCCGTTGGTTTTTACTCTTGAAGACCCACAGGTATTTCTTAAAAAATTTGACAAAGAAAAAAGAAAAGATTTTGAGCAAATTTGAAAGTGTAAATCACTTTTTTTTCAGCTTTCTGTGGAAGTTCAATACTCAGTGGTGCACCAAATTCAAGTGATGGTTAAATGCGAGAGAAACAGACAAATCATGTGTGATGGCGGCCTGATTGCAGTCTTACTGACACACTGTGGTAAAATGTTGATAGAAACAAACCACCCTTTACATCTTCCGGTCACTCGCATTCTGGAAAAGCTCTCCTCTCAGTCAATATCACTGAAAGATTTCAGGTAATGTTTAATTTATAGTCTTTATTATACATTTATTTCATTTGAGAAATATTAATCAAAGTTTTTTTCTCACAGGACTTTCCTTTGTCTTGGAAACCCCCTCATGTGTTTGTCAGGCAATATGTCACAAAAAGACTTATCAGAAAATGTGAAAACCCTCACACTAATGGTAGTGTTTAGTATCGTTTGTTTCACATTCATTTCCTGTTAGATTGTTTAATTGCTTTCTTTTTTTTTTTTCTAATTAGATGGAGAAAAGTCTCGGTCTCTTCAGGAAAAACCACAAAGAGGTCCTTTAGCCTGCTAAGCTTAAAAAGCTCTGTGGGTTCTGCAATCCCCGCTCACCAAATCATCAGTCTTGTGTCTATGACATCACCTCGAACCTATAGGCCACACAGAATTTCAACCACGCCTGCTTTTGTTGAGTTTGATATGAGTGAAAGTGGACATGGGTAAGTTAGTGTAAAATGTGCATCACAATTACACTTGCATAACTGTTTTGTAAAATCTTGTGCATTTCAGATGTCTTTTTCTTCCCTCTCTGGCCACAGTGAAAGGTGTCACTGCAGACTCAATTCCCATTGGTGGAACTGGTGGAGGCAAGATCACTTTATTAAAAAAAAAAAAAAAAGAAAGCAAAAACTATTGTTCTTGAACATTAAGAACTAAGCAAGGCTTATTTTGTTATATTTTAGATGGCAGGGGGTTTCCTCCCACCGCTGGTCTCACCTTTTCGTGCTGGTTCCAGATCAACAAATTCAGTTCTGCTTGTGAATCTCACCCCATACGTTTCTTGTCTGTGGTTCGTCACATGTCCCGCACTGAGCAGCAGTTCATCTGTCTGTCCATTTCACTCTCTGCCTGTGATGGCTGTTTGGTTTTATCTACGGAGGAGGAGGCCCTGACATACCTGGGTTAGACTAATTGAATCACTAAGTATTAAGTCAAATTAAACCTGTATTAAATTAAAGTATTTTTTTCAGACATGATGGAGCCAGAATTGTCCAGCCCTACATCTTTGACAGCTTCACTGAGGTTTCGCTGCTCTAGTATGCTGATACCAGGACAGTGGCATCATTTGGTTGTGGTTTTAGCCAAGGATGTAAAGAAGAGCTGTTTGGCCTCTGCATATTTAAATGGCAAAGCTGTGGGAACTGGAAAAGTATGCAAAAAATATGGTTTAGTTGTGTCGTCATTGTGCATTATATTATCATTTCTTTCTCAGATGAAATACATACAACCATTTCCGGGCACCTACGTCTCTATGGAGCCAACAGCCGTCACAGATGTATATGCAATTATTGGAACACCTTCTCTCTGGAAAGACTATGCTGCTTTAATTTGGAAAGTGGGTCCTTCTTACCTGTTTGAGGAGCCTCTAACATCTGAGGCAATTAGTGTTTTATACTCACAAGGCACTGCTTACCTCGGGAACTTTCTGTCTGTGAGCAAGTCAGGTGAGGTCATTTTACTTTCCTATAGACAACCACAGAAAAATACATTAAAATATACTACTTTTACTCTAGTACATTACATTACATTTTGTATTATTTGTGGTTGTTTTCCCTAAAAGCCAGGTAGCTAGAAATTATAGCTATTTCCTTCATGAGTGCACTGTCCATTCCGTAGGTTCAAAAAGCTATGTTATTTGCTTGGTTATTTGGAAATTGAAAACGCATTATCTAATCCTCATTATGATTTAGGTGTTGAGTCTAACCCTGTGCGACTGGTTCCTGAAGAGAGGATCTCATTTGGCATCAATCCAGCAATTTCAACAATGACAACAGTTGCACAAATCAGGGAGGATTACAATGAGGTGGACTGTCGGCTTATTGCTAAAGAGGTACAGTTTTTTGTTTGTTTGTTTTCTTTTAGATTTATAAGCTTTAGTCTTAATATTTGTCTTTACAGATGGGCATAACTTCACGGGATAACTCTACACCTGTGTTTCTCGCCTGTAACATCAGTCAACACTTAAGTGGCACAGCACGAACCATCGGAGCAGCTCTTGTTGGTCATTTTGGTAGAAATGGTTCATGCAAAATATCATCATTTGTAGACATTGTAGTATCAAGATTTTTGTCTCTTAGGTGTTCGTGCATTTACACCAAATAGTGCAGCCAATGGATTTTTGTATGTTGGTGGGCCTGCTGTTGTTCTGAGTCTCGTTGCAATGGCACCTGATGACAGCTCTCTTTACGCAGCCGTCAAAGTTCTTCTTTCAGTGCTGGAGACTGACTCGACTATGCTTCAAGAAATGTCACGCATGGATGGCTATAAGGTTTAATATCCATTTGAAATGTATAATTTCATGCATGTGCAGTAGAACAGTAAAACTGTTGTATTGATGTTCTCAGCTTTTGGCTTTCCTTCTGAAGAGTAAAAGCAGCATAGTCAGTCACAGAACCTTACAGCTGGTTTTGTGCCTTTCCGACTCGACAGAAGCAGATTCCAACTCAATTCACCAACAGAACCTTCCAGCATTTAAGGCGCTGATTTCTGACCTTGACGTGAGTACATAAACTTCAAAAAGGCATAGATATTACACATGAGTAATTGATTTTTATTAATAAAAGCTTCTTTCAGGTGTGGCAGGCCACTTCTGAAAATCTGGACCTTACAGTTCTCAATTACTTTGCTGAAGTCTTGAAATCATTCAGGTATTTCTGCATGAACTGACCATAACTTTACTGCTGCAGTAGTAACTTAATTTTCTATAAATCACATGGGCTGCTTGTTACATAACATACCATCTCTCAAAGAAAGAGCTTCTTGTTCAGTCATTACAACAGACCTCAGTTGACACATCATCTACAGTGGCTGGTCCCCAAGATCACAGATAAATAGTATAACCAGGCCTGGAAAATTGTTGGTCACAGTCCTAGAGTCTGACTGGATGTGCATGACTGAGAGAGTGCATGAATTACTAAACTGGATTTATTTTTGTGAGAGCAAATTGTGATATTTTTCTGTGTCCTCTCAGTTACGACAACAATAATGCAGAAGTCGTGAACAAAATTGGTATTTTACCAAAGATGCTGTTTGTGCTCACCAATCCTTCTATGACCCCTCGAAGGGTAGAAATGATTTCTTCTGTCATCACTTTGCTTTTGAGAGAGTTTTTCAACCCTCTGGACATTAGCAGGTAATAAATTACCTAACGCATTATATGTGTGTTTTGTTTTTCTCTTTTTAATAAACTTTTTTCATTGTCAAGACTAGGAGTTTTTCTAGTGTATACACTTCCCCCCCAAACCAACACATCTGAGAGCTGTGAACTTTTAGACAGTCACCACAATACAGGTGGTTTGTATTTACTGTAATTTACACTGTCTATCTTACTGTTCATTTAAACTATTTTGTGTGCGTGTGTGTATCCGTTGCAGCTGAGAACTCAGGTCCAGTTAGTCACATCCATGTTCGAAATCAGATCCTATTTGTTTTAGTAAAAATCCTCCACTCTGATAAGCTGCAAGAAAAGGAGTGAGTACATAAGTGACTTTGTCATGCCATTAACATTAACTAATAACCAATTATGTTTGCATTTCTCAGCAATGTGCACATTTTATTTGAAACACTTGGCTGTGGTTGGTTCTTGCTGTTCCTTCAGTCTCACCTTCACCCATCAACTGTAAAACTGGGTCTTGTGTTGTTGAATCACCTTCTGTTGAGCCCAAATTTCCTAGGCATCTTCAGGGATGGGGTGTCACCCTGCTTCTTGATGGATGAACCTTTCACTGTTTTGGGTAATCTTTCACAGATTTTTTTTCTTTGTTGTTTTACTTTGTAGATAATTTAACTCTTTGTATATCATTATATGTTCAAATGGTAGACAACCTTCGGGGGCGGTCATCTTCCCCTGAGTGCCATAGAACTGCCTGTTCAGGCTTTGATATTCTGAAGGAGCTTCTAATTACACATTTTAGCCTTTCTGAGGTTTATGTGTTCAGTGTGGCACTGTTACTTGGAAAAAAGTTAAACCTGAAACTGAAGAAAATGTAAGTTAAGCATACTGTAAGTCTATACATCTGCTACCGAGTTAAAGCATTATCTTTTGTACTGTCTACAGTTGCCTTTGGATGACATTCTGCAGTCATATATTGACAATGAAGAAAATAATCCATCAGAACAGCTTTGTGTGGAAGCTGCAACAATACTTCTTGAACTGATCAAAGTCATCATAAATCCAGTATGTAATAAATACCATTATTATATATGTTTAAAATGATTACAATGTAAATTATTTTTTTCATCTTTTGCAGACAATTGTTGGAGTAAATCAAGCAGCAAACTCCTCAGTATCAAATTCCGGTATTATATCAAGCGTGATGCAGTTCCTCTGTCTTCTTCATAACCTTCGACCCAGAGATCCACTTTGGACTTTGCCAGAGTTTCTCCACACACTCGCCAGTGCCATGCATCCTTCACAGGTTTGTCATAATTAACATTGACTGAAATGTTGTTTTCCTTATATATGTGTATTTATATTTTACTTTTAGGTCACGGGTCATGAAGGTGAAACAGCTCTACAGGAAGCGCCATCCAAAAAACCATTGTGTGATTTTCTTCGCATTCTTCTAATGGACAGCTTACTCAATAGTTCATCCAACAGCTGCCACCCTGTGGTGATCCTAATGGAGGTGATTTAATCAGTGTACTTTAAAATGCTACTTTTACTGCAGAAGATTTTAAAATTTGAGTGAGAAATTGTGTTTTTACTGCAGTACTAGCTGTCCTCCAAAAGATGTCACTCTTAGTTCACAAACACTTTAATGTAGTTCAGCCACTATTTTTGAGTTTGAATTGTCAGTTTAGTTCAGAGATTAAAAAAAGGTTTAGGGGTTTGATCCCAGCTTTGACCAGTGCTGGATGTTTGTTGTTGGGTTAGACATGTCTTAGTATGAACGTGGTGAGTGAATGTTGGCCTGGTCACTGAACTGTTGTTGATGTTACTTTAGCTACAAAAGTTACTGTAGCTTACCCCTGTGAGTGAAAGTGAATTAAAAAAAATAACAAAAAACACACTGACAAAAATATAGGACAAATGCATTTAATTTAAAATTTGTCCAGATTATAAGTTTTTATTGCAACTTTATTTCTTTTTTTTTTTACTTTTTAAAAATGTATTATTATTTACTTCCAGTTCTTCCAAAGTGGGGCTTCACCGGAACAGTCCCTTCTTTCCAAACAGAGTTGGTTGAATATGTCATTGACATTATGTATGTGCTCGGTGGTGAGGAAGAAAATCACATTCTTCTAACTGCAAAAGGTATTTTTTGCTCTTTTACAATATATGTATCTTATGCTTTTTCATCCTATCAAAGTATTCTTTTTCAAGAACCAAACACTCAGATGCCTGAAGGACGTTCACTCACCTTGATGGAGAACGTGGTGCTTTTCTCTAAGACAGTTGTGCAAAAACTTTATAGTGGGACAATTACAGGAGACTGTTGGAGTTTGCTACACTTTCTTGCTGATCAAATTGTTATGGTAAGATCATTTCCTAACACAGAGACACATATTATAGATTTATTACTTTTTGATTGCACAATTTTATTGTAGGTCTTGGAAAATGGTCAGGCACACAAAGACAAGCTGTTATCGGAGTTGTATTCCTGCATAAACAGAGTGATGCTTTTCTTCCTGTCTCAACCTCAACATTTTCAAAAAGACAAAGATGTGGTGATCAGAACATTGGAGACAGTGCTTGACCGCTGGGATGTTATAATGGCCACTTACAATGCCAATGTGAACTTTATGACATGTTTTCTCTATTGCCTACTAATGACACGATCTGGAAGGTATTAGTAATGTTTCACACAACGCTGTACTTGTACTGTTAATCTAATTAGAAACAAGTTTTGTGAAATTGTCTTTTTTTTTTTTTTTTTTTGTTACTTTAGGTATCCTGAAGGGTTTGAGTGTACATCTGGAAAAGTGCACAAAAGAAATGCCCCATCCCAAATATTTCCTGCCAAAATGAGACACGATGACAACAAATCTCGTAGCAACAGTTCTATCTCAGGTATAAACGTTGCAACATCGTGACTTATACAGCACATCTTTATAAATGCTATGTGTAATACAGATGATCAAAGGCTACAGTCTCTAGTTGAGGCCTGTTGGTCACGACTCATGAAGGAGAGGCAGTGTATGCTCGAGGAAAGTTTTAAGACTGAGATTTCAGCTGGCAGCACACCAAAGAGACAACCTGTCCTCATGACTGAAATCAGTCCTTTGTGGGAGGAAATTATCCATAAAGGCTGGCAACTGTACACAGGTGAATATCTCAAATATTATAGATCTGATGAGTGTGTGCAACAATCAAAATTAACTTTTCTTTAAAGATTCTGTGAAGAAGACTTTGTTTGGCAGCTCCCAAAGGACCTTTGACCGCATTAGCAGTGCTGTTTCCTCTGTTCTGAGTAAATTGAGCAAAGAGCCTTCAACAGTCGAGGTAAGCCTTGTTTGGTCAATGCTCTTTCCCGAGTTTGAAATCTCATGACTTCAGGCCTCTTGTCCCAAAGTCACAGCTATTTTTGGGCGACGGACCTTCCAGCCCTGTGGGATGTTTGATTATTCTTTAAATGGATTTGGATTATCACAGTTGATCGCCCCTGAGTGGGCATAGTAATTGATATCTGTTAGGTCTATCAATGGGAACGCTTGCTACAACACATAGTTTGCTGCTGAAGGTTAAGGACACAGTTATTGTTGTTTTTCCCCCTGAAACACGTGGCCCACATCATTAGTTCCCCCACAACGCTTAAGACGCTGAGCCATCTGGAGCAGAGAGCGGGGACATATTACTCAGGCACACAGGCATGAAATTACCGCGTCTGTGTGTCTGTCTCACCTCCACAAAGTCTATGTGCGTTCTTGTTTGTGCACATCTTTCGTCCATAGAAATCACGTCGGCAATTATAGTGATAGCAATCTGATGAAAACATTATTCATTTGATGTTATTTTTTATCATATCAGTCTTTGACAGGCTATCAGAGAGGGTGATGAATTGTTTTTCCATCTCAGAAGCAGGCAAGATGAAGGAACTACTGTTATTTCTTCTGCTGTGGCAGTGTTGCGCTTGCATTAAAGTTGCATTAAAGTCCAGTCTATTCCATAAAAGTACCATAATGTATGGTCAAAGCATAAGTTCTGGTATCTGCCTTTTTGAGTTACAGCCACAAAAACAATAAATTAGTTCCTGTATCATTAACAATATTGAACATATCTCCTTTGAAATTTGAGTTACATTTTGAAAGAGTAGGGTAATATTATTGCTTACCGTTGTGAAGAAGATTGGGCTTCTTTGTAGGTAATAAATGACAAAACATTGCCTGATAGTTTGTCTCTGTCCTCAGTCAAGCTTCAGTGCAATGCTCCGAGAGATTTATTTCATCAACGAATGCAGTTTTCCATAATCATATCTGTGTCCTCATATTAGAAAGATAATTAACAGCACTAATGATCACGTTAAGTTCATTACACATTCTCTTGCCAGACCACAATGAAGTTGACATTATGTTGCCTTATCATCAAAGGTTGCGTATTGTTGGGAAGCCATTAAAATGGAAATGAGTATGATGTTCTGATGTTAATTGCAGACGGAAGAGATGAGTTATGTATTTAATGCAGCATTTTAAAAGCCAACGAGGTTCCTATCTGCTAAATGGGGTAATTAATGCTATATATTACTTATGTTTGTCCAAATGAAGGAATGAAATTAGAAAATGATGATGCCAGCTCTCGGTTTATCTGTCACAAAACAACTGCAGCCCACAAACTTCATTATTACACTCTTTTCTTTCTGTAATGTTTTCCTAATCTCTCTTCAAATTACTGCCTTATTTAATTCGCTTTTCAGCATTTGGATAGAGATAGACAGTCACTTATTCTGACAAATCCCTGTCATTCTCTGGAAATTACAAGTTTGTAACTTTTTACAATGCATTTACTTTTGCTCTTGTACCGGCACATAGTATACTGTTGCTCAGCCTAGATAAATTACTTTGATTGTGTTAAGCTTAATGCAAATTTTCCTAAAAAGCATAGAAAGCTTTGGCAACCTTTGCAGCCGATAGAAACAACAGTTTTGGTTGAGAAATTATAATCCAAAAGGGTGTGTTAGCATCTGTAACTAAGACTTGATTTAAATGGTTAGTGCATGTTGATTTAGTCAATTAAACAGCTTTTCTGGGTCAGCTGTGAGGATGGACACATGTTGTTTCACTGGTCTCTGAGCGAGCACTACTGTGATGATGAGCTTAATGAAGCCGTTAACACTCAAATATGATCCCGGTGTGTTGGCCCAACATGAGTATCATGTAGTGTTAGTAGTACCCTCTATTTTGGCTTTTTATTTATTTTTTCTGTGACTTATGCAGTCTCCTGTAACCACATGCATCCACATACACAATGTTTTTTTCCTTGACTGTTGTCTGGCCCTGTAATATTAATGTTTATGCTAATTGGATCACACAAACAAATGATTACATATGTTGACAGGGTTATTGTAAGACTGTAGCCACTAGCTATTTTGCCCACTGAATGCAATTTACTACAAACATAATTATTTGAATGTTTTGTAATTGCATGAGGAAACAATATCATAATGAAAATAGGATCTCTGTGAACACATGTGTTGTCTTGGCACATGTGTAGAAGATATTACTCATTTAATCTACGGTCATCACTCCAAAGTTTGTTTCTGTTCCAGGAGTTTCTGTTTCAATGGAGTTGATACGACAGAAAGGTCAAAAGATGTTTGAACGCATGAGGATGAACCACATACAGGTTTGACACAAAATCTTGACCAAACTATAGAACTCAGCATTAAACTCAATATCAAACAAAGTCAAACAAAATCATACAACAAACAAACAAACGAGTTGTCAAACAATGTGATAAAGTGCTGGATCACTCTTGGGGCTATACATTTATCTATAGTCAGTAGATTCAGAAGAATTTTCAAAGAACACAATTTTTTTGCATCCTAAGATACATGTCTATGTTTACACATAGTGACATTTTAGATAGACAACACATGTTTTTGGATTTGACCTATGAATCACTTTTGCCATTTGAAATAAATGTCTATACTTTATTCATTAATTCGTTCTACAGTGAGATCTACCATTTGTGTTTCAATTGAAGAAGAAATTGCCTTCAAATCTTAAATTTATAGTCTCATCTGACGTGAAGAGATACCTCACATTAGCAATTGTTATCTTAAATCCTGCATTTTTTTCCTACAGCAAAAGACCAGTGAGTGGGAGCGTTTGTCTTCCAAGTGGCTCGATGTTGAAGCTGAACTGTTGAGAGAAAGAGCTATTTTTGGACCTGGACCTGGAGTGCTCCTGAGCAGAGACTGGATTCAAGGTTCGGCAGAAGGTCCTAACAGAACAAAACCTCACATCCGCAGAAAAACTCAAAGAAAATCAAATAAGGTTCAACTTTAAAATGCTCTGTTGTATGAAAACTATCATTATACTTCCATATGTTTCGTCAACAGGTGGTGGAACCATTGAGTTTGGGCTCAGCAAGTGCAGAAGTTGAAACCGGTAAATGTGTTTATTATGTATAAAAAATACAATTAAAAATAAAATGTGTTTATTTACATATTTACCTTTTACTCTATTCAGAGGCTAAGATCTTGTGTGACTTGGGGCTGAAGTGAAAGAAAGCGTGGCAGCTGAGGAGCAGGACAGTGCTCAGCTGACTTTCTTCCCTGTTCTGAATGAAACACCAGCGAGCGCTGAGGCCGCCACTGAACCCAGCTCTTCCACAAACTGCTCCTATTCTACAGACTGCTCTTCCATCCGTGTCATTCTACAAGAGCTGCAAGAGGAAGACGAGGTACTGGACACAAACTAAAGTACAAGTTCTCCACTGCAAGCTTTTTATGGGGTTATTAACTACAGTATATTGTCTGTTTCTTTTTAATGTGGAGGCCTTGTCCAGTTTTTCTCACTCTTCTAATCAGTTAGAAACCAAGATACATGTTGACAGGGACTCTCTTCACTGCGGCAACCAGCCGCGGCTTTTAATGTTTCTGACAGAAGTATTAATAAAAACAGTGGGAGGTGTTACAAGCTGTCTAACATTCACTTAGTACGTGTGTGATCTGAGCGAGCGCGTCCTGGTGTCTTACTGTGGTTCAGTGTGTGGGTCCTGCTGAGCTTCCTGTCAAATGAACACAGTCATTAGCTGTAAAAATGCACACACTCACTCAGCTAACATGAATACTCTGAAACACACAAAGGGAGCGCTGCTCATAATTAGCTCGCCAGCGCCAATAGTGTGATTATGACAGTAATGTGTGCGGGGAGAAATCAATGGTCTGACATTAGGCGCTCAGTCAATAAAAGTCCTTCTTTCCTCCTACTTCCCATCATCGGCTAAATCACTCGGAGAGTGATAACGGATATCTGTGCAGCACAGTTATGAGATAAAGTCTAGTTTATTGTTTTGTACTCAATCTTCGACAACAATCAATTTAACTAATTTTAGCTGGTAGAATTTGGACACATTTAGATATTCTGTCATTAAATCAGACAGTTAAACAGTCTTTGGTAACTGTATAGTTAATGTTCCCATCTCCTGTCTCTAAATTAATTTATATGTCGACTATTAACAGAAAAACAGAGGTTCTGATCACTTAGCAGGTCCACCATTGTGCATGTGGCAGTGATTAATTTGTCTAATAATGGCCAGCCCTTCTACTCTACCAACTGTGTCTGGAGTGGAAGCCTGATTTGATTAGTATAAATTGTGAGGGGCCTGGGGCTTTGTTAGGGCCCCATATGTTTTTTGGGTGCTGTGTCCCAAGGGGCCTGCGGGGGCCAGTGCAAGACCACAGCCAGGTGCACGCACTCTGTGTGAAATGAAGGGAGACAATAGAATTAGCTGCACATTATCGCAATGCAGTTAGCATTAGCTACAACGAGTACTGAAAGGAGCTTGAGAAGCACCTTTGGGACCATAGTTGCATAGCTGAAACTGAGTCTTCCACTGTCCATCAATCAGTCCATATAATGAAATGTTCTAGTGTGTCTTTTTAATAATGATTAAAATATGTGATTAAAATGATCAATCATGTAAAGCCTGAAGTGGCTGTTGTCATGTCTCTGGAGAGGGTGTAAGGTGCCTCTCAAAGAGAGCCTCTTGTTTCAAATGGGAGACAAAATTAATTTTCTTTCACCCATGTGTATGCAGCTATACTGCACAATTTTTGTTAACATTTTCAATTTGTGATTATCTTTCAAAAATGTATATGACAAATTCCTAAGATTACCCCTCATATTATACAAATACATTGTGACTTTTATAACCACAGTTACAGATTGATCAAGTTCTCTTTTCAGGTCAAAGCTAAAATGTGCATTGTGACAGTAAGTGGACTTAGAGTGACAGAAGGAGTGCTGCTCTTTGGAAACGACAGTGTGTACCTATGTGAAGGTTTTACTTTAAGTTCTACTGGAGAAGTCTGCTGTAGAAATCATCATCCCAGCAGGTAAATTTTATAAACATCACCCATTATTGACGATATCAAAAATACTTCATGTGTATATTCTCTGTCAGTGTGGAGAAACTCCTACATCTGCTTCCATGCTGGAGTAAAGATCTGCCAGTGTCCCAGTTGGCAGGCGTTGGCTCTACCAGGATATAAAGGATGCACGCTTTATGCGGTATCTGTTAGAGGTGAGTGTAGTGAACCTTATTATTTGAGATTTCAAGTTTAAATGAACTGAGTTGTATATTAATGGCAATTTTTTGTTTATAAGGACAATGCTTTGGAGATATTCATGAAAAACGGACATTCAGCGTTCTTGGTATTCCTCAACAGAGACCATGTCAATGCTTATAAGAAGTACTTAACTTATACTATAGTGTGCTTTAATACATTGTGGCTTGTGGATGTCCTAATTTTGTGTTTATGTGAAGGTTGTGCTTGGTTGTGCCATTATTAAAAGGAAAAGGTGTGGCTGAGGTTATTGCTAATGCACGGTAAGTAATTTGTTATAATTAAATAACAAAAACAAAACAGCACACTGAAATATTCACATCCATTGTTATTGGCTTCTGCCACAGAGCATCAGTCTTTTAGAAACTGTTCAGTAGTAATAGTACATGCGAATACACAGATTTCACAATCCCTGTTACAAAAACAAACAAAGTACATTCAATTAGAAAACCTGTCTGATCCTCCATGCAGTCTGGTTGACTTTAGCCACAGAGTTTGGTGTCATCAGTCCAGGAAACTTTGTTGAACGTTTCCCTTTTAATACTTCTTCTTCATCACATTCCTGTACTATTGCTCCTCCTCGTCTGGAAGACTTCTGCTTGTGTTGCTTGCACTTTCTGAGGCATGTCTTGCACAAACTGCTTTCATGCACTAGATACATATGACCTCTGTCTAGCTTTGTCACATTGTCTCCCTGAGAGTACGACACAGGATTCCTTCTTAAATTAAGCTTCCTCAGGCTGGGGAGGTGGTTCACAAAACTTGGTAACGTTTTAAATTGATTGTCAAATAGCCCTAGCTCCTCCAGATTTTCTAGTTTTTCCATAGATGTAGGTAGACAATCCAACTTGTTCATTCCTATGTTAAAAACCTTGAGGTTTGTAAGCGACCCCACAGTTGACGGTAGACTATTAATAAAGTTGTTTGAGAGGTTAAGGCATTCCAGTTTTATCAGATTCCCCATTGTCTCTGGAACTGACTCCAACTTGTTACTGTGAAGATCCAACACTCTGAGTGATTGGAAATCTCCAATATCATCTGGAATTTTTTCTATTAAATTTCTGCTCAGGTCCACTTCATCAATGTTACTCAGTTTGATGATACATTTTGGGAAAACGACAATCCCCATATTGGCCAACATGAGCCTG
The DNA here is from genome assembly GCA_038363315.1 of Mugilogobius chulae. Classification (NCBI taxonomy): domain Eukaryota; kingdom Metazoa; phylum Chordata; class Actinopteri; order Gobiiformes; family Gobiidae; genus Mugilogobius; species Mugilogobius chulae. The sequence continues at coordinate 49,844,019 of CM076398.1, read as the reverse complement.
CGCCGACCCTCCATGGTGGTTCGTACAGCCTTTTTGGCCATCTTCAGTGTCACCTTTGTCCCCTTAGCTGCTTTGGTTTTGGGCATTGTTCTGAAAACAGAGAAAAAAAAATCAGTGATGCCTCAATATTCTGATTTGCAGTGATTTATTCCATTTTAGCTCCACACAGGGCCAAGTAAAATGTGCAGTGTGTATGTTTGCATGTAAGTATTTGGGCGTAAGGCGGAGGTGATTTATTCAGATATAAAAGCATATGTATGGCCCGGGGCAGCAGGAGAGGAATGAAAGTGTGAACGCTGTGTGTCTTTATAAGTGTGCGCATGTTTGCCCTGTGTTGCCCATGGGGTATTTAAGAGCATGACTCTCTAATTAAGGCTAATGTGGGGGAACAATAGGAGAGAGGCGACACTGGGTAATACAGCAAAAATAAATGAGAGCTGAAGCTTTCTCTCCATTCACTGAATTGCGCCCACTCTGTTCAAGCATGTCATGTCTGTGTGCTGACGTAGATACACAGTGATACTGTACTGTGTGGATAAAGTCAAAGCAGGACTTTGATAAATTGGAGAGTGTTGGGGTGTGATGGGGACTCTCTGCTGTCTAAAAGAGCAAGGTGTTTGTCTGTTTGTGTCGGTGTTACACCCCAAGGCCCTCTCTCGCCTCATTCATCATCCTCAGGATGAGAGAGGTTATTCAGCGCTGCTTGTTCCCATTATAACCTCCTATAGAAAACTATTGCGTGAAATTATAGCCTGCAATTAGATCACACGTACTGGGTCAAATTTAATGATTGATTTAGTGTAGATCTACAAAATAAATTGGTCAGAAGTGTTCGGACATGGAACTATTTGTATTAGAAATTGAGAAAAAAAACATGCTCACTTTGTAAAAGCTTTGATGTATTCAGGGCTTTACTCACCTGTTTTTGGTGGATCTTGATTTCTGGTCTTTGATGATGATGTTTTTTTCTTTCTCCAATAGTCTTGTATCTCCTAAACTCCCAAACATAAGTCCAGAAATGTTTTAGTTTATATAGTTGCACACATAGCACAAAAAGGGCATTCAATTAGAAGCAAAACCGGCATTGTAATTCTTTTTGTCTGGAGAAATTACTCTCAAGAATTTGAATTGTTTTTTGTCTGTTTTGGAAATATTTTTCAACAGACAGGATTATTATCAGGAGAAGAGATTATATTTTTTATTAGACAAATATTTTTTTGTTTGTTTGTTCTCTCTCTCTCTCTCTCTCTCTCTCTCTCTCTCTCTCTCTCTCTCTCTCTCTCTCTCTCTCTCTCTCTCTCTCTTTTTAACACTGGTAAATTGTCGAACTTGAACTGATAACATTGCATAACTTCAAAAGGCCACAACTTTGGAAATACACTAAATATAAAGAAAAACTAAGAAAACTCTTTGCTCCTGAGAAGAACTACCAGACGACACTAACACTAACATTTACACCAACTAAGGAAAGTCAAGTTGTTTTACAAGGTTACTTAGCAACTAAGGTGCTTGGCGCCAGTATTTTACTGCCATGTTAAGAGCTCACAGAGGGAAAAGACATTTCTCTGATGAGCATCTTCCTAATTGAAATCAACACATTGTCACTAAAAAGTTGTTTATCATAAGTTAAAGAGAATGTTAGTTGTGTTGTGTAATTTCTGCTGTTACGTTAGATGAATAATTCTCAGACAGTGTTTACCATTTTTGTAGAAATTCCTTCAGTATCATCTTACAACGGACCCGTACTTAAACACAAACAGCTGTAAAGTAAATTATGGCTGCTGTTCGCTAATGAATCTGGAAAACTTGTACCTTTCCCATGCCCTTCGACACATTTTCACAACACTTTAAACTGCCCTGTAAGCGCTACGTTAACAATAGAACAAACATCCTACAGTATTTGATATGAAATTATAAAATGCAAGTTCACTCACAGTCTACAGATGGCATCAGAAATTGCATCTTCTGCTTTCTTTGCTCTAAATGTCCCTCTTGTTCTTAACTGTTCTTACAGCTGTGTACACAGAACTTGAGTTTCTTCTTGTTCTGTCTTCTTTACTGCTCGAGTGCTGTGTTAAGTTTAAACAGTGGTTACCAGGCAACCGTCGGGAAGAGTCGAGGGGGAAGTTTGGTTGGTTTCCCGGCGCAGAGATTTTAATATTGTTTAACTTTTTTAATTTGTCAAAAAAATATACAAAATGGTGAATAATTAATGCCAAGACTTAAGATATACTAAACAGAAATGATTAATGATAATTAAAAGTACATTAGTTTATGACAAATTCTTTTGCATTCTCAGGCAGTTGACTGTGTCCATGTAAGATGTTTATTTTCAAGATGGTCAAGTTTTAGCATTAGCATAAACACACACATCCTTTTATAAAGACACTTTGGTCCTGTGATGAAGTTTTCTCCTGATTTGTCTTAAACCTGTTTTTAAAGCAAAACACTCACGACTTACTGTTCACTGCCGGATCTTAAAGTAATTTTTAAATTATCAGGCATTGTATTTGTCAACTGATAACTCTTCTGTTATTTATTTGGATTTTGGCCATTGTTTACAAGATAGTTGCTTGTTAAACATTGTAGAATTATCTTGTTTTTCAGGAAGGCGCCTGTGGTGGAGAAGGCTGCTCTTCTCAAGTGGCAGGTACTATTTTTTCCTATCAACTGTTTTTTGTTTTTATTAATACATATGTTTTTACTATTCAATCTTCAAATTATTATTTTTGCAGAGAGGAGAGATCAGTAATTTTGAGTATTTAATGCATCTGAACACCTTGGCTGGCCGAACCTACAATGACCTGATGCAGTATCCAGTTTTCCCTTGGATTTTAGCGGACTATGAATCTGAGGTACATTTAATTACGTAAAAAAATACTTAAAGTTTTCAGTTTGAAACTAAGTGAACTTGTATGTCCCCGATATAGACACTTGATCTGGTCAGCCCTGCATCTTTCCGTGATCTTTCTAAACCAATGGGAGCCCAGACAGAGAAAAGGAGGCAGATGTTTATCCAAAGATACAAGGAAGTTGGTTGCAATGAGGGCGAAGGTAGATAAAGCTTCTTGTCATCTTTGAAAATGTTATAATAATAAGTTTATTATAATTTTCATAATTTGTTCTGTTATAGGGGAGTTATCAGCACGATGTCACTACTGCACCCACTACTCCTCTGCGATCATTGTAGCCTCTTTCCTTGTCCGAATGGAGCCCTTTTCTCATACCTACCATACACTGCAGGTGAGGTTGTAGTAAAACAGATATTTAACTCTATTACTTCAGTAACGCGGGATTAAAAAAATAAAGCTACAAAACTGCACTTTTATCTGTGTTAATCTTCAGTTGATACTGTGCCTTTGCTTTGTTTCTGTTTTAGGTTTGCAAACTCATTATGGCTTGATCTCAATATATATGCAAATAATTACAGAAAGTGTCTAAAAGAACTCAGCAAAAAGCCACAGATGTTGCTCATTTACAATTCAGCATGCAATTGATTATAATAAAAAGCCATGCATATTTGATAGTCTGAATAAAGCAATAAACAGGTTAGCCTGGTGAATTACAGTGCCTTTTTGTCTTCTAAAGCACATTATGAGTGTGAAGTAATATCCATAAGTAGATTTCCATCTCTAACTCATTTTACCAGTATATATGCTATTTCTGTTCATTTGGGTAATTGTTTTAGTCTAAATTACATTCTCTCTCATGAGAGCTCTCCAACATTATGATTTTTACAGAAATAAAATAAAATGCAGCGTATTATGTTGCATACAAGAACACAGGCTGATTTACCTGTGTTTTGTCTTCAAACAGGGTGGCTTTGACATTCCCGAGCGCATGTTTTACAGTGTGAAAAAAGAGTGGGACTCAGCCTCTCGGGACAACATGGGTGATGTCCGAGAGCTGATCCCTGAGTTCTTCTATCTGCCAGATTTTCTGGTTAATTCCAATCTCATCAATTTGGGTTAGTGTAAACACACAGTATTTGTGAAATACTGTCATAATCTGTGGACTATGTTGCATGCAAACAAGTGAAAAAAGCTAAATAATGAAAAGAGTGTATGTGTATTTGTCCTTAGGCTGTATGGAGGATGGGACTCCTTTGGGAGATGTGGAGCTGCCTCCTTGGGCAAAGGGTGACCCAAAGGAGTTCATTAGAGTCCATCGAGAGGTTAGTGACCCATGACCCCACCAGTCTTTAACAAATGTTCAATCAGAGCGATCATACAGTTGGTACTATTCTCTGAGGACCTCGGAGATATACACAAAGATACAATTATGATGTAAAGTGGCATTGCCATTTTTTTGTACACTTGTCTGTGCTAATTTGTTTAATGTTGATTGAATCACACACAGTAAAACTGTAATTGTACTGTATATTATGAACAAACCCAACAAAAGCTTAATTCAAATGCATGCCTTTATCACATATAATAGCAGACATGTTTCTAAGTATAAAAGTGCAAGTGTTCTATACAGCAAGTGCACAAAGGCTATTGTCTGTGTTTTTTTTCTTCTGTTCTATTTGCACTCTTCCCCATTAAAAGTCACTTCTTCCTTCTGTGCCTCTCTGTTCTGCATTTTCTGTTGGCCTGATTCTTTTACATCCTGACCCTACTTTTTCTGTTCCTGGGGCAGTGGCGATCATTATCTTTGTAATCTACTGAGCTACTCATATTGCCTACCTCTGTCATAAAATTAGTGACTTCAGAAGATTGTTTTTCTTCTATGGACAAATTAACTCAGGACAATATATCCTAGTTATGATTGTTGTTTCTATTCTTAGATGGAGTTATTAAGATTGGGGCACAGTATGGATGGTCATAATGCCCACTTTTCTCTTATTAACTCTTCAAAAACAATCCTTGCCTAATGCTACCAAAATCATTCTTTAATTGTAACATGAAGAAGATAAGCTCATAATACAGCTGTGTTTCTGCTGTTTTAGACTCTAAAATGTAATTGTGGAGGATACTATACAACACCTGAATGAGATTGTTTGTGCCTTTATGCGGAAGTTTCTTTTCTTTCCAAACTCAAATATTAACAATTTGACTGATGCTTTCCTCTTGTTGTAATAACAATTTTCACAGCTGGATTGTGTCATGTTAATGCAGCTGTAGTAGTTTTACATTATTACTAAGTTTTGAGAGTCTCCTGCTCTGTCCTCAGGCCTTGGAGAGTGACTATGTGAGTTCACACCTTCACTTGTGGATCGATTTGATTTTTGGATGCAAGCAGCAAGGACCAGCAGCAGAGGAGAGTCTAAATTTGTTTCACCCCTACTTCTACGCCCAGCGAGGAAGGACTGACTCCAAAGACCCTCTCGTCAAAAATTTAAAGTTAGGATATGTGAGCAACTTTGGCCAAGTCCCAAAACAGGTACAGAGCAATTGACTATTAAGTCTGTTAAGTGTATGTACGCTTATATCATATCTGAACAAATATACTTTTTTGTCCTAAAATAAGTTTGACGAAACTGTACAAAAGAGTAATTAATTTTAATTGACCTTTATTTAACTAGGGAAGTCCCACTGAGATTCAGAATCTCTTTTGCAGGGGAGCCCTGGTGGAAGGGTCAGGGGAGGCATTAATGGACATGTTTTTAGTTGTAGGAGGAAACCGGAGTACCCGGAGGAAACCTACGCAAACACGGGAGGAACATGCAAACTCCACATAGAAAGTCGAGTCGACTGGGAGTTGAACCCAGAACCTTCCTGCTATGAGGCCAGCGCGCAGAGCGTGTTGTAAAAGTTTAGACCTCATCTACCTAGCTGGGACCCAAAACCGCGCCACCAGTTTATTGATTTATATGATTTATTTCCTTTTTTCCAGTCATACTGTCTTTATATGTTTTACCATGATAATATAAAGCCAGTTAACAAAATAAACACCAAATGAAAGTAATAAGACATTTAAAAATACATACAATAATCTATTGTGCTCATTTTAAGTAATGTTTTTGCTGCCCCTACACCCGTTAACCTGTCACTGGAAAGAAATTCACTTTGTGCACAAAAGTCAGTTTTCTTGTTTATGTTTTTAAAAAGTTAACTTTTAGCTGACCTGTTCAATACATTTCTATGGGTCTTTCACTATAAAATTATAAGATTAGGCAGTGAACAGTGAATTGTGACATGTTAATTTGCAAAACAGAAGAATATTTCACTAATAACACTTGTATGTTTATAAGACTTGAAGGTGTTTGCTTGTCACTAAAGATTAGTAATTAAAAAAACATTAGCGCGACTGATGCTTCATACACACAATCAGCTCTGTCTACTGGTCCTCACAACAACAACAAAACGGCAACAAATAAGTTAATAGTAGACGAAGTCAGGACAGTATATCTGGTCTATGACTCAATATTTTCACACTAAGTACCTCATAATAGTGTTTGACTTTTTGAGCAGCCACAAGATCAAAGTCCAAACATTATCGGGTCTAAATTTCAGGTAACCATACTCTAAAATTAAATTAAACTGTCAATGTGTTAGTTCTTAATAATTGTTATACCAAACAGAACAAAGACAGAACAATAGAGGTATTACATTTTTCAACTTTATGTACCACCAGATGTTGCCTACGTACACACACACCATAATTTGAGAAACAAGTATATGGGAACTTTTTTAATCAAATTTAGAAGTGACCTGAATTATATCTTTTATACATTACTTTTTCTCAATTTTGTCAAAGGGAAGGAAAAAAGCTTAACCAAGTAATGTACCTGCATTTACTGAAAACGATGTAGAAATTATTTTCACTGTGCCCTATTATTTAAGTAATAATTTTCATATTTTTAACCCACAGCTGTTTACCAAACCACACCCTGCTCGTATTTGCTCAAAGAAAGAAGCAGCAGTACTTTCCTCACCTACTCCATTCTTCTTCAGACTGGACAAACTTAAGACCACTGCCCAGCCCTTCAAAGGTAATAACTTACTTTTATACAAATCTCTATAATAGTTATAATCAAGCATCTGTTGAGCAAACAGGATTGCATTCAATTATATCCCTTTTCATGTGGTACAATTTGTATAGCATCTTACTTATTTTATTTCGCCCCATTTGATGCCAATTATTATATATAAAGATGTAGCAAAGTCTTGTGGGAATTGTTGGGAGCGGGCACATCCATAGATTAATTTACACTGGAAGAAAGAAGCGATCCGTTTGAGCCACAATATGGAGATGACTCTTCGGCTGAGCCCTACTTAATAATCTGACTATCCCTAAAGGCCCACTGAGGCAGAGGAGATGAATCCACGAATGCTCAGGGAGAGATTCCTGCATATTACGTTTCATATTAAATCTCACTGTGTCTGATCTGATCAATAAGCAGATAGAGATGAATAGGAGCGGGGAAGGCCCAGACTAATGCAAGTCGTTTCTAGGCTTTAAACACAGATCTGGTGATGGGACATAATGATTTCTGCCTGTAGCCGCATGAATAGGTCAATTACTGGTACAATTATGGGCCCAAACACATACAACTTGTCTTGTCCAGAAAGCAGGCGTTCCCGTTGGACTGAGCCTCGCTTGGAGTAATCTGGGAATAGTTTTTAATTGCCCAGTTTTCTGCGGTCAATTTAATGAAAATCCTCTACAAGTTTACTAAAGTACCAAACTCTTTAATGTGATGCTTTTGAAGAGCCATTACCTTATATTTGGTCAGGCAGTTTTACACCTGGACACAAAAGGCAGAATAAGGGCACACTTTTAGTTTTACTTTTCAGTAGTTGCATTTTAGCAAACAAATCAAGCATGTTTTCTTTCTTCTTCTGTTGTATATTAAAAACCAGAACTCTCCAGAGGACCAGTGGGGCAGATATTGTGTGTAGACAAAGAAGTGCAGATTTTGGAGAGGAACAGGCTTTTGCTGTCGCCTGCGCTGAGCTGCTTCTTCAGTTGGGGCTTCCCTGACAACAGCTGTGCCTTTGGAAACTACACCAGCGGAAAGGTATATTACACACCCTCTAAAGTGTCTATGGCAGGTCAGACTTGGCAGTTAAGATAAATATATTTAAGATTTGCTAAAAGGTACACAATTCTTTTTAAATGTAGTTTTAGTCTGATTGTCAATGATGATACAAGACTCACTGGGCCAAAACTGCAATGTGACATAGTGTTTTTTGTTGAATAGGCTCTGTTCATGAAATGACAGTTGTTTATAATAAAAATGTCTAATTTATGCACTTATAAGTATTTTGTGATAAAAAAAAAAAAAATTATTAAGTTTTCATTACGTCAGTGAAACATTAATAAATATTTGGATGTTCAGGCAGTGAACAGTGAGTTGTGGTAGATGTCTATGAAAACATGTTAAAGATTTTACACAGGAGAATACTTCATCAAAAGCTTATAAAGACATATGTTTGTGTCTAAATGCTACGCTAACAGGAAATACTCATGTTAGCTCAAATAAGTTTGTTTCAAATATAAAATGACAACTGACATTACCTGGACAGAGCTTATTAGGCTGCGTTTCCAGGCAACTGTGAAGTCTGATATTTCCCAGTTGAAAAATACTCAGCTGTCTGTTCAATGCGTTCCAAATGAATAAATTCGTATGTAAACATTATAGCTAATGCTAACCTTTAAGTAAAATCAGATTCACTTTTTGTGGTGATTGTTGATCTCTTATCTGAAGTGGGACTTCCTCGACCAGGCCCTAATGTTATTACCAGTTTGAGTTTCACTCATTTTTACAAGTGGGAAATATCACAGTTTCCTGGAATGCACCATTAGTGCTTAAAAGGTTACAAAAGGTGTTTATTTTATGTAATTTACAAATACAAAATTTTACATGGGATGGGTCCAGTGTCATCATTTCTTTTTTTTTTTTTTTTTTCTTAATATATCTTTTACAGTCTTTACAATAAGTTTCATTCTACCAAATAAAGTACATAATTTATAAACATGCCGTCAATTAATTAATTTTAAGCTATTCCCTCTATGGGCACTTAAAAGCAGCTTTAAAATTGAATGTATTTCTGTAGACTTTTGCAGTGTGTGAAGAGTTGTGCGTCTGGGGTGAGCGCTGTGCGCAGCTTGCCCAAATCCGACCACCGTCATCACCTCAGGGACCAGCACAGTGGTGTGTGTGTGGGACGTGTCTCTCACTAAAGACAAGCTCAGTCACATGAAACTCAGACAGGTGAATATGTCAATCATTCATGTGTAGTTTTATGTTGTATCCTATTCATAAACAACATCTTCATAATTTAACCTTTTTATCAGCAAACTAAATAACAAAACTATTTTGTCAGCCTTTATATGGTCACATAGACACAGTGACATGCTTGGCTGTGTCTGAGGTCCACAACATGCTGGTGAGTGGGTCCCGTGACTTCACCTGTATCCTGTGGGATCTGGAGGAGCTCAACTATGTCACGCAGCTTACAGGACACACAAGCAGTGTCTCTGCAATAGCCATCAACGAGCTCACTGTAAGTCAAGCAGCAAATGTACTCCTGTACTTCCTCTTTTGTTATTTTGACTAGGAGTGCAACACTAATAACTACTTGTAACTTGTGGTCTATAAAAAAATATTGTAGACAGCAGCATTTTTTATTTTTCAGTTTATAAAACTTCTCTTCTCAAAATTTTCCATTTTTCTTTATACAAACTTTTTTTTGTTCATAACATGTTTCAATATACATTATAAATAATCATTTGACTAATCAAATTTAAAAACAAATTTTTGAAAAGTCGACCACTGAGTTAGTGTTTTTAATCCAAATTTGAAACAATAGCTTCGATTGAAATCCGCCATGTTTGCTGCCTGTTTCCTAAACTTCCATAAAGATACATTGGCAATGAAAACCATGTAAATAATAGAAGAAAAAAGGAGCCATAGAACAACTTGCCTAAATACTCATTTCATTCTATAGCAGTCGCCTCAAACTCAACCCTAGGGTTGTAAAGCGACGCTAAAAATGAAATGCCAAAAAACATATTTGGTTGAAATTGTTATGTGCAGTTAATTGGCGGGTCACTATCAATACTAATCAGAAATCATCTCAGGGGCTGCCAGTTTGAGACCCCTAATTTATAGTGGTCAGAATCCTTATAAATGAACTCTGAGTTTACCATTTAGAATCTTAAAATCACCATTGGTTTAACATTAGACAACTGACCTCTATTCTGGTCGTTGCTGCCCTGTTGACCGTGTTGTGTGCACACTTTGACAGGGGGACATTGCCTCCTGCGCTGGCTCTCAGCTGTACCTGTGGACCATGAGGGGGCAGTTGTTGGCCTGCACAGACATTTCGTGTGGGCCTCAGGCAGATATCGTTTGTGTTTGCTTCTCACAGAGGTTCGAATGGGATGCCAGGAACGTCATTGTGACCGGCTGCTCCGACGGCAGTGTCAGGGTGAGTGAAAGAAGATCGTTGATGCACACATGTGGGCACCTTGATTTGATTTTCACAATATTTGCATCATTTTATTCTGTGAACTTGATGTAATGTAATTTTTTGTGGTGTTTGTAGATTTGGAGGACAGAACTCAGAACACAGACACAATTCCCTGTCACATCTGAGGAGGTTTTGTCTACGGGGTCAGCAGCTTTTGGTAAGGGTTAGCAATGCCCATTTCGTGGTTCAATAATCTCAGGCTCCCATGTTAAATCGCCATAGGGGTTTAGCAAAAAATATATATTAAAAGTTTGAAAACATTCTCTGGGCTAATCAGTTCTGTGGTGAGTCACGTCACTAGCATATAACCTACATTTTGTTTAAAATTCATTTCTAAAGCTTTATAAACTATGAAGTCATTGAGACATTTTGCCGAATCATAAGTTATAGATGTGCTTTTTAGACTGAAAACAACCGCGCTGTAGATCTGTGTTAGCACATAGCTGGTTGGCACATACATGCCTTTAAACTCTTAATATTTGAATTTTTCAAAAAGCCAAGGCCCTTTACAATGGGGAATTTACATCAGGAACCAGGCTGATTTTCCACTGTTGGCTCCATATGGAGAGTAGCTGACAGAAACAAAATTGTGAGATCTACAGTGTTTCCCAAAAAAGTGTCCCCTCACAGCTTTTTTTCACAGAACAATAGCCGGTATGGCAAATGTGTAGCCTGAGAAGTAACTATGCTTTTCAATGAAGAAGTTGAGTCAGAGGAAGTTACATTAACACTTAAAACTTGTACAAACTTTAATAATTCTAATTAGGCTGATCTGCATCTTCATAGTCTCAGCAGATTTTTTGAAAACTGAAAACTCAGTGTAATAGCACAAATCTATCTTCGACAAGAATGTAAGAATCCCATCACCAGGTAATTAAATAAAATGACTATTTTTAACTGCTCAACTTGGAGCTATACAGCGTGTTTCCAGGTAACAGTTGGCAATGCTTAGCCCATCCCTGGCGTTAGGGATAGCAGAAATTATGTTGTTATAAAGTTATTAAACATAGAGGCCGTAAACACTGATGAGTAATTCTGCTGACGTGTGTGAGCATGTTAGAAAGCAATAATACCCAGATCCAATTTGGCATACGTTGGTTACAGCCTCTGTCACCTCATAGGAGTATTATGCTTCGGAAATTACATTGAGACAAGTCTTTATGTAACACGGAAGCATTTGTATTCAGATTTGTTTTTGTCATAGCTGACCGCATATGATAAAGACTTGGGTTTACTCTGCAAATTAGAGAACATAACAGATATATTCCTGTATTACTTTTAAAGATGGAAGCTCACCTAAAGACAAAAAATGGGAGAGACATCTAGTGTTGTGCCATGAGCTGAACAGAGGACATCCGGTGTCACAAAGACGATACAAAAAGAACCCAGCCATCACTGCACTTGCCATGTCCAGGTATGAAAAAAGAAAACATGCTGATTGTAATGGAAACTTCAATCTAATCCTAATTTTGTGCAGGAGCCACGCTACTTTGTTGGTGGGTGACGCCTGGGGCAGAGTTTTTACTTGGACATGTGAATGAACAGCAATCTCCATGTAATTATTTATTGTTACAACTGGATTTTAAGACTACTGTTACATATTCTGGCTGGGTAAAAGCATTTATCCATCCTATATCATGTTTTTGTTATAAGAAGATATTTATAAACTGTAAAAAATGAATATGAATGCCATGTGTTTTAAACATGTTTTTCTAATTAAACTACATTGGTAAATACTACATGTATTGCTTTGTGACAAACAAAAACACAATTTAAATATTGCATTCACAAATATTGAAATTACTGACACGTTAAAGTAAAAAGATACATCTGTTTTGTTTTTTAAAGCACAAACCGTTTGATAGCTCTATGTTTTGCAAGAAAAGACAGTTTCAGTAAAAAGTCAGACATTCCCTTCAGTCAGCAGTTTAAGCGTTCAAGCATTGTAATGTATTTCTTTGGTGCATTTTTGTGGTATCAACAGTTCAGAGTGCTCACTGGTTGGGAACACTGAACACATTTTCTTTGTTGTTTTCTCCACGGATTTTTCCATCAGAGTTGGAATGTAAATTTATGAGCATTTGAGTTTTCTTGTTCACTTCATATGCTTCATGTTTGATGTTGTATATTGCATTCATTTAGTTGTTGTGATCACAGAAATCTCTAACTTTAAGAAACATTAGGATCGCATCTGTTATTATATGGCACTCCACTTTATATGAAAAAACTGTGTGTTATAGGCCAGAGGTGCTGACTTATACGTTTTGATTTAGATTTGATATAGCTGCAACGATTAAGAAACTAATTGTGACTATTAAAAAAATCTAAATTGATTTTTGAAAGTTGTAATAGTTAAATGGACAAAACAGGGTTCTAAAAAACATGTAAAACTGATTATAATAGCAAAGACTGCTGCATTATTAAAGCAAAACATCACCAAAACTATTCCATCAGTAAAACACTTTAAAAGTCTGGGTAGAAGATTTTCACACTCCAAACACAATTTAGGTTTTAAATCTGTCTACTTCCTCTTATAAATCCTTCATCACGTAGTTATTATTGACATGTATTCATTTTGGTTGCAATTATGACTTAAAAAACACAAACAAAAAAGTGAAACTGCAGAGGACCACCCAAGCTCAGCAAATCAGAGAGCAGCATTCAATTCAGACAGTACTCAGTAGTCAATTTTTTCACAACATGCTGCATTTATAATATACTTTTAGTAGAAAACACAAAGTTTACAAATTTACAACTAAAAAGTTAGTTACCCCAATTTTAATTGTAATGATTAACTTTTTGTCACCATATTTCACCTTTATTTGGCTAAAAATGTATTTTAAATATCACTATACACAATAAAACTTTGACTAGGCGACTAATCGAAAAAGTGATTGGTGACTAGTCGACTACTAAATTAATCGTCAGCTCTGGACTTGAGTCATTATTTTGAATGCCTGAGACTTGACTTGGACTTTAAAGAAAGAAGCTTTTCCTTAAATAAATACAATGTGTAATTTCACATGAAGGTCATCTCTTTATCCCCAAGGAAAATTTACAAAAAAAGTATAGTAATTGCAAAAATACAAACTCTGGGCAATAATTTACCACAAAGAAAAACAAAGAACTTGGAATTATCTTAGACTTATGAGACTCTGACTTGGGACTTAAGAAAGAAATGACTTTACTGCTCCAAGCGCAAACTCTATGGGCCTTATTTGCCTCTATGAGCCTTATTTGCCTCTATTTGCCTCTATGGGCACATCCCTGTCAGGGGCCAGTTTGTAATAGTTTTCCATAGAAACACAACACTTACAGCATTTACCCCTCAGTACTCCAACCATGAATAGTTATGTATTCCTTCAGTACGTTGTCTGTACATTGTCAGTGCTGTGAAGGCTTGTTTTCATTCTGTGCTGGGTTCTCATAAGCACTTGGGCCACTCCCCTCTGTCATAACTAAAGAGGTCTCTCTCTTTAACCTTTATGTGTGTGGCTAATTGTGCTAAGTGGAGTAGCTTAATAGAGTGGAAAATAGTGCTCATAATTTTCCCAGAGAGCGAGCAATGACCTTCTCTAAAGACAACGGCCATCTCCATTCTCTCTACCCCGCTGGTTTTATGATATGAAATGTCAAACCACTGGGTTCCTCAGAATAATTAAATCAAATAAATTATTGCACCTCGGCAGAACCATCTTGTAGCCTAACCCAATTATAATGCACTGTAAAGCTAATTATTAACCATGATTACAATTAGTCTAATTTGAATAAATGTAGTCATTAGCGGGTTCAACCTCGTCAGGGCCTGTGTGAACTGTGGGGGATGATGGCCTCACTCACTCTGTGTCTCCCACTCGATGCCACATTATTTTCCTTCAGACGCCATCTCCGTCTTCATTGCCTTTTTCACACACTGACCTTCACAAAATGGCCTGAACCCTTCACCTTTTCGGGGGGTTTGAGTGTGACGTCAAGAGTCAAGCCTGTTTTTGTCCTTGATTCTGTCACGTACTTTGTCTGTTAGCTCAGTTTGTCACACTGCTGATATGCATTTATTCTTAAAACTATTTGACATAAAGTTATTAAAATATGTCTTCTCATGAGAGCTGCTTTAAAAGGATAAAACACAAACCACTGACAAATCAAAGCCAACCCCAGCATTTTCCCACAAACCTCCAAAATGTACTTTAGAAACCCACAAACTTATTTATTGACCACGTAGATTAATTATGATGTTATGAATGAAAATGAAAAGCAAAATTTACAGAGCCCTCAAAAGCGGCAATAAAACAGCCCAGCCAAGGGTTTTCTCCGCCATCTCCTGAGTTTGAACAAGAATAACGTGGCATTCTTACATACCCACACATCTGGTGAACAGACCAGCCAAGACAACACACAATGTTTGAGTTGAGGCATAAAACCAGTTCACTAATGCCATACAAAATGACTCTTTAATGTCAAAATAATTGTCTATAAATATTGTCCAAGGTCTAGATTGGCTTGACAAGCTGAAAATCCTTTGCGTTCAGACCTGTTTTTCCTGGAAGAGGATCTGAGCATAAACAGTGTCCGAATCAGAAGGTGCAGGGTCCACACTCGACAAGGTGGAAGGGTCAGGTTTAGGCCGGACCAGCTCCAGCTCTGCGTAAGTCAAACTGTCCTCCTGCAAGCCTCGTCTCTGGAAACAAACAGCAGAGAATGTAGGCGCAAAGATTAAAAATGTTGTTTGCTTATGTTTTCCCTATAAACAGTAGTGGTCCGCATTGTTATAGTAAACATCTGGCTTGAATTTTGCATAAAACGTGTTGACTAGATTTCAAAGTTCTGTCAGGACATTTTATTTATTTCAAGTAATTTTTTACGCTAATCTAATCAGCATGTTGTTGTGACAAACAGTAAACCTCCATTTCAGTATTTCAAGCAGAATCATGGAAATAGTGTCCTTAAAATCACTCCAGGAAGTATCCGGCATATCTTTTACACTTTTATTGTAGATATAAAACTAATGAAGCGCTCTAAATAAATAATAGTGTATGAGAAGCAATAAAGCTAAATAGAATTATCAAGCTCATAACTGAATGAAGAGACTGTAATAAACTCCAGTCGACAATCATGCAGTCGTGAAACAAGTTCCCTATTGAATATACATCAATGAGAGTCTGCCAGAACAACAGAAACACTTTGTATTGTGAGAAATAATATGGAAACAGTGGACATTCTCAGTTGGGCCGTTTAGCAAAAGTGGAGTGAGTGAATATGACTTACATTAGCAGCTCTTTGTTGTAGCAGCTTTGATCTTTTGGGCTTTTGGGGTCTCTTTGCAGCAACAGGGACTAAAACACCAGACATGAAGCAATAATTACAACAATGATGAGCAAAAAGTGTTTTATAATGATGTAACTTTATATATACCTAATAATAAATACCCCACTTTTAAAATACTTTTATACAATTGCTGTCAATCATTAGTATTACCACGATAGATCTCTAATGTAGTGACCATTTGTTCAAAGGCGTACTGTGTAACATGTCTGGTTTAATCATTGCTTTGCAGATCTGCTGATTTCCATATCACTCTAGCTACTTTGTCAAATATTGCAAAACTGTAGACAGTTCCCAAAAACTAGGAGATACAACTGCCCAATCAGTGAACAGAGGTGCAGGGGTGTGTTGGCCAGTTGCAGGCATTCTCCTTCTTTGACCTCATCTCAAATATTAACTAAGAAATAGGGTGAGCGATATGGGAAAAAATATAATCACATTTTTTTTGTCATTCTGATTGATCTAAATTTTGTTGAATCTTTTCAAAAACAAATGAAAAATGCCACCAATGAGCATAAACAAAACAAAAACTTTTAATATGACCCATTTATTCATTTTTTTGAAACTCTGAATCAATACTCCACCTCCAAGTTTCCACAATACACATTTTTACTGATCAAAGACTGGTTTTCGATCTTTCTATTCAAAACCTACAACCAAATAATTGACGATTCAATTCGATTCGATCTCGATCTCTCGATTTTTCGATTAATGGCCCAGCCCTACTTAGAATATAATATTGTACCTTTTCATTTGTAAGTTTGTCTCACAGAAACGGCAACGGCTGTACTGTTCACGTGAGACCAAAAGCGATCGGTTAATGCATCAAGTAGGAATGATCCACACTATGTAATTAAACTTACATGTGCTCACTTAGAGATGCTATTATTGCAAAAACCTTAAATCAGTGTTAATAAGAGCAGATTCGCTTTTCCATAAACACTAAGTCTCGGGCTGATGGCTTTACCTGCTTGTCTCCATGGAGATATGTTGAAAGCAGCAAAGTGGAATTTTAATAAAAGCATGTGGCTTACATTCCTCCAGAAAAGCTATATCTTAAAAAAAATAACTAACTTCAAAATTGTTTGTAATAAGGTATATTATTTTACAAAATACAAGACTATTTCTCTCAATATTTTCAATAACACTTGATATTTCAGCGTGGGGAATGTTCTTATTTTCCATTTAGTCCCAGTTGGATGCTGTATCTTTTACCACTATTGTTTTCCTAAGCCACTAAGTCCTTCTGTCAGGATCACAGGGTGCTGGAGCCTCTCTCAACTTCTGTAAATGTCTGGACCAAGTTTCATCCAGAAAAACATCGTCTAACACTGCAATGACTCCTCCACCCTCTGAGGCAAACGAAAGTCGGAAAAATCCCTATCATTTGAAGCCAGAATGTGGACTTTATAACTTTGGCTTACTACAGTGGGATAAGTGTGGTGTCATAGTAAGTTACATTAGAATTACCCGTGCTAGGTGTGTGCGGTGGGGGCTCCAGGGGCAGTTTGGGTGGTTTTATAGTTCTGGCAGGTATTGTGGGTCTTGTGTCTTTCCTCTGAGCTTTTGGAGAGGAGCTGGAAGAGCTGCTGGAGCTGGTCACAGTTTCGCCTGAGCTGTCAGAGAAAATACACAAGGTTAGCCTGTGGTTTGGGCCAAAGGTGGATGAAGTAGACCTATCAAGTAGCATCAGTCTTGTTGCTAGTTGTATCTCAACACAGCACTTTAGAAGATGACACCAGCTATGTGTAGCACTAAAAGTGAGTTAAATCTGTGTATTTTTTAAAGTTATCTTGTTCTATTCATCTGCTGTTTTTGAACTGTGCATTGCAACACTAGAATTTCCAATTGCAAGACAAATAAATGCTAATCTTCTAAAACTAGCTAACACTTGGCCAACCAAGTGAGAATTCCAATCATCTATGCGTTAAATTTGTCACAAGTTTGTCTAAATTGCTGCTCTGTGGTCATCATGTCAGGTAAACAAATGCTCAGCTGGTGTGCGAGGACTATCTTTATGTTAAAAACATAGACAACTAACTCAGACATTCACAGATGGTGGACAAACTTTCAGAATAAGAATAAACTCTTTCTGTTTGTTCTTTGTTGTAACGCTTAAGCATCTCCAATGGTTACAATGTTGTTTTTGACCTATCAAACCATCTTATGACCTACAGTAGCTTTTTCTTTTACACCAAAAATGTGAGATTTCTGACATACCTGCTTTCAGGACACTTGACAAGCAGATAACTAGCTGTAAAAGAGTAAAACGTATTAAACTAATGTGGTGGCGAATTAACTAAACATTATATAGTGTTGTTTTTACTTTTGAGTCTGTGCCTTCTGTAAAAGTATTGGCAGGAGAGAACCAAAGTGAAGAGGAAGATGGACAACAGGCCGAGACAGCAGATCAGCACTGCACCCATGTACACATCTAAAAATGCAAGAATTATAAAATTAAATAATAAATGGTAACAAAAAAACAGATTATTTTCACTTTCAGCAAGAATACCTGCAAACCAGCGCCCCAGTCCTTCCCCTTTGTTGTTCTCTTGAGTAAAATGCACTGGAGAAACAGAATTAAACATCAGCAAAGGCCAAGTGTTCAGGACGGAGGAGTGTGCCTATTATAAAAATGCTGTTGTCTGGAGGCACGGGTCCAACGGAGCAGACTGCTTTGGTGGTTTCCAGAAATATCAAACCGCTGTCATGAGGAGAGAGTGTACGACCTCATCCGCCAACCCCACCACACAAACGCTGTACACACAAAAGGGGCCCAACGCATTGCTGTTCTTGGATTGTATTTGGGAGTTCCCCGTTTCTCTGGATAACCACTTCCTTTTAAGATTTTACTTTCAATTGTTTATTCATTATAAAGAAGAATATATCAAGTAAACTGATCACAATGATTACAGACACTTGGAATATGAAGAAAAACAATTGACACTCACAGTTAATAGTTAATACCACAATTTCAGATGGAGGGCTACTTAACGTTTTTCACATTCAGCATTTTTTTATATCCACAAAGGTTGAATTTTGTCATTATTTGTAAGAGATTGGCTCCATATACTATACTTCATACCTAATCTTACTGCGACTGAAAGCTACAGCACATCTTTAGGGTTTAAAATGATGGAAGCTAGTATATAATAGCCTTTACTTAACTTCATACTGAACCCACAAACTATTTTTTTTTTTCAGTTGTATGGGCCCTGTATTTATATGAACCACACAACAAATACATTCAAAACGTCTCTCTTCATACTGTATAACCCAACAATTTTACACAACTTGATGGGATAAACGTTGTTATTAATAGTGCACTCTACAGCTGATAATGAGAGCTGTAAATGGCACGCAGCCTCACACTGCGGTTAACCAGCAGCTGGCATCAATAATCTACTGTTCACGTCTCTCCTCTTTCACTCCTGGACACCTACTGAACTAAAAGTGAGTGCACAGATTTCCTTTCAAAAAATCATCAGGTACGGATTAGGCCCATGTGCTGTTGCTCTGTTCAACTGTGAGGACTCTTGAAGAAAAAGGGCAGCCCGACTCTGAACTTGGAGCAGTGAAATTTGAGGCATGTGCTAATAAACTAGATTTTATCAGAACGAGACCCTTTCAAACAACAAGAACATATGGTCTAAAGTTGGGGGTTCAAAATAAGCTAGAGATGTCTCCCTGGAGCATTTTGTGGTCTGGGAGGCAGATACCAGCTTTTGTTAAAACACTTAAACAAGGGAGATTCCTGGTGTAGAGCTATAACTTAGTTTCCTTTTCATTTACCCTCAGAATGTCAGCACTTGTGTTTCTGTCTCTGTGGCAAAGCATGGCGGAGATGCCTGAGGTTGTGTGGCTTCCTCAGTGGGACATTGACCCAAATATAGGTCAGGGCGTTGTCACAAATGTGGCTTTTTGAAGAATTAAGGTAAATTAATATTCATTGTTTTTTGTATTACCACAATGTGTGCATCTATTGTAAACCATGCCCATTACAGATGACATACTGTATGTGGATCTTTTCACTGTGCTGAATAGGTTAATTTAAATTTAGCAACAAGCAATTATGATCCTTAAATGTCCCTAAATGTTCCACCACATTTGAAATCTGCACTATCCCTTTTTCCCGAGGTTTGCAAAGGCCTAAAACTCAACATGCTGATGTAATGTATTTCGGTTTTAGCGGAGCCAGCTCAGCACTCTCCTACCTTTCCCTCTGCGCTGGTACAGACAGAGCTGCCTGTGTGAGGCTGTGAGCTCATTGTTTTGAGATGGAAATGCCACAGAACTGGGGTCACACTCAAACACACGCGGGTAAGGTTTTTTAACTTCAAAAAATACACACTTACAAAATAAATAAATCCTGTCTTAAATGTTCCCTCTGTGTTCCACTATCAGCTGCTGATTTTCCCTCGTCCAGTTGTTTCCATGGGAAGATCGCACTGACTGGGTGTGAGAGGGGATTCCTTGGAAAGACACTGATGGATTTTGCATAACACTGGAAGATCACAGAATTCCCCTGTTTCTTTTTGTGCACGGTGAGCATTTTAGTGTAAAGTGAAATAAAAGATGCATAATGGAAAGTTTACTAAAGAGCTAACACAGCATTTAAAGACATCACCAAGGACTAATATAGGACAATTGAGTGATACTCAAAGCACGATAGTTACCATGGAATAATAGAATTCTGCATGTTTTTTATTTTTAGTGTTTAGCCAAAACAATATAAACAAAGCCATGAACAATCAATAAATGCTGGTCAATACTGGTAAATTACCTAACGTCTGTAGTGTCAAATATGCTTTGATAAACATTATTTTTGGTATTTAGCCATTTAAATCTCTATTGTCTACATTTGGCCAACTGAGCATAATACTGATGTGTGATGTAATAATTCTAAACCTTATAGTTCATAATGAAGAGAATAAAGTTGCTTAAAAGCCAACAAAATGAAAATTACCCAAAAGTCCATTAGATAAATAGAACTTCAGACCACAAATTGGATAAATCATGATACAGTATGTTGGCAGTATCTTCATCATAGGGGCTGTGTGACTACTTACCCATTAGCTGTGTGCTGCTTGTACCGTTAGAAGATGACCTCCATGTGTTCCTGAGTTTGCGTATCTCCTGAACCCTGCAGCTGTACAGTCCTTGATCAGTCCCAGACACATTAAATATCCACAACTGGAATAACTCGCCTGCCTGCTCCTCAAACAGTCGAAATTTGGGCTTGGGGAAACGGCGTGTGTAGTTTCCATAGAGCTTAATTTTCTTGATTCCCAGCTTTGCGATGAGAAACTGATTTGTGTCCTGTGAAGGATGGAGGATGAGTCCTGAGGGATGGTGGTGGGGGACACTGGGGGGAGTAGAACCACGCAGGATGAGGACACTGTTGCTCCTCTTGCGTTGAGACACCAGGCAGGACAGGGTCAAATTGTCCCTCTCTGTTACCATGACGACAGGACCCGGTGTCACCGTCACGTTCAAGGCATGGCAGATCTCCGCTACAAAAGAAACAGCACTGCATTTATTTTGGATCTCTTGACAACTAAAAGTGTAAAGCTTAATTGGTTAATTAATTTTATATATCATAAAATCATGTGACTTTTAAGAGTTATTCTATACTTTTAAGTCATTTAAATGTTAAATGTTTTTTAAGGCTGTTTATGACCTATTAACTTTATCTTATCATTCACAAAGTTTGGTCGTACATACTAGGGGTATGGTAATCTATGAATTTGTGAATGAAAGTACTACACATTTTTGCAAATAATATAATCCTCAATTCTTACAATAAAAAATGTAAAACGTTTAATGATCTCTTTCATGACTGTATACATCTCTTTTATGAACATGTATAATCTGTTTTGATCATGTTAAGCATAAACAAATTACTAGATGATAATGCTGTCATCACAGAAAGCTTTATCAATATATAGATGGACTATTTTTGGGGGAATAAATTAGTCAAAATGTCCTATAAGAGTGATCTGAAAATGTGGCCTCTTACTGACCTTTCCTGAAATGTTCATAACAACAATTGTAAAACAACTGTATAACTTGACTTCGCCTGTATCCAACAGACAAAAATGCATGCAATCATTTCTCCAAGATGTTTGATTTCCTGCCAATTAAACATAATTATAGCATTTTAGACTCAATGTTTTATAAGCACACCCACAGTGGCGGCTCAGATTTACAACCTTGGAGAGACTCAATCTTTTTACAGCTTCTGCTAACATGCAATGGGAATTTAGTCTGTCAATCCTCAGAAACACAAGGGGTTTTGGAATAACAAGAGTAGATTTCAGGCTCATGTTAACTTTTCTGCAAGTTTGGGTTTTATCTTTGTCCAAGGTCAAGTCCTTTTTGAATGAGACACTGAGTCTGGACACAAGATGCGATCAAATAGGCGTGGAGCATCCACAGGTGGAAAACATCCATCTTGGGTACAGTACACTCAAAACAGGCCCGTACCAACAGGGCAAACTAACAGGGACCATCTGGGCTCCCATGCTGCTTTCTTGGTTTTTATGTTAGCTGGGGAATCTGCCTCAGGGCCCTGATCTGTTTGAAGAGACAAACCACAGGAGCTGCACCATTAGCAGCATCATGGCATATTTATTTATTAAATCTTTACAAATGACTATAACTAGGCCTACCACTGACTATGTATTTTTTATTGTTGGTGGTATAATAAGCCCAACACAACAAGACTTTATGTGCTTCAATTTGAATAGTGATTGGCAAAAGTTATTTTTGAGATGATGATTTTGCGTTTTTCCCTTGACAGAAATAATTCAACACCTTGTAACAAGTTGCAACTTGTTTCATCGTGCTAACTATCAATACAACTTTCAACAAAGTAAACCACAAAAATATTTTGAATGATAAAGTTTGGAAAAGGGGAAAGAAAAATATTATCATAACATTCTCCAACAAAACAATAAACAAAGAAAGAAAGTGTTCTTATGTTGTTAGTGCTGTTTCTCTCATCCTAATTGATTGGCAGATTGATCATACAGCCAAAGCATTTGTCCAGATGCAGTTAGTTGCTGCAAACAAACACAACTTACCTGTGAGCAGAGCTTTAGTTAGAACAAAAGCCACTATAGAGAGGTACATTTTCCACAGTCAGTGAATCCATAAACAGCTGTTACTCCAGGAGCTACATTGAAAACTACAGCCGGCTGCAGGACCTGCCAGAGCCGTCCACAGCAGTGACTCCTCTCCTCTTTCTCCTCTTCTCTCTCTCTAATGTGAAACAGTATATGCTCTGTTCCTCTGAGAAACTCCCACTTTTCTCTCTCCCTCTCTCCATCTGCCTCTGCCTCTTTCGTTGTGTCCTGCAGAACCTAGGAAATGTCATTTCCTGTGTTCCTGTGAGAAGTCTTGGATCGAGGCCCACATCCCACAAGCGAAATCTAGTGGCGGTTTGTGTTGTTTGCCTCCATGTGTCAATTTTGAATGCTTAAAAATATGCCCAAAGTTGCGTGTCCAAAAGTCATATTGCCTTACAGATTACTGCCCTAGAATGGAAAATACACTTCATTACACTAATCTTTTGAGGCTTTGCAGTTTTTATGTAGAACAAGCACATACTCTACTCTAAGGTTGTGTGAATGCTGTGCGTGCAGATGTTGAACTGCTTTTCCCTGTCTGGCTGCGGGACAGAGTGGCATGGGCCTGTCTCTCTGTGGTTGTCAGACAGTCCCGGTGGAGCGAGGCCTGCTGCTTTATTGGGCAGGGTAAAGTGCTGAGACAGGACTTCTGCTGCAGCTCCAGAGTCCTGCCAAAGCCAAATGGAATTACACAACGCAATTAACCCTTCAGGTATTCAAAGCTAGTCCACAGTCTATGTTTGAAATTAAAGCTCAGATGACAGATTATAACATTTTTCTATGTTTGACTTAGTTTAGTGTGATAGTCTTTGTGGTAAATATTCAACATAGTTTTACAGCAGTTAAGTTGCTTTATGAAGAAATTGACATAAAAAAGTGGAAAATAATAAGAAGTAATAAGTTCTATAACAAAATCACTACTATGTCATCAAAAAGTGCCACAATGCAAAGACTGACAGTTTTCTGGAGTTTAAGCAATCATTTAACACAATTAAAGTGTTACAATTATAATAATTTGTCCCATTGTCACTCCTGTTTTATATACGTTGAGTTTGGCCCAGATTTACAATGCAGTTGCTAGGTAACATTTGTGGATTCCCCTCCACATGTGTCATATTTACTGGACACAAGACAATAATGAACTTCACCAAAACAACCAATTTGGGTAAAAACAACCTAAATGTTTATTTAAATCTTAATCATAATTATGTTTACTGTTTTTTTCCAAAAAATATAGTGTAAGCTGCTATACAAACTTTAAATTATAAGTAATATGTATATTTTTTAACATAACAAACTTGAGTAACTTTGAGTGTGTTTTTGTGGGTAATTTTCTGACACACTGCACACACTGCTACTAGTTACTTGAGTCCTATTTCCATTGAATCACAACTTTACATACTAATAAAAAAGTTTGGCAGGCAGCTAAAATTAATATTGTTTAAATGCAGTTTTATTGTAATGTCAAAGGTTGTCTAGTCAGCAATAAAAAAAATAAATATTCTGATTACTTTTTTTTTTTTTTTTTATGTCAAAGAACAATGTTAGTGTGGATTAATCACATTATACAACATGAACGCAATCTATTACAAAACAGATGTTATTCACCGTCGCTTACCTGAATAATTTCTTGGACCACAACTTTGTACTTATACCAGTCTTACAAGAGCACATATCTGCAAAGTTTCACTGTTTTCTTCTGTTCAGTCAACAGTCACACTTGCTCATCTCTGCCTCATAGTGGCAAAAACAAGACATCGCAGTCTGGTTAGCATGATGTGAAGCGGGTGTACAGGTAGGTTTATTGTTCTTTGAAAGGTAAGTAGTTGATTGTAATAAAGTGTACATTATGAAAAATATTAAAGGAAAAAGCATCATATCACATATGCTGAAATTCACAGAGGGTAGGTGTAACTGTTAGTTGTAATGAGGGGATAAAAAAAGAGTTAGCTAGTCGCGCTAGCTTTAGTAACAAAGAAGCTAATTTTTCCAACTACTGTATATAAAACGATAATAAAAAAGGCATTATTTTTATGGCATCATCTCTTTTGTTTTATAGAAATATTGACTTCATTCAATGTCCACTGCTGATGATTGTAATGCCCCAAGGAGCTACATTTTCCTCAGTGTCACATGATGTTTAAAAGTGTGAATGGAATAATGGAATAAACGTCCCATATTAAGTGAAATTTACTCTTGTGAGTTTTAGCCAAGTTCAAATATAACTGCCTTATGAAAAAAAAAAAAAGTTATTTTTTGTTTATTCACATAACTAATGAGTAATCTTTTCATCCTGTGGCCCACCTTGTGATGTCATGTATGTTACCCTAACTACTTTGTTCTACAGTTTACCAGAATAACCAAAAGTTGTCATCTTTTACAATGAAATATTTTGTCCTACATATTGTAATTCTCACAGAGAGCCTCAGCATTAGAATTGTGCAATTAAACGAATTTCAATTATGATCATTATTGTGGTTATTAAACATGCTTCATAACGGAGTTTGTAAGCTCTTTTTCCTTGAGTTGTATAAGTAGGTTCTAGACTGTTTCTTTACAATTGTAGAATACATTTACAACAGCCCATTTTTACAAGATATTTGATCTCTTCACTCTTGTAGCGCTAATGCTCTGCACTCTTTCTAAGCAAAATTATAGTTTGAAATTTAATTGTGATTTTATATTCTCATCATAATCGAGCTGCCCTACTCAGCATACATTCTTTTGCATTGAGAAAAAATTCACTTTAAATAAGGCTAAAGCATTTTGTTGTTGTTTCAAAAACGGACAAATCTATTCTAAAAATAAACTGTGTTTAATTCCAGAGAAAAAGTGTGGAGTTTAAAAAATAATAAATCATACTGCATTTCTTGTATTGGCACTTAACGACATCACAAAGTGGAACAGAGCGTTTCCAATTTGAGAACACAGCCTAATCATGCAGGATTCGTGTTTTAAATATGTGTGAATACAACCACGTATAACTCCAGTTAGTCTGTTTTTGATAAGGAAAAAAAAAAAAAAATTAACATAGATTAAAAATTGGTGTAATATAGCCCTTTAACTTGCCATTGTTAAAGGAGCACTTTGTAACGTTACGTTTTTTTTTTAATTTATGTAGACAAGGACGGTCTGTATACATGTATACATTAGAAGAGATGCATTGTACCATGTAGGTAAGTGCTTGTAGTCCATAGTGTGAAGTCAGCAGTTTTGTCTAGAATGGTCCACAGTACATGACATAAAATGTGTCTTACATTTTTCAATTACTGTTTTGTTGCTCAAAATTCTTTGTCTTTTTGAGTTTTGTGGAATATTTCAGATTTACTTTTCTTAAATAACTAAGATGATGAAGCAATGAACACACATTTGACACTTGTTTTTTTTTATTAATAGTTCTTAAAGCACATACAGCATTACACAAAGCTTTAGTGATCATAGTGTGCCTTTTGTTACCTTTATGATACACAGCAACACAGACTCGAACCCTCAATACCACTTGGAAAATTAACTATGAAATTATATTCTTCAAAACATAATATAATCACATAATTTATTACATTACATCATATATTCACACTGCTTCATATCATCTCCAAAATGCCATGCAGATCAAAAAGAAACATTTCTATATCAATATAGATTTCAGTATAGGCATTGTGCTCACATACAACCTGCTACAGAAAACAATAAAGTATTATTGTATCATCTCAACATTCATAAGTCAAATGGAATGGTATTTTTTTCGGTAAAACAATAAAAAGCTCAATAAACTCAAAAGCAGCAGCATTAAAAATAACACTCTTTTTTTTTTTTAATAAAGCATTTTCTATGTTGGGTTTACTTATTGGATTTGGATCGATATAGCTTTGATAGATGTACGGATACAGCTCAATTTAGAACTAGTTGCCATTTAAAATTGTGTCACTTTAAACCAACCTATAATAATTTCTCCTTTACTGCCAACATAAAACTTAATATCACCAGTCAGACACCTCCATAAAGTCTTCCAGTTCACTCATTGTAATAATATCACGTGTTCCATATCTTGAGTTGACTAATTGGTTGTCACCCTCTGATTTGGCCTTTGGGATCCCTGTGTGTTGTAAACTGGATGATGTGTTTTGTCTGTGTTATTAACTGTATCCATATAAGGGGTCTTATCTGGCTATAGCTATACCCAGTTTCAGGGCCTGCATGCTGGGTTGTTCCTGATCGGACCGGTTGTTGGTCATGAGTGGCAGTTGCTGGTGCTATTGATCGACTCACTGGGCCAGAGCCGCTGACAACAGGCTGGTAGCCTTTGGAGCTGTTGGAGTAACCCTGATATTGTGCGTTGCTTGAAGGATTTGGTTGTAGCTTGGCATGTAATTTAGGCTTCAGGTGAGGTTGTGGGTACCTTGGAGGGGTTGTCTTTGGCTGGCATTTCTACCAGATTCACGCACATTCAGCTGAACATACTTTCCTGTTTCTGGGTCAAAAAAGTTTTTGTTTTTACCTCAACAGGCACATCCACCACATAGTACTGACCAGAGCCTATGTCTTGCATTACTCTTCTCTGTGTATAGGATTGAGAGAAGCCAGATTCCACTTGGTACTGCGTGACTGGTTTTGGATGGTGAGTGGGTGAGGAGGGGACGGGAGGAATCGACCTTGGGGCAGCAGAGATGGAAAGCAAGCCAGGATTTTGTGATGAAGTGGCAGATACTGGAGTAGAGGTATGTGCAAATGTATTTGGAACAGAAATAGGCCCAGTCGCATTTGCAGTAGTGTGATGAGTACGCGGTTGAGAGTGCTCTGAATTTAATGATGACACATTTGATCCAGCAGGTGGAGCGCGAGCTATAGAAATTGGAGGTGTAAAATGAGGGGATGCCACAACATCAGAGTTGGAAACTTCTGAAGCCTCATATGGGTCCTCTGTCACATCTTTGGACAGTTCCTTTTTTAATCTTCGCGTTGCTAGTCTTTTAGCTCGTCTCAAGGCCTTGTCACTCTTTGGAGGAACTGCTGGAGGTTTTCCGAATGGACGTGACACATCGCTGTTAAAACTGCATGCTGATTCAGGCCTGTCGGAGTCATACAATGCCCTTAAATCTGCCAAATCGGTTGCATTGGTGGCAAAACTTTCCACATCCTCCGACATGTTGCTGATGATAGAACGAGAGTCTTCTTCATCTAGAGCAAGGCTTCTTCTTGAAAATGGTCTATATTGTGGAAGAGGAGTTGAAGGAGTTCTACTCCTCACTATCTCTTGATCACCCTCATTTTTGTCCCAAGCTCTTTCCATTGGTGAACCAACCCTGAGCTCCTCTAAGTTCTTATGAAATCGTGGTTTGATTGACTTGGTGAGAGAAGATGGTCGAACAGTGTTGTCTTTAACTTTGAACATGAATGGTTTGGTTCCAAAAGCTGGGGAGGCTGCGCTGGATCGGGGCAGAGATGGGGCTGGAGATAAGGGAACGTGGGGCCTGTCCTCTACGGTTTCAGGCTCTGTTGTGTTGCTTCTTATTTGAGGAGGTGAGGGTCTCTCTGCATCTGTGGAGGTCAAAGAGTAGTATTGAAGAGCTTCTGTTTTCTCAGTTATAGGTTTCTCATGTTCTGTTTCAGCTGTTGCCTCATGATGTAGAGCTGGTCTTGCTCTGACATCCATCTGATTCTGGGGTAGATCCTGGCCTCTGAAATGTCTTGTATCTTTCCTATTGGCTGTTTGATTTTCTTCAGGGCTCTTCTTTTGCCTAATCCTTTCCTCCTCAATTTGTATTTCTCTCTCTTCCTCAATCTGTCTTCTGATTCTCTCCTCTCGAATATATGCCAGTCTTTTCTCTTCCTCTTCTTGTCGAGTGCGTTTTTGTTTTTCAATGTGGGCATCTTTCCTCTTCTGTTCTTCTTTAGCAGCTTTTTTCTTTTGTTCATCTATTTCTGCTTTTCTTTGTTGCTCTTCTTCCAGAGCTGCTCTTCTCTGTTGCTCCTCAATCATTACAACCTTTCTCAACTCTACTTCATGAGCGGCTCTTTGCTTTTCTTTTTGTCGCTGCTCTTCCTCTGCCATCTTTCTGAGCTGCGCCTCATGAGCTGCTTGTCTTCTTGTTTCTTCTAGTTTTCTCTGTTCTTCTAGAGCTACTCTTTTTTGCTCTTCTTTTAAAACAGCTTTTCTTTGCTGTTCTTCTGATGCAGTTTTTCTTTTCTCTTCTTCAATCAGAGTGACTCTCCTTTGTTGTCCCTCAGCAGCGACTTTTCTCTCCTTCTCTTCAAGTGCCGCTCTCCTCTTCTCTTCCTCAGTTATAACAGCTTTCCTTTGCTCAGCCATATTTCTCTGTTCTCTTTGAGCAGCTCTTCTTTGCTGTTCTTCTAATGCAGCTTGTGCAATTTTTCTTTGTTGTCCTTCGAGTTCTGCTCTTTTCGTTTGTTCGTTGATTATTCTGGCTTGTTTATGCTGTTCTTCCTCAACCATCTTCCTTTGCTGTTCCTCCCTTTCAGCAGCAGCTCTTCTTTGCTGTTCCTCCAGTGCAACCTTTCTCTTCTGCTCTTCAGCCACTTGTCTTTGTTGCTTGTCAGGGGCCATCTTTTTCTGTTGCTCTTCAGCAGCAGCAGCAGCAGCAGCTCTTTTCTTCTCTTCTTCATTGATGGCAGCTTTCCTTGGCTGTTCCTCCCTTTCAGCAGCAGCTCTTCTTTGCTGCTCTTCCAGTGCAGCCTTTCGCTTCTTTTCTTCTTGAGCAGCTTGCATGATTTTTCTTTGTTGTTCTTCAAGAGCTGCTCTTTTCGTTTGTTCTTCAAGTAAGATAGCTTGTCTTTGCTGCGCTTCTTCAGCCAACCTCCTTTGTTGTTCCTTTTGAGCAGCTCTTTGCTGTTCATCTAAAAACAATCTTTTTTGCTCTTCCATCTGAGCAGCCTTCCTCTGCTGTTCCTCCAAAAGGATTCTTTTTTGCTCCTCTGCTTTTCTCTGCTGCTCTTTTCTGGTTTGTTCTTCTTGGGCCTTTCTAAGCTGCTCCTCTTTCGCAGCTCTTCTTTTCTGTTCCTCCAGAGCATCCTTTTTCTTCTGATCCTCCTGCGCAGCTCGTCTTTGCTGTTCTTCATGTGCTGCTCTTTTCTTCTCTTCCTCCATCATAGCAGCTTTTCTTTCTTGTTCCTCTAGAGCAGCTTGTGCCATTTTATTCTGTTGTTCAAGTATCTCTCTTTTCTTCTCTTCCTCCAGAATTGCAGCTTGTCTTTGCTGCTCCTCAGATTTCCTCCTTTGCTGTTCTTCAAGAGCAGCCTTTCGCTTCTGCTCTTCTTTAGCAGCTTGTCTTTGTTTCTCTTCAAGTGCCATTTTTCTTTGCTGTTCTTGTCTGTGCTGCTCTTCCTCAGCCAACCTCCTTTGCTGCTCTTCTGAAAACAATCTTTTTTGCTCTTCCATCTCAGCAACCTTCCTCTGCCTTTCCAAAATGACCCTTTTTTGATCCTCTGCTTTTCTCTGCTGCTCTTTTCTGGTCTGATCTTCTTGGGCCTTTCTGAGCTGTTCCTCTTTGCAGCTCTCCGTTGGTTTTCTTCCTGAGCAGCTCGTCTTTGCTGTTCTTCATGTGCTGCTCTTTTCTTCTCTTCCTCAATGATGGCAGCTCTTCTTTGCTGTTCCTCCAGAGCAGCTTGTGCCATTCGCCTCTGCTCTTCAAGTATCGCTCTTTTCTTCTCTTCCTCCAGAATTGCGGCTTGTCTTTGCTGCTCCTCAGCCTTCCTCATTTGCTGTTCTTCCAGCGCAACCTTTCTCTTCTGTTCTTCTTCAGCAGCTTGTCTTTGTTGTTTTTCAAGTGCTGCTCTTTTCTTCTGCTCCTCAATTATTGCGGCTTGTTTTTGCTGCTGTTTTTCCTGTGCAGCCTTTCTCATCTCCTCCTCTTTAGCAGCTTTTCTTTTCTGTTCATCTATTTCAGCCTCTTTTTTCTCTAGAGCAGCTCTTTTTTGCTGTTCTTCTGAAAGTAATGTCTTATTTGTTCTTCTTTTTTAGCAACGTTTCTCTGTTCTTTGATAATGTCTCTCCTTTTTTGCTCCTCAGCTTTTATTCGCTGCTCTTCCACAACATGAGTAGTCTTTGTATGAGGGTCAGCTTTAGAAACTGCCCTTTGCTGCTCATCTTTATGCTCTTTAAGACCATTACCATTTTCACTGATTTTCTCTTGGTGTGCATTATCTTCTTTGTGGATCTGCGACTCCATCACCCTGCCCTTTCCATCTTCTTGAATTTGTCCTTCTGTCTCCCGTTGTTTCTTGCGTCTTTCACGGATCTGTGCTGCAATTGCCTCTCTCTCACGAGCCCGCTGCTCCTCTTCTCTCTGAGCAGCTCTCTTCTCTTCTTCTGCTTGTGTTGCCCTGCTCTTTTCCAACATGTTCTTAATTCTGTCCACTGTGTCTTTCTCACCATTGTTTATTTTGTCTTGAGGTGTTGTTCCGCTAGACTTGGTTTACTTTCTTGTATCTTTTGTTGCTCTCCATTGTTATTTTCTTTGGTACTCAGTTTAAACATCCCAGTCTTTTGGTGTTGTTTCTCAGTGATTGGGAACACAGCAGGAGTGGGTTCCTTACTTACTTTGACTTGAGTGTCTAAGTGACTTTGTGAATTTTTCGCTCTTACAGGATCTTCTGATTCAACTGTAAAGACTGGACGTCTGCTATGGCGACTCTGAATAAGTGGAAAAAAGCCTTCCTTTTTATTTGGGGGTTGTTCCTGGAGAGTATCTTCATCATCTTTAGAAACAATCACTTTTAGTCTGGCATAGTCTGCCAGGGCAGATATCTCAGGTATTGGGACTTTAGGTTTGGTTTAACTTCACCTGTACTCTCTGTACTTTCTTGGTGAGCTGTTACACCTCTTTGTCTACCTTTTGACATGTGATGTCTTCTGGTGTGATGTGAATGGCTAGTTTCAGCTTTCATATCTTTACTACTTTTATCAGTAGGGGTATTTTCAATTTGTTTGGAATATTTAGTATTCTGATCTTGCACGTTTCCTGGACTTGGTTTGTTTGGCTGTGATCTTGGCTGCTCTGTTTCCTTTGAGGCAGCTGCTGCACTTGTCCAACATTTGTGCTCTTTTGTTGTCCATGTCTCTCTTGTCAACTTGAAAATAACCCTCTTCAAGTAGAAGTATTCTGATTTCATCCTCCTTTTTATTGTCAGCATTTTCACTTAAATTGAGATTTGATTGGTTTGCGTTTTTCAATAACTGTGCTTGCTTTCTAACACTGGATAACACTTTTTGGACATCATCATTTGAAGGATACTTTCTTGTAAAGAAATTGGCATGTTGTTTGAGTTTCCTTCTCAGTCACTGGATTATTTGAGAATGTTTTTTGTTGAGCTTTGTTTACCTCTTCAGTTACTGCTGGCACAACTCGAATAGCAATGCTGTCAATATGCAAAGTATCTTCTTGAGTCTTTTCATTGTTTGTTGTAGATACAGATATTAATCGGTTCATTTCTATCGTAGGCAGCATCTCATGGTTTGTCCTACTTTCTATTTGGCCTTCAGTGCCAGTGGTCTCAAGGGCAGCATTAGGAGGTTTGTTTGCATAGACTTTAGTTTCTTCTGCTATTATGTCCTGTTTGTTGGGAAGGGGTTGTGTTTCAGCCAACAGTGTATTTTTAGCCGGTACAGTAAGTGTTGGGGCCACAACTTTTTCAGCCAGGTGGTGGGGGAGTTGTGTTTCTCGTTGGGGTCTCTTCTGTTGGGAGGACTCTTCAGTACTTCTGTCAGAGACATTCTTCTCTGCCCTTTTTAGTGTGGATTTTGTGCCAGTTTCTCTTGTAATAGGTTGTTTTTCATTATAATCATGTACATGTTTGGTTTGGTTTACACTGACTTTATCAGATAAACTTGTGATGTCCGTTTCAACATGTTTATCTGTATTATAGCACTTGACATAATGGCAGACTTCTTGCTCTTTGTTTTCCTCTCTTTTACTTTCTAAAGGAACTCTCTCTCTAACTGTCACCATTATCCCCATGATAGCTATGGAGCTATCTTGTTCAGAGCTTTCATTTTGCAGTTGACGAAGAGATGTGTTTTCAAGAGTAGCTCGGTCAGCATCGGCTCCTTTACTCAAATTATCACATTCCAATGATTGTGGCTTTACTGTTGTGTCTTCTGTTAGATACATACATGTTTTATCTTTTTGAACCGTTTGGTTCTCTGTCATTTTTGTTGAAGATATTTTACTTGTACTGACATGCTGATGTATTGTAGTTGCTATTTTTTCTTTTGCTTTCTCATTGTATTTCATATTCTTCTGTGGTAGTACAGGCTGATCTGTGGTTGCAGCTGTAGAAGGAGAGAACACTTTGTCTGTGTCATCATTCAAAGGCTTATCTTGTTTTTTGCATACCTCCTGTGATGGTGGCTTCTGTCTTATGTTTGGATTTGGGCCTATTCCCAAAGGCTTTGTGGTATTTTTAAGTCCATCTTTAATGGCAAATCCTTCTTTTATTGCTGATATTTCTTTTTCAGCATGAGCCTTGATCTTTGACGTCAGAATATCCTGTTTTGTTTGAGCTTTTTCTTTATGAGTCAAGCCTTTGACTGATGTGTCTTTAGTTGTTTTTTGATCAGTAGACTTTGTCCTTCTTTCCACAGGAACCTGTTTTGCTACATCATTTTGCTGATGGATGTCATGTTTGTCTGCTTTCTCAACAGGAACATTGTTGTTAAGATGGCATGCATCACTTTTAGGATTGACCTCTTTATCTGCACAGTCAGGGAAACTACGCTGTGACATGTTACTTTTATTTGCTTGCAGTTGTTTTGCATCGTCTCTCAGTGCATCAGATTCACCCATTTTTTTAGTTGCGGCATCTTCTGTAGTTAAAACTGTTTCACTGATGTTTTTTGTATCTTCTATTTTTTCAATTGGAGCATCTTTTGTGGTTGAAACAGTTTTACTGATGTCTTTTGTATCTTTCACATTCTCCGTTAGAGCATTTTCTGTGGTTGAAATCATTTCATGAATGTTCTTTTCATCTTCATGAGATTCATTACTAACAGATAATTTGAAATCTTTGGATGATTCACTATAAACATATTGACTTCCTGTTGGGTCATCATACGTTTTGTCACTGTCTTCTGTTGTATCAGATATTACTCCACTGTTTGTCTTTTTCTCCTTTGTGTAAAGCTTGTTGTCTGTAAATTCATCCTTTATGTCTGGTTTTGTTGACTGTTTATTAGCATTGTCCATGGTAAAAGTTTTATTTCCAGCACCAATTTTACCAGATTTTTCTTGAATGTGCTCAAAGTCATCTGCTTCTCTGTCTGCAAGATCTACATTTGGGATTGCGATTGGTGGCTGTATAGATGATATATGACTGTCCTTTACCTGCTCAATATGGTCTCCATCTTTATCATGATTTTGCTCCCCTCCATCTTTCCTTTAATTTTGGCCAACTCAGCTTTGGTTTTAGCCAATTCAGTCATGGCCTGCTCTACTTTGTCTGGTTCACATGGTATTAAATTTTTAGATTCGGATTGTGATAAACATTCTACATCATTGACAATTTTTGCACTTCTTTTAATATTTGTGGTATTATTGACCTTACTTCACATTCAGTAAAACTAATAGCTGTAACTTCTACTTCTTTTTCTTCTGTGATTTTTGTACGTCAATTACAGGTGTAAAAATATCATTAGCTTCGACAATGTCTGTGTCTGTATTCTCTTCTGGTTGTGTATTACCCTGGCTTTCTATTCTTAGCTCCGTTACAGCTTGCTTGGCTTCACTCCTGTCTTCCACTCTCATTCTCTCAACATGCTCGACCCCTACTTGCGTCTCTGCGGCCTGTTCTGTGACGACCCTCTCCTTACGACTGGGCTCAGATTTAACATGCTCTATTCTGGCCTCCTCGCTACTTGCTGCCAGTTCACATTTTATGGGCTCCTCTTTTAGCTCGTCGGTGTTAGCATGTTCCACTATGAGCTGCGGCTCCTCTGACTCTAGTCTCTCCATTATGCTGTCGTGTATGTCCATCTCCTCCTGTTCTTCAGTGTCATCTGAATTCAAGTTTTCTCTTCGTAATTGTTTTATAATTTCCTCTGCTGTGGGTAGATCGTTATCTTCTACATGTCTGCACTTTGCAAACACATCCTTTTCCAGACTTTCATTGTTTTGCTGAAGCGTAATATTTGACTTTTCTTCAGTTTTATTCTTCTCTGTGTGTACATTTCTTTCATTCTGTTCCAAAATTACTTGTTTGTTTGTTGTGTTTTCTTTTAAGTCGTCCTTTACTTGTTGTTGATCTGTTTTCTTTTCTTGATTGCTAATTTCAAAGTGTCTGGTTTCTTTCATCCCAGTCTCTTTTATGGCCTCGTCTTTTCTTTGTCCGTGGCTATAGGCATTCCTGCTTGACTAGAAATGTTCGTTTGTTTTTTAGACTCTTGATCATAATATTTATGATTGTCTGGAGGAACGTAATTTTCTTTCATTTTGATTTCCTTATTGAGCTCGTGGGACGTTGGAGGGGCATAAATATCTCTATATGTTCCAGGCTGTTGTTGTTGTGTATTATAGCCAGTATTACCTGTGCTTGCTGGGTGAGGTGGGGCATACATCTGATTTGAAACACTGGAACTCCCTTGCGGTCTTGTGTCGTAATTTTCCATTAACTTTTGTTCATAATTGTAGCTTAGCACATTTTCTTGTGCGTTTGTTGTTCTTTGATAAGCATTTATATTTTGGTAATTTTGTACTGAGGGAATTCCTGGCTTCTGTATTTGTTGGCTATTGGTCTGCCCCCACACATCTTGGGAATAAACATTATTATAATCATATTTGTTCTCTTTTAGTTGATTATATCTGTCCACCCCTGTATATTCCCCACTTGCTGCTTCATTAAATTGCTGCTTGCTATTATCTTTACTTACATAGTCTCTGCACGGAACGACTGCGCCAAACCTCTGCACTTGTGTGTTCTGCTCAAACTGGTTTACATAAGTCCCTCCTCTTTTATCACTCATGCTTTGCTTATAGGGAATAAAAGATGATGCATTTTCATAGGGATTTTGTCCATTAGCCAGCTGAGTGTTTGTGTAATACTCAGGCGTGTATCCAGTGAACCTGTGATGAGGTGCCGCTTCACCTTGCATATGCGCTACGTAGTATTCACTGGAGTTTTGTCCCGGATAGAGCTGGTGGGAATTCTGTTGTTTTGAGGAAATTGTGTGAATTGGACATTCTCTTGCATTCTAGGACTATGCATCTGATATCCATATTGTGGAACATTTAGCCTATTTCCTCTGTCTTCCATGGGATTTAGACAGTTGTAGTGGGAATTTTGCACATGTTGAGAATTTTGTAGTATTCCTGGCCCTCCTGTTTGATATCCATATTGTGGAACATTTAAGTTGTTGGTACTGTTTTCAGCATTTTGCATGATTTGAGGATTTGTAGCATTCCTGCACTACAAGTCTGGTATCCATATGGCGGAACATTTAACTTATTCAGGTCTATGGGATTTTCAAATGTTGGTTGAGTGTTTTGCATTTGCATTCTTGGACTATGTGCTTGATATCCATATTGCGGAACATCTAACCTGTTGGCATCTGTGGAATTTAAAAGTTCATTTGTAGAAAACTCAGGAACATCAATGATAAAGTCTTTTGGCTCCTGCGTATATTTTTCCTGTGTGTTTTGGCCTTTAAATGCGCCAGGACTGTAGGTTGCCTTCACTCTCTTTCTGTTGTCTTTTAGGTTGTAAAGGAGGCTGGCAGCTCTTGATTTGTAGTTTGACATTTTCACATCTGGAGTGGCCCCTCTGCTTTCTGCTCGGACTGGTGCGTGCTCCACTGGTTGTGGTGAAACTGAATGGTGCTGATGTAATTGTTGTTGTGGATAAATTGAGGAATTTTGTATTTGATATGGGGCGGTGTAAGGATTAGAATTAACTATATTAGGTGCCACTGGGTCATATGAGTTCAAGTAGTGATTATAAAACCCTCCTTGGCTCTGAGTCTCTAAATTCTGTTCTGTCATCATCTTGATTTTTTGCTGGAGGGATTTTACAGAGCTGATTGTGTCCCGCACCTGCCTGGACATCTCACTGGAGGGGGAGGCAGTGGAAGGCCGCTGTGGTGGCAGCCTGTTTCCCCCCACACTCTGAGCACGCTTCCTGTATTGTCCTGCGAGCTCCGATTCACAGCGTTTTTCCAAGGCTGAAGCTCTGTGCAACATCGTAGAAGCAGAAGTCGAGCGCTGAGGAGTCATGGGAATAGCAGGTGCAAATGTATTACTGTGATATCCCTGTGAAAACAAAGAAGGATGCTGTTGTGGCTGCAGTGAGAGTTCCTTATACATAGGTGTCTCGTACCACTTTTGAAACTCTGAACGGGGCATAAAGCCAGACACTTGTCCTCCGTTAAAGGGAAACCTGTTTTGGTCCCTCCAGACTTTGAAAGGACTAAATTCACTGTGAATGAAGAAGTTTGAGTTGACCTGCGCGGACATGCTGTGGGAGGATCTTAGAAAAGAGGAGGCAGAGTTCATTTGGGAAATGGCTGCCACCTCTGCGGAGTAATAGTTTGCGTTTTGGGAGGAGATTATTCCAGTGGAGGGGAAATAACCTGCGTTTATGTTTTGAGGATAAGATGAGAACTCAGACAGCTCCCTCTCTATACTCATCAGTGCAGTCTTATCCCAGCTTGCCTCATCATTATACATAGTCTCGTCTCCCTGTCCCTCTGAATTAAAAGCCCTGATCAAAGAGGAGACTCGTGAGTTGCTTCTGCGCTGTTGGGAGCTCACCTCTGATGTCCCATTGCTGACTAGGGATAGTTCTCTGATGGCATTTTCTTGCTGAGGGGCTGCCACTGAGGCTTGTTGAAATGTAGAAGACCTCTCCTGTGGCCCCCTCTCCCCATACACCCCCCACTGCTGATCCTTGTGGACCTCTGCGTCGTACGTCCCTCTGTACATCCAATCCTGCCCATACTGCTGCACTCGGAAGCTGAAGCTCTCGTGGGCTGTCCTCTTCAGCTCTTGTCTGTCTGAATCCTTCTGTGTGCTGGGTGATGCACACAGGTCTGAGTCATTGTACACAGCTTCATCTCCGATACACAAACTTCTGAAAGCCCTGTCTGTCAGACTGCTCACCTCCCGGTCTGTCTCTGTGTCACTGTATCCACCATCGGTGCGTTTTCGATGGCCACTTTTCCGACTGGAGCGACGCTTCTCCACTGTTGCCATGGTGCAGACTCACTGGAGCAAAGAGCTCTGGCCTCAGACCTGGTCATTCAGACCCAGATGTGTCTGAGGATGTTTGTCAAGACCCAGGCATTGTGGTCCACTCTTCAGTCTTGATAATAGGGCTGCGTTTGGATTCTAGAAAGAAGAGAAAGACATACAAAATTCCCAGTTATCCAATGTGAAGTTATACAGAATTTTAGAAGCATATAAATCTTTAGACTAACACAGTAGCCATGGGGCAGCACATTAGCTTACTGTACTGTTTAACATTATGTTCCTTGTAAGACTAGATCACCTTTGGGTATTCCGTCTTCTACATCAAGCTTGAATGTACATTATGTAGTTCTGAGAACATCCTGTAATCCCTGCTCCGACCTTCACATCATGTTGTTGATAAAACCAAACTGTTGCTATGCTCAGTGAAGACCGCCTCACGTGAGTTATTTTGGGAGAGGAGGAATCTCCAAACGAGTGCAATCGTAGATGGTCGTGCACAAACACACGTCTTTACAACTAAAGCCTGAGTAATCAATGCTACATGTGTCACCATTGATTTGTTCTTGTGCACTGATGAGACAACTTTGATGCAGCAAGTTTTTGTGTAAAGCTTGTAGAATGTTAAAATACAACTTAACAAAGACAAACTCAAATTGTATGGTTTGGTTTCATAAAAAATATTAAATGCATACATCCATTCAGTTTTACATTTTAAGGTGATAAGGTAGTGGTTATGTACTGGTTAGATTCCCTGCAGCTGCTGTCACTTAGTCCACAACATCCAGAGGTTTATTAATACCTGACCTGGAGGCCAGTCATTCGTTAAAACTTTGACAAGTTGAACTTGAAAATGCAAAATTATGTTTATTTGATTACAAGTAGATGCTATTTCACCAAATCATAATACTGTATAATACCATATCAGTATATTTTTTCTACTAAAATTAAACCACATATTTAAACTAGAAATATAGAAATTGGCCTTTTATTTGTTTATACTAAAAAAAAGTTGTGATCTCTTGTGGCCACTCTTGTGGGCTTTTAAACATGTTTTATTGTTCTGACTTCTCACAATTCCCACATGTGATGGGTTTATTTTTATCGACTGACAAGATGCTACATTATGACACCATGTCGGCCTTGGTTCTCAATTTTTCTCCAAAACAACAAAAACAGAAATCAGCAATTTTGCCAGCCCATATAATACAAATATTTATTTAATAACTCACATTATAAGTCACTTAGTTGAAACAGTACAATTTATTGCTATCCAACTTTGATGCATAGATTTGCTTAATTCAGGAAAAACATGCATTGCATACAGTACAATGAGAGTTTTAACTTACATTTCAACTGTGAAATCCATGTAATCCAAACCCCAACTGTACAGTCCGTCTTCAGTGTAGCGCCTCTTTGAGTCTTGACTGGCAATAATGGAAAAACCTCAATATAGTCCTGGATCCACCGTTATGCATTTGACCGATGCAGAGACTTGGGACCGGGATCAGGGACAGAAATAGAGAAGTTGTCCCAGAGCGAGCGTCCACCATGTAGGCCAGAATGAGAGTGCGACCAGCATGTGTGCGTCTTGAGATCCTGGGGTGTCAGATGTCCCACAGATGAAAGAAACAGCTTTACAACAAACTATTTATAAACTGGACAGAGTTAACCACGTTGACAGTTACGTTACAAGAGTCTAACAGTCAGCAATATAGAGATGAAACATGGGGAAAAGGTTTTGAGGAATAAAATACGTAACAGAATGTGTTTGACAGGTGTAGGCTGTTCTGGGGTGCTTTTGGGGCTGCTGGGTTCATGAATTATTCAGATGTCTCTCACTGGAGTTCTGCCCACAGCACAGACTGGACAAGCACTGGATGTACAATAATGAAAAGTGGCCAATGTTTTGTGAAACTTGTAGAGGATTACATAAGATTACTAAAACTATTTTTTTCTGGCAGTTTTGAAGATTAAAAAATAGCTTTATAAATCTCTCAGTGCAGAAATTATCTTAAAGGTGCACCGTGTAACTTTCTGGAGGAGAAAAGTCAACTACATAATTCACTTTAATTGAAAAATTAAAACCGTTCTTTTGATCATTCTGAATGGGTTTAAATACGGTTTATGTCATAATGTCAAAAAGACAGCTACAACAACCACTTTTCTATAGAAACAAAAAAGTGCCTATTTGTCCTCCAGGCCAATATCAGTCCAATTTGTGGTCGTGCAAGCCTGTTCAAAGTAAAGACGCAGATTTTTATTATTTTTAGTGCAACAAAGAAATCTAAATGGCAAAAACATGCTTTTATTCAAGTTTTTTTTATTTTTGGCCACAGTGCACTTTTAAGACAGTTTTCAATACAGCGAGCAAAGCAAGAGCAAAATGTATTTGAGATGTGCCTTACAAAAGTATAAAAAAAATAAAAGTTTTAGTTTAACTTACATACAGTTTAGATTAGGTTTGCCAAAAGTTTCAAAAATGATATACTAATCAATCACCAGCATTTCTTTTTACATTTTTCAAGGAGTTTAATATTTAGAGATTTAGCTTGGTTCATAAACGAAAAATGTAATTTCTTTTTCACTATAAACTTTGACTTAAAAATAAAATATTTAGTTTTTGTGGTATAAAAACCAGTATTGAGTATCAAGGTTATTAGAAAGTTTTGAAAGTTTTTCTTAAAGATCAAGTAGCTGATTTTTACACTGCAAACACCATTAATGTATTAAATCTGACAACTTCCCCTCATAGATCCTTCAGCACATGATTAATATTTACATGTGTTAGTTTTGGTTGCAATTATATAATAATAATTATAAAATCATCAGAAAGCTGCATTCTGCTCTTGATCAGAACTAAAATTATTTATCCTTCAATTCAGCCATTAAACAGTGGTCTCATTTTTTCACAGTGTTGCATTTACAAGATAGTTTTAATGGAAAACACAAAGTTTACTATTTACTTAGGTACTGTGGTGTAAATGTTGAGCTAAAACTACTGCTAAATATCAATTTTGTGTCTGCTTTTAATTATTAACCCACAAACTGCTGCCATAGCCTAACTCTGCAGAAAAGGCCAAAACACAGAAGAGGTGTGATCTCTCCCCCTCGCCCCTCCTGTTGTCCCTCCCCTGTCCCGAGCCACTGTTGCTATAAAAGCGATTGCTGGAGCAGATAGGGTGCTGCTGGCGGGTGCAGGGCTGGTTTTGGTGAATGATGGACACACACACATGCAGCTAATGGAGACACACTGCTTCTCACTGTCCACACAGATGGAAAACAGCTCATACTGTCTGAGGAATCACTTTTCTTAAATCATCCCTCACTCATCTCTCCTCTGTCAGAGCCAACTCTAAGGTCTCAGCTTAATATTTCTAATTCTTTTACCACCAAACTACTGACTTTTTATTATAGTTTTGAATAATGATAATGATAATATATAAATCTTTTGGCTTGATTGTTACGATAATGTAGCTTTTGTGAATGGACTGGTCATTGATTTTACAGGGGTTCATACAGTCCTGGTGAAAGGGGCTTCCTGGCTCACCTGGCCCCCTTGTGGACAAACAGAATATGTGCCATGAGTTGTTACATTTCATTTGGGTGGACTTTTTGATTTAGTTTTTCAACTGACAGTTGTGTTTTACTGTCTATTTTTGAGTGAATTCTTTGTTTAAAATCGCTTTGTTGTTTGCACTTGCTTTCCATTCATAGATGTTTCTAAATCATTCTAAATGACTCTGTTATTGATCAGTTTGGTGCGTGAGTAAGAGCAGTAATGATATTGTGTCTTTCAGAGTCTGAATGCTGTGTTTTGGTTAAAGCTTGTCCATAAACTGTGCAAAGTAAAGAAGCAGTCCAGGGCCTCTGTTATACAACAGCAGCGTGTCTTGGTCTTATTTGTTTGTGTTGCCTCTGAATGGGTGAATGTGCGCTCCGGCCCCTGTTTCAGAACATATTTCCCCACATTGCTGCAAAAATATTTCATTACTGCAACAAAAGAAGCCCATTAACTGCACTGTAAGAACAGAGTTCAACTGCTGTCCCCCGTATTCACCATGTTTGTCTGCTTTTCTGGCTGCTCTCCAGCTAATTTGATATAACAATGCTCCACAAAACTGCCTCAGGACTTTTTTTTAGGTGACAGAAAATTATCAATGATGCCACATGCACAGCTGAATGTCAACACCAACTTGACTTGTTTATGAAATATTAAAGCCGTGAATTATGGGCAGCATGCAGAACTTAATGATGATCGGAGTCATTATAACTTCAGCTTCTTTTGTTTTGGCTAATGATTAAATTCCATGACTACTGTATTCAATTTTGAGGAGACTGAATGTGTTTTCTGCTTCTTTTGTGCGACTTGGCAGGCCTTGCTTGTCCATAATAGTACATTTTTGGAACCGGAGACGATTTGTATAGGGATATTACGTTATCATTAGCTGCCATGTCATAAGGCTTAACATCTTTAACATCATGCACTTAAACACAGATTATGATATTACAACAGATGATGCATTTGTTATTTTGGGACATGCACTCTTACAAAAGGACACCTGGATTATAATAGGATTAAAGAATTCATTGAAGGAAGATAATAAATGATTTTTGGTTTGACATTTTCAAACTTTTTACTGAGAAAACATTTATGTTTCTGAGTAAGTATATATTATAAAAATAACACTTTATCTTGTTGTTTTTTTCAGGATATTTTGAAGATGATTTGTGCTGCTGTGAATGGGAGGATGCTGAATCTGAGACGACTTTACATGACATTACCCTCCCCTGTGTCACTAGGGTGTTTCCTCATCAATTATTGATCCACTACTTCATGGTAATACATAATTTCCTATCAATTATTTATGATAATGTGTGTGTAGTTTACTTAATTGCATTATTGACTATCAAAAGTAATTTCCTGAAAATCCTCAAGGACGCAAATTGAATCAGGCCCAAATTCTACCCCCAGCTTTTGTGAGTGAAGCGGCTAACAATCTGACCAGCTGGACACTCTGAATGAATTTGTCAACAGCTCATTCTTATTTTAATTCAAATTTAATTAAAATATAAATAAAAAGTAGAGATGATGATTTAATACTGACTTATTACATTTCATTTTGAAGGAGGCACAGGTATGTTTTAAAGTAAATAAGCCATAATCACACTACTGGCCCCGTCTATGCGTTTAGAGGAAGCTGATAAATAATGTATCAGAACAGATGGCTGAAGCGAGAGGCAACAGGAGAGGAACATGAGCGGCTACATCTTTAATTGTTTTAAAGAACGTGTCACAACAGGACTGGTGTGCCCCTGTCTGCCGGCGCTTTGTGCTAACAGAGGAGAAATATACACCAGTCTGTCACAACACATCAACTACGGCACATTGAAGTCAGTAAAGTGCACTCCATAACACAC
This sequence comes from Mugilogobius chulae, assembly GCA_038363315.1. Classification (NCBI taxonomy): domain Eukaryota; kingdom Metazoa; phylum Chordata; class Actinopteri; order Gobiiformes; family Gobiidae; genus Mugilogobius; species Mugilogobius chulae. The sequence goes on along the minus strand of CM076398.1, from coordinate 49,800,531 downwards.
TGGTGTAGAGCCGATGCCATAAGCACAATATTACTGTACATTTAGTCAATAAATAATCAGTGTCCTGCATTCAGTTGTATATAGTTACATGCAATAATATTTACAATGAACTGCTGTCTTCGGTGAAAACAAGCAGTAATTCACATTTTCAGAAGTATGCGTCTTAATCAGTCCTCCAAACTGGGTGAATAAGAGTGCATAAAATACTGCAGATCCAAAACACACTGTGCTTTTATGGGACGTAGCCCAAGGTATATTTCTCACAGACAATTCATTAAATAAACATTTGAGTCCATAAATACAGTACATCCAGTTCAGAAGTATGTTCCAAAGGTTTTTTCCCAAAGTTTTTTCAGTTGTGCTTTGTTTTTTAGTAACAGTTATGGAGTTCTTCACTTCTTTTCGGGAGCGTCTTTGGAGCAATGGCCGTGTTTGTCTGCGTGGCTGCCCAAAACTTGAACCTTAGACACTGGACTGGCGTTGGAGCTGTCCGGGCCCCTCCCTACATTGCCGGGCACCTCTATGGGCGACACTACAGCGGGCCGGGGCAGAGCGGGCGCCCCTACTCCACCTCCGGACAGAACCCCAGCCGCGTGGCCCACACCCGACCCGAGCAAGTTGGCGGACTGGAGCACAGCCTCGGAGTGCTCCCGAGCCTTCATCCTCAGGGCGGCTACGCTGGCGGTGCGGTTACCCTGGCAACCGTAGGGTGGCAGGAAGGACAAGCCCATTGGGTCCGGTACACAGCAGGACACAGACCATTACCTGTAAGTACATACATTATCAACAAACTTCAGCCTGAACACTTATTTAAGATTTGCTACATTTATGCTACACTTTTGTCCTTAAAGCGTGAGGACACAGGTGAATTGTAAAAAAAAAAAAGTTTATAATGTCGCTGATGATTTATGCAGAAAACTAATATAAAAATATAATATAGGTTTCATTATGGATGTTTCCTATAGAAACACACATTGTAAAAGATGCGTAGACAAAAGTTTGACATTTTTGCGACTTCCGAAACTGAAAAAATTACTTAAAAAAATGTTTTAAGTAATTTTTTTTTTACTCAATATCTACAAAAATATTTGCAGAGAAATTTACATGTATCATTTCTTTTTTGAATAAATTGTGATCTGACTAAATATTTGCCTAAAAATTCAACTTATACGCTTTTTCTTCTAAAAACTTAATTATTCTGCCATAAAACTAGATAGATAGAAAGAAATAATGTATGTATGTGTTATTTATTTATTTATTTATTTTTTTAATTTGTGAGACCAAGATAGTAAAAAGTTGATCGATGCTCTATGGAAAAAATGTGATTTAAAAACATGGCTAGTTAACAATGTACAATATACAGTAAATCTATAGATACAAGTGGAACAAATTAGATAATAAAACATCTCTAGGAGCAGAGTGGATCATTTTGTTATTTTGACATGCAAACAGATAGAAAAATAGAGACAAAAAAGAAAGTTTTGTTTGTGATGGCTTGCCCAAAATACTCAACTATTTAAAAATATAATCCTCAAAAGCACAATTACCTTTTAGTGTAGCGACTTGAGACAGTGCCTGGGCATATGTGGCCGAATTGAGAAGTGTTCCAGGTAAACATGACGGAAAGAACGGGCCGGGACCCACGGCTCTGTTGATGCTGCATAATAACACAAATAACATAAAAAATGTATTTAAGCAAATTTAATAACAAAAACACACACTGACTTTGTTTTCATGCACAGCAAATATCTGATCATAATAATAATATATAATGATAATAATGATTTTTAAAGTCAGTTTTTGGTGTTTGCGTGACAAAAGGGCAAGACATTGTACTTTGTTTTCCAAATCTAAAATACCATTGATTAACTGACACAAGTCACTGGTTTTGATGATTTAAAGTGTTTTTTAGCATCATAAACTCAGTAAAAAAAATAAAAAATTTAAAAAGAATTTTACTGGCCATGCAAACATCCAGTGTTTGTCTTGTTTGAATTTTAATTTATCTGAGAATATTCTAAAAAGTTTGAAATGTAACTCTATGTTTTGCTTAAGTTAGTTAAATAATGCCACAGTCAGACTTTTGGCTGGAAGATTTTTGCATTGTTACACATTTTAAAGAACTTTTAAGTTTATTCAATTCTATTGAAGCTGTTTGCGCTTTGAAGTGATTAAAATACATTAAGCGTCACACGACACAAGAAAGTTGCTGTGTTATTGCGTTTGGTCACCTCTGTTGCATCTCCAATGGTTCTTTTTGCTTTCGGCTCTGATCCACTGGAGACTGGGAGTTGATGCTGCGGGACGGAGGAGAGCCTTCGCCCATAGGCTCTTTGCCCCTTCAGGGTCTGCTCCCCCTCGCTCTGTCTTCCTCCACTTAGCCCTTCGATTTTGAAACCAAACCTAAAATTAAGAGGAGTCAAAAATATAAAATTGGATGTGTTGTATTAATAGTAACGTTAAGACTGTGAGTTTAGATTGTGACAGAATAATTTCCCCATGTTATCCTGAAAACTAACTGCACTGAGAATGTAAAGCCAAGTTGTGGTATCTTAATCAAATGAAGGTCACTGCCTATAACTACATTTAATTGAGCAATTTTTCATTATCATATTTTAATGACTTCCCAGTGACAGTTGTGCGGTGCAGGCTATGATGAATCGTTTATTTCCCTATTTAGTGATTGTTTGACAACATCAGAAGCGATTAGGACCAGCTTCTTGTGAGCATTAATCATGATGTGTGTGAATGGAGAGCGGAATTGTGTCGCTCTGCGCTGCTCCATTGTGACAGAGGTACAAATGGTGTCAACAGCGAAACAAAACCATGTGCATTCATTCAGCATAAAGAAAAGACAACATTTTGGTGGCAGGACAACAATACCAGCCATGGACTTATCTCACCCTTGCACCTTCCAGCGAGAAGTCGCGCCCCCCCATGCGCACGCTGCTCTGAATGGGCTATAATTGCTCCATTAATCTCAATTTGCTGTGCTCTTAATGCGGGGGAGGCCCATTGACACTTTACAAAAAGGGGGCACAACACTACAACAGAAAGGAAATTTATTTTCTAATAATAATGTAAGTTTAATATCCCTGCATACTGCCATGGATTCATGTTCAGATTTAATAATAGGAATGTGGTAATCGGATTACGAGGGGAATAATTTGTTTACAATCCCTAATTTACAGCGCTGGATTCCATTATCAAGCCCGCCATTGGGTTTAAGCAATAGTAAGATGACCCTGGGGAACAAAAGGCAAAACTATTATATTTCTCACAATTAGATCTGCTCGCACAACAAAACCCAAAAGCAAATCTGGAATGCAGGAAATTACATACAGGACACATAACTTAATTACATCTGGCCAAGTTTATAAACGCGCGCTTGTGCAGGGCAACAGCAGAATATAAATTGGCAAATTTAAGGTACAGTAAATGTAGGCTATAGGCTGAGAGTGGAGGAAACAACTCTTTTTACTGTTTTGAGGACATGGTATATTCCAACCTTTGAGACACGGACAAATTAGTGAGGAACATTATCGCTGCTTAATTATGAATGACCGATTAATCAAGCTAATCTAATATTCACCATTATGTTGATGTTATTAAAGTGTATCGCCAGAATGACAGAGTGGCTTAATTTAGCCACTGTCTCGCACGTGGCAGCACGTGCGTCTCTCTTTACCTGCACTCTGGCCTCGGTCAGGTTGATCTTCATGGCCAGCTCCTCTCGCGTGAACACGTCTGGGTAGTGTGTCTGTGCAAACACGGCCTCCAGAGCTTCTAGCTGCAAGTTACACAAAACATTCTTCAAAAACAAGGTTTTTAATTAATCTCTCTACTTTATCAAGCCACTATTCCAGTGTGAATGACCGTAGACCCGTTTGAAAAGCTGATGTAGGCTAAAATATGTTTCCAATGCGGGTCTCAAAGGAAAATGTATTAAGTCTATTTTTAATGTTGAACACTGCAAGGCCTGTTTTTTAACACTTATTTCATCTGAAGAAGCCTTCACATATTCTCTATTGCCAAAGTCTCCTTAATTTTTTAGTTCCAACGTTTGCATCTGTAATTTTTAGCTTCTTTTTCGTAGCTTACCTGTTGCAGTGTAAATGTAGTTCTGTTTCTACGTTGTTTTCTGCGTAAAAATCCATCGTCAAAGTCTGTCGGTGGATGGTTTCCAAAGCCACTGGAGTTTACTAAAATGTTAACAAAACATTGTTATTCATGCACTTACAATATTAGCCTAGTTGATTCTTTTGTCATTGTAGATTTACGATTCTAAGTAAACCATGTAACTCATGTTAAATCAGACACACACCGAGGGAATCCTAAGAAAAGTGAAAAAAAAATAAGAAGAACCGTGACTCGACATCTGTGCGCGCACCACAACACCACAAACGCCCCGGACAAACCACTCACACGAGAAAGGATCTCAGAGCAAACTCTAAAATTATATTTAGACAAAACATAAAAACCCTTAGCTCTTAAAACCTATATGTTCTTTCAGAGGGTCATGAGGTGAAATTATGTCTAGTCTAACAAAACAATAAATAGGCTACTCTAAATAGCCTATATGAAAAGGAAATAAAAGTAGCCTATATGGAAGGCCCCATGGGTTGAACACAGCCACACCCGGTTAAGTATTTAAACGTGTTAACAAACAATAATAAGACTAAAGCTTGCTCTTACACGTGTTGGTTCGGCAGCACTCTCCATCCAGCTGCGGCGGACAGTGGAAGTAAAACATCCTGCGCGTCGAAAAGTTTGAGCATGAGCTTCTGAGCGCGGTGCCAAAGAAGAGCGCGCGGAGGACGCCAGACTCTGTGGAGAACTGAAGTTTAAGTGTTACTCCTGACTCTCGTCCCACACACTGTGCGTGAGAGAGCAGGAGGAGGATGCTGATGTGGAGCGGATGCTGCACTTCTTCCTCTCTCTGAGCGCGCGCGTGTGTATGGGAGGGTCTACAGACTTGCCCCACACGCATCCACACACCTTCTCAGATGTCACTTTCTCTGAGGGTGTCCAGATGTCTCCATAACTGTATAACTGTCTACACTGTGTTAAAGCTTTCAGCGTGAAACAATCTTGAGCCTAATTGGTCGTAATCGGATTATCAGGCTTTGTCTCACCCAAACCCTCGGCCCGAGCTCGTGCGAGTGTGTCAGAAAAGGAAAGACAGAGGAAGAAGGAGAAGTGCACCCGGGTGGCGGGCGGCTGCTCTACTTCAGCTTTGGTACAACAATATTCATCACAAGTGATTGTTATTCCAGAGTCAGGCATATTCCCTGACCATAAACACGCGCACGAGGCCGGTGCACTTTTTATTTGGTTCTTTCATATATTAAAAAAAAGCTAGATGACTTCTTTTCGGTTTTAGATTGACTGTCGGGCGCGTTAATGGCTCGTCAGGGTGCGTTAGGGCTCCGCTTTACAGGAGCTTGCGTATGTAGAACACTCACAAGGCCAAATTTTTGATTTTGTTCACAGCAAGGGGTCCCGCGATTTATTTCGCTTCCTCAGATAAATGATGTGCTACGGGACCCTTTCAATTAGTTTTAAAGCGCATCTGGGACGACAGAGCGCAGACGCCATGCGTCTCTAAGGTGAAGGCAAAATGAGGCTGCGAGAAGCTGCTGAAATTTAGAAGAGGAGTGTGGGATTGGACTAAACCACATAAAGTGCAGAAAATCCCTTCTAATGGCGCGTAATTGGTTCTGTAATATCATTACAGGCGTATAATGGCCAGTTACAGGGCCCCGCGCTATTAAGGCTTTCCCTGGCGTGCAGCGTTTATGTTATTAAAGGGGGAATATAATGATATTTTAGTTATTAAATGCGCGTAATTAATTTATGCACCACTGAAAATAAAGTTGTTATTATGACCTCGGTGAGGTGCGTGGAGAAAATTGAAATCAAATAACGGTTGATAACTTTATCCTAATATTTGGTCTAGACAACTCTTGACAACACAGGCCTGTAGTGTGTGAATGAACTACACACAGACCACACACAGCTTCATGGTCAGCGCCTTGAACCTTTTGTCTTAGGATTCTCACAATTTTTGTAAAAAAAAAATAAAAAAAAAAAAAAACATAAATCAAAGCAAAAACTATAAATATAATTTATTGCACAGTTTACATTCCAAATACATTTTGTTATGGCTATTTAACAGCCACTTTAAAGAACTGCAAACACATATATTATCTGTAAAATTATGACAAACTTCAAGTTTCAGGTACAAAGTCATAAGTCACAGAATAAAATATGGAACCATTATGGAGACAGCTATGCTAAAACTCACCTGAATATAGAACTACTCAAATGTGTTTTAGACAGACATTTCAAGTATGACCAGGTTGGTAAAAAACAGTACAGGAACATAAATATGCTGCACTACATGTGACATAAACAAATCCTTTTTTTAATTATGAATAAAGGGAAAAAAAATGCTATCAAAAGATAAGTAGAAAAACAAAGTTATTTGTAATGCACAAAGTTTCTTTAACACTTTCTTTAGCGAAAGTGTGGCTTGAGTTTCCAGAGGCCCTCCTGGCCGACTGTTCGATGAAAGTCACAGATGCTCCGTAGCAGTTCTCTGAAAACAGGAGCCTGAGCTTGAGTCAGTCGTGGTTTAAAATACTCCAGCACTTCCTGCGTACTGGCTTGTCCGTCCATATGAGCCTGGAAGGCTATAAAGTTACGCAGATCAACTAACAGCTCGTCATGCTCAGTTTGTTGAGGTGGTGGTCCGCTAGTTTGCGGAGCGTCAGCGTCTTCCTCCTCTTCTTCGTCTCTTTGGCCAGAGGGGACACTAATGTGATTGCGAGCTCTCATCTTAGCTAGCAAGGAGGAGGAGGCAAGAGTGGTAGACGCACCATCATTCTCAGCCCCTTCTCCACTGAAGTGTGCCCCAGATCCTGGCTTTTTGGACTTCCTTATGATAGCAGCATCCTGAAAAAGCACATCAATGTACCAGTATGCAAAACAAACAGAAATAGAAAGGGAACAGGAAGTTGTTACCTTGCACTTGCTTGTAGTGGGAACAGCTTGAACAGTCGGGCCAACTAGAAGAGAATTTTTCTTTTGTCCAAATCTTTTCTAAAGGGGAAATAGAATTAAGTGCAACTATGGGCAACGAATGAATAAATAAACAAACAAACAAACAAACAAACAAATAAATACCTTGATGGAGGAGTGGAAGTGTTGTAGGATAGCCTGCACTTTTGACGAGAAACTTTGAGGGCTTTTAAGGCATCTTTGGCGACTCTGTTGGCTTCAGCTTCAACCAGAACATAGTCTGGGTTGGAAGACTCCATGATGGTGTCATGTTGCATCACACTATGGATACCTGCGAAAAAGAATCAACAGTCAACTCTGAGCAATAGATTTCTTTGCAGTTTGCAGCCTCAAAACTCACCTGATTTCTTGAATAGCTTTGCTAAAACATAGTCATCAGATTTCTCTTTGTTTTGTTCATCTTCACCATCAGCCTTCTTATAGTCCCTTTTCTTAACCAGGTGAGATATCCTGTGTCCTTCAAAGCGTGCATCACGGGAGTGTTTGTGTTTCTTTTCTTTGTGTCTTGTGCCGTCGTCTGAGTGACAATGTTTTCTTTTTGCCTTATGCTTCTGTGGACTGGTCAGTGAAGAATCCTGCTGTCCACTGTTCTTTACATTTTTGTTCACAGAACCAACAATTTCACATTGGTTGTTGAGAGACATTTTGTTCTGTGTTACATTTTCTGACAAGTTGCTCAAACAAGATTCATTTACTAAATATTTTGTCCTTGCTTTGTTCTGTGCATTGAACTTTTCTTTTGAGGCTTTCTTTGGTGCCTTAACATCCGAGCCAGTACCTGTAATAAAAACAAACAAACATAACCTTTACTTTCCTTTAATCCAAAAACTAAATATTATAATAATTGTGTAGTAAACGCGCCTGCAAAAATGGCACTTGTCTCTGTTCCCTGAGCACCACTAGGGTCCGCCAATGTGAAGAGCTCGAAGATGTCATTGGACTTGAAAAAACGTCTTTGTTTGGGATCTTTCAGCACACGGTTGGTTAAAAACTGCTTGAAGATTTGCCTGAATTTAAAACACAAAGATAATTAGATGATTGTGCTTTATTTTGGCGCAGCAGGAATCCCCAATGCCCTGTCACAGCAGAATACTTAAAGTGATTGAAGAGAAAATTAGTCAACTTCCATATTATAGGTTAAGCCACAGTGTTTTGTTCTTCCCTTTTGAAATCTGGGTATAGACCTAAAATAAACAACTCATCTTTTAGGACTCCTAGAGTGGTCGTTTAATAAAATGCAAAAACCTTTTCAATTACAAGGCTAGAGCAGATTCAGTAATTAGTCATGTCACAAGTATGAATGTGTAAAATCAATAGCAAATAACCAATGCCGAAAGAAAGCTAAAGACTGAGAAGTAATGATGAATTGATTTGATTGTATGACTTCAGTTGTAATTAGACTATATAAGAAGCAGGCTCACCTGTGGTAGATTTTCTCCTCAATGGTCCCGGCAGTCAGCAATCTGTAGATAGTTACTTGCTGTTTCTGGCCAATCCTCCAGGCCCGCTCACGAGCCTACAATAAGGCAGTTAGTTATTATGGTACATCCTCTGAGATGCATTACCAAAACATTTAACCTGTTAAGCCCTAGAGCTTTTTTTGCTGCAAAACACCCAAAGAAACATGCCCAAATGTAACAATGAATTACTAGACAAAAATACTTGTCACAAATATATTCTTGGTGTCTATAACCACCAATGGACCTCAGGAATATATTCCTAATGTCAAAATTGTTTATAATTAATATGATATTTAAGAAAATTACAGCTAAATAAGGAAAAAATGACATTTTTTGTCATTCTCGCCTAGTGATTTTGATATTTAACAGTGGATAACACCAAGCTAATAAGGTTTTTATGCCAAGTTTTGCATTTCTAAACATACAGTGACTTAATGACAACAACTGTGCCAAATTTGAAAAAGATCTATTAAAGTGTAAAAACTCAACTTACATTTTAGTAATGATATTTTTAGGCGGAAATGGCCTTTGGCACAGACTGGCACAGTTTGGCTCACACTAAGCCAATGAGGTTTTTTTATTTTCAATGAAAATATGCAGATTTTTTCCACCCAAGTTCATTATCAGGGCAGATTACCACTGGAGATTTTGGATAGACCTATAACTTGTATGTTTCATCAAGTTTTACACTTGTGCACAGAATAAAAAGATCATATTTATGACATCCTAACATAATATATACATATATGTATAATTATTTCACATTTATGATCTAAAAACTACACACATACAAACAAACACTCATACACACAGTCAATTACACTCACACCAACACACAAGAACTACACACATCCACACAACACTTGTGTATCACCTGGGATACGCACAAACTACTTCTCACTTCAGCCACTAGGGGGAGAGTTCTTGCCTCACAAATCTTCAATTTTGCAATGTTTTCACTAATATTTTGCCCATGTCTCATTCTAGAGGGTAGTTTTTATTTTTTCTCATCATTATCAAATTGTTTCTGGGGAAAAAACACTATGAAACTTCCTAAAAACAAGCTTATGATGTGCGCGTTCAGTGTGCGCTACGTTAGCGGCTAATATTAGCATCTTGACACATAAGGATTTTACATTTACTAGAAATTTTAGTCTGAATGATTTTTGTTATTGCTAAAATTAATAACTTGTCCTTTCAAAGACTACAAACTTGGCATAATTAGTGCTTGAATTACAGCGCTAACAGCTCCCATTTGTGACTGTTCAGCAATATTAAATTATACATTTTTAACCATTTGATACAAAATTCATCTCTAAAAAATAAATAGCAGATAAATATACTTCTTATGTATTTTTTAATAAAGAAGAGAGTAGTTATGTTGCACAAAAGCAAAAAATGACCAAGTTTATCAAGTAAATTAATGTTTTTAATGTCTGTCAGTGTCATGTGACAGAATTTGGGCCCATGGGCGGGCCCGTAGGGCTTAAGGGGTTAAGCAACTGTTGAATTTCTGAACATATGTGCATCTCTTTATAGCATGATCCTTCAATTCAGCTGGGACAGACCTGTGTGTCAGTGCTAGGATTCCAGTCTGGATCATAGATGATGACCCTGTTGGCTCCAGTCAGATTGACTCCCAGACCTCCAACTTTTGTGGTCAACAAGAAAATAAAAATAGAGTTATCCTGAAAATGAAACAAGAGGGAAACTTAGGTTTCAAGTGAAAACAGATTAAAGTACTGATTTGAATTTAACTCATAGTGACATTTATATTGACCTATTGCAATACAAAGTGAGTGGTCTCAGTTTGACCAGATTGTCAACATTAGTGCCCCCACCCCAGGGTGAGCAGAGTATCACTGCAGCCTGCCTCAGGAGGGGATTTTCAGTGGAAACAGAGCCATTAGGAGCAGCTAATCCTTACCTCGTTGTAGCGTGCAATGAGGGGCTGCCGGGACGCTATAGTGGTAGTACCATCCATCTTCAGATACGAGTAGTTATTCTCCCTCACAAAGACCTCCAAGATGTCCAACATCTAAAACATATGAGAGGTGAAAAGATGGCAGAGACAGAGACTAAGGAGAGGTCTGAGATTTGGATTATCTCTAAAAGGATTATAGCAGATTAATATTACATGGACAAAGACACCAACGGGAGACTCTCAGGTTGCCTGAGGTATAATCTCATTGGTATTGACTACAACAGCTGGGGCCACACTGACATGTGCCACTCACGCACATACAATACAACCACATGCTCTGAACTTTGGGAAAAAGAAAATTGCGTCTGTGATTTAGTTATTAACTTATTTATGCTTGTTTATTATCCAACTTTAATTATTATTATCCTACAAATTATGAGTAAAAGAAAGACAAACAAACCACATCCATGACTGAATGCGACTTGAGGAGTGTTGCTCACCTGTTTGGATTGACTGAAGAGGAGGACTCTCTGACCCTGTTTGAACCAGAGCCGCAGCAGAGACTCTACCACGATCAGTTTGCCGGAGCGTTTCCAGTAGCCAAAGTGCTCCTCTTCAGTCAGCTGGTCCTCGGGGATTCCCCTTAGCATCCGGGGGCCGCCTGAGAACAGGTCGGGGTGATTGCAGATCTTTCTCAGAGCAATCAAACCTGAAAAAACCTAAAACATCCACATAGACACAAATGATAAACACTACAATGAAATTAGGTGATTAATGCTGAAGATTGGCATGTTTTATTGTTGTACCTTAAACAAATAAGCGCATTTACTTTAGGCTGCAGAAATGAGTTACATAATTTATTACCACAGAAAAAGGGTGCTTTTCTTGATGAAGGCCCAGCGGTCACTGCATTAGTAATGGTGGTTAATGGACTGAGAGTGACCACTGAATACGCCTGCAAAAATGAGTGTGTGAGCAATTTACTGTGGTAACCTATGGCTCTACAACCACGTCCATTTGGTCAGTGGTGATGAACGGTCGAGTATCTTTCCCTCTTGGGCCTGGCTAATGCAACTGTACAACTTCCTTATGAGAGTATGTGCAGCCGCGCTAAAACAAAGCAATTAGATGTTAAACTAAATTCACACAACATAAACTATGTGTTTTAATCAGCGGTATGTGAATCCGAAAAAGAAGGGAAGACAAAATTAAAGTTATGGGCTTGGGAGGCCATGTATTCACAGGTTCTTTAGGCAGAGTATTTCCAAGTGATTCAAGACCTTTTTAGCGTGATGCAGGTTGCTACTGTCATGAAATATTGTAAGACATCTTACTTACGCAAGTTGGAAAATTTAATCAGAAAACGCTAAGACAAGCGCATAACATACTGCAAAAATTATCCTTGAAATTTACTTTCTTTTAGGCACAATCAGATTTCATTATTTTTAAAATCTTTTTTAATTGTAAACTGTATTTAAAGTTGGGGTAACTAACTTTTGTTGTTGTAAAAACTTAGATCACTGTGTACTGTCTGAATCAAATAATAAAGAATTTTAGTTCTGTTCAGGAATCAAATGCAGCGTTCTGATTGGCTGTGCTTGGGTGGTTCTCTCCAGTTTCACTTTGTTTGCAAAAAGATGTTTTTAAGCCATAATTGCAACCAATGCATGTCAATATTAACCATGTGTCGAGGGATTTATTAGAGGAAGTAGTCAGATTTAAAACCTAAATCGTGTTTGCAATGTGAAAATCAGCTACACCACCTTTAATAATATACATTGTCAACACATTTTATAATCTTACCTGCATGTCTCCATTCAGTATCTGGTAAACTTCTTTAGAATCTAGAAAACCTTGGTAAACTTGCCGCTGCTCATCTGTTAATCTGCAAAACAGCACCTGCGCACAAAGGGCATGTAAGAGTGGTAATGAGCAGTGAACATCCCCTTTAAAGCCCCTAGATGAAATGAAGTGTGTGGAAAAAAGAAATTAGAACAAAGAGGTGTGTTTTTTAGCACCACACAATCCTCAGGGACTGACTTAATGAGCTGAAGTGGACTGAGAAGTCAACCAGCATCACGCCAGAGGACAGACCAGAGACCAGCTGCCTTAATGAATACCTGCCCGTTTTACTTTAACATGACTTTATTAGGCGAGTTCACCTGACAACTGATCAAATATACATTCACCAAATACTCTTTAGATGTGGCAGAAACAGCCATATCCTACAGGTAAACATTACTTAGTTGAGTTTAATCATTACTAAGATTAGGATCAAATGTTTTGCAGGACTCAAGACTACCTGCTCATTCTTGTCAGGAAGAGACAAGTTGGCTTTAACGTCTGCCTTCATTCTTCGCAGCAGGTAAGGGTTTATGGTGTCTCTCAAAACACATGCACATTTATAAGCTGTCTGAACCTGTGAAAAAACAAGAAAAGCGTTAAACTTCTAAGCAGAACGGCTATCAACAAAACACACACATAATTTAGTTTAGTCTCTTAAACAACACCTCAACATCTGTCATGTGAGTGTTTCCTATGGCAGGATTGTTGTTGAGACCCATTCCACCACCAGCCCATCTCGCTGTCCTTCTCAGCACAAAGAGCCATTAAACATTGATCAGAGAGCTGTATTCTTAAGGGACAAAATCTCTCCCCTTTCATGACTAGTGCTGGCCAGAAGTACAGTAGTAAAGTGGGCAGGAGTCATAGCCTTTGCAGGGAATACAGATGGCCTGCTACACCTCATCCATGGCTGGTGCTAAAGGCCAGTTAGCTTTAAACATTAACTCACTGGGGGTCCACAAAGGCATCAAAGAGACATCAAGGAAGCCTGGAGGGGACCATTTTAGTGGGACTTAGAACTGTCATAGTGGAAGAGTAAAAACAGCAGATGATCCAATAATCAGCGCTGCTGTGTTTGTGTATTCAGCTCAACTCAAAAGACACCATCTACTGTATCCATTGCTCTGTGCTTAGGCCTGCTCTGTCTGAGTATAAAGCAGCAGAGCACAGCTCTCTCTGACCATTTAATAACATTAATAATTAGTAAAGGTTTTTATTATCGACAGCGGAAGGAGCATCAATAGCTGGCTTAAATAATTAAATCCATACAGTCAGTGGGTTATTAACGATTGGACACTAATGACAAAGGGCCACATTTTAGCTCACTGACGTCTACTTTAGCCTCCTCTCTCCACACACAAGGGATTCAGTTATGCTTCTATACACTTTCATTATTTGGTACTCAGTACTAAATGCATTGGTATTCACATTTTGCTTGTGTTGACATTACATATAAGTCTGTTGCCAAATAATCAATAATTATCTCTTGCATATAAAGTATACTGACAAATAAAATCTCAATTGTGAGAAAACAGCTTTTCATTACCTGAACAGGTGAGGCATTGCTGTATCCCCCCATAGTAATTGGCACAGAAAACTGCTCCATAAACACCGGTAGCGTTCCCAGTTTACCAGGAAAAACAAAGTCAAAAAGTGACCACAGTTCCTTCAAATTGTTCTGCATGGGGGAGCCTGACAGAATGAAGCGGTGAGGAGTGCGAAACTAAAAATAATTTGTGAAAGAGGGGGAGAATCAGTATAAACTGTCAATCACAAACAAAATAAGATGTTTTGATTAGTAAAGCACCTGTTTGCAAGCCACGGTAACTCCAGCATTTGGATTTCTGATTTTATGGCCTTCATCCAAAATAATGTAGTGCCAATCGTAGCGCTGTAGTATGTCCTGCAAGTTCCTCACTGCTGAATATGAGGTTATCAAGATACCGTGACAAGCGGCAATCTCTGGAACAAGTTTCTCCTGCAATGAAATACAAACATACTATTTGATAGAAAGAGGCTTAATGTTCATTTGAGCAGATCTCTGGTGCCCTCCAGGGGAAAGAATTCAAATATGAGGTACTTACTTTGCTGCTTGTAAAAGAGCCAGTTTCATGGAGGACGGCCACTCGGAAAGGGGGCCACCAGGTGTGAAACTCCTTCACCCACTGGTGCATTACAGTTGCTGGACAGACAATAATGGTAGGGCCCAGACCAGCATACCTACAACCAACAATTATAATAATCATCATAATCATTTGTCTTAAAACATGCATTTACTAATTCTTAATACATTGTGTGTGATTATTTGATCAGAATGGTCATTATAAAACAAAAAGACTATTGATTTTTAAGGTATTGTTTGTACAGAATTGTGTGAACTCTGAGAAGATCTTGTCAAACAGAGCTTTGTCAACACACACACTAATGGGCTGGTATGAACCTCTGCTTGGGGAAAGCTATTGATACTGGGCCATAATTGAGTTTGCAAGCAATCAATTTGTGGGCGTCTATAGAAGACAGAGTATTGATCACAAGGGAAGCTCCACCTTCTAAATGCACAGTGTTGTGCTGTGCAGTAAAAGCACATTATTACCGTCAGTGCATCATCTTTTCAGGGACTAATTTATTGCCCTGCACCCACTTCAACCACAGTTTAAAAGTCTGAAAATTTGTTGAGTGTTCACAAGGAGACGCTACTCAATGCTAGTATCCACATACACAGATTTCTCTGTTGTCTGCAGTAAGAAAGTGAAGAGTCTGATAATTGAAACATGTTTAATAATTCAGATGAACACTCTCAAGCCGAACTTCCCTAATCAAATATTCATACCATACAGACACACAGTCGCGGCCCACAGATTGTGTTAGTACGTACCTGTAGTTAGACCCTCGAGTACGAAGTTTGCTGTAGCTCAAACCGGCCAGAAAGCTGATGACCTGGATGGTCTTACCCAGTCCCATCTCATCTCCGAGGATGCCCCCTGCCTGCTGACAGTGGAGCTCCCACAGCCAGCGCACTCCTGTTTGCTGATATCTGTGATTGAAAAAGGGTTCTATTATATTTATAAACTTAAAGTTAAACTAGAAACTGTCTTTCAGAAGCCCAGTTTAATAAAGCTGAAAAAGTTTTCTACAGCCTTAGTGAATGCAAACTTGTTGCTTGCTGGAAGTAGGAAAACTTACTTGTAAAGTTTCTTCCAGAGAAATCCAGGTACTTTAAACCCCTCATCAAATTCAGCGTCACTGTCATCCGTGAGCTCCTCGCCTCGCTCTCTTCTGTCCTCTCTTTCTTGAAGTCGCTTCCTCTTCCATTTCCTTATTAAATAATAAATGGTTCTGTGAGCAAACTTTATAAAGTCATGCTAATAATAATGCACTTCCAAAACAGTTCAAATGTTGTAATCTGTTGTTTCCAATAATATTTCTCTGAAGATCTTGCAAGCCCTGCCTACACAGGGGACCTACACAAGTGCAGGTCTGGTCTTAGTGAAATCAGTGGTTTATTTTAGAATCTGCCTACAAAGGTGTATCGATAGCATATGTTGTGAGCTGCAGGTACTGTATTTCCCTTGAGTTGGGAGCTTTTACAGCCAAAAGGAAATGTAAAGGAGTTTTAAGAGTGCAGAAAAGAGGGCAGTTAGAGCCACAGTCGTCGCACAGCAAATGAAGATTGATATAGACAATTAGTAGTGAGAGTTCCCCAGAAAGGTGTGAGGTGGATAGGATAAGAATCCATCTTCATTTGGGCCTGGTCCTGTCACCCTGCCACAGAACTGGTCCTTTAGCTGGGCCTGGGAGACCACAGTCTCTAATTAAGTCAAGACTAAGCATTGGTTCAGTTAATTACACTTTTCTGCCCCCTCACCACCCCACCCAACTACAAATACTGCCCAGTCTAATAATATCATTCTTCATATGAGCTAGCCTCACCGTCCACGCCATTTCTGTGCTGGTGAATTGACATTCAATCACTGTACTGTAGGAAAAAGGACACATGCCAACACAATTTATTTGGCCGCTATAAATATGAAATCTCATTAGGGCTGCTCTTCCATTAATTTGAGCATTAGTGTGAGTGTATAAAACCATGTGCAGGAGGATAATTAGGCCGATGTGAGTGCAGAAAAAGAAGTCCAACGGGGAGTGAATTTGCTTAGTCAAGAAACAGCTGCCAATCTCATCTGGGATTAGTGCTCCCATTGCGTGAACAACCAGCACAGACCAACTGCATTCTTCTGAACTGAGAGAAATAACAATAGGACACTCGCACTGCAGCTCTAAACACCTAATCAGGTGTTTGTCAAGCCGGGCAAAGAAATGGAATCGTATAGGACACTTTTTTTTAAACTTATATTAAAAATTTGTAGTTATGTACCTTATTCTCTGTCTGTAGAACTCAATATCACCGTCATCTTTAAATCTCTTTGTTTTGCTCTTTCTTTCACAGTCTTCATCTGAACTTTCTGGACTAAATTCTTCTTCACTGTCTTGCTTCATCTTCTTCCTTATTTTGCCCATAGTCTTCTTTTTGTATGGTTTTAACTCATATTCTTCATCATCATCTTCACCAAAACCCTCCTCCATTGCTTCCCGCTCTTCTTGGTCCAGGTCCATGCATTCATCACTTGGCACATACTCTGACCCCTCACTATCAGTTTCACCATCTTCATTTTTATGTTTTCGTTTTAGTTTAGGAATTGTTGGATCAGTCTTTGGCCGTGCTTTAGGATGAGCTTTCAAAGCAGTTATTTGAAGTTTGCGTATCTTCTTTTTAAGTTTCTTATCTTTTGGAGATAATGTTTTGTCTTTACTCTTGATTATTTTATTTGTACTGAGCTGGAAGATTTATTTTTCTTTAAAACTGGTGGCTTTTTTCTTTCTGTTGCAAGTTTGGCTTGATCCGCCAAGTATTGGTCAAAGGCTGAGTTTTCAGCTAGCATCAGTTTTCGGGGTTCCTTCTTTTCCTCTTTTTGTGGAATTCGAGTACCAAATGGTGTCATGTATCCTTTGCGAATAAGTTCCTCCCACTCTGTTTCTTGTGCTGGCATCAGCATACTGCCAAGTGTGGACGGACCAGCCTCTAATATAAGACAAACATACAAGTTTATGAATGAAATATTGTCACAATGCTTTAATACCATGTTGCAAATTTCAAATGTTTTCTTACCTTCTTCTGTTTCATCTTCAGCTAAAAGCTCAAGTTCAAGTTTCAGAGAGTCGTCTCCACCCAGAATAGCTTGGAGTCGTTTTTGTTTGGCTCTTATTTTCTTTAGCTGTTTTTCCTAAGATCAAATGACAATTCAATATAGCAGTAATATACACCAACCAAACAAAAGCAACCGAACAATGTTAGGTTACCTTATTTTCCTTTTGTCTTTTCACAGATTCAATTTTTCTGCTGATATCTTTGCTGGAGGCAGCATAAGGTCCAAGTTGCTCAAGTATCTTGTTGATATGTTTTAATTCTGATGTGATTGACCTTAAGGCATATACACATTTGATGAGACTATGCGGATGGTCAAACAATTACACATAAACTGCTTAAACAAAGCAAACCGATGCCATATACAGTATGTTAATAGGCTCACACCCCACTCAATATAATAGGATTGTGAAATATTGTACATTTAACTTTTTTTTACAAAATGATAAATAAGGGAATATGTAAGGTGTTGTGGTGGCTATTGTCACTTTTATCTCCTAGTAATTTAAACTTTACCTGACATCATCCAGAACCGACTGGTACTCTTTTTCTGCCTCTGCTTGAGCAGAAGCGCGACTTGCTTCCTGAATGGCTTCATCCACCTGTTGAAGCACACCTTGCTCGAGTACCTCCTGGTCATAGACGGCCACTCCAAGGCCCTGCAGCTCATCTGCCCCTGAACTGGCAGACGCTGCTTGGATTCGCTGTCTGTCAATATGTAGCAAAGCCCCAGACCGTTTTGATCCTACAAATTAAAATATTAAAATCATGTGTTTTATGTTGAATTGGATATTATAGCTGTAATGGTGCCTAACCATACCAGTAGGTCCATCTCCTGGTCCTGAGCTGGCAGGGTATGTAGCGGCAGACTCAGAGCCTTGGCTGCTTTCAGGAAAAGGGAAGGATGCTGTGCCCCCTGCAGCTCCATCCTCCTCTGTCCCGCCCAAGGTGAGAGCAGCGCTGACCGGGCTGGAGAGCGAGGAGGAGGCTTGGTCCTCTGAACCTTCAACAGGCATTGTGCAGCTGCAAACCCTGTGACAGATGTCAAAACATCACTGTAACTGTGACTGCATTTACAGATCACTGTAACTACAACGGCTATTCACAGAACCATTCACACTGACGTTAATCTTATCTAATGCTGCCATTATAAAAACAATGACAATTTAACACATTTAACTCATAACGTTAACTTAACAGAATAATGTATCGTGCAGGTTTGAGGAAAATAATTACTGTCACAGTGAACAAACGTATTCGCTGTGGATCACTACAAAATAATAAAATGCAGCGTATCATAGACTAATTAAATCTCAAAAGGTTCTTTGTTTATGTGGCTAGCATGCTAAGCTAACAGAGGCAAAGCTCAGCTGGTCATTTAAAGAGACCATGGTCTGTCGGCAAACAAAAGGACAAAGAGAACAACCAGTCGCAGTCAAACGTACATTTACAATTCCTCAAATTATATACCCATTATTGTTACAAAATATGGGCAGTAAATTCATTCATTACTTACAAAACGGGCAGTTACACAAGCATCGTTTGCTGTTTTCATAACATGTTGAAGCGCTTCCTGGTTTCCGGTGACAGGAGGCTCGTGCACAGAGGTTAAGTGGCGAACAGCGCCCTCTGCAGGTTCAACAGTCCTCTCCATTGTTGCCTGTAGATGGTGCCACAACATTACATATTCTATATTTAGTGACATAAAAAACATTGTGACTACAGCGCTGCATCACGCGTAAATCTGAAGACTGTGCAGCTTTTCCAGTAGAGGATGACTCTATGGTTGTGATATTGTTTTGCCCCAAACGTTTCACTTCATGGTATTAAATTATTTTGCCAATTTCCAAGTAAGTCTGTTAAATGAATTCTATACTGTGAAACTCCCATGGCAAAGCAATAATATTTCCATAAGGACAAATGTGACAGACCCAATGTCAGAAAAGTCATACTGGGCACCTTTAAAATGACTGTTATTTGACTTGTGGATACCTTGCGATTATGTGCAGTTCCTTATGATTCATTTTTTAGATTTCCTAGCCAGACCAGCATCTGGTAATAAAAAATCTACAAACCGATCTAAATGTTAAAACCTAAGTAACAAGTTGTGATCCACTGTTTATTTCTTATCCTGAAACAACTGTGTAATTTTACACTTATTTGAAGAACAGTGCCAAAAAGTCAAATCCGCTGAAATTGGACGTTTATTTTTTGAGTCTTGTAATAATAAAGAAAGGCTTTAATTAATATATTCCTTCTGTTCTGTCGCATTATGAGAGAGTAGTTCTGTCACCTTTGACTCACATATTTAGACAAGCGCAAAAACTTTATTTGCTTTAAAATGTGGGTCCCTTCCATTAGATTATGGAATCTCATTTTCACTATGTAGCCACTGTTGTATTGAACTTGCACTGAGTGACCTCAATAAGTCACAACTTAAATAAACCCACGATGTTTTCAGACAGCTGACCATAAAGAAGGGAACCAATGGAATGTAAATGTACTGTATTCACCCCAACCTCAACTGTGCATTTCGTTGCAACCTAAAATATTATCACAGGGGGCAGACAAACATGCCGTTTATAGACCCCACACAAGTAGAAATTTATTGGGCGACAGACATGTATTTGTAGACGTGCATTTGTGCAAACAGTGTTGGAGTCAGCTTCTTCATATGTAAAGGGTCAGTGGATTTATAGACTGTTAATCCCTGTGACCGCAGTTTATGATGTTCACACCGCTGTCACCATGTCATGACAGTAGAATAACATGTGGAGAAATTTAGGGAGTAGGAGCATGATAAGATATACGAGACATGAGCAGTTTTGTTTTTCCAGTGGCACTACGATGGACTGAGACGTTACGTTACACATAAACCTCTATATTTGTTATTTGCCTTGTTCAGTCAGTCTCCTGATAAAAAGATTACATTTTCTGACCTATGTTATCAGCTGGGTGAATTTATATTTTTCACTAAGATACCTATTTTACAAATTGTTCAAATATTTGTGTACTGTTGTTCTGTTTTTGATGAGGAACGTTGGAATATTCTGAAAAAGCACATTGTTGGTTTTAACAAGTATATATTATAAATATACATGCAAAATTGCAACAGAAAGGTAAACATTTATGAATATTATGATCATAGACTGTATAAAGATGTCATTTCACCATGGCAAAGCAAAACAAACAAACAACAAACAAACAAACAAACAAACAAACAAACAAACAGAAAAGAGTAATTTGGGATTTTGTGAGACATGCAAATGGAAGTGAGTTAGTGAGTTACAGATTTTGAGTGCAATGACAGCAAAATTATAATTAAATACAATGAAATAAAAACTTTTAGACCAAACAAGTGAACAACTATAATTTGCTTACCTTAATTATGATAAATTACATCCTAATCTCATTTTGTCACATTCTTGGACCCAATCTAGGATTTTGTCTTGAGAGTGTCTCATTCTAACCGTCAACATAAGCTTTCTGTTTTGATTGACATCTATATTTTCTCATAGTCAATAAATCATCACCGTTTTTGTATCCATATTGGCATTAACAACTGTCTCCCATGTGTGTTTGTGTGTGTGTCTGCTAGTCATTACAGCAGTGTTTATCCGGGTGCCCAGCTCACTGCAGTGCCACAGGCCTGGTCCAGCTGCTAGTGATTTCAGACAGCAGCAGGTGGGTGCCCATAACACAAACATAGCAACAGTGCCTTTCTTGTGATTATGTGTAAGAAGTAGAAAAAATGTTGTAAATTAAATATAGATTGATTTAGAAAAATAATGCAAAGGAAAAGGAACAGTATTTAAAACCTTACATTGATGCTATATATATACTTGATTCTAGATATTATTTTCATACCACAATATTGCAAAATGTATAAGTTTTAGACAATAGTCTGAATATTTGAGCACAAAACAAGTGTACTTCATTTATTAAGCACAGATTTTGTAGTTTTAAACTCAAGATCATTTCAACACTGTTCATGAGATCTAGTTTTGATGCTAGTTTGAGTATAGATTATTGTCTGATTTTTTTATGCTTTGACAACCCTAAAAAGAAATCAGCTCAAAGTTGCAAATCAGTTTGTTGTTTCCTGACAGTAGCAGCAGTATCTTCCAGTGAACCCTATTATGCATGTCTTTAGAGCTAGAGGAAACTGGAAACATGCAAGCTGTAAAGAAAGGTGTCTGAGAGTCAAACCTATGGTAAAGTGCTGCTGCTCCACTGCTAAAAGTGGTAGTAATGAGCTAAACTGTAGAGTGGAGCTTGAGAGAATGATAATTGAAGAAAATGGAACACATAAAAATATGCAAGAAAACACATTGATTGGACTTTGTACATAAATGTCAGCAATTACTAGTGGATTGTAGGTTTCAGGGGTTCAGAATATAGTTTTTTTATAATTTAAAAAGTATTTGTCTTCTTTTATATATATATTTTTAATACTTTGTCGACATTGTATGCATATTGAATTTACATATAAGTCTAGCACAACTAGATGGAGCGGGGCAGAGGCAGCATTAGTAGTTGTGGCATTGTGAATGTGGTAAGACGGCTGTTGAGGCCGGAATGCTGAAGGTGTGTTTTACCTGGCGTCCCGCATGGTACACCTTCAGCATTCCAGCCTCAACAGCCGTCTTACCACATAAAGAACAGTCAGACTCAAAGTGACTTTACACATTACAGTTTAGGTAATGTGAAAGAATAATTAAATGGCTTGGACAATACCACAGATTTTCATATTGGTTGTAAATTTGGTACTATAAGTTGACACCAAAGTCTTGTATGCAACCTCAAACTCAGCAGGGCCAAACCCCAACAGAGAGGATCAGGGAGAGAACTGTGTGCTACAGTGACACTTCATATAAGCCAAAACCCACAATGCAGTTCTGAGTCCCAAGTGCAGTTTTACATAGTTGAGTATGCCTTAAATCTGCTCAAAGTATGCATTTCTGTTCATTGATATGTCTTAGCTCAGATGTGGCCCGGAGCGACTGCAGACCACAACAATAGGATCTGGTCTGTTTCAGTGATATACAGTGGCAGCTATGTCCTGACTCACAGGAGGCAAAGCATGACTAAGACTGACTGAGAAATAGAAGCACAATGGACCATCCACATCACTGCAATTTGCTCAAGTAATGTTTTCTTAATATGGGAATATGTTGAGAGAGGTATTACTGATCCGGACTTGAATGTTGTGAGCATAAAACAACAAGACTTTGGTTACATATAGTATACTTTTTTATATAGTTTTATGACATAACTAAGCCACTTTTTGGAGGCTCTGTAGTGTGTGAAGTTTATCATTTTAGTAACATTTGGGTGTATTACAGTAAGAGTTAGAGCTGTGCAATATATCGAACTTTAGAGATTATCGTGAATGTTATTTTGACGATAGGTAAAAATTAGATATCAAGTACTGTATATCGCTTACTAAAAAAAATGCTCACAAAATAGCTGTTTAAAAATGCGAATTTTAAAGCAATGCAAACTTTCAACTCAGTGGTGACTTTGTTGACCAAAACGTGTATTTTTTATTTTACTGAGATAAGAAGGATTTGAAAGCACTTCCCAAATCTATTATAACTTTTTTTAACATGTAAAAAAGTATCAAGATATCCATTTTTGTCAAAGCGAGCTATCAGGAAGATTGGACTACGGCAGTGTGCTTATTTTGCGTGCAGTCTTTACTTTTTTGTTGCTACTTTTCTTTCATCCAAATGGAATAAATCTATTTCAACTTAATTAGTGAATGTGCATTTATTGTCCTAGTCATTGTCAATAAAAAACATTCAGCTACGTAAATACATTATTTTAGATCTCTGCAACTAATACTTAACATTTTGGAGTGCTATGCTTAGTTAATAACAGTTGATTCACATTATGCACAATAAAGATGCATTTGTCATGTAGCCAAGATAATTCTTTGTGGGATGAAATGTAAGCAAATTGTGCAAAAGGGTTTATTGCTACAAAGCCTCAAGGGAACAATGAATAGATTTGGACTGAGCTGGTGGCTAAGGTCAGGTCAAGTCTCAAGTTCAAAATCCACTGCTTCTGTCAAAATATTGGAAGTTAATCTGAGGACACTTTCTCGGAATAGCAAGCACATTTTGGCAATTCTACAGTTTCATTTTTACAGCAAATGAAAAAAAAACAACAACCTTAAAATAAATTATTAGTTTTAAGAGTATTTGAAGCGGCTGTAAATGCATGTTCATAACACATATTGCCCTCAAGAGAAAAGTTCTTCTTACTGATCTTTCCTTAAACGTAGTGGAATTTAAATTGGAGGATCTGGTTGTAACACTATCCTGCGTCGGTTTATGTCAGCCCATGAAAAGTGAAATAAAAGCATGTAGTGATACTGAGCAGAGACCTTTGGGGACCTCTGTCTTTTGTCCATCACTTTGTCCTTCATCTGCTGCTGTCTCTTTCTGACACTGATTTACACCAGTGCTATGAGGACTCTGGCTGCCCGCTCTGAGTTTGTCTGCATTTTCAGGGCTTGATTTACTCCAGTTTAGCATCGCAGGGTGTTAAGGGACTGAGACTGGCCCCCCATCTGTTAAAAGGGCTCATAAATTAGCCGTAAGCATTGTTAGCAAAAGACTTGTTCCTTTGCTTTCCGTCTGCCACACTTTTTCCGTGTTGGTGTGGCCCCTGTCCATGCTGGGTGTCATTAGTAAACTTGCAGGAGCATAATCCTTGTCTCCAGTGATGTTTAGGAGGCACTTCTGTCAGTGTAGATGGATACCAGCGTATTGGATTTTAAGTTTTTCAGTCCCCTGTCATTTGTAAGGCCTTCAGACAATGCATCGACGTGTGTGATTTTTAATATGTGTTTAAATAGTTTTAAATAGGGCTGATATGAACAAAAAACACATGTTCCCTTCCTTTTGAACGATCTCAATTTTTAATTTGATTAGTCTTAAGAAGAAACATGTACCATAACCATTGACTTCATTAACAAAAACATTTTTTCATTTGTGCTATTTAACATGAACAACAGTCACATTTCTTCTCTCAAAGTCTGATTTCTTTGTATTCTAAAAATCATGTTTTACTGACAAATTTTGTTTGTGGAGCAAAGCCACAGACAAAATGTTCTTGTTCTCCTATTGTTTTACTGTTTGTTCAGAGAAGTTTCTGCTTAGCCACTCAAAGTTAGTGGGCTATGGGTCGGTTGCAGTTCTGTTTACAGTGTTTCTGGAGAAATATTGTGTTTTTACCACGGTTATGTTTAAATAAAAGTTGTTATGTTACATATCAGTATAAGTGTGCTCACATAGTGCAAAGAAAGAGACTGATCTTCAGATTTGAAGTCCATTTGCTGTCCTCATGTGTTGTTAGTGTATTTTAGAAACAACTTGTCTTATCCCCATTGAATTTCTCTTTGAATATCAGTTTGTAAAGATGCATTTTTTAAATCAATCTATTGAGTAGTGCAGTTGTCTTGACCGCATTAATTAAGATCAAGACCTTTCCGAAATCCAAGACAACTGTGGGTCGAGACTGAGACAAGACTAAAACCGCAGCCCATAGAGACCAAATTGAGACTTTGTTATTTTATACAATTTTCAGTGCAATACAGGATCTTATTGTGCAGTCCCTATTGCAAACTGTGCCTGGAACAGGTCACTGCACTCGTGGTGCAAGCTTAGCAGAGCGTGGTGGCAATGAAATGTGGTCGAATCCAAGATAAAGCCAAGTCCAAGCACCCTCGAGACCAAGTTCAAATGTGCTTGAGCCCGAGACTAGACTAAGACCTTTACAAAGGTCTTGGGACCAGTCTGGAGTACTACTACACTAACATGTAGTTTATAGTCTTTTTGTACATTCATTTTCTGCTGCTTGTGTTCTTGTTTGTGTTTGCAAGAGACAACACCATAGACAGTGGCCATCTCATTGCAGTAAAACAAGAACATTTTACTTGTAATTGTATGTATGCAGATCATTAGTCATCACCCCCTCAGAAATCTAAAGTTATTTAACATGAAGTTTTATCAAAGAACAGACCTGGAAACCTTTGGCTGATCCTCTAGCCCATGACAAATATGATGTGCTAAAGCAAATCAGTTTTATATTACGTCAAAAGCCAGTTCACAGGTAACTCACATGGCTCTGTTTTCACATTTCCTGAATTTTAGATTTCCAACAAGATCTTGGCAAATCCAAACCAGAGTTTTTATGTATCATCTTGGTAACTGAGAAGTGCATTAAATTTACTCCGCCAAGGTTAGGATGAACTGAGTTTGTGACCCCCATGTGATCCTACTCAAATCCAAACTCTACAGATTTATGTTGTAAGAAGCTCCTCCAAGAACTTTACTTTAGTCCAGCATTGAAATGGATAGAGAGTCGTTTTCAATCATTACAACACAGTATGATTGAAGCCAAAGATCACCAGTAGAGATTTCCCTGCCAGAAAAACTGATCACTTATTCATTAGTCATAGGTTACGAGTTCATCTGGAATATAAGTAAATGGATACAAAAATGTTAGATGTAGATTATATATTCTGCCTATAAATTGGAGCATATACATGGTCAAAACTGGTTATGCATTGAAACAAATAGACAAATAAGTAATTGGTGATATCCCATTTACATACTGTTTAAATACATCTTTTTCAACTAATTCACATTCTTTAATACAAAAGACGGATCTAACATGGAAAATATTATTCTCTGCTGATCCTAAATGTGTTCCCTTCCTCCTCACTGTCCTTCCTTCCTACTTTTGTCTTGGCATTCTCATAATCCTTTATGGACTAGCTGAGCTATAAACACATCACTAAATATAAAAAATATGGAAACTGTTTTACTTAAGATTCACTTCTGAACTTTGATTTTTTTTTCCACTATAGACTCTGACACTTGTTCATCACATCCTGGGGTTCATTTATAGGATCTAATACTTCCTGAACTGGCTTAAGTGTAAGAAAAAAGCTGTATATGAAAGAACAGAAAAAAACAACTAAAAGTATATTTTATTCCAACAACATCTTTGTATGGGAATATCTTTCTTCAGTGTGTGACATAAAAGACTTCATTAGTCATTTCCACTTTTGGTAAATTTTCTCAGCTATAATCATATTGACTTGGTAAGTTAATCATATTTGTCAAAGCTCATATAACTACCACTTGTTTTGAAAACCTGTGTAGAGATTTTATGTAAACATTGTTAATTCATTAAGTTAACTTGGCCAAATGTTTTGACTTGCCAGGTCCCATTTCCCACATCACCACTGGAGAAAGAGCTTTCATATGAGAGAGAATGGCAGCCCATTGTGGTAATAAATACAGAATGACTGACACTGAGCAAAAGAAATTACCTCATAGATTAACTTATCACATCACAGTGATCTCAGACCGTGTAACTCCTCCCACAGGAATAAATCTACCTCAGAAATCAGACATTTTAATTAATCAACAACAGTAGCAGCAAAATAAATTAGAAAGTGACAAGCTGAGACTTCTATAGAGAGAGAGAAACGAAATGGTCTAACATGAGATGCTTCAGATAATGAACTACTGCGATTTGGATCTTGTGCAGTCACATTTAGTCCTTAGGCAAGACTTATCAACCGCCTTGATTAACATGAATGTATTGTGTTAGTTGTAGAGGCAGTGCTGATGTTGCAAATTTGTCTTCTTGTTTTCTGTTTAAGGAGAAATTGAATCATGTACAGTAAAAAGCTTTAGGTGTATTTGGGCAATATTATGATAAAAATTAACAAGCTCGTCTTTTTTGATGAAATAGTCATATCGTGATTTCCCATTTATACTGTATATGCATCTTTCTGTTCAAATACATAGCATTTTTACAACCCTACTTCTCTTATTTGCCTCATAGTTGCCAGGTCCACTTCTTTTTAGCAACTTTGGGCTTTTTTTTTTCTCTTATGAATTTTGCTAGTTGTGTTTTTTGGGCTGAACTATCAAGTCATAAACAAGAAAAATTCTATATCAATTTGTAACTTTTTGCAAAGTTTAATGTGTAATTGTTGTTATTAATGTTAGAATTTCTAAAAAGCGAAATACAATATTTTACTTCATTGATAATTTAAAAAATATAAAATTATTGAATAAATTGAGGTCACATGTTTTGGGATTTTTTTCATACGCTTCATTGCTTGTTTGTCCCCGAAAATCTGTCTCCACTTGGAAGTTGCTGCTTAAATCTGATGAATTAGTATTATTGTGTACTATAAAATAATGCTTTAATTGCACCTGTGTCACATTTGCATCTAGTTTTGTCACTGAAAGGTCAAACTAGGAGGACCGTATTTGACCCAGACTATTGTATCTCACATCATTGTTCTAATCCAACTGTGTGGGGTCTCGCCTACCAACAGTCCGAGATGTGTCCGAATGACAGACACTGGTCTAAGCAGCTGATTTAACTTGTCTGAACATCTGCTGGTTGCTATCCAAATATTTTCGGTAAAACAGACAACTTTCTGGCTTCCTGGGAAATGAAACCCAGATGTTTTTTTTTTGTCTCAGTGTATTTGTCCCGTGTGATCTAATATGTCTGTCTCTTTCTCTTTGACACTTCATAAAAGCATTGGGCTGTTTACTGCAAATTCGCATCAGTCACTTAATACATAATATCACATCCTTATAAACACTATATTTTATATATTTGTAGATTCACATCTCAAGTTTGTGCATTAGTTGGATCTTTCTCTCATATGTTTTGGAATTAAAGCCAGACTGTTTATTTTCTAAAGATATATAACTCTTCTATATTTACACTGTTTCTGGTCATTCTGGACAAATAATGTGCTTTTGTCTTTGTTGAGATTTTGAAATGCATCACATACTCTTTTAAAAGAAGTCCACAACAATATGGAAATAACCTGCAATTTACTTATATCTGTATTACTGTGCCATTTAAGCCTTTGCCATGTTCTAAAAACTTCACCCAACACTATGCTCACATAATGCAAACAAGCGTGAAATTGTTCTTGTGCTATGTACCAAAGTATGCAGTGTATCCTTCTAATGTGTAACATTCAGGACTTTCAGAATTTAAATTTTAAGAAATAATAAAAAATATTATTTTTTTTTCTTTGCCTAGATTATTAACAGCCTTTTCACTATCAAACGTCCCTTTCAGTAATGTTTTAATGCATTGTAATCCATACATTTGTATGCAAATAATGCATTAACACAACCCCATGTGGGCCTTTATATGGGTAACTCATTTTAATAATTGTCAATCATGCGTGTTAGGCCAGTATGATTTTATCTGTTGGGGAAGACTTCCCACTTCCCTGCAGGTTTTTGCCCGTTTCCCGTCGTGTTGTTGTTGACTCAGCTGGCTCATGGAGGGCTGTTGTTAGAAATCCTCTCATTTGTCCTGTTATCCTCCGACAGCCACTGGAGCCTCTTAAAGCCCTCTTTATTATCCTTCACACTTGTGTCGGGCCACACTGACTCTTCCTGTCCCATCCGCATCAGTCAGACTGCCTCTGCTCCTCTCGGTGTATCCACACTCGTGTCAGTTTGTACCTATGGTGTCTCTGTTTTCAAAGTCCTTGTGAAAAGGTCAGAGGCCAAAGGGGTTTCAGGGTAGTCCATTGCCAATTTCCCCTCTTTTCCGTCTCATGGATCGACATATAAACATCCTTGTCATTCCCCAAAGGAGCTGCATTTTTGAGGGTCTCACACGTATAGCACCTCAGGCTTTCTGTAACAAAATAAAGTTTTCATTACTCAACGTTTTATAGCATTTAGCTGTGTTCGTCATAAATCTTTTCTTTCCACAACAGTTTCCACTCTTACAACCACCATAATCTTATATCATCTACCACAGACCACATACAAGCCATAAAGAGTCACAACAAATGTTACTACAGTAATCCAAGTCAAAACTGTACAAAACGCCTCAAGTCACTGTCAACAGATTCTACTCAAGTTACTGACTTAGAAAGTATGTTTGCAGGGGCTAATTTTAACATTGTAAGTTTTGTTGCAGCTAGCATCATGCACCTCTTTTGGGTGTCAAATGGCTCCTCTGCCACACACCTGCAGATGATAGTTAAATGTACTCTTTTATTGGATTAAGAATACGGAAAAGTTGTTGGTGATTCTTGAAGCCTTTAAAACTTAACTGATAAAAGCTGCTGTCAATGGAAAAGACAAATAAACATGGCAGAGGTAGCATCCCTGCGGCTCCATGGAAAACGGATCCTCTCTGCCTCAGAGGGTTAAAAACAACAAACGGAGATGTGTTTGAAAAGATACAGCCGCCTCCAGGAGAGAGGTTCTCCCCATGGGCCCAGACCTGCTCCTGATTCCCTGCAATGAAACTCAACTCTCGAGGCTGCATCAAATGAGATGTTGTCTATTTGAAATAAATAAAACCTAACTCAGTCAAAAGCATGCATGCATCAGTCACAAACATCTAAAAATTATACATACAGACAAATAAAAAAAATTACAGGTACAAGTACACTAGGGCATATATCAAAATATGATATCACTACACTATGCACAAACTGTTCTGCACACATAATAATATTCCTGACTTGATTTTCATCCCATAATAATTTGCTATAATCTGTCATATTTACCTTGCAGCTATCACATGTTAATAGCACTGTACCCATCATAAAGACAAGGCATGTTTGTTTGTATAGCGCAATTCACACCCAAAGTAATTAAAAGTGAAAATATGCTTACGTCAAAAAGAAATAAATATTCAACAGAATCACATGAAATAATAAAGTCCAAAATGGCAGAAATTACATCAATGGGAACCAGTACATAAGGTTATTCAAGGTCAAAGTACAAGCCTGATTGTGTCCTTTGCATTTGACCCTCAGTTGCTGAGACGCCTGTCTGGAGCTGAGCTCAGGGACAAATCTACAAGTTTTGAGTTTGGTTCAGTGAGGACCACTGTAGTTAGAAATGTTTTTCCTGCAAGTTTTCACGTTTGGTTTGAGAAACCTGCAAACACACCATGGAAAGACATACAAGTCAAACCTGCAACCTTGTGGTGAGAGTGCTATAACTTGCCTGTAAGAAGAAAAAAGATAAGGTCCTAGACCTAGAACAATCATCTTTTATTGAGAAGGTATTTCTTCTGGCTGGGCTAGTATCCTAGTTTGAGCCAAAAAAAGCACCATTATGTGATATTTTAATGTTGTGTCTAAGTTACTGTGATTTGTATTTAGTGTTTAATCTAGTGAGTGTAAGATGAATAATGGTATTGTAGTATATAGACCGCAGCCTTCCAAGACAAATGTGACAGCACTAAACGTCTTACATGGTCTTTTTATTGGAACCAATAGGACCAGCGTTTCCAAATTTCACGGTTCGTTAAAACTATGACGCTACAAGCCCACCGCATTTGTGATTGTGGGGTAACTCAGGACAATAACAAGTTGCCTGCCAAAAATAATTCACCAAACAAAGCTATCACTTTCCAAAAACGCTGTACAAATCTGTTGTATCACAAAGTACAGCGTTCCTCTGTGAGGTTTTCTAACATGATACATTGTCTTGGCTTTGTCTCACTGACCCAGTGTCATTGAGCAACTACATTTTGTGTCTTCAGGGGCGAGGTTGATTGTAATTGAATCAACACAAGACCAAACATAGACTTGGTCAAAGATCCAAAACATATTTAAAGGAACTACTTTGCAAATTTATGTTGGCTTCAACTAAACTGACTCTCTGTTCTTTTGCAATAGCAGTAGAGTGCATCATCAGGGGAGATGTATGAAATAAAACAGGGACATACTCTATGTAGATGCAAGCATACAAACCTCTTATTCTACATTCACAATGAAAATGAAATAAAGCTTTATGAATATAAGAATATTTATTTGGAATAGAGCTCGTTAAACAAGAATAGATTATTGAACTGGTTTCTAGACATTTCAGATTTTTGTTTTGTTTGAAGCATAAAAAGCTTTCTAATCCCAACCTACATATTTAGGTAAATTACCACTTATGAGAAAGTGCGTTGATTTAGCTGTGTTATTAGATGCTTGAGAAGTATGTTTTAAGGCCTGGTGAAAGTTTACACTCAGAATAAACACTGGTAGATGCTGTTTACATTATATCAATTGGATTCAGTTTCACATTCTTACAAAGTGAAAACTCTCGAGCCACTGTAATGAGTTTGAGGAAACAGCCTTCAGAGCAGTTTTGGGGCTGGTCTCGGGGGCTGGATGTGGGGCCAGGCTTGTGATCCTTGAGCATTTTTTTCAGAGCTGTGTAATTACTGAATGGCACTCCAATAATGGCACACATCTCTGGAGTCAGATTAGTTTAGCTTGAAAAGTGTGAACTGCACTTTCACCTCACAGGAAATTACTCACAATGTGCCTCTCATCTCAGACCCACACACGAATATCAAAGCTACTTAATATTATGTGACTTGGTATTTTTGTAATGAAATATCATCTATGAAACCACTCAAGAATGTTGTGGAATGAAATTTGTCAGTCTGTATTTTAGAAGCATCTTTGTCACAACAATTTGGACTAAAATCTAAACAAGTCTTCCACTTTCCACTTCATCTTATTGTGTTTGAAGTGTTGCAGGAGCCAAGTTGGCAATGCCCAGTTTATTATTGACTCTCAGATGTAAGTAATATTTTCTTACTGTGAGAACGCAGCTGAACAAATTGTGTTTTTGTGGAGAATTCAAAACTAGGCAAGGAGCAAGTTATCTCAATCAAAAAAATGTCTTTCTTTTGGACAAAACGCTCTTATGAAGTCTGTCACACATGTTCAGTATTTTGTCATTGATGCTTTTGCAAAAGGCAGATGTGATAAGCTCTTTGGATGGTAGTTTGACAGAGGAAAGTATTTCTTTGTTTTTGACTATGTGGAGTTGGAAAATGCAGCATAAGGTCAACAAAATCTTTTAGTTTAAATGTTTTTCCACTTCGGCTACGGGAAGTATGATGTTCTCTCTTGCCATTGTTATTTATGGGTAATTTTAACCACTCTTTGAAATCTGAAACACTTTTATTTTAATGACATGCCGCGCTCAAGAAGAAGCAGGTGGTGCGATATCTTATTTTACACATTCAAACCAAGCATTAACAATTTATAGCCTGTGAGAGTGTGAGAATTTTCACATTTGTTGAATATTAAGATTAAAAGCTGCTCTCCCATTACATTGTGCTACTACATATTGTAAGATCATTTCAATTCTTTAATCCCTAATGTGACATTTTCCAGCACTTAACAGCAATAATTCCTTGTCTTTATTACTTTTATGTTTTCCCTGCTAAAATTAACTGATTTCTTTGCCAAGGTACACAGAGTCTCCAGTGGGAGGGTAGTGTTTTATTGCAACTTTCATAAAGTTTTTATACAGTTTATGGCAAAGAGTGTTCTCTGATTTGTGAGATGTTTAAAAAACTAATAGCATAGCACTTTTACGTAGACCTGGATTTAAGCCTATAAAGATTTTCCAATTCTTTAAACTTTTGTGAACCATGACAGTGTCACTATTGCTTTTCTTTGCAATACGCCTAGTTTCAAGTAAAAATGTAAGCCAGCACTGTATCACTTTTAGTTTCTAGATGATTTGCAGTGGTCACTTAGAAGGAAAAGGGGGAGCATAATTTTGTTATGTTTAAAATAGAATGACTGCTTTCCAAAATCATAAAAATGTTAATAGCTGAAGTGGGATTTCTCTGTATCGGCGCCAGCAGCCTCCTCACTGTCTTGTACAATTCAGACCAGACTGATGCAGGCATTCCTCTTTCATGCCTGTTGTAGAGCTCTGTGCCTCTCCCTTCGAGTTGTTTCATGTCCAGTGCAGCAGACCGTGTTTTTAGGCTGATAAATCTGTTTCTCAGCTTTAATGCATTCATCCTTAAATCCTTTTTGGTTGTATCCAAAAAGAAATACGTAATTATTTGGATTATGGACAGAACTATTTACCTTAATGAGCATAAACTTGTATTGACCGGGGCGTAATTTTGTGAGGCTGATTTAATTGAATATTAAATAAATCAAGGATTTATATGTGTAATTGTTTGATAACCATTACCGGGAAATGTAAGCCATGTGTATAATGCCACATATTTAGAAAAGGATGGTTTTAGGGATGAACAAAGTTAGTGAATTGTCTTTTGAATGAGTTGCATATGGTCAGCATGCACAAGGTCTGAGTCAGTCGTACTCCTACAAGTGTTCTTTCTTATATGTGACTAAACATTTTGTGGTTTAAATCAATCCATTAAACTGCCCGTAGATACTCTGATAGCATGTTTTGTTTTTCCAATAGGACCTACGTATGGACAAACAGAACATGCCCAGAGGCTCCGCAGATACGTCCAGCAGCGAGAATGCGGATTATAATAATGAAAGGAATGGCGGTAAAGGGAAGCACAATGTGTGATATACAGGCTTGGTTTAAGATGGCCTCCTTCTGCCTCCAAGCCCTTTGTGCGCTCTTATCCATAAACAGCAGATTTTATGGCCTTAAACCCGAATCACAGAGAAGGAATTTGGAGAGTGGTGCTTGTTATTGTGCTCAGGAAGGCCCCATTCACATGCTCGCTACACATGTATACGCTCATGTGTTGCCTCATTCATGCTCATGTGTGTCTGGAGAGATGGAGTTGGGACTCATAACCTCCAAATATTAGCACATGAAAGATACAGAGTCCGCAGGGGGCTCGTTTAACTGTTACCATGGGCCCCTCTATTAGCACCCATTCATTCTCAATAGACACACATGCACAGAGTAGTACGGAGGTGGAAAGTGACTAAACATTATTTCTACAGTTGAAATGATTTATTCTTTGCTTGTTTTCAGTGTTTTTCAGTGCAGTACACTTTGGAAGTTTATACAATTTCTTTTATAGACTGAAAATATATACAATATGCACAATAGAAACGCAAACTTTCAGAGCCACTGGGGCAACATGTCTGAAGTAGAACTGCCTTAGGTGTGCTATAGGCCTATTCTGCATGTTTTGGGTTGGTAAAGGAAATCAAAATGCTAGAGGAATTCAAATTTTAAACGCATACTTATTTTAGTTGATTGTTATCTGTTGTAAATAGAAATAGTAGTTTTACATGAATCAAGAACAACTTTGTATCAAAAAGTTTGACACATTTTTTAAAAAGCCTGATACACTAGAGAATTTGGAGCTTAATTTATTACACGGTTGCTATTCAATTTCCTAGTGTGAAATGATTTGGCCAGATGCCCCCAGGTTTTATAAGGTTGACTTAAATCTGATATTTGTGCCAGGAGTAATCTGGGGGTCTTACTCTTTAAGTTTCAGACAAATCATTTCATTACATTAAGTCAGTTTTCAGACTAATGTGGATGTAAATTCAGTAAATGTCACTTCGATAAACTATTATTTGTAGTCTGTCAAAAATGTGTCAGGTTAATTTTAGTTACAATTGGCCCTTTAAGGATAACCACGATGCCAATGTGGCTCTTTGTCAAAATGACTTCGACACCCCTGGTCTATGAACGGGAAGTTCATTTCTAATACAAAGAAAAAGACTAAACTTGGATGAAATTTGTAGAGATGTTTTTTCAAAATCTTACATACAAAGACCTAAGCTACGTTTTAGTAAAATTAGTCATTCAGTGTGTCACTTTAATAGTTGTATCAAGGATTTTCACTTTTTATGTCAAAAATAGTTGTATAGTTTTGTAACAGGTGCATACTTATGGTAAGCAAAAAAGACTAACAAAAAGACAAACTGTGGAGATAGAGGAGCCAGTAAAATTTGGCCAATGGAAAACAAGTCTGACTTCTTACCAATTGGCCAGTTAGCCTGTCAGTCAAACTCACTATGTCCCTATGTAAGTCATTGGCCCACATGTACATCATTCACTAATAGATTGATGCTAAATTTGTCTTTCCTTAAAAAATCTTTCATAAAGTGAAATAGAAACCACATTGTCTGAGAGCCAAAGTCTCTATAGGATTGTGAATACTAGTGCTATTAATGCACTGATTATGATCACCTTTGACTGTACTTACATTCAGAACAGTACTTTTTGTTGATTTGGATTTCCCTTTCCGCCTCTGCTGGGGTCAATCTAAACATCTGCATCCGACTCATTCATTTAGTCATAACTGTGATAAATGTGCTGGCACTTCTCATGCAGCGGTGATGCAATTAACTACACAGGGACAATCAACAAGTCATTTACAAATCATTACCTTAAGTTTTAAAAGGAACAGTGTGTTAGAGGGCGATCTGACACCAGAGCGGTTCTGACTGTGTTAATGTGCCCCTGGAGAACAATCACTGGGGTCCACTCAGGCCCAAGGCTTTACTGCAAAAGTATGAGCTGAGGCTGAAGATTAAGAGGGATGTTTTGTTTAAAAAAGACCAAAGATATGAAATACTTTTGGAAAATTGCACATCACACACACAGTTGTTTGTTATTTAACCCGGAAGAAAGAGAAAAATAATAATCAAGGGATCATTAGAGGTCTATTGTGTTTGTTTTTATTTCAAGCAGTGAGGCAGCTGGTATACTTAACAGTTTCCTCTTTTAGACCCTTCAACAAGGTCAAACTTTCCTCTTCATCAGTTATAGCAGACTGTCGAATTGTGTTTGTCAATGTTGCACTTTCAAAAACCTGGGGCAAATCAGCAAAGAAACACTGCTGTATGAATTAGAGTTGGGGGCATGTGTCTTTGGTGCCTCACTGCAAACCACTGAACCTGAGCTGACCTGAAGCTGGGGTCATTGTTGACCTAAAATAGGATGTTGTTGGTGTAAGCATAGTAAGGCAACGCAATTACTTTTACAGATTTCTGAATAGGATACTGCTAAGAGAAGAGATTCTTTATTTGTCTTATAATGTGTATTCTTGTCTTGAACGAAAAATACTCAAAAAGCGTCAAATAGAGAGCATCTTATAGACACATATTTTGTTTAAAGCCACGTGGGGGCATTTTCTTTGGGTGTTTAGTGACTAAATTTAGATATGAATTTACAAAATTGGTAAATTTAAGTCTGGGGCTTGAAGTTGGTTAAGATTAGGATTAGGAGTGTGTTAATATTCATATATATTCATTCATTTTCTATCGCTTAATCCCGTTTGGGGTTGCGGGTGACTGGAGCCTATCCCAGTAACTTTGGGACCTAGGCGGGGAACACCCTGGACATTCACTCTCTTATTCACTCACTGGGTATTTACAGTGATGCCCAATTCACGTAAACATGCATGTTTTTTTTGGAGGTGGGAGGAAACCGGAGTACCTGGAGAAAACCCACGGTGACACGGGGAGAACATGCAAACTCCACCCAGAGAGATTGTGAGATGTTGATATGGTCAGACCCGAAAGTCGAACCCCCGATCTCTTTAGTGGGAAGCCAGAGCTCTAACCACTCTGCTACCGTGCACCCGGTATTCATAAATAATTAAGCATTTTTACATCCACCATAGACATGACACGCATATTATAAGCAAAAAGAAAATTACATGGTATACACACTGGGATCCAGAGCCCACGCTTCAGCAAACTACAAAGAGTGGGTCTGGTCACCTCTCCTCTGCCTACATTTCAGGTCAACTCTACAACGTACTGGGCAATCAGATTAGTTTATTTGTGTGGCACACTTGAAACAAAGGAGCTGATTGGTTGTATGACATTTAGACCAAAATCTAACTTCACTTTTCTTTTCCCCCCGCTTATTTATTTTGCAGAAATCTGCGATTTTTTTTCTGTTCCACATGATATTTTTTCTTTTTATGTTAAGAGGGACACAGTGACCAGACGATATGTTTTTTATATTTTTAGAATTTACGAGCAAACCTGTGATGACATCAAGTGTTAATGCACATAAATTAAAGATTTTGTGTGTCAGTGCGGCAAAGATTAAACTCAAATACTGGGTGCATTGTTCAGTAAAATAGTACAACTGTAAAATAAAATATTAACTTTTAAACTACCACATAATGACTTCACAAAATTGAACAGAATCACTCAAACGTGTGAATGAAACAATATAGATGTTTTTGATGAGGTAACAATAACTTCACATAAAAGCTCACTGGAGTCAGTATTGCAAAAGGATGTTTCAAATCTATTCAGCTGGAACAAAAATATAAGAAGACTGTGAACCAGAGCTGCCACTGACTAAGGCTAAGTGCTGCATTAGGACAGAATAGAAGCATGTATTATGTCAAGTGAAAACACCAAGTTGCTCTTCCTGTGTGGCAAAAACATGTTCGAGGTTGTTTATTTCAGATTTTCATAGGACTATAACTTTATTTTCCATAGCTTCATCATTCGTCATTGCAGAGAGCAGACTAAACTAAATTTCAGGAGAAAGCCTACATAGTTTACTCAGAATCAGATATAAAATGTACTCACTTAGCTTCAGACAATAATATCACAATGGCACAGAAAATGTAAGCCATGATTGCAGAGCAGTCATTGGTCCGACCACAGTGTTGAAGGATGCCTGGGTTGTGACCACCAAAGACACACAGGGGCATTTCTCACACATCCCTCGACATTTAAAGTGCTGACTGACTTGTGCTTGTTTAGCTGCCAATGCGGCTGAAGTCTAGTTAGTGGCTTCAAACACATATACAAAACAAGCAGTGAACTCAATAAAATATAAACAAAACAAATGATCCTTAACTTTCATTGATTGTATTGTTTAGTTTAAACCAGTGTGACCTGAAAGGGCTGTGTTTAAAGCAAATTTAAACAAGTTTTCTCTGTGACCTCAAAGACTAAATATCCAAATAAAATGGATCCAGCAATATTGTTTATATCACAGTTCATTACACTCTTATGGCTTTTCGTGATGCTCGTGGTGGCTTTTAAGTTCAGAATTTATTGTATCAATCAGTGATAGTAGTGTATTTCAATCCATACTGCATACCATATAAAGGGCTGGGCGATATTGACAAGAATGAATATCTGAATATTTTTTTCGTCATATCTCAATAACGATAATCAGAAAATATTTTTGTCAATTCAACAGAAATGTGTTAAAATTTTTGTTTGCATCAATAGAGAGATTTTCGGTCAATGTCACTTTCCGTCCTACTACACATGCGTTATGCAGAAAGAACCTAGCTGTTTCGACCAGGTATAAACTGGTATGATAGACATCTGCCTCCTGAAGTTTGAGACAGTGTTTTTTCTTGCCATTTTTTCACTCACCTAAACTTTTTTAAGGGACGTACGGTAAAATTTTATTCACAAATGTTGATTTAGCAGCATAACTTTTGTTTTCGCACAGTGATAAACTCTTGTAGTTCGTTGACAACGGTGCTTTTTCGACTTGTTTCCACTGTTTGTGTCTATGATCGGCTTCTCTTTCTGCAGGTTGGGTGCGCGCACATCCCCCATGTTGATAAACAAAAAAATCCCTCTATAGGATGCGTTCAAGTTTCAGTATTTGATCAGGATGTTGCCCTTTTTCCGGTGTATATCATTGTAATTTCACACATTTTTAATCAGGTGGTGTTTATTAATGATATTCACGTTTTGTATTGCAACCATTTTTAGCTACTCAGTCTTCACCTGTGTTTAACGTTTTAAGTATATATAATGTTGTGATGTCATGTAAACGCAACCTATTGTCAGACAAATGTGAAATTTATGCTAAATGTATCACAATTTTAAAACATTACATTTATGGCCTTGTTGAACGAATATTTTATTTTTAATAGGCATTTTTTTCTATAAACGATATACTTGATATTCAATTTTTGGATATTTCAAACAAAAAATTTGATAAATTGCCCATCTCTAACAGAAATCAGAAAGAAATTTCTTGAACGATGCACCGATTATCAACCCTGTCTCATTAGGGTCCCGATACAAAAAATTGTGGTTTTATTTGTTCATAATCAGTTTTCATAACGAGGAACTGTAGTCTGATTAGCTGCACATCTGGGAGCTCTTACAACCACTGGTTGTATGAACGGCTTAAAAAATCTTTCTCTGTGCTTCGTGCCATTCTTCTTGACAAATCCATATTCATCTGTTGAAGTGTCAGCTCTTTGGTCTGACGCTGAGGTCAAACTAGAAACCCCAGCTGAGTTTTGAAGGATATGATTTTCATATGTTTTCTACAGTTGCAGACATTCCACTTCCTCCTCACACAAACACTAGAGTTTTACCCAAACCAGGTGCTCAGCAAATAGTCGCTCAAGTTTTAGTTTTAGCAGGTTTTGATGCCTACATCAGTAGCATAGTGTCTTACTTCCACACTTTGACAGATTTAAGACATAAACACATTCTTCATTGATAGTGTTGCAGCGCTGTGACTGTAGCTTATAAGTATGGTGTAATTGAATGATTAATGCATTCAGTTTGAAAGAAAAAAAGCACTGTAGAAAGCTATAATGTCCTAGTATTATACTTATAAGAGTATGATGTAGGGCTGGGTGATATTGAAAAAAGTAGATAACCTGATAATTTAAAATGTTCAAACATGTCTTTAAATGTTTTATTTGAAGTATAATGATTAAACTAATAAGGCTGTAGTGTTTCTGATCCAAACTGTACTCACAACACCACTATTAACACAACTATTTGAAATAAAGAAAAAATGCAGCTAAGTAAGATTGTCATTTATAAAACGTCAGGCCAGTACAAATGTTGGTCAAAGTAGGCTTCAATTGACTTAAATATCACATTTCTATCTATATCTATCTATTTTGTAGCATTTTTTACTACTAATGATATACTTGATATTTAATTTTTGGATAGCTTCAAAACAACAATCATGTGATCTGAGTGAGACAGTAGCCCCATTACACAAATGCAGAACTATCTCATTCATTTTTACATAATTGTTTTTTAACAGAGATGTAGAATAAAAGTTTATAGACGAGAATCAGAGCACCTAATGATGAGCACCTACGTTTATCTTTTGTAAGCCTTTTTAAATGTGATATTCAGATTTGCAGATGCATTCGTGCCTACATTGAAGCTTAACGTGTCTATAAAACTTGCTCATGTGGACGGTAACTGTTTTAACAAGCTTATGAGTGATGGTGCGAGAAAAACACTTGTATTCTTTCTGCACTTTACAAGACAGTGTGACTTTCACATAAAATACTGAGCTGTTGTTTCTTTTTTATTTTGCGAGACCAACTCAGCCACCTGTGTAGCTTTATGTGGCAGATGCTGGCAGTGATGTAAAGAATATAATGTGAAATAAGAATTGCAAATTACTTTCAAATTAGAGGAGTATGTCATTTTACTGTTTTTCATTCTTTCCAAACTCTCAGTGGCAGTGAGTCTAGTCAAAACAGAGTTAGACCTTGCAGACATCTGTGAGGTCTGGTCACAAAAGTGTGGAGATGGAATTATACCTAGATTGAACTGCTGTCATAACAGTATTAAAACAAAAGACAAAGATGAGATGTCAAAAATAAATGTGGGCATATATTTTATTACATTTCGTATGTTTTTACACATTTTCTGAGAACATTTACACACACTACTCTTAATAACCTCATGCTTAGTATTATCTGATTTCTTTTACTTGTTTTGGGTCAAATGTACGTGACTCTCCGTTTACTTTAAAATCAATCAGCTACTGCTTTTATCACAATTAAACCAGTCATCAAAGTTACTCAGTCATCGGTGCATAATGTCTGCCCACTCGCC
This sequence comes from Mugilogobius chulae, assembly GCA_038363315.1. Lineage (NCBI taxonomy): Eukaryota > Metazoa > Chordata > Actinopteri > Gobiiformes > Gobiidae > Mugilogobius > Mugilogobius chulae. The sequence continues at coordinate 49,759,390 of CM076398.1, read as the reverse complement.
TTCTTTATCTCTGCTAACGTCTCTATCAGCAGCCCCCCACTCATCATGCACTGTAAGTGGCTCTGGACCCTCAGAGGGGAGCTAAAAGTTCAACCCGTTTAGCCCTAATGTTTTCCTAATGGCTGCTTGTTGAGTTAATAGTTAAATCACAGAGAGGATCATTGTCCTTGCCTTTTATTTGCCCTCACGAGTAAAACTAAACACATGTTCTCACTTCAAAGTCTTTAAGATTGGCTTTGCTGATCGTGCTGTAAAAAAGTCCTATATACATCCACTGAGCTGCAGGGCAGAAAATGAAGTATGGTATGTGTCATATTTTTGCATAAAAGTTTGGCTTGTGGTTCAGACGTGAAAATACTTATTCTTCATTTAATATTTTGAATCCATGCAATGCAATAGAGTACAAAAATAAACATTTAGATAATTTTAACTTTACATGCAATGCACATGATTAGAACTAGCTGGTGACAGCTCTCAACATAGAGACTTTACATTCAATAATAACGATTTCAGAAACAAAGTATAGAGATTACATAGAGATAGAAGACATAGTTTAATTACAATGCGGGTTAGCACAAGAATACATCACATGTAAAGTGCATTGCTATCTGCATGACAGTAGGTAGTAGTCCATTATATGTACAATTCAACTGTGGTATAGTGAACACTCCACGTGGCTAATACACGGCTCTACCACTTCCTTTTAAAGTTTTGGCGGTAATTCGTTTGCACCAATGTGATTATTCTTGCCCAGCTGACCATTTTTACAATTCCAGTAAATGTCTATATTGGCTGCTCAATTAAAATCCTTAAATCCAGATGTTCTGTTCTTTTTAAGTTGGGCAACAGCCTGCTCACTCCAAGCCACAAGCACCGCTCAGGAAAAGCTCCAGCTTTCTTGGCATCCAGATTTCCATCACAAAACATTGTAATTGTCATTTTTACTAGAGTCTGTGTATACGTCTGACAATCAGGCTAAAGTTAGCAGGCAGTTGCAGAGTTTTCCAAGATGTCAATTAACTCAAAACATGAAGACGTACTTCAAAATCTTTGTAAACAACTAACTTCTTATTGTTACAAATGGAAAACAATAATGCTATTTTAAAATGAATGTTCCTGGCTCAGTGAACTGCAGGAATAACCACTTTCATATCGACCTACAATAACCTTACTACACCATTGCTCCTTAATGACAGAGGCCAAAACAACGACTTATCAAAAATAGCTCTTTACTGGTGAAGTCCATTAACAAAAACTATATACAGTAACATTAGAAAACCAACATACACTTATATAATTGCACTAATAATGATATTTATAAGTGGTGACAGTGCCCACAGTCTTAGCCAGGTGACATAATGATGATGATTTGAAGTTAGTTTTCCATACAAGGCCGCAGCGTCACAGCCAGAATAAGTGCTGAACAATATCTGATGATTAAAAAACAGGCTTCATTATTGTGATGATGCCCTCGTCCTGGGCAAAGATGGGATCACAACAAGGGTTAGATCGCCTGTTTGGATTTCTTCATCCTGCAAGAGATAAACACATACAAATAATTACCAAAACATTCTCAACTCTTTTTAACACATTCATTTTTTTCTCTCAATCACGATTTCTGCAAAGACTGAGAGGTCACATTTAGGAGTTTTTTAAAGATTACAAAACATACAACCTAATACCTTTTCGTGAGTCATAACCTATAGTATATAGTTTCACAATGCTGCTACTTTTCCAGAGTGTCTCTAAGATTAAAAATTTATATTTTGCTACAATAAAAAAATTTAATTAACTAAAAAAGAGCAATGCAGTAATTGAGCATTCCATCTACTCCATTGACTTAATACTAGTAGAAGAAAACACACCCATTGTGTTGTATTATTGATATTTTACGACAAAACAGCAATAGTGTGAAATAGATTTTAAAAGGTGACAGAAATTGCTTCACTGAAAAATGTAAGACCTGTGCAAACATTTTTAAGACAGAAAATGTAAGACTTTAAAAGGCCTTGAATTCAATTTTTTTTTTGATTTTTTACAGACCCTACAGAAACCCTGCTCGATGCAGTCTTCAAATTTTACATATATATGAATTCTGCTTATGTTCTCTAAAATAACTGACTACATTTGTCTCAAATTTTAACTGAAGCTGTTTGTGGACCTTCTGCAGCACAAACAATTAGCTGGACTCTTTGTGAAACTGGGGCCCCGTAGTTTTAGCATTCTATGCTTGACTCTAATCATAAGTAAGAACAAGCTCTGCACAAAGGAAACCCAGAATTAAATTAATTTTCAACTGAAATTTCTTTGTTAAATTTGCAGAGCCGTGAAGCTGGTGTTTGTAGTTACAGCCTGAATGACACTACTTTGGGCATATGTTTGAGTTTTTTCACCTTTCCTCTTCAAAAGGGCAAAGACCACTGGGCCACTCAATGTATTATTCACAATTTGACTCATTGCTGATCTACTGCAACCTTTTAGTAAGAAATATGTGTGTGTTAAAACTTTGGTAAAACAATTACTCTCTTTACTTGTAAATTAGTACGTCAGTTCATTAGTCATATTGGTCATAAAGTTGCATTGTTGTGTCCATTAAGAGTTATTAAAACACAAAATGTAGAATTTTCTGAGGTGGTTTCTTTGACGCCTGCTGAACGAGCACAGCCCTCCTCCCTTTTTACCCGGTGCGTACTTGACAACACATTAGGTCTGATCCATTCTTAACTGCCTCCATCTACTTTACTACATGGGCTGTTTTGTTATGCATTAGACATTCACACCCACAGAACTCCCCAGCCGTCCCTGAGCCAGACGGACCGACTGCGGGCCCTAGAAGACTGTCCAATGGGTATTCGGAGCAGACACGCCTGGGCCTTCACCAAAGTGGATCAGTGGTTAGACTTTGTGAAGAATACAGGAAATTATCTGCATCAAAATCTCATCAGAATCTTCATAAAATTAGCTGCAAACCACAAGACATTTATTTACAACTAGAAATGGCTCCAAGAACTTCACGATGGAAACTTGAATCCATCTATAAACTTTACAGTGCCAAGTATTTTTAAACAGTGCTTCTGCCCTTTTCAAGAGACAGTAAATGTTAACAGTACCGTCTGGGAATACCCACAGAAATGTTGGCACTTGACGATCATGGGCAAAAACTGTTCAGGGTCACGATCACATCTCAATTTATGAGAAAAAAAGTTTCGATTTGTCACGTAAGGGCATGTTCTGCCTTAAGACTTGCATTGTCTCATTACCAGCAGGCTATTCGTATGTGCATTTACATGTTTAAATGCGTATTTGAATGTGTAAAGGGTGGAAGTGATTGCAACAAGCCAAACAGGGGTTACTGTAGCTGATAGGAGACATACTGCACTTACTTATTGATCGCATTCTTCAGGTAGTTCTGCAGCCACCGGATTTCAGGGTTCACGCACACCTCTTTGTTTGTCTTCAACTTTGCGCTGATAGAAAAACAACAAGAAAACAGATGAGCATTTGGCAGTTTTGCTAGAGTTGAAGATGAAAGACTTATTTATGCAAAAACTGGGGCTATCAGCTTTTTTAACGCTTTCTTATCTGACTCGACACAACACTGCGATTTTAACACTTAGAGATACCTTCACAGCAGTATATTTGTTTTTGAGGGTCACACACACCCTCTCTCTACGAAAATGTGTCTTGGATTACAAACATGTTAGCTTGGCATGCCGTTCTTAATTGTGATGCCAAATTGATGCTCTGTAAAAATATGAGTTTCGACATCAAAGGAACATGTGTCAAAAAGGTATCTCTATAAATGTAAGCTTGTGGCTATTTACAGAAAAGGTCAAGACCAGATCGTGTGTTTATTAGTGGGAGATCATAGCCATAGTAACCAGGATTTTGATAACATATGCCTTAAGTATATTAGATTTCCTTCTCCTGTCCTGAAATCACTGTGCCTTCCTGACTCATTTAACTGAATACAGACCATGTCCTATAAAGTTACCACACACAAGCTGTAACATCGAATTATGTCTGAATTGTAACATAAGGAAACACGAAACCAACAACGCAATCACAAAAACCACAACTATTCTTTCCCTCTTTAAAAACGCGCTTGCAGAGTCCACCTTCCTTTTAAAGCTACAAAAAAAGTCAACTTCCCGGATACGTCTACATAGCCTTGAGTCTTTTTTAAGTGGACAAAAGTTTGCGTTTTTTTAAGAAGTGTGACAGTCAGCGCAAGTGACAGAGGGGCGTGTTGCTAAAAATGCTTTTCTCAACCCTGTCACCATGTGGAGATTGATGGTGAGAAGTATCCAGGAAGGAGGAAACCTGACAAACTGTGTACATGCGTGTGATTGGGCTGCTGAAGTGTGGTGAATGAAAGTTGTACTCACATCACTTGGAAAGGGCAGTTGGGCGTCTGGATGAACCGCAGCTCCCGGATGTAGGATCTGGGGAGGTTGTTGACTGTTGAGCGACAGTAACATCTCTCCACCAGGCTGATGGGCTTTCCTGTAAAGAGGGTAAACAGATTAAGACCTGAGTCCTAATAGAAATAACAGCATGAGTAAAAGACAACAGCTAAGATAAACTTCAGCACTTGGCATAAATAAAGCAGCACCTCCTATCTCCTTGTGATAGTGCATGTATCATCTTACAAACAAATTCAAATCCAAAAGCATCAACTCTTTAAGTAATATTTGTATGTATGCTATTTTATCTATAACATAATGAAGAAAGATTGGGGAAAACAGGGAGTCTTAACTACCGTGTGGTCCCCATATGTTCAAGACAGACGCCTGTTTGCCCAACGCTGACAGAACTTAACTGACTCAAGTAGCAGTTGTTTTATTAATCAAGTTTGATTGTAAGACAATATAAAAACATAGCATTTAGATTATCTTTTTACTTGTTTTTATGAAATCAAGAGAGATCAAAAGCTTTTTTTTTTTTTTTTTTTCAAATTAAGAGAGAACACTTTACAGACGGTGAACGCGCTTTCAAAGAATCTCCATGTTATATCTTTCTGCTCGTTTTCATCTATTAACATAATAAAGGACGAACCACCTAACGATAAGTGGTCGGGTAAGTATGTGATGTCGCCATGCAGACTGCACTGATGCTAACCCATTTCTGCATCATTAAAAAGAAAAAGCAGAACAAATACACAGACGAGCGATGCTCCGGTCGAGCGCGCAGTCACATCCAACGCGCTTTTACGCACGGAGAAAAACGAGCTCTACTCTAAAACGAGGTAACCCAGCAGTTTCTATGAGCTTTAAGCCATTATCGAAAAAGATAACGAAACTATTAACACAAAAATATTTACGCACAAGTTATAAAGTAGCTTACATTTGACATTAGGCATATTACCCTAACTTGTCACAAGTTTGGAACAAATGACAGTTGTTTTTACGGGCTGTTTGTATTTGTACACCTATAAATATGTTTAGAATTGTCTTTTTAAAATATAGAATGAGAAATCAGCTTTGACTTGACCTCAGATGAGCTTAATATATTGAAAAGTAGATTTATTTCTTACCTTCTGATTCTGGTGTGTGCGCTATTAACATAAGCGCAGCCACGACTGCTAACAACTTCAAATCCATCCTGCGTAAAGGCCAATATCACCGCTGTTTGATGTGTTCTCAGTAAAGTCCAGAGGAACTATGACAGACGGCGCGCTGCTGGAGTGTTAAATTACGCACAGCCAATTGTCAAGTGCCGAAGACGCATCCACTCACTTCCGGTTTGCTCGTGAATAAACCCTCCACGAACAACTCGAGCCAGTTCAACATGTGTCGTTAGTAAGCTATTTAAATAAGTTTAGCGCGTAATGCTTTGTCGCTATTGGTCACTGTCTTTTTAAAACAGCTTGTGTACACGTAAGTATCCACTGCATAACATGAACTTATGTACGAAAAAGTTTGCATCAAAATGTTCACAGACGGATTTTATTTTGGAGACTCAGTTTTCGTCTTCGCACGAGGATTTTTCTTAGCTTGCAGACCGTGCGCGAGCTCAATTAAGATGCGTCAAACCCTAACGACCCCCATAAGCTGGACCCCTACGCTACGTGCGGCAGATCTGTTATCTAACGATTGAAATGTTTTGATTTGTCCTGTCTAGTAATGCCAAGGTAAAAAGTAACCCTGAGGTTTTAATGTAGTGTGCGCACAATCTAATTAGGCTATTTTTACTTGGCAAATATCCACGATCCACTCATCAGGTGGAAAAGAAAACAATTTAATGTAGCTTTTTGTAGAAGAAGCTTATGAAAACCTGTTATGTCTTAAGTCTGTCCAGGTCAGCCTAAACAACGGAGCTGCGTGGCTTTGAAAAGCAAATAGGCTACGGATTAAAACAACAGGGACGTCAGTCAGGTCATGTTTAGAAGAGTAGTTTATTCGGCCCAGGGATCACCTCCACCACCAGGAAAGTTTCCACTCCGGCCGTACACGCATCTACGTACAGGCGCGTGCACGACGTGGCTTTGGGCGCAGGACGCTGGTGTTATTAGTGTCCTTAACGGGATGCAGATGTGAAACAGGCATTTGGCTTTCATCCCGAGCTTCGTTTATGTGCAGGCACTGCCTCTGTTGTGTGAAAGTTACTTATTCTGTTTTTGCTCCACTAATCTAAACTTAGTTACAAAAGGCAACCTGGATTTTCAGCCAATGACGTGGTATGCATAAAAACTAGGCTACTAGAAATACTTCCATCACAAAACAATGAACAAGCAAATTGATTCAGTTGAAATGGGGGTTTGCCATTTAATAATACAATTGTTTTATAGCTGCCTTCTCAGGAGCTGCATTGTAATAGCACTGTAGCCTACTTTATCTCACTTTGAGCTAAAACTAACAGGTGTACCTAATATAGTGGCCGGTCAGGGTGTTTGTTTCCTTTTCTCTGTGGTCATCAACTTGGTGGCGTTTGAGATGTTGCCATGAAAACCGGGCAGTTGGCTCGTGATGAGTGCAGGGCATGTCGTCGACAGCTGAAAGAACATATTGACTTCTCTCACAGACCTCAAAGAGTGTCTGACTTCAAGTGTGAGAGAGAAAAATAGACCAAGCTCACGGCCCGTGCAGCGGTTCTCTCCAAGAATCACCTCTTAAACACTAATGTAAAAACAATACTATGTTGACTGCACATATCTGTGATTGATTTTTACGCGTCATTATTAACTGGACCAGTAAATCACGATTAAACAGGTAAAAAATACATTGTTTCACATCATGTAGAATTAAACCAACCAAAAATTTAGAATGTTTGTGCCTTTTCCTGTTTTTTTTCCATTTCCTGCTGTGCAGATTTGTGAAATGCTTACAAGCCACAAATACTTTGGATTAAAAAACATCAGCGCAAAAAAAGATTAACTGAACAGAATTAAAACTGGAATTATTTATTTGTCAAAGAGTTTACCCTTCCACCTTAAGTTAAGAATCGTTTCCCCTAAAACTATGTGAGCTTTAACTTTTTCTTGTGAGCATGACAGAAACTTGTAAAAACACAAATGGAAGCAATCAATTCTCAAAAGATAAACAAATAAGTCAAAGCATGTAGTAAATTATCTCGGTCTGTGACTTCTCGTCTTATTTTGCAACTTTCATCTGTTGAGGTGAAAGAACCAAAGCAGAAGAGTTACATAAGCACAACTTGGCAACAGTCCGCGGTTAATGTTCTATTGTTTCTTTCTAACGCTGACAATTTTGTGGGTTGTGTATTCCCCGAAATAAAACTCCCACTTCTCTTAAGTCACATTCATTTTTATTGATTTTCCTAAAGGCTGCGAAACTTTTCTGGTGAGTTACCTGATTGTTCTTAGGGAGAGATGATGTGAGACAGATGAGTATTATCTATCTTGTGTAGTTCTCTAGTCAAAGCCATGGAGACAAGCACCATACGTTACACTGTGCATCTTAAATAAAAAAAGGGTCTGTTAAGAGTGAAGTTACACATTTTACGAATCGTTGAAATAAGGAGATTGTCTAAGCCTCCTGATGATTTTATTTATTTGTCAGCATTATAAATTTACACTGCCAGAATAGCTAATAGTTGCAAGTAAGAATGATGACATTAACGTCTGTTACCATGGAAATCTGACATTTTTAGATTAGATTATAGACTTATTTCATTTCAGTATAACTTCATACACAAAAACAAAACACTGTTACCCTAGGTCAAGGTTGTCAGCAGCTTAAAAACATGTTTAAAAAGTAGTTCCATTTAAAAATATTAATAAATATTTGTCAGTTGGTGTGTTGACAGAGAAGAACTGCACAAAACACTGCTTACTTTTGCTTAACTCATTTATAATACATTAGATTACAGTATTTATGAATGAAACACTGAATTTAGTCTCTACTTACTTAAAACTCCATTGGTTTGATATGTTATGTCACAAGGTTGACTTATATATAGGAAGTGCTTTAGCTCTGGTGATTTAGGTACTTGTTAAATTTAAAATATATGATTCCTGATACATTTTGTGCCACCTGTGCAGCGCTGTTTGTAGGATGGAGCTGGCTTGAGTTTTAGCAGTCTGTCTCACATGTGGAGCGCCTGTTTCGGGAGGTCTCACTCCAGGGGTCCATCTCCTGTTCTCTACACACCATTTCTTACTGTGTCCTCAAAGAGCATCACTGCATAGTCTTTTGACCGTGACTGTAAATTACAAAGCAGGTTTCTCTGAAGATTCTCAGGCTTAGCAGATGAGTCTTGACCTCAAGATGTTCACACTGGGAAAGTCAAAAGTTTCCCTTGATTTGGATTTATAGTTAGTGGAATAGTTTATTACAATTTTCAGTATGTGTTTCTTAACACGATAACTGCCTAAATGTAAGGCTGGGCGATATGGTAAAACATTTATATCATAATTTTCTTGGAGCCAGATCACGATTTCGATTGTATACAATTCATGTCTATTTTTTTTTTTTTTTTCGGTAAAAACAATATCTGATTTTTAAAAAGTTCCTACTTAATTGTCAGTGGCTAAATCCAACTGTCAAAGGCTGATTTGTTATCAAGTTTTCAGAGATAAACAAGTGACCAATGCCTTTGAAAATAAGTCCTAAAACAAGCAACCTCAGCCCTTGAATAAAAAGTTTTAAAAATATCGATTAACTTGGACATATTTTAATAATAACTTTTAAGCATCAAAATATGCTAAGAATCTTTGTTTCAGTCATAATAGATTTATTTTTGGAAATCAAACTTGAAAAGTGGCTAAAATTCACCTCTTTTATGACTTGAGCGTGCAGCCTAAAAATCACAATATGACAATTTAAAGCAGATTGTCACAAAGAGGAGCTCACGATTGATTTTTATCATGATATTGCCCAACCTTACCTAAATGTATCCTCAGATTAAGTAATTGATGGATTCTACGAAATGAATATTGAATGTGCAACACCGTAATAATATTTATAAACAATGTAAGTTAAACTATATAATTTGCTGAAGTAAAGTTGCAGAGGAGTTGAGACATCATGATCTGTCAGTGAGCAGTTTATTTAATCTCTTTCAAGCCATAGTGACCTTTACCGACAGGGCGACCTGGGGCAATGCTATGGATGACTGAGCGTATTATGGCAAACTCTCCAATTTCCACAGATCACACTTTGCGTAGTGAACAAACAGGCGACCGGCCACAGTAGGACTCCATTGTGGATTCATGGGACTAAGGTGCTGCTAGCTGAGTCTTTGTTCCCATCTTCCATGCATTCACCTATTAAACAAGCATATGGGCCCCTTCAGCTACGTCTTTAGCAAAAGAGGCCGAATCAAAGGAAAAACAATGCTTTTGACACAAGCTTACAATTACTCAAAGATCTTAGGGCTGCCATTTCCTGTTTTAGCCTTGTTTGGGTGAAGGATTAAAGTTACCGGTACACTGAAAATGTGATCTTAATTTATCAAGGAATCAAACTTCAGATTTATTGTGAGCAGCACTGATCACGAAAGAAAAACATAGTATTTTAGGTGATTTAATATAAGAAAGGTTTACACACTTCCTTATTTAACTTTTTGAAATTTAGCTACCCCAATCTTCTTTGAATACTTTTATTTTTTGCTATAGGTATTGGTGATTGACACATGGCCCTGTCGCCTCACGGGAACCACCAGGAGCAGAGAGCTTGTCCTCAGCTGCTCGTGTAGTGTTAGCACAGCAACTTTGACACACGGTAAGACGCCATGACACTGCACAATCATGTGTTTGAAGTCCACAACTGTGATAAACTGCAGCCCTGCCATTCATCAAGTTACGCTTTTTCCACAAATGCAAGGAATGCTATCGTTGACCCACGATTTCTAACGCTCTCCCTCACTCCGTAACTGCACAAATGAATATTTTGTTGGCGAAATCATATAATTCACAAATTTACATCTGTTTTGTGTCTTTTGTCATTGGTTTCCAGTTCTTCAAACATGGGAAGCTGCGAACTCCCAGCTTTTGTATACACTATGTCATTGTGGTTGTGTGTGTTAGTAAATTACCAATGCACACTGAATCTCTTCACTGTTCTCATCTACAAACTTTTTTTTTTCCTGATGAGTTTATTTTGTCATTGAAACTGAAAACCACCTCACTAACATGGCCGCCCTGTTGTTCATCCTCGGACCACATGCGTACCCTCCTTTGGCATTGATACACATTCTTTAGCTAGTTCGGTTGCCGCGTGCATTAGTCAAAGTTTCCTGTTGCAGCTTAGTTCTAGTTTTCCCCTTAAACCTGATCCATTTGTGTGATAAAACCCTTTTGAGACACATGGAGGTCGTTAATATTGCATTTTTCACCCCTTTCTTTAGCGTCAAAAAGCACAAGTGGTAGTGCCTGTCTGTCGTCAACCTGGTATGTGGCCATGTAATGCGCCTCTGACTAAACAGGTGAGTGCTGTCCAAAAACAGCTGAAAATCTCTCACATAAATCACATTGTTATAGGCATTCATAGCGAGTTTAACAAGACCAATGAAAATCCTTTGTGTTTCTGGGTATACATTTTAATTATTGCTTATATATATATCTAAAACAAATGCTGCAGCTGTCGAGGTTTGTAAAAATAGAATAATTACTCTGTCAAACATTTTTAGCCATAATGTTTTAATAACTTTTTACGGGCAGTTGCACATGCACTTGACTGTAAAATGTGAAGATAACCTAAAATAACATTTGCTTTTTTAACGAACTCATATGGATGCGTTCATTTCCTCAAAGCTTTAAAATGTTTATGAAGCATATTTCTAGTGACGTAAGAGTTATGTAATGAGACAATTTATCATTCTAATAGAGCAAACGTTTGTTTGTAGTTTACTGTAAAAGCTTTCTGAACGTGCCGTTTTCATCTAATTAAACAAAAGCTTTTCAAACTTTGGGATGAGAGCTGATTGGTTGTGCAGAGGGTGGCAAGCCCGCTTCAATTTGAATACAAAATCTCTGCTTAAAACTTGTACTGGACAAAAAAAATTATCTACACTAGCTCTTTTGGTTGGAGGAGTTGATGGGCAATTATGTATTAGGGATGTCAATATTATTTGGTTAATCGATAATCGTGATGATTCAAGTCACAATACAATCGTAATAAGAAAAGAATAATAATCATGCCAATTTTAGAAGCAAAACTAAGTGTTTTTTAATTCATTCTATTATTGCTGATGTTTGTTCCAGCTGGTATTGGCCAGGTTTATACAAAAAAATGGGTGACATTTGGTACAGACACTGTATTTCCCAGATAAATACGCTTAGTTTTTTTTTTTTGGGATTATTTACTAACGTGAAAAGGAAATTTGTGATTATGTGAGCCATGTTATGGATTTAAAATTTAAAAAATTTGCATCTGCAAATATCAATATTTTAGACGTGGCCATTTTTTAAACAAACGTTTTTAAATCTCAAGAAAAAAAACAATCTTAGAAGCAAAATTAAGTCTTTCTTTACAAACTATTAAAAGAACCCATCAAAATCTTTGTTTTTGTTTTACTTTTAAGCACATTTATATATTTTCTTTCAGAAAGTGAATTGACAAAACTGGTCACAAACTTGAGGAAAAGTATGTGTTTGACAGTGAGAATGAAAGAAAATGACACAATTCACTGTTTGGTCAAGTCAACTGTAATCGTGAATAATCGCTGTGATATTTTGTTTCACAATAATTCCAATACTAAAAATCCATATCGTCACACCCCTATAATGTATTTGCATATCTATGAAATTGCATAAATGTCAACAGTTTCAATAAAAGCTAGACTAAATTGTAGAGATGCTCAAAAAAGTATCATGTTTGCAATAGTGATTGGAACATAAGGCATAAATTACCACTTGTCTTTTCTAATTCCTAGCAAACAGACTGTCCCAAGCTGACATGACCTCATCTTTTTGATCCTTGTTATTGTTAAGAGCGCACTTTCTCCTAATTTGGCCGTATCCTCCCCTTTCCTCGACCTCTCTCCCATCAGGGCAGCCCCCATGCAGCCAGGTTCTTCTATTTTCAGAGGTCCACCCAGCTGTAACGCCCCAGCTGCCCTCTCTTTACTGCTCAGCTATGCACAGGTTACTACGTACATAAAACACTTCCAGGGAAGAGTTAAAAGCTACACCTGTCAATCCAACAATCTTCAACCCGACACCTTCCTAAAAGTGCCCTGTGTGTAACTTAAGAGGCGCAATTGTAGGCACCACTTGGGCTGAAGTTGTAATCATAGATCTATTAATCAGACTAGAAAAGCGTCACCAGCAGCGAGGATAAGACGGAGAATCTTGTCCGTTTTCACATGGACAAATACGGGATATTGTTACAAGACATTCATCCTACATCCTCGCCTTTGATCGTGCTCCCCGGAGTGGATACAGTGATTTTTCAAGAGAGGCATAAATGAACATGAACGGGATTATGTACACAGATCTAAGCAATACAGTCACACGCGTCCATAGGCTCTGAGACACAGTAAACACACAGATAGTAAATAAACATGGTCTATATAAAACAGATGTGATCCTGTAACAAACTCCATAAGACGCAGTAGTACCATAAATAGTTGAAATTGAATGTATAGATCAGGCATGTCCAAAGTTCAGCTCGGGGACCAAATGCACCCCTTGGACCAGTTTTTTTGGCCCTCAGACTTTCTGTTTATTGGCCCAAATTATAAAAGGTATAGTTTTGATGTGAAATGAGAGCAGTTGTTCTATTATAATCAAAATAGCAAACATCTTGGTGTTATATCTAAAAAGAACGTTTAATGTTTTTTTAAAAGTGTTGTGGTTCATTAAAGAGACACCGTGTAACTTTCTGGAGGTGAAAATTCAACTTCACAATTCACTGGAAATAGGAAGTTAAATTTATACTTTGTATCATTCTTAATGGGCATCAATATACAATAGTTTATGTCATAATGGGAGAAAATCTAACTTTAGATGCTGCTTTTCTGTGGAAATATACAAGAGAAGGCCCTCCTCCCGACAAATAATGGTTCTTTTTGTGGTTATACAAGCCCGCTCAAAGTAACAATAAAGAATTCTTTGGTTTTTCAGTGTAACAAAGACTTCTAAATTTCAAAAGTGCAACATTTTTGAATGATTCACTTCACAGCCATGTATTACTGTATATGGCCCTCTGCTCCTTGTAAGTTTCATAATGCGGCCCAATTTGAAAAATGTGTGGACACCTATGACTGTTTATCTCCACTAAATGGGCAAATATGGAACAATTTTGACTTTTTTATTTATTTTTAAAAATTCTTTTGCTTTTCCTTTGATATATTATTATCAACTATGTGTGCAGTTACATGTAATGTCGACAGTATTATCAAGAAGGGTAATACAAGCCCAGAATTGTTATCCTTGTGACATTATATTATTATCTATAATTTTTGTTTGTGCCAATGAGCTGTGGCGTTTATGTCGGTCATTATACATTGAAGCAACTAAAAATACTTGATTAATTGTGACTATTGTCAGAAATCATAATCATATTTTTACTTTAAGACTACTTCATAACAGAGACAGCCACATTATTATATATAAAAATAAATAAATAAAAGGAATGAACTATTTCTGACATTCAGAAATATACATTTGATTTGTAAATCTTGCTAGCCTTCAGTCATTGTATTTTAACTTTTATTTGGCTGATAATGCAGTGTCATCAGAAATGATTGTTTGACTAGTTGACTAAAATAATTGTTAGCTCTAATACACAAGAAGCATTTCAAAATAATATTGTAGCTCAGTTTGTGATAAAGGAGCTTTGTCCCTTTTTATTCACTTTTGATTTGTTCAAAACGTTTTTTTCATCTCCCGTAATCCAACAACTCCACTAAAGGTTACTCTGGAATTGTTTAGTTTAGTTTTTGTTTGTATCAGTTAAATTATCACATCACCGATAGTTGGTTTAAATATGTGTATTTTTTAAACAGTTCATTTAAAGTAATTTCAGTTCATCCATTTATCACACACTTATATTAGGTGTTCAAGATGGTCAAGACGGTGCAGTCGGCTCGAGCCGGTAAGGGGGGTCGGGGGTACGTCAGGCTACGTAGGCCCCGGTAATCTCGAGATCAATCCGCTCGAGTCGACTTGACAATCGTCGAGGCGAGGAAAAGGCAACTGCTCCCGGCTTCACTGCCTCGATGACTACAAAATCAAGATGCATGATGGGAAATGTAGTGCAGTGACAGCCCGCTGATTGGCTTTGATCAAACGTGACGCGCTGCAGTCCCTCCTCCGCTGTCTTTATCGTGTTTGTGGACTTTTATAACATCACACGTGTTTATCATGAGTCAGAAAAGACCCAGACTGTTGTACATCACACACAGCAACATTAATACATGATCCTGATGAGCTGAAAGTCACTTTTACAAAGGCAAATCTAAAGTGTGCCAACTTTATCATGAGCTCTTTATTCATTGTTCTGGTGATGTGTGAGTGAGTTAGTGATGCGTGAGGGAAGCAGAAATGCATTTACAGCGTTGTAGGTAGTTTTGTTCAGTGCAACACACAACGCGAGAGCTCCGTGAGTCTGTGAGATCTGAGGCTGCCTCGTTGCTCTCGGGCTCAGCAAGTGTCCAAGTTGAATCTCCTCCTCTTTGCCTCAGCCGCTGCTCTCGTCTGCAATCCAGGCAGAGATTTCGCATCTGAACACACCTAATATAATAGATCCATGACACTTACCTGCAGCTTCTCCAGATGATCTAGACAAGAGAAGGGGCTCAAGTCAGCCATCTTGAAAGGCTTGGGGCAAGACCATGTGGAGGGGAGATCATTATTGGAAGTTGTTTTCTTTTAGTATTTTCTTAGTAGTTTTCTTTATATGTGTTTAAATTGTCCAATGTTTGAGGCATTGCTTTGCACTTTGGAACAGACAATGTTGAGGTAGAAGAAGGCCCTACCTGAGAAGATGGTACTTCTGGAAGTGCCTTGTTAACATTTAACAAGACACTATACTTAATAGGTAAACAACAGCTACAGTTTAGTTTGAGTAATATTTAAAAAACTGAAAATATGAACGTTAAATTGTTAATACAATTTTTAAGAGAGACAGAACTTGACAAAAGAATTTAAAGATCAGTGAAGAAGAGATATTCTGGCCCATCTTCCTGTACAGTAGGGGCAGAAATGCACCTAGGTTTTTTAACCACAAAAAAAGAAGAAAATTGAGGAAAATGAGAGATCACCTCATAAAAGCAAGGTATTTATCAATTGCGTTCTGTTGTTTGGTTTTATGGAGCACATTTGTGTTTGTATTTTTGTCATAATTTTGAACCAGTTTTACTGAAGTTTGTTTTAATTAAAATGGACAAGGTAGCTGATTTTCACATTGCAAACAAGATTTAGGTCTTAAATCTGACAACTTTCTCTCATGATTCCTTCAGCACATGGTTAATATCAACATGTATTCATTTTGGATGCAAGTATGGCCAATAAACGTCCTTCTACAAACAACAAAGTGAAACTGGAGAGGACCACCCAAGCACAACCAATCAGAGAGCTGCATTTGGCTCCCGATTAGCACTAAAATTCTTTGATATTCAGTTCAGACAGTACTCAGTGGTCTTGCTTTTTTACATAGTGCTGCGTTTATCATGTACCTTTTAATGGAAAACACAAAGTGAATTTACAACCAAAAAAGTTAGTTACTCTATCTTTACATTTTTTCAGCGTCCACACAGTTGTTCAAACACATAGTACAAAATGAAACAAACTGGTTAATGTTTCACTCTAAACACATTCAAATCAGGTTAAGTGTGTACAGTGGGAAATCTTATCAGTTTTGCAAATGTTTGAAACCAATTGTGAAGCAGTTTGGATAGACATTAGCCGCCTCTTGACCACTCTAAATATTTGTTGTTTCCGTAGGGTCCTCATTCTTCACCTCTTCTCTGCTGCTTTCACGTCTGCATCCACTAAATGAAACCAGGACCGAGACTATAATCAGATCCAGCTCTGGACAGACCTGTGTAAGACTCTCATTTTTCTCCCTCACCTCTTGTTACTTTGTCTTTCCTCGACTTCATCTGTTCCTGTCGTCCGCTGCTGCTCCCTCACGGTGCAGTCTGCTCTCTGCTTCCTGTTTTGCCCATCCTCCTGGTGCTTTCCTTTATCCTGTAAGAATTTGTCTTCATAAGCTCTTTAAAACAGTGCACACAGTGATTTCTGGGTGCTGTCCTATAGTTTCTGATGAGTAAGGGGAAAGACAGCATGGCCTTTTATTAGTTTATTAAGGACATCTTATTTATAGTGTGATGTGGGTGCAAAGCTCATTACCTTCATTCTATACGTCCAACTGAGTGTTAGCTTCTGGATGGGAAAAAAAAAATCAACCTTTGACTTGAGTTTTTTGTTCAACATTTGCAGTAATTACATTCATTGACATTACCTTGCATGTTATATGATGGAAAAGTGAAATAGTGTATCTTAAAGTTGGCATATTTAAGATTTTAGCTGTAAATTAGTAAACTTTGTGCTTTCCACTGTAAAATATATGATAAATGCAGCACTTTGTGACAAAATTAGACCACTAATTATTGCCAAAAGCAGTGCTCTGATTGGCTGAGCTTGGGTGGGCCTCTCCAGTTTCACTTTGTTGTTTGTTTATAAGCCGTAATTGTAACCAAAAATGAATCTATGTTGATATTAACCATGTTTCGATGAATTTATGAGAGAAAGTTATCAGATTTAAAACCTAAATTGTGTTTGCTGTGTGAAAATCAGGTACCCCAGCTTTAAATGGTATAACAAAGATTTTATTGTAGTTTTGTGTCGGTAGAAATAATTATTAAGTAAACTGGGACCATTAGAATTTTGTACAGTCCATTTAACTCTTTTGCTTGCAATGCAGTAATTGAAGCATTAAGCTGAGTTGTTTTCTTCTTATAACCAATAACATGCACACAATAAAAATATGAATAAACACACACATATCAATACTATTTACATTAGAACTGCATTAAGCCATGGTTCTATTAAAGTAACTTGGGTATTGCTTGCTAAAATCGTGCTCGTTGAATTAGTGGCTATTCGATTGGCTGCAACAGAACAAACAGAGAATTGAGCTGAATTGGGCTAGATGCTAAAGGCTAAGACGAGTGGACTTGACTTGGTCTTAAGAACCACTGACTGTGAGTTGACTTTCCTCTTTTTGATTTTCAAACTTCAGGCTAAAGACTTGAGAATGTCTTAAAGATGCTATAGCTGATTTTTGCTTACTTAAAATGTACAAACTCATCAGTTCACATGTTTTACACTTAGCCAATGTATTCTGAGCCTCCAAATTATTTACTACTGTACATTTTAAACACTTTGCTATGTTGGGTGATCAGACATCCCTAAGAACCTCGCTGCAAATGTATCCGAAACCGTTTATTTGTCCCAGTTTACTCAAGACATGTCCAAGTTGAACCATTTGTAGACTTTTTGATACCCAAGGGAATTATGTTAGCATTTCTTAGTCAAAATTGAGAAACACACCAGCAGAAGTATCTCAGATTTTATACTGACTTACAAGTGTGTCGTGAAAAAAATATGAATAATATACCTATAATATACAGCCTTCACTATTGTAATATTACTTCCAACCTCCATGCAGGTGTGTCATAGTTTATTGAATATCTGGTCACCCTACACTGCACAACTTAACTTTGACCTGTTATGTTAAATCTACTTTCTGAGTTTTAACCATTTTACAGCAGTGTTCTCTGATCATTAGTTTACTCAAAGTTGTATTTGGCTCGACTCATGCATTTTTGAGTAATCTAGTATTGTCCCGAAGCGAATGCAAGAGTGCTCAGAAAATCCCTGTCTTCACCTACCACCTATCCCCTCCATTCCTAGTAAAATATGTAGGGTTCACAATGATCACATAGCCATTTTCAACAACAAAATAGCTGTTTATAATCTGTTGCATATTAAAATGAATTTAACCATGAAGAGGTGGCCTTAGCAGTTCTGCAGTTTTGAACAGGAAGTCAATGGACCTGTTTCTATTTCTAAGCCGTTTTAGATGTTTGTGTTTTACAATGAACTAAATGTGAATTATTAATCTGCATAAGTCATAGTTTCTTTGTAAATATACAGAAAATCCACAATAGGTCTCCTTTAAGTTGCTTTCTTTCAACAAAATCAGATAGAGCCCTGACCACAAGAGTTATCAATCACGACAAAGACAAATATTTGGTTTTACCTCTAGCCACAACCCACCAGAAATGTGCTCAGCTTGTTGTCACACACACTTGAACATGTGCTCCAATTATATGCTCTTTGAAGTGTCCACAGCCACCGCAGAGCCTCTTTAAACTCCCACCACATGTAGCTGACCACTGAACGCCTCAGCAGCGCTAGTGTTTGTTAGCTGCCCGCTGACGGTCACACCCTCGTTCCCGTCTATACATTCGCCACATTCACGACTATAACCTGAACCGTAACCTCCTAAGCCTAGTTTAAGTAATGGGGGTCCTGTTGCCTTTAAGTTATGGGACCCCACACAACGGAATTAATGCAAAACGCTCTTTGGTGACATTACAAAGTCAATTCAGTCTTCGTTTTGTTGATGAATCGTAACATTAGGGACAATTAGTTCCTGTCAGAGCAAGAAGCAGCAAGGACCCTCTGCACCCAGCGTTTATTGAAAGCAGAAATGAATGTCTTTAATTTTATTTTGGGAGTGAATGCACTACGCCGTGTACCAAATATCAACATGACAGATGATGAACTCCAAGTTTAGGGGGTTTGCGAAGTTTTCTCGCCAAGTACTAAACGGTCTCATAGTTTGGTGCTGCTTTTGTCCTCCGTCTTTCATCTCTTCATTCATCTTATATTCTCTCTGGAGGCGATAACTCACTTACTGTCACAGCACTAGATTTATGGTTTAAGTGCATTAAAACAGATATAACGTACATGTGTTTCTGATACAAACCACATCTGTAAATGATAAGATAAAGTAGTTTATGACATTTAATTATGTTTTTATTGTAGATACAAGCGGACGTACAAAGTCATTTTTTAAGATGTGACTTTTATCTGTTGAAAAAGTTATTATGTCCAATGTGTGAGTGCAAGTTTGGATCAGTGCCCTGCATGTTGTCCAGATTCTGCTTTTGTGTGGATGTGCTAATTTTGAGTAACAAACACGTGTAAATTGAAAAGAATATGTTAGTTTAATGCCGTGCTGTAAACCGATCTAGGCAAAACAATAACGTTTCTATGAGAAAACCTGGAAAGTCACATGGTGCAAGTTTAAACAGCACAGCACTTGTTTTTGTCCTGTATATTTGGTCAGACACAGAAGAGGAAACTGCGCCAGATAAATAAATCCGATTTGTATTTTTAGCTGAACAAGCAACAACAAGAGAACACAAGATTATGAGCTCCAGCCCAGAGGTTTTCGTGAATCTGATCTTTGTTGTCAATATTTCTCAAAAAATCCTAAAATTGATTTCACGTGGATATTTGTTCTAATTTAACATTTTTTTTCTCTCTTTCTAAATCATCATTATTATTAAGTAGTGCATTCATACAGTGTTGATTCGTTTAGTTTTTGTTTTGCCATGTATGAATAGGGTTCAAGTTGGGAACCAAAAGGGGTTTTAAATTTCCAATCCTTCAAATCTAATGACAAACTCCGGGCTTGTCTGTCAACACGTGACTGACACTGGGCAAGAAGAAGTCATCCATAATAAAAGATATCTAAGAGCATGGATGGAAACTGAGACTAAAACAACTTTTCTGGCACTGAGACCTGCACTCTGTCTGAAGTAACATAATCTTATCTTAAGTAGTAACATTTGTTCCTTGAGTAAAATGCAAAATGTTTTTAAGATATTATTATTATTCACAACTAGGGCTGCAACTAACAATTTTGGTAATCGATTAGTTGGGCGATTATGCTAATAATTCTATAATTGATTAGTTGTTTGGAACACAAAATCATATGACCACAAGATTTTTACAATTTTGATCCAGATAAAGCCTAAAATTAAATCAGACATTAAGTTCGCAACCGACTGATTTAAGATTTTTTTTTTTGCCTTTAAAAGATTTGCCAATAGAACAAAAAAAATTGTTTTTTTTTTTCTAAAAATTGAGAAGAATAAGCATTTTCTCAATTGAAAACAACAAAATAGCTACTGTACTACTACTACTACTACTACTACTACTACTACTACTACTGTACTGTCAAATAATCACATACATAAATAGTTTTTTTTGACAAATGTTATTGCAAAATTTTCAGAAGACTTGACTTTTGTCACATTTAGTCAAATCAAGATCAAATTTGTGCTTACTACTTACTACACCAGGGCTATTCAACTTTATTTCCAGCGGGCCAGATTTTACCGAGGACCATGGCTTCTGGGCCGGTTATAGTAGCACAATACATCATCGTTTTTGTCGATGTACCAAATATATTTCTATACAATTTTTATTGCTCTACCAAATGTCCAAATCAGTGTGAAAACACATAATCTGAACCGGGAAAATCTCCACATTAAACAAGATTTAAACCAGGACTAAACAATATCTAAAGCAGAAATCAAAACTGAAATGTATAAAACTATAAAAATTAGATCAAATTGGATAGTGATCGAATACGTATTCAAATTTATCTTTGTTTGAGCATATTTTAACTGTCTTCAAACTAAATTTACCAAGAGCTGTGAATTGTTTCGCTAAAATTATGAAAAATGCAACATTTTCTTACTGAAAACAAAGAAACAAGAAAAATACACTACCTTTACAACACTTTTTGACAGATTAGAAAATTCAAGTTGGCCCCTATTTCTTGAGTAATTACCCAGAACAAAATCTACAAACGAAAGAAAATATGTTTTTGTAATATTTTGAAAACGAATGAGGGCCGGATCCTATCTTTGAAGGGCCGATTTGGCACCCGGGCCTTAAGTTGAATAGGCCTGTACTACACTGACATATTTAAGATTGTGTGTTTTTTTTTTTTTGGTAAAAGCAGCAAATTTACATTACAATTTTATCTGTCATTACTGCCCATTGGAGTCATAAAATGTATATATTTTTTCAATTCATTCATTCAACATCTAAAGACCAGTTAACGATAATTTGATTACTAAATTAGTTGACAATTAATTCATTAATCGATTAGTTGCAAATAATCGATTAACAATCCTATTCACAACTAAGTCAATTATTTTTACTTGACTGAAAAAGAACAGAAAAATTCAGGATCATTTATTTAGTATACATGCCATCTCTTTCTGAAGATTCCCAGCAGCAGCAGTAGAGCCCCTGGCCCTTAAGAAGACTTGGTTTAACCCAGACAGCCTGACAATAGCTGCTTTGTGTCTGCTCTGGGGCTGTATGTGCGCTGAAAAGGTTCCCAGAGGTGAATAAGAAATCTCCTCTTATCCACGTCTTTCACTTCCTCGTTGAACAAATGCAACGATGCCGCTAACAAGGAATCAAGCACTCACTGGAGCAGCACAATGGTCTAGAAGCTGTGATAATCTGCTCCTCAAATGTATAGGACCGGGTCGGAAATGTGAGCTATAGGCTGAATGTGGCTCCTTTTCACAAATTGTATCTTTCTTTTAGCTTTAAGGTGAGGCATTACAGGAAAGTATTTATTTACTGATTAGCTTGCTCTCTAAACGTATAAATTTTCACACAAAGATACCGTAATTTCTGGATTATAAGACGCTACTTTTTTCATGAGCTTTGAACACTGCGGCTTATAAGGCAATGCAGCAAAATTATAGATTCTCATAAACTTACTATTAACAATTGCGGCCTATATATGTACTTTATCATTTTTCTTACTTAAATCTAGTGGTGCGGCTTATATTTAGGTGTGCTCAATAAGACAGAAATTACAGTAATCTAATCCACAGTTAATTTTACTTAATTGTTTGAGTAAATCATCTTGCGTTTTGAGCGCCGCGAAAGGTGGAAAAGCGCTATATGAAGAGAGACCATTTTCCATTTTGCATCCACATACATTGCCTCTTATAGAAACACATGCACACACCAAACTTATACAAGACGAGATTTATTGATTCCTAATAGAAGCTTTTAAAATTCTTCTTTCTAAAGTGTTGATATGAGACAAAGTAGGAATTCTTGGGCAAATTTATGAATCCATAAATCTATATTTGGCTCCATCTATTTTCAATTTTTATGTCACAAATATGTGACATAATATTTCTGTGAAATATGATGAAAAAGTTGTCACATATATATATATAGTTTTTTGTATCATTTATGTAGGTAAACTGCAGGAAAGGTTTCAAAATAACTTTAAATTTGTTGTGTCTCATCTGTAAAAGAAACAGAAACACTCAAGACTCCAAGCTACTGTTTTCTTACAGTGGCAAAGTCTGGCTTTTGTTTTTGGAGCAGCTATTTTGACATATATTACGTGATGATTAGCTTGAGCAACATACTTTTTGTCTTGACTGTACATAACGTTGCCTCTTTATAAAGTTAAGTGAGCTGTAACAGTTTGGGCGAGTAGCGAAGCCTGGACTTTACAAGAGAGAGTCCTGCGGTGAACATACAGGCATTTAAAAGAGCCGTCCAGACCTCCCCAATATCACAGCGGGAACACATGCCACGAGCAAGATTTGAACTAAAGAAATGTCCAAATGTGCAGCGCAAAATACTACCTTATGTTCAAATCTAAACCACGATTTAAATTAAGTAAAAAAAAAAGGAAAAGAGGCTGGGAACGCGTTTTATTTTACTGTTTCTAATATTGTGACGCAGGATTTTGGATTTTAGCCATGTTAGTTGTGTCTACTTAATAAACTCTCAAAGTGTATTTAGAGTGATTTATGCATATAGTAGTATTTTTGTATAGTGTTCTCCAGTTGACAAGACGCCATTCCTTTTCACTAATCTCCATATTTCATACCAATGCAGCTTTACTCTTTGTTCTACCATTTTAATTTGTTTGTAATTTGGCCTTTCAGCTAAAAAAAAACAAAACTATTTGCTTTAGTAAACTGCCCTCTTCAAGAACAATGTAATGTAAAGTAAAGAGGCAGCAGAAAGGTGCAAAGGTGCTTAGAGATTTCAGCATTTACATTAGTTTTATATTGTGAGTTAAAAGGTTCTAAATGTAATATACTGAGCCACATTACTGAAAGTAGAAGTAGGTTTTCTACTGCCATAGTGGACTGATGGCTGCATGGCGCTTTTGCCTCACAGCAAGAAGATTGGGGGTTCGACACTCACATGGCCTGGACTTTTCTTTGTGGACTTAGCTACTGTGTCTGGGTGGATTTCCTCTGAGCACACCAGTTTCCCCACCAACCAACCCTATGTTAGGGTAACATCCTCCAGCAATGGTAGGCCAAATGTCAAATGTAGAGGACAAATTTCCATAAGGGAGCAATAAAATGTTTGCCTGGGATCCAGAACCCACGCTTCAGCAAACTGCAAAGAGTGGGTCGCAGGACTCCACGCCCCCCTCCTGCATTTTCGATTAATCTACATTGTACCGGGCAATCAGATTACCACAATTTCCGCACTATTGAGCTCACCTGAATATAAGCCGCATCAACTAGATTTAAATAAGAATAATGATAAAGTACATACTGTATAAGCCGCACTTGTTAATAGTAAGTCCATGAGAATTTATAATTTTGCTGCTTTGTTGTATAAGTCGCAAGGTTCAAAGCTCGTGAAAAAAGTAGCGGCTTATAGTCCAGAAATTACAGTAGTGTATTTACTTGAAGCAGATGAATCAGAGAAGCTGATTGGTCGTCTGTCATTTAGACCAAAATCTAACGTCACTCACAGAACAGAACTTTTTTTTTTGCTTTTCTCATTGATTCTGAGAAATTCGTGATGTTTTTCAGTCCCACGTGATCATTTGTCAATGTATTTTTTTTTTGTTGAGAGCAGCCATGTTGGTTTTCAGACAGCAGACAATGAGTCTCTGATGGCTAAATAGTCTGTCAATCACGGCTACAGAAATTCAAAAGAGAGACACGGTGGCCACATGGTATATAGAAAATACTTACCGAAAAGTTTGCACTTCAATATACTAAGCTCCAGCTGCTAGATTAAAAAAAAGAAAAAATGCTATTTACAAGTCATGAAAATCTGTAATTTATCAACATTGTTGTGCAAGAGATCATGAGATGTTGATATGGTCCGACCCGGGAGTCGAACCCACGACCTCCTTTTTGGGAAGCCAGAGCTCTAACCACTTGGCTACCGTGCACCCCACACGGGGAGAACATGCAAACTCCACCCAGATCATGAGATATCAACATCTCATGATCTCTCTGGGTGGAGTTTGCATGTTCTCCCCGTGTCACCGTGGGTTTTCTCCGGGTACTTCGGTTTCCTCCCACCTCCAAAAAACATGCATGTTAGGTTAATTGGGCATCATTGCAAATTTCCCTTAGTGAGTGAATGAGACGAGACCCTGCGACGAGTGGCCACTGTCCAGGGTGTTCCCCGCCTAAGGCCCAAAGTTACTGGGATAGGCTCCAGTCACCCGCGACCCCTAACGGGATTAAGCGGTAGAAAATGAATGAATGTTGTGCAGAGCTCAAGGCTTGTGAAAAAAGTAGTGGCTTATAGTCAGCTTTTTGTTAAATAGTACAGTTTCTTGGCTGAAAAAAAAGTAATTGTCATTGCGATATTGAAATGGAAAACCCTTTTTCTTAGTATCAAAACTAGGTGCAGCCATTCTGTTCGGCTTCAGTTTCATCCACTATTAGAAAAGACAGTTCATAACACTTGTTTGCTCAAAATAAACAAATATCTTACTTGTATAGATTAACCTGCATTTCTAAATAGTTTAATCCTGTATTTCCACTTTACATTTGCTTTGTGTCGTTGCTGCTCTTTAGCCTCATTAAGTCTTGGAAATTGTGATTTAAGGAATGTCACAAAGATAAACCCATTTGTAAACTGGCTTCTTATTTATCAGCAGTTTCAACATCTTTCCTCAAGTCCCCCTTGTCGCTGTCACTCCTCCTGGTGTTATCAGGTGAGATGGGCAAACGGGCCTGTGTCCTGCTGTGATCCTGATAAGACCAGAGTGATTCTCATGCAGCACTGGGAGGATGGAGCCTGGCAGGTCTCCTATCACCGAGGGGGCTGCAGGTCGCTCTATCTGTGACCATATACAACCTGATAACATGAAAGACTTTGGCAAATAAAACTGGGATAAGGAACCATTGCATTTGTCACTTTTCAACTCTGATAGTGGCAATAAAAGAGTTTAAACAGATTAGAAAGTGGGGCTGATGTGCGCCTGCAAATGAAAGGATATAGAGGATGTACGCTCCAATGCTCTGCTGCTTGTAACTCAGCCTTGTTTTATCAATTTAAAATCCTGGGTCAAAAGGATGGCAATAGGTTGTAGGTTGGGTTCACCAGACTTAAATGAATCATTATGGTTTAAAATTAGCAACAAAGCATAGTCAAAGTATCTATTTGAATGAAAATTAGTTTGCAGTGTCATCTAGATCTAAAAAGTAGCGCATTTTGCTTCATAAAACCCAGAAAGTGTGCTTGTTTACGCTTTTCTGAAAGTTGTGATAAGCGCCTCTAAAGTCTAGCTTTAGTGAACAAAAACATGTGGACCTCTAAATTGTTTTAAATTCAATTTTTAGACTGAAAATTGGGTATTGCAAATTCCTTTGTCAAAAAAATCTATAGTGTTTGGGCAGGTGTACATGAGATTACCAAGTTATAATCAACATCAATTTATTCTTCTTTATTGCTTCAGAGATACATTATTGTAGTCAGCTGAAAGATAAAATAAATGATTCAATAACTGCATTACTATAATTAATTGTTTTTATTTTAACTGTAAAATGTCTCTATTCAACAAGAATGTTTCCTGAAGAAAAAGACCTTAACCTTAACCCACAAACAGTAACTAAGGACCAGATTTATCTAGCATTTGCTCATGTGCAAACAGGTTAGGGGGAGTAAAAACTTGGCGTAGCTGACATTTTTCTTTCACACAGACACTAAAGATGCAGAATTTAAGGTGGTGCATATCTCTTTTGTGTAATATCTTATATGTACATCTTCCAAAATTAAAGTTTGCATAAATAGCTTGCAAATAACATGAATTTTTTTTTTTTACTTTGCGACTGCAATTTAGCACCTGGCTTGATAAATCAGGCCCATAGACTTTTTTAAGGTGCATTGTGTAAATTTTTGGCCAAAAAAAAAGTCTTGAATAAAAGCATGATTTTGTCATTTGGATGTCTTTGTTGCACTAAATAATAATTATAATAATAAAACAAAAAAATCTAATTTTTTTTTTAACTTTGAACAGGCTTTTACGGCCACAAAATGGACAATTACTTGGCCTGGAGGAGGGCTTTCTCATGTGTTTCCATGGCATAAAATATATTTATCTCCCAAAGTATTGTTTTAACTTTCTCTTTTTGCTTAATTGTGTAGATGACTTTTCACCTCCAAAAAGTTACACAATGCAATGACAATAATCTCAGTTAATTTTAATGTTAAAGTACTTAATACTTTCTCTAGCTTTTGTAAATTTCTGAAATAAAATGTGTTCTCCATTCAATATTTAATATATAAGTGTTCTTGTCAGCAATTGTGTAGTAGTTATTACAGTTTTCATCACATGTTTGGTCAGACCGGTTGCATTTGTTCCCACAGTTTCCATGAAGCCTCTGGAGCTACAGTAAAACGATGCAGATGATCCTGTCTTTTGCATATCTAGATCTTTTTCATCCCTGTCCAAACCTTTTTCAGATTTGATTGTTGGTGAAAGAGACTTCTGGAAGATATTACTTGTCCCAGCGGTTTTCACGTCTGGCATTACCATTGCTTGGCATTATTTTATGTCACGATGCATTAGTCGTTTTGTTCTGTATCTCGTCTCTGTTTTGAACCCCATTTTTTGTCAGCGCGCCGTCTGCCCCAATGCGCTCCATGAAACGAAACATATACTCCCTCAGGGTAAATTGCTCTTATTTATACAGCTGGCTCCGAGCTGCTGGAGTGACTCAAGACGTATTTGGACAACTAAACAATGCTAATTTGAAACCTATTAACATTCTGCTTTGGTTCGGCTTGAGGAAGATATTTTCAATGCTTAATGTGCACAAAGGGTTGCATTTGTTTTGTGTTTGCGAGACTTACCTCACGTTCTCACCGTGAAATCCCAATGTTCATGGACGGACTCTTCCGCATGGACACGTGTGGAATGAAAAACATTTACAGACCCCCGTGTGCCGAACTGTCAATACTGTGGTGTCTGCCATTTTTCTGTCTGTTATTGTGGTGAAAGTAATTATTTTTCCTTTAATCAAGTCTGTCTGGGGCATAATGAGCTGATCCAAGTGGATTAAGCTAGCTTCCTGTCCACTGCGGCAAAAATCCTCGCTGGTAAGCATTGCACTCAAGCAGCCAAAACTAAAGGCCCCGGGCTGTTTTAACAAGAATAATCTCCAAAACCAGATCTTTCAGGCACTTGCAGCAGCTCAGGGACATTTCAGATTTGAGAGACCAAAGCAAAGACCCCCATTGATCACACTCAAGGCCTTAAAAGCACACATTCATACAAAATACTTATGGAATATAAACTTGCTGATCAGTAACAAAATGTTGAGTATCAAAATGAAGTGAGTTTTGAATTCTATATCATACATCATCCCTGAACAAAAGATCAATGTTACTTACTCAATACAAATTTACTCAATACCTGTACCCAGTTTACCTTATTCTCAACAAGAAGTCATGGGTTCAAACTTATGAATCAAAATCTTCAGAATCAAATATATCTGCATATCACAGACAGAAGGTTTTGGATGTTTTCTGCTCTGACTTTTTGTGTGGACATGTTTTCTCCATGGCTGGGTTTTCGCTCAACACTTCGGTTTCCCAAAACATTTACGATAAACTATCAGTCCTCCACCCTAGATGTGGTGTTGGCACTTGTTGGAGCCGAGCCTAAGTGTCTGCTCGGTGTCGCTGTGGGCTCATAGGCCACTGTACATATGGTTGGAATTATTGTTCTGAGTACATGTTGCCAGACGGACAGGCACACATTTTGTTGACCGCTTTTGCCTGCACTGTTTTATGAATGAATTATGGTAAAGATGAATTTTATTGATGAAATGAAGCACTGCTTGGGTTGATTTTAACACTTTTGTACTGAATAAAGGAATGATTTTATCTAAATATGGAACTGCCTCAGAGAACTTTGTGAACCCACCTATTAGCCTTTCAAGATTAATATGCATAATTCAAGTAATTTTATCTAAGTTGGATTTTCCTAACCTGGCCAGCCAGATGGTTTATATCGCGGTATTTGTGAATTCACAAACACGAGATAAACCATCTGGCCTTTGTCCGGCTCGGTGAGATCCGAACCATACAGAATCAATCACAGCAGCGTGTTTTGAGCAATACATTGTAGCATCTAACACCGTTAGCTCCCAGCCCACCAAGTCTGATTCAAGCTAAAAAGACGCCGCTTCGTGATGTACGTGTTGTTGCTGCGTTGATGCGTTTCAGCAGAAATACGGAGTAATTTCTTTTTGAAAGAAGAGCAGTATGTGAACACGTAACATAAAATCATTTCATGGATTTTCATGTTCATTATGCCATATTCTTAGACAAACTAATGGTAATTGTAATGTAAACTACTTTAATCTGTATTGAGGTAAAACTCATTTTTCTCATTTATGCTATTTATTATTTACTATAAAGCGAAAACTCTCGAAACAGGTCACAGTCGATTTTCTAATGTCAGAAGAATGGAGTTGTAGGATGACGCGTCCAAAGACCTCCAGCAGGACCTCTTTGCTTTGTCTGTGATTTATGTTGAGTTTCCTGAAACAACGCTGTCTCCATTATTGTGTCAGTAAAGCCATTAGTTTCACCAGGGCCTTGACAGATGTTACGGTTGAAAAATTTGTGACAATAAAGCGCTATTCATGCATATTTTTAGAATGACTGCCCTGAATCACATTTATCTAAACACCAAAACAAAGCCGTCTGAAGAATACCACATTTCCTCTCTGTGCTGCATGCCTGTGGTGCGATGTTGACTGTTATAGTGTCCGTTCAGTTCGTCATGCAGGCTTGACATACGAATGAGCGAAAGATGTCCACTGTGGGGCTGTCTGTCTGCAGTTTGTTTAGGTCATGTCATCTGTGAAAAAAAATCCCCTATTGACTCAATTTGTGAAGATATTCTGCTTCGTCTCAACTAATGCTTTGCTTGTTTTGGCTTTTGTCCCGTCAAGTCATGGTATGGCTCAAATTAATAGTTTTTTTTTGGTGATTCAGCAGCTGACCTATGCATGAGTAGGCTATGATTAACCAACCTTTAGACTAAACAATATACCTAGTGCTGAAGGTAGGCTTACACCGCTGCAAAAAATATATTCAAAGACAAGTTAAAAAACATCTTTGATCATTGTCTCATGTTAAAATGTACTATTTGGTAATTTATGATATTTTATGTGTTTGATTTGAATAGATTTGTTCCTATTTAAAGACCAAATGTGTCAAATAAGAAGATGTTTACTTACCTCAATCACCAGCTGAATTATCCTGTAACCAGTGCAAGTTACTTGTGATAGAAACAAGTGAAACATGCTACATCGTTCAAGCAAATAATTAAAAACTGATCAAAGCTACTCAAATAGTTTAATATTTTGAATTTTAGTTTTTTCAACTAGGGATGCGCCGATTGACCTTTTTGAATTGTCATCCAGATTTTGATCATTTGGATTTAATATCAACCAATGGTTGATACTTAAAGTCAAATACTGCAATAGTAATGTACAAGGGTTATAATCACAAGCTTCCTAATGTCTCCAAAAGTGATTCAAACTCAGAGAAACTTCACATACTCTAAGAGGAACTGGTTTATATTATAATAGGATCAGGACAAATACCAAAAGTAGATGTACCTCAGTTAGAGGAGAGTAAATATTTCGTTCAGGAAAATGTTTAAAATAAATGTAATAGCAGTTATAAACAATTAGAAACAGCACATACATTTTAATCCAAATATTATTCAACACTGACTGACTTTACTTTTGACTGTCCTGTAAAGTTAAGAAACGGAAATGTATAAATAATGACTTGAAAATTACTAGTAAATGTATTCTTTAAATCCCAAGCTCAGCGGTCTTAGCAAGGAGATGTTTTGCATTTGTGTCTCTATCTTGTTGCTTCTTGACTGTATAAATGTTACACTTTAGCCTAAACCCTTTTGGTCATGTCAATGTAAAATGTCTTGTAGTCATATTTAAGTTTTGACTGAGTTACTGGAGAAAATAACCAGCTAGCTAACTTGAAATAGCTTTTTTATTTTTTGCAAAGCACATTTAGCCCATGTAACTGTTAATTATCGTGTAATTTCATACTTTGAAACATAATCAGACGATCTGGGTCAACATCAGCCAGTTAAAGACACAACCAAGAACAAATCTGAATGTTCAGTGCCAATATCCAGGTCCAGAAGTGTACTGATGCGGCCTTTATTTTAACCCAGGCTACTAATTGCTTTATGCAGTGCCCCCAAATCCCTTCTCTTTTTTCTGTACAACAGCTTGTCCAATCTTTTATATTTTGATTGTTGTTTTCATAGTACCATACCATTCAACTATGACGCAGGCTTCTGTATTGTAATCACTGGAGCAAGCCATTCTAATCAATCATTCTATTTGTAGATATTTTTTTCAGATCAAAATCAGTCTTTGACAAAGTTCAGCTTGTTTAATAATGCCATACAAGCATATAATAATTTTTAAAAATCAAATGGTTAATGCATGCGTTAATCGTGTGTGCAAAAAGGTCAGATTTAAGTGCTTTGCAAACACCCTTATTTCTCTGTAATCATACTTTTTGTTTGATAAATGGCACGAAGCATACGCCAATTAGCATGTGTATTTGCACAAGGAACGCCTGACCCTTGCATCAGTTAGCACGAGTCTGGCACATGTCTGCGGAGACTTGTTACCATGGGGTGTTTCTGAAATAAATGCTCATATCGCAGCGTTGTATCAGCACTGCTTGTTTTCAGCGACTGATCAGATATTAAATGTGTCACGGTGGTGATTTGTAATGGGGTGTTTGTGTGGAGGTGACAGATGGTTCATATACGGTTACGCAGATGACATCACAGCGATTTGATTTTAGCGGTGAGTGGCAAAATGCATGAGTCAGTTGTAATAAATATCATTTTCACTTTTCAATAGATTAAGAATGAAATATAAAACAGCGGCTACAGTCTGAAAGCAATATACTTGTAAATGTGTAAGTTTATGAGTTTGTATCTGATGTGAAAAACAAACAAAACAAGAAACAACAGTAGTAGTAAAGCAGATAAACAGCTGGAGCTCTGCAGTGATGTTTCATAGAAAGAGGCAGTTCGTGTAATGAGGAAATAACAGTATTTGCAGCTGAAATGCCCTTGTTGTCATTAGAAAGTAAGCTAGCTAAGCTCTGCACATTCACAGCATCAATTGATAAACTACTACTAAGCTAAGCACAAACTTTATTCACAAAAAAAGCTCTTTGACTGAGAATTATGAGCAACACAACTGATGAAATGAGTTCTCTGTGTTTTTGACTGTGGACATTTTGTTTCTCTCAAACTAAGTTTATTCAGTAAATTGTAGTTTGAAAGTAGTTTCTGCAGCTTGTCAACATTAGGACTGGGTATTGCCAAGGCCCTTCCGATACAATACGTATCTCAATACAAAGGTCACGATATGATATGTATCCCGATACACGTAAATCCTATATAATTTCCTCGATATGTCACGTATCAAGTGTCAACTGCAGAGGAATTGTATTTTCAAACTACTCTTTATGTTAAATACAAGTGTCTTACAAATAAGTCATTGTTCAGCTAAATAGTTTCAGCCTTAAAGCTAAGCTTTAAGTATGCGGATACGTATCCCGATACACCTTCCTGTAACGATACGCGTATTGCCAATGAACTTGTTACGATATATCCCCGTATCGATACATTGAGTACAGCCTAGTCAACATCTTGTCAATTTAGAAAACTTCTAGACATTTCCTCAACACAGACTTAAGCATATTTAAAGTGAAGCTATAAACTACCATAAATCAAACTTTTTGAACAGCATTGTCTTCTTCTTCTCTTTTTTGTGCAAGTTTCAGGTCAAGATAGTCACAAACTGACTGTAAATGTCAGTCATTTCTAGTTTGCGATAGTAGTGACATCAGTATGGATTGCTCACTTTGCCGATCACAAACACCTGCTGTCAAACCTTCTTTCACCTTCTCCTGTGCTTTTCCAGCAGCCAGCTCTGTCTTCAAAGTGTTGGTAAAGTCTGTACTAATAATAAGTATAAAAAGAAATGCAGCATTACTGTTATTTATCTGATATTACTGTTTTTGCTGTCATACAAACCAAATATAGCAGAATTTAAGCTTTTTAGCATTCAATAAATAATTTAGTTTTGAATTTTAGTTGTGGTTTTAGCTTTTACAAAAGAAATATTGGCTGTTGTCACCTGTATAACCTCTATATTAGGCACAAGTCGATGTTTGGGCCTCCTGGAGTGAAGCCCAAAGACTTATAGAGCCCATCTCAGTACAAACTACAACCCCCTGCCGCACGGGCGCATCAGGCCGGGATCACTTACTCTCAGGTTTGGATGGAGTCGCCAGGGGCCGCAAGGTCAAAGGTCGAGAGGATAACTCACTAAGCTACCCTCATCAAATACAATGACCATGAAATTTGGCAGAAGTGGAATGTCAGGCACGACTACTCAGTGGATCAACAAATATGTGTGGAAATTGAATAGAGCTCATTTTGTACAAAGAAGTGAGCAAAGACCTGATAGATCTAGTCTTGTTTGCTTTTAGGGCTGCATGATTGATCACAATCAAATCAAAATCACATTTTGGAGTGCTATTATTATAATTTCTTCCATAAGCAACAAAACATCCAGTTTAATTTTAATTTAAATACATGTGTTTTTTTAGTTTGTCAGATTTTGTATCTGGTTCATATTTGAGTCTTTTTATCGATTCACCTGCACTTCTATCCGTTCACCAGGCCTTTTATCCGTTCACCTTAAAGGGGTCCAATTGTGTCAAATTCACTTTTCTAAGTTTTTAACCTTGTTATAATGGCCTTCCTTCATCATTAGTTTACTCAAAGTTATATTTGTATTGATTCATGCATGACTGAGTAATCTTTTATTGTTCTACCGCTGGAGCTCAAGTGCTCAAAATCCCCGTTCTCACCTACCACCTATCCCCTCCCACTTGTCTGTGTTTACTTGTTATAATTCAAAAGATTAATACTCAAAGTGAAACATAATTGGTTCAAAACTGCCCCATAGACACTTTCCAACAATAATAATTTGTTATTTATAATCTGTTGCTTTTTACAGTTACATTTTAAATGAAGAGGCGGGCTATCAGATTGCAGTTTAAAGGAAGTCAGTAGAGCTGTTTCTATTTTTAAGTTTAGATCAACTTTGTGTTTACAGTGAACAAAACGTAAATAACTGATCTGCATTTGTTCTAGTTTAATACTAAATATTAAAAAAAACACCATAGGGCCCCATTAAAAGGTGAACTCGGAGCAGAATCTGATTTTTAACATAAATTGAAATTTAAAAATATGCATTGTGCAAGTAATTGTTTTTGTTAAAATATTATTTCAACTACTCCTATTTTACACGTTTTACTACGTTCAGTTGAACTCAAATCCATCCATAGTTAGGCTGTGTTCATCAGTCTGACCAAAAACACTTCCACCTTGTGATGTCATTAAGTGGTAGGGCTGGGTTTTGCCAAGAGCCTTCCGATACGATACATATTCCTGTACAGGGTCACGATATGTATCCTGATACATGTTTATCCTGATCCAATTTCCTCAATACGGTCCGCATCAAAATATATTTTACTGACCAAAATGACAAAGTGCAGAAAAAAATAAAGAAACATTTTATATGCTACCTGTAAAAAAGTTTTTAACCTGGTTACAGTACAGAACTCCTTAAAATCAATGTTAAAAATGTAACTTTGATTATGTAGATTAATAAAATGGAGAAGCATTGTATTTTCACATTGCTCCTGATGTTACATAGTGACCTATGAATAAGTCATTTTTCCAGTATAAAATGTATTATGAGTTTAAGTATTTCGATACATATCCTGATATGCCTCCCATTAATGATACACGTGATGCCAACAAGTTTGTCACAAATTCCTGATACATCGAGTACAGCCTTATTAAGTGATCCAATGTGATTTTAAACTACCCTCACTTTCAATAGAATTGTTTGAATATTTTAACATTTGAATTTGCCTGATTTTGAAAACACAGTATTTTAGCCTTATTTAAACTGTCCCTTTTGGAGCAAGAAATAATGAAGACTTGTTGGTAATCTCAACTGAACAAAAGGTAAAACAAAAATGTAGAATGAAAAAGTGTTCTTCCTAAGTAGGTATGCAGTTGAACCAAAACTCATTTAGCTGGTAGTTTTATAACTACCACTTCATGACATCACAAGGAGGTAGACTGACTAACAGTGGAGTATTGCATGAAAAGACACAACATTGCAACAGCTGACAAGATTCTAACATATCTAAAAGCTCACATTTTTTTTGTGAAGAACAAATAAAAAACATTTCATACCATGCTACATGCAGAAACCTGCCTTCCTTCGTTTCTATATAAGTTTTTATCCATAAATGCATCGTAAACATTATCCATTGTAATTGAACACTAGCTTGCTTTACAGAAATATATATGTGCATTGTTCTTCCCAAAATAACTAATAAATAAATAATTAAATGTAATGTTTCAATAATTGCATGAGTCACATCAGATGAGAACTGTGACTGAAAGTTGTCAGACGTCAACAATCATTACAAACACTGGTTGAATTCCTTGGCTCTTATCTAACATCCTGTGGCATGTTTATTACTCCGGGCTCTTCGTCAGGTTGGAGCAGATGCAGAAATTCTGAAGGTGAAGCTGGATTTCTCATCGACCTTTGACCCTAAAGTTGGAAAGAGCAGGTTGTCCAGAGGACAAACAATAAAATAAATAATAAAGACAGTTCTTCATGCACCTCGAGGAACAGCTGTTTGATCCTGACGGCAAACGCTTTGCCTGTGCACGTCCTGGTCCAGAGGGGATGACTCTGCCTCTCAAGCAAAACATAAATAAAAATGAAAAGTGGGCACAAGGACAAATATATCTGTTTTTTTTTTCCTGCTGATTTTGATTATTATTTTAATCTAATTTTGTCCAGGATATTCAAAGTGAACTAGGCAATATGGCAAATCACAATTTTCTTGGAGCCATATTACATTTTTGCTTTGATTCCAATTCTCATGGTTAATTTCCAAGAGTATACAATCAGAAAATCAGAAATTCAATTAATTCATTCATTTTGTACAGCCCACAACAACATTGACTTTCTTTATTGGATGGTTGATTTAACCAACAAAGCAATGAAACATTTGTCAATAAAAGCAGCAACATTTATAGGAAATGTGCACATTTTACTAGAATTTGTACATTTGTATTAGAGCACACAAATGCATGAAACAGAAATGTTGAATCTCATGTCAGTTTTACCACAATCACAGATTATCACAGGAATGAGCTCAACATTTGATTTATCATCATATTGCCCTAATAAAAAAAATTTCTTTCTTTCTCTCTCTCTTTTCTCTTTTTTTCCATTTCATATGTTTTATTCATTCATGCAAATTAAAAATTTGAATTGAATTTCACCAAAATTAATTGCAAAAATAATATACATGGTTGAATAGGAGCATGAAGAAGACAAGTTCCTATAATTACACCATCACTTTTGGTGAATTAATAAAGCCACAACTCAGCCACAGCAACAAGCAATAAATATAATGATTTTTTAGATCACCCTTTCAAATAGCTCACAAAAACCCTCGTTTCAACTTTTTTTTCACCTGAACAATAGTGGTACATGCATGTAAGTCTTTGTCTAATGCATTCCATAACCTGGCACCAACAATTGAAAAACTTCTTTGCCTTAGTGAAACTCGAGAATATGGCCCATCGAAAAAATCCCTTTCTTCTATGGTCATCATTTGTACTCAATGTAAGCAGATCACACAAATGCTCTAATAACATAAACTATACAGACTTTTTACACTGTGCAACAATTATTAACACAAAGAATTAGCCCATTTCTTTCGCCAAAGTCTGATTTCTGTTCCAAACCACATGTTTTTACCGACTGTCCTTTGTCTGTGTGGTCCTCTCCATTCAAAAACTTCAACCATATTATCGACTATTAGACATGACTGAATCTCAGGGTTTTATTAATTGCTCAGCCCTAAATGAAAACATAAAACAGAAATCCTCCTCTGTAACATTTTAACATTTCTCTGGGATAAAGCCTTAAACAAACGATTTGAAGTTTATTTTTCTGCAAATTGGATCCAACATCAATTTTTCTGCTGGTGTTGATACAGTAATAATCAGATTATCCTCCCATGGTGGGCGTTTTGTATTTTCTACTCAGTGAACTCTATGTTTTGTAATTAGTATAGTGTCTATTTGCATTAGAACAAATCACTGAAATGTTCCTCGCCTCTAATCGCTCACAATGACTTGTCTCACATGGCTGCACTTTGTGGAATGAAAGTCTATTGACCTTACACTTACCTCCTTAATTGATTATTTGAGTCACTTTTGAAATTCAGCTCAATTTTTTCAATCACTTACAATACTTTCCATTTTAGAATCAATAGCCATCGTAAGTAGCTCAGAAAATGACCCATCGCTGTGTGACCTGAGTGACACGAGGGTCAGGGCAAAGCTGGAGCTGGTTAAGGATGCTCTTGTATTAACTACATCGCTAAAGCCAGTGCACAAGTGCGGCCATGACCCTGCTGAAAGAGCACTTCTGTGTGGGCAAAAGAGTTCAGAGGTCAAGAGGGTCAGTGTAGGGTCACGCAGGAGTGACACAGGACCGTGCATGAGCCACACCGCCAAAGAGCAGAACATGTCGAAGCGCTGACGGACAGATATGTGGGAGTCTATAACATTAGCATAAAAAGGATTTCTGGAAAAGTCATTGGCTATCATAAATCTTCAAGAAGACTGTCAATGCTCTTTAAGAAACGGGCCATAAATCATGCATATTCCTCATTTTCAGAGCTGTTGTCACTCACAGCTTGTTAGGATATCCGGCAATGAAAACAGACTTATGCGTGTGGCAGGTGTTCGCATAAATGTGGACGCATTCACTTCGCACTGCAGATTGTATTTCCATAAAGTCATGTTTTAACAATGTCTCAGTTCGACATTAATTATCATATCAGGTTTGCAGACGCCTGAAAGAAAGAACATGTTCTGTTTTACACATTTGATGTCAGCTGTGTGCGGTTAACACCCTGTTAATTGTTTATTTAACTTTCAAACAACTCCAACATAAATATATAAAGTTTTAGATTTTTTTTTTCTTTCAGAACATTCAGTTAGAGTTACAGCAATAAAAAAATAGGGGAAGTGCGCACTAATACAGACTAAAGACGGCTGCACCCTATAGGAGTTTTGGCCCAGTTTCAAGCCTGATGTGCTCTTCTAAGAGTTGGCCAGAGTAAGGATTTCCGCAAGAGTTTTTTTTGTCGTCTCTCTCCTTATGTCTGTGCATCTCTGTGACTATTTTTCAGGTTGCATTATCGTGAGGTTCACATGCTGCATGTGCACATAAAATAAGGAAGAAACATTGCTTTATCGTCTGTAAATAAATGTAGCGCTTTGTGCACACAGTGTGGTCAACACGGAATTTGTTGGAACTTTTTCATTTCAGGGCCACAATGCATCAGTGAAATATCCAAAAGATCCTAAACTCTTCTAGTGTGCAGCCAGCTTTAGGCTATTTAAGAAGAGTTCATTTGCAAAAACAGAGATGTAATTTCCATCTGCAGCCCTGGAGAGGGGAGAGGGAGGCACAATGACATGTTTTTAGTGGATTACCCGGGGCAAACATGCAAACTCCACATATCCCGCTTATGAGGCCAGAGCGCAAACCCTGTGCCAATGTGTTATAACAACTTTTTCAAAGGTCAAATGTTTTTTACTTCAATTAAAATACATTTTTAACCATCCAGTCACCATTATTGTCACTGTTATTGGTTGAAGTTAAACAAAAAATTATTCTGGGTAATTATTCAACATTGAGACAAAGGGGTCTTTTGTGTACTCAAATCAAATTTGCCAACCAAATTGAATATTGCATATAGATTAAATATGCTTGTTTAAGTGTACGACACACTCAAATGTCCCTATTATTATTATTTTTTCCATCATCCATGAAATTACATCGTGCCTAATAGGCATTGACTTTATTATCTACTGCAAAAATTAAAACTTTAGGTCAGAAATATTCTTTAGCATTTCCTTTTTGCATCTCTGGGGTAATCTGAGCAGTGGCGACAGTGTGGATTAGACCAAGGGTTCTCAAACTTTTCAGATCGGGATCTCCAAAACAACCATGCCAGCTACTCGCAACCCCCACTTCAAATCAAATAGACTGTTCTAATGATTTCATGTCGTAAATCCAATCAAAAAAGGGTTTAATTTAATTATTTTAGTAGTTTATTGTGTTATTTGACTGAAATGTATTACAACATTGAATGCAAATAATTAATTAAATATTGAATAATCATTGCAAAATTACATCTTAAAATCATCTTGCGACCCCCAGAATTTCCTTTGCGACACCCACTTTGGGAACCACTGGACCAAGTTTTGGGCTGATGGTTATTGATGTCTTAGATAAGACTATGTTTATTTGTCCAAACTTAAATTATTCTAAGAACAGAAACAAAAATTCCTCATGTGAAAAGGGACAAGAAAAGCCTATAAAGTACTTGCTAATGATTTATTTTTATTTCTTTCAAAGGTTTGGGTCTTTGTGTCTTTCCAGGCAGAACTGTCCGTGATCGCACGTCATCGGCATCGCTGTGTGACCGGCGCTTTTCAACTACTGCATGGAAGCATTTAGTGACAGATAGCCCACACCGTAAGTACCGCACTCACTCACACAAACACAGCCATATGTACCGGATCGACAGGCTCATGACTAAAGCAGCTCAACTTCACTAAGCCTGACTAACAACACGGTGTCCATAACATCATAATGGGACACAATTCCTCTCTTAACCTTGATCCTGAACTTAATCATCCATTTTATCCGCTTGCCCGCTCAGACTCTTGTAAAAACACACATGCAATCACACGTTCATGGTTTTTGTCAGTATTGTACATACAAGCTGGTGTCTTATTTCACATTGAAGGACAACGAGTGTAATTTCAGATACAGGTGTGTTTAGACACGTTAAAGTTATTTCACCAGACAAACAGGAGCTGGCCTCGTTGTGCCTCAAATTTGTAAATTATAGAAACACAAATCTGATCGCCATATGTCGGGCCTCTGCGGCTCTAAATTTACTCTGGGTGCAGGCCCGTGACACGCACATGCGAGGAGTAGATAAAAGTCCATAAATACTTCAGCATAACTCAGAGAAAAGTAGCAGCCAAAGACCAGCACGTTGAATCTGCTCCACCTGTAACTCTGTACTTTCTTCTGCTGCACCTGTTTGCCAGACTTCAGGAAATCAGGGATTTTCTTTCATGCTTTAACTTTGTCTCTCAGAAAAAAGTTTCTAATCTCATGTTTATTGCCCCCTTTTTTAACGGCTGTAAAATTATAGTAAAATCTTTTTTTTCAGTCTATTTGCTTAAATCTGTTAATCCTTTCTGTTCTGACTAAAAATACAAAATTTGAAAAATAAATACTCAAATTTTATTAGTAAGTTAGTAAGTAATCTTTATTTGTATAGTGCTTTTCACAGACATAGTCACAAAGTGCTTCTGGGGGAGTTCTGGGGAAGGAGAATTTGATGCCTTGTCCACACAAAATGTTATCAAAATATTCCAAAGACATCTGAAGCATAAATCTCTGTTTCTTCTGTGGATTTCACATACACGTTGTTCATTCATAATGTTTGCTTAATTAAAAAAATCCAGTTAAGTTTCTGTTTACATGGCAACTTAGTATCAGTGTCAAGTCTTCCTCTAGTTTTATAACTTTCTATGTCAGTGTCACAGCGCCACACTCTGATCAGATACCGGCATTACATTGACTTCAGGCTGGTTTTGCTGATTCGTGTGGACGCTCACAAATCCTAAGACAGCTCCATGTTTATGCTGATAATTTTTAAAACTATTTGTTTTCATGTGGACAAGGTTTGAGCCTATTGTACATGTTTTTAGTGATAGTGGTAACCGGAGCACCTGGAGGAAGTCTATACGGAGACATGGAGAGAACATGCAAACTCTACATAGAAAGGTTCAATACTGCCCGCGTGTCAAACTACTTTATTTTACTCTGTATTATTTAAAATTTCCAACCAAAAACTGCTCAAAGTACTTTCATACAGCTTTTTTCGTCCCCTATGATAAAGTTTTTTTATTTAACTTCTGACTCCCTGAAGAGTTATTGTTCATTTTCAACTCCAATCTGAAACAGAAACGACTTTCACAGCACACTCCTGTGTTCATCATATCCTCCACACAACAGTCTTTCCTCCTCTTGTCCTCCCAGATCAAGTCTAATGCTTTTTGAATGTGTTACACTCGATGGTGCATTTGAAATCTCTGACACTAACTACTTTCGTTTTGCCCTGCGTCCTCCCACAACCCTTGACTCAACAGGCAGAAGGATTATCCCAAATGTTTTCGGTCTGCTTCTGAGTCGAACAAGATACAAATGAAGAGCAGATTTCTATGAGTAAGTTTGGACGTCATGAATGTTATGGTTAGATTCCTCCCATAATCTGTTCCCAGCGGGTCACAAATCAGACTGTAATGTGTGCCAGACCCAAATCCAAAGAACATCTTACACAGTAGCTGAGTGGTTAACACTCTTACCTCACAGCAACAAGAGCTCTAATTCTACTTCATGGGCCAGTTTGACTCTTTTATGTGCCTTTGCGTGCTTTCTCTGTATCTGGATTTGTTTGTCTTAAAGCAGTTTTCCTCATTAACATAAAACTTTCACAATGGGCTTAACTCTCCAGCTGGATACTCGTTGTTTTTTGTCATTTCCAGATTTGGAACATGGTCTGATTTGATCTGTCCTTTTTAAAAGCTGCTTTATTTATTTGTGTTTATTGTGTGTTCTGTCCACTGTTGCCCATGGCAATGGTTAGTTTAAACTGAGACTAATTATATCAAAGTTGGTCTATTCTACATGTTTATTCTTAGAAAGAGAAAATTTACCCAGTTTATCCAAACTGACTCAGAGCAAGTCAAAGAAGCCTTTCATATCCCATGACCTAAAGGACAAATATGTGTTGTTTTTGTGTTGTTCCTCACTTTGAAATCCCATGCACCAAACCAAGAAAAAGCAGTAAAGCACAATAGTCATGCGTTTCTCACATCAGGAATTGAGTTAGAGCTACAGCTATGAGCTGCAAAGGAAATGACACAATGGAAATAATCAAATAGCTCTTGCCTAATGAGCTAAAACTGCAGAAATAAGTTTGGTTGATTTCTGGGCTTACAGGAGATCTCGGAGATCTACCTGTGCCATCACAGATCAGGGACAGTGTTTTCTGCGGCTCAGAGGGGAACAAAAAAATGTCACCAACAAAACCTCGACTGTGTTTTATATGAAGAAGAATTTAAAAAACATTTAAAAAGTAGATTATGTGTCCTATTAACTGATCAAATCTCTAAAATTTGGTTTGTTCTAATCAATGTTGTAGGCTTTTAGTCATTTAGTCGATTAATTGGTCGATGGAGTTTTGGTTGACTAAAATTTTTATTAGTCAACTATTGTTTTTATTTAGTTTATAAGGAAATAAACTAAAAAGCAACACCAAAAAGGTGAATAAGCAGCAGATTTTTTATCAAATAATTGCTTTAATCTGTGTTTTTAGATATAAAAATAATGTTTCCTCTTGTTTTTGCGTGATTTCTTTTGCCTGTTTTGGTTCAAACAAATAATTAGATCAAAGAAACGTTTTACCTTCAGAACTTTTGCCGTGCTACTTTTTTTAGTCGATTAATCGGTCGATGGGACGTGTCAAGAATTTCTTTGGTCGACCTCATCCCTGGCTCCAAGTGTGCTAAATAAAAATGTCAGCGCTTGCACCAAAGACTCAGGGCGTAGTTTGCCCTAACTTAGCCCTAACCCTGACGAGGTCGATGATCAGGAAATATACTTTACTGTATCCATTAGCTGTGAACTGAACTGTAAGCCAGCCTCTTCTAGGGAAATAAATCTAAAGCCTGTGTGGCACACTGTGAGTCATGAGGTCACTGGAGGAACATCTTTTACGATTTAACGATCTAACCACTGAGTAACCACATACTAACATGTTGTTTCATACTAGATTTATTCAGAAAAGGAAAGTCCCCTCCGAGCTGAGAAAGGCCTGCTGTCTGTTCTCTCTTTACTGTCTGTGCCCCTATTTTTTTTTTTTTAGGGAAGTAACCTAAAATCAATTTGTCAAAGCATCTACACAGGTGAAAATAGCTTCACCTTGTCTATGTGCAATAGTAAAGCATTTGTTCTCTGAAAATCCGCCAATGCATGCTAGTTGTTGTTGTAGCAATAGCCTGTTAGCTTCTGAAAGTTGTGAAAAATGCTTCTAAGCTCATCCTGGTGAGGCTTGAAAAACATTAGAGAACAAAACATGTGAACTGCTGCATAAAGTGTAGTCTTAAGATTATATAATACATCACAGCAACTTTCAGAAATGCAATGAGAGACAAAAAAACAGCCCAGGTTTGTCCCATAATAATGAATTATTATTTCAATGTTTTTATTTTTAGTGGCCAACATGTTATTCCTAAACAATGTGGCGATGGGAACTGGCTCAATCAAATTATTTTTTCCATTTGGTCTGCAAGGTGGTAACAAGACATGTAAAACAGACAACTAACCGTCAGTGAAGGAGACACGTCGACCCAGGGCCTGATGGGACAATGAGAAAGCCCTGTTTGCGCTCATAGTTTGCTGCTTCTCTCTGCAGAATGACAGATGTTGATCAGACGCCGCAGTCACCGCACAGATGACCTCAGCTCACAGATCATATTCACTGTGTCTTATTAGAAGAACCCAGCACAAAGCAAATCCTGCAGCAGTTTTACATTAGCCTCCAGAAAGAGCTCAGCAATAGACAGAAGTAAATATTTATGAGATGTGTGTGAGCCTGTTTGCACTAAAAGAGAGCAGGATTCCTTTTACAGACGTTGAAAGGGTTAAGTGTGAAACGTATAAGCTCCTAATGACGTCTGTGTAAATCAGACGATAGAAGAGCTACTTTTGCAAAACATATCTGGCAGTGAGCGACTATTATTAGTGATGATGACATGAAACTAAAGTTAAACAGGGCAGAGTTAGACATCTATCTGAAATATTAGCCATTATCAGTTTAAAATTGGACACAATTAGGCCTTTTCCCACTTTTTTCAGTTCAATTTTTTTTGTTTCAATCCCCATTTTTGGCATGTTCACACAGAGCAAGAACTATGGACTGGGGCCACGCTTTAGGGACTTTTTTAAGCTCCTTCTCTGTTTCATATACTTTCAGTCAGACCAGGAACCTTTTGGTGACACAAGCGCATTTACAACACTAACTTTGTTTGTAAACATGTTTTATACAGTTTCAGATTTAGACAAACTTTCTTAATCTTTGAGAAAAATGACTTAAAAGCAGCAGCTCCCAAAACACATTTTTATATGTGGAAATAGTAACTGTTATTAGGAATAACAATGAATAATTGTGCTTTAATGTTAATGTTGGTGACGTTTTTAGCTTTTGTAC
Organism: Mugilogobius chulae; assembly: GCA_038363315.1. Lineage (NCBI taxonomy): Eukaryota > Metazoa > Chordata > Actinopteri > Gobiiformes > Gobiidae > Mugilogobius > Mugilogobius chulae. The sequence continues at coordinate 49,715,067 of CM076398.1, read as the reverse complement.
ATCATCATTTTATGTGTAATAGAAAAAAATACTTTTGTTTTCCCAACACCACTTAATAACTTGTAATAACTGTTCCAGACTTTACAGATGCTAAAGTTTAAGCCAGTTATTGACCCTATTTTGTCCCGCCCACTTGGCTTGGAAATGCACTTCCTGTTTAGCTCTGTTAAGGTAGCTAACGTGTTTGTTTGTCTCTCTTGTGGGGCAATTTTAATTAAATATAATGACAGTTAAAATAAACCCATCAACTGAAATCCACAGGCTAAATGCAGCTAAACAGGAAGTGCATGTCCTAGAAAAGTGGGCGGGACAAAATAGGGTCAATAGTTATAACAAACTGTTGCTGTGTGAACACAACAACATAGGGATAGAGTAGTTTCTCTGACTAAACAGGGACTGGAGGATTGTTGGGAAAAGTTCTTGGTACTTTCATGTGAGAAAACGCCTAATTAGGCATCTAAAGGCACATTTACAATAGAGATAGGAATGTATTAAAGTAAAATTGTTGTAATAAAGTGTGATGCGAATGATTCAAATCCCTGGTGTAAATCCTCATTCATTCTGGTACTCGCTGAACGCAAAATTTAGTATTTGAAAAAACACAGCAAACATAAAAATATGTATCTGAAATTGTTTTGCTTATGAACAAGTTATTTCAGGTGGTATATTAATAATGTGTCTGCAAAGAAAAAAGCTTTTTTTTCTCTCACGGGACCCTCTGAAGCAGCCCCTCTGCACCTTGCATTTTTCACTCACAGATTGATCTGTTTATGACCCATAACAACACCATTCTTGCTGCTTTGATTCGAGATGGTCGTAATGTAATCACTCAGCTCTGATTTACAGCTCAGCATTCAGAAAAGCTTAAAGTGTGGTCAGTGTCAAAGCAGTGAAGCTCACGTCACCACAGAGCAGCGATGTACAGTATATAATCTGTGTTTACAGTACACACACAGCTCCCACTGTCCTCCCACTGCTCCTCTGATTTATTTTTGGTTTCACAACTGCATTTTTCAGCTCTTATTCTGTGTCTGTACTACATCTCCTTGGACAATGCTCTTGACCTTTTGGTGTTATTTTAACCATCCAAGAATCAGGTAAAAACAAGTCTTAACTCATAGAAAGAAACTTTACCATCTGGGTCATAAATAACTGTAGTTCATTTACCACAAGAGGGCTCTGTATGCCCTGTTTTAATTATTTGGATGATTAGGTAAATATACTGCATAGAACACAATGAATAAATGAATCGTGTAGAAATATTTGTGATAATACATAAATCTATTTGGTCAGTAAGTATTCACAGAGACTGAAACTGTAGACAGAACAGACTTTCCCATGAGTAAAATACATTTGAATAAAGTGAGTTGAGTGGAGCTTGTGAGTTGTTACAGTGGAAAAGATGTCTATATTTGCAAAGTAACTTAATATTTTAATGTTCAAGTGATATTATGTATAACAGTTATAATAATTTACCCTCTGGCGTGTTGTGAAGACTGTCACACTCAAGTGTAAATGAAAATCAACTCACGATCTGCAAAGTTGCCATAAATTATACTTTTGCCAGAGGGCAGCACTACACCCCTACATCCTACTCTGATGTCAAGCTGTCAATCATGCACTCAGCGTTTTCAGAATAACTTTTTTCCAGGCTTTGCCTCAGAACTGCCGTTTTAAAAGTTACCATAAGGACATCACCTTATTAAAAATGTGATTTTCATATTCAGAAGAAAATATCTTTATCTTTAAAATGTATATACAACAGGCTTTACTTGGATTTGTTCTAAATTAGCGACCTTTGTTTTTTTCCACCAGAAGTCAACTGAAAATGCTGCATTGCACGACAAAATCAGGCAGACTGTTTGAAACAAATAATAAAGTATTTTAACTCTCATACAGACAACAGCAGTGCTCTGGTTGGCTGTGATTGGATAATTTCTGATGTTCTTAAGCTATAAATGCATACATCCATTCAAAAAATGAATAGATGTAGATACTGACTATATGTTACAAAGAATTTGTGAGAGCTACCTACTTTACGTTACCCCAGCTTTTGTGTCACTTCTGCATTTGTCCCATCCTTTATCTTTAACGGTCCTATACCGTCCTATATATATTTTTGCTTCCTATAAGTAAGCAAACCAAAATAATTATTTTAACCCTCCCACATTAGTCTCTCTGTTTTGCTCACCTACTAATGTATTCTGATCCTTCGAATTGTTCATCATGATGTGTTTTAAGCTTTTTTTTTCACAGCTGTTAGGAGCGAGGTATGTCGGTATGCTAACAGCAATCAACCACAATGCTAACAACCACAATAGATGAACTTAGTGGAGTTTGGTGAACAAACGGGACATTATTAGACAGAGACAGGGCTTGTGGACTCATCTTCACCTGAACAGATAGGCCCACATTAGCATGATATCTGTGCTGAGGACACATTTATTTTAAATTGTTTTGTTTTTTGTAAAAAAAAAATATATATATCGGGTATAGTCTTTTTTAATGCCTTTGCAGCAGAGGCTCACAGTGATCTTCTACTAGGCTTGGTCAGGACTAGAGCGAAGGATTTGACCTGTTGTTTTTGAGTTGGTGGAGGAAAGTGGACTCCCGTCAGAGCATGCAAATTCCACATAAAAGTCCCCGTTTGGTCTCGGAGTCTAACCCACAACCTTTTTGCTGTGAGGCGAGGGTGCAAGCAACAGTAACAGTGCAGTGTTTTAACTTAAGTAGACAACTTACAACCTTTTACTTCTTCCAATCTGGACACTGATCCGGAAATAAGTGGAACAAAAGCACAACAACTCCTTTGTTGAACTTTAAGGAGATTTATGAAGATTACATTAGCTTCCAGCAGAAGTTTCAGTAAAAGCTAACACACTTTTAAAAACCTAAACAACAGTGAACAGCCCCCACAAAGTATGAATACAGCTTTTTACTGCAGTGCTCACTAAGATTAATCACATTACATTAAAAATATTGCATGCAAATATGTGTGTTTCTAGTGTAAAAACAGTGATTGTTTTGTGCCTTACATAAATGACGAAGCCACAATGTTTCCTCTACATCACAGTTTGTAAAAGAATAAACACAAAATAAACTAAGTTAAATAGCAGCCTGTTAAAACAATAAACATTCATCTAAACCGTAGCTCACTTCCGTTACAACAAAAGCTAAAGTTAATAATTTTTAACTAATGAAGAATGGCTGGGAGCACAGTTTCACCTTGACGTAGTGAAAGAATGCCTGTTTGTGTGGATTATCCAAAGCAACGGGGGCATTGTGTCATAAACCTTGGGCTCTGTTATTAGGCTGAACAGGCTGTGCAATATGGCAGAGTCTCATTTTGTAATATGTTTGAGCAGCTAACTTTTAAAATGTTTGGTTAGTCGTCCATTGCAGAAGAAGTTGGCATTATTTTAAGTATTTTTTTGTAATTATGGAAAGCCTTTGGATGCTAGTGGAGTGTGCCTGCAGGATTCTTGGAGTTACTACGGCAACAGGTATAGCTTTATTTTCATTTGTTGGAAAAAGTAAGACACATATTGAATTTTACTTTTCTCTTCACTTTTCTGTAAAATTAACACTGCAAATCATCAACTTCTTAGCATTTGTGCATTCATTTTTGTCCAGATGCCCTGTTGATGCCACAATTTCTAATTCATTTTTTCTCCCAAAAAACTACTTGCCCAGACGGTCTTTGAGATCACCTGAGGCTGGTTTCTTGGTGGTTTCTTGAGTTTGGTCTAAACATGAAGCCTCATATTCTGTTTATGAACCCTGATTTTGGAACTCTCATTCACAATAGCCTATTTTTTGGTATTACTATTTATTTGTACACTTATGTGCTATGGAAAAGTAAGTAGTAAGTAAGTAATCTTTATTTATATAGCGCATTTCACAGACAAAGAGTCACAAAACGCTTCACAGTGAGATGAACCCCTCCCCTCCCACTCAATGACAGTAAGTCGCTCTGGGACAGCTCAGCAGAGGTGATTCGTCTAAACACCTGGCGCCTCAACCTCCGACCATCACCAAGTGTTCCTAACATGCATGTTAGGAACACTTCATGCAGACAGACTTTGAGTTGTAGTTTGTGTGCATGAAAAGTGTGATACAAATAAAATTTAATTGAATAGAATAGCCCTTTAGAAAAACATAAAAATATAATAAAGTACAACAAAAGCTATCCAGCAATGTCTAACTAATCCAAGTTTTTAGTCCAAAAGCACATGTAAACAATGTTAGTTATTTAGGGTTTGTTCCTTTTTAGCAGCAGATTTTCAAATAATTTGCTGGTCTTATGTTCATTACCTACCACAGAGCTAAATAACCTCAAGCAAGATTTCACACTTTTTTTTTTTTTTTTTTTCGCCTCTAAGGAAAAAAGAACTAGTACTTCCAAAAAACTGTCACTTCAAAGGTTCTGTACCCGTGTGTTGCTTCCTTAAAAATTCAAGCAAACCGAAATAATTAATTTTAAACTTCCTACATCAGTCTACATGTTTTGTTCACTGACTGAATGCATTCTGAGCCTCCGAATCACAGTTGTTATGTTGGTTTGCTAATGCCAGTTATAGATATATCTGTGCTAGAGAGAAATTGATTTTAAGGTATTTTATTGTAAAATTGAGTCTAGTAAGATTATAGTCCTTTAAGTATTATCTGGGTTTAGTACTGACACCAACAGCACTAAATTGTGACCCCTTGTGGTAGGACTTAGTTTTAGTTGTACTGTAAAATATCAGAAGATCCAAATTTTCAAAGCATCATAGAAATCTAAAAAACATTTGTTAAACAGTGATGTGGTGCAGCTGTTGCGCGACCTCTCAGATCATCCAAACATGTTACTGGTGATGAATGAAGTATGAAGTTCATTGCACCAACTCAATCTTACACAACGTTCCTGTTTTGGCTGTTCTGGTGCTGTTTTCGACCGTCTCTCTGGGGCAAACTGCACTCATCTTTCCAGCGGGTGTTAAATCATGGTGGGGAAATCGCTCGCTGGTTAATGCTCCGTTTTCATTGACATATGGGACACCCCCCCCCCCCCCTTCCTTTTTTGTTCAAATTAAAACATCTGCAGACAATCAGCTGACAGAAATGTGCTTCAGACGGATCCAGAAACATCACGACGAGCTGTGGCTTATTCACACCTACAGTAGTACGTGTTTAGTTCAATAAGCTGAAGAAATGTGGTTTAATAGAGCTCAGGATGTATTGTTACCATGGAAACCTATAGAGTATTTATAAATTGCCCAAAACAATGTAAAAAGTAAACAAACAAGCAATGTTGCAATGAACTATAGTCACTGGTAAAGACTTGTTTTAAGAAAGAACTCAAAGCTTAGTATTTGATAACTTAACAAAAGCCTAACTACACTTAAACCAGGATAAACAAAGTTGTTTTCTCTTGCAGAAGAAGCACTTTCTGTTTTCACCTGTTTTCGATCTTTTTGGACTTTTTGGAACCCATTGAGAGCTATTTTTCCATGTATTTTTAATTAAAACTATAGCCTAACTTGATCAGTAATTTGTATTTAGTTTATTGTTAAACTCTAAAATAGCTTAGAAATAATAACAGGTTCATTGAGTTTCTGTTCAAAACAGTACTTCATTATGATATTTAACTGTTACAAACTAAAGATATAAAATTATTTGTTTTCAATTATGGAAAGTGGCTTAAACCCTAGATTTTTTATCCAGAATCTGAAATGTATCAGTAATCGCAAAGTAAAGTAAACTGGAAAGGACCACTTAAGTAAGTAAGTAAGTAAGTATCTTTATTTGTATAGCGCATTTCACAGACACAAAGTCACAAAGCGCTTCACAGTGAGATGAACCCTCCCCTCCCACTCAGTGACAGTAAACTGCCCTGGGCAACTCAGCAGAGGCGATTCACCTAACACCTGGCGCTTCAACCTCCGACTATCACCAAGTGTTCCCTAACATGCATGTTATCAGTTGGTGGGAACCGGAGTGCCCGGAGGAACCACCCAGACACGGGAGGAACATGCAAACTCCACACAGAAAGGTCCCGGGCCGTGCGGGAATCGAACCCGCGACCTTCTTGCTGTGAGGCCAGAGCACTAACGCTCTGCCACCGTGCTGCTAAGCACAACCAATCAGAGCGCCGCATGCTCCTGATGAGAACTAAAAATGTTATTATTCAGTTCAGACAGTACTCAATGGTTTTATTTTTTTTTTACAAAGTGCTGCATTTATCATCTACTTTTTAGGAGAAAACACACAGTGATACTAACTTATAACCTGTAACCAGTGTTTACATAGTTTTTGTGGAAACTTTTTGTGGCAGATTCACTTTTTGATTGCTGATTTCTTATGCGAAGTGGGACTCTCTTGAACAGGTCCGGTTCAGAAGTGGTGTTGTTTACTTGTTTGAGTGGCATTCCAGCACATTTTTACAAGTGGGAAGTGGAAAATATCCCAGTTGCCTGGAACGCACCAATAGTTACAAACTCAGAAAGGTTTGTTTTACAGGGAATGACTACAGAAGAGTAAAGTCATACTCATGCAGCAACAAGTGTTGACGTGGAGCCAAAGTATTTATGTTTGGAACGTTAAATTCAACACATTTTGCAAAAAGATATGTTGTTTTTTTAGGTGCATTTTTAGATTTTATTCCTTCCAGTAACAGCGCACTTCTAAAAGTTTATTGTGCAATAAACCCTCAGTAATCTTTTAATGCTCTTGCTTCTTCATGCCCTGACTTTTTCCCTTAAAACTGACATCCTTCATTTTCTACTTTGACTGACTGAAAGTGTCTGCTTGTGCGTCCATTGCCCTGCAGCTAATCCTTCAGTGTAATTTCTCTAGTCAGACATGCATGTATGTTAATGTATGCAGCAGGGTAATATGTGGCGTTAATGCCCCTCACACTCCATAAAACCAGCAGAAAACAGGCAGCAGCCACATTCCCCTCTTTCACTCTGCTGCAGATCTAATCTCAGATTCTCGGTAAACACAACAGAGAACACAAATTGTTTCCATGTGCACAGACTGAGACTTTTACCTTCTTAACCTTGTAGGGAAATGTAGATGTGCTAGATTCATTCAGTGTTTGTTGACTGTGAATTGTGTTAAAAATGTATTCACCCCTTTCAAGCCAGGTATGTTTGAGAGTGTGCTTAATTATTACAGTAAAAGTCAGAGGTCTTCAATCTTTTCCCCAGGAGAGCTACTTTTGCAAAATAAATAACTTGTGCTGAGCTAGTACTTTTAGCGATCGGAAGAATTAGAAGCTAAGAGGCGCAGTTAAAGAAGACTTCATTAGTTTACCCAAAGTTGTATTTGGATCGATTCCTGCATGTTTGAGTAATCTTGTATTGTCCTGCAGCTGATCCTCCAGTGCTCAGAAAATCTCTGTCTTCGCCTACCACCTATCCCCGCCCACTTGTCTGTATTTACTTGCAATTATTACAAAATCTCAGAATCTGAGTAAAACATGTAGAATTCAAATGTCACATAGTCTCTTTTGCAAATTTTACAAAAAAGGCATGGCTTCTTAGTTTTTGCAGTTTTGAACAGGAAGTCAATGGACCTGTTTCTATTTCTAAGCCATTTTAGATCAGTTTTGTGTTTTACAAAGAACAAAATGTGAATTACTAATCTGCATAGGCCATAGTTTCTTCCTAAATGTACGTAAAAATCACAATAGACCTCCTTTAAACACCTAAGTGAAACACTATTTCTTTAAACGTTAATTCAATTAGGCGTCAAAAATACATTGACAATAAGAATGAGTATGTAATGATTTGAGTAATAGGCTAATTTGTGAGCTACTTGGACGGTGTTGGCAAGTTACTTGGAGCTCCTGAGCTCACACTATTTGTTAAAGTGATAGTAATGTGGCATCCATAGTTGAGGCAATCTTAAAATAACATGTTTAAGATAAGATATGATAACTTTAATTGTTGCAATGCACAGTTCAAGAACATCACGGGAAGTTAACATGCAATAAAAAGCAATATACAATTGTAGCTAACCTTCAAATATAATTATACATAGTTAAAATAAATGACCCAGGCAAAGCAAATTAAATAAGGATAGTATTATAGTAATTGTGGCTGTGATAGGTTGAGAGCAGTGCAGTACAAGTATATGGACAACATTTTAGTTATATAATGATCATTTAATACATCCAGAAATAAAATACTAGGCTACAGTATAATATGGTAAATAAAACAAATGTGAAATGGGACTAGTTGGCATTAATCATGCAAATATGAATATTCTGTTAAAAGGTAGAGTTGGCACATTGAGTTGTTTTGTGTCAGTCCTGCAGATGATTTGATTTACGAGGATGGGCATCTGACCTACATCGTGTAAATAAATGTTTATGCACATTTGTGCACTTCCTTAACTCCAGGGGCGCCTTGATCAGGGTGGAAGCTTCTACTTGTTGACACATGTATTTAAAATCTCTTCAACGTGGTAAAACTGAAGTGTTAATCACAACCAGGAGCAGCCTTTTACCTAAACAAGGAAACTATTAGCCAACATGAAAGACCAACGTGAGTCCTGAGGTATTTAAATGAAGCACTTCCACGTCATTATTTCAGGATTTCCCTCAAACGGTGTCACGTAAGGTCACGTTATTTGTGACTAAAGACTGACATCTGGTGGACAAACTCTGAGCTTTACTGTCTTTTCTGTTTTTAGTTTTGTGTGGAGTTGGGGTTGAGACTTTGCACCAAGGACAGTTCACTAGCCTCGCCATCTACCTATTGTACGTATCAGTGGTTCATATGTGATTTATTATAATAGGTTTCATTGTATTTTATATTTATTTATTTGTAGAATGCAAAATTGGCAAGTAACTGAAGTATTTAGTCGTTTTCTTATCATCTGTACTTGAGTATTACAAAATCTGGTGACTTTTTACTTTTACTTCTTATATTTTTTTATTTCCTACATTTTAAAACAAGTTAGTTACTTTTTCAAGTCCAGAAAGACCTTATAAATCCATGTCAGACCTGCTGCTGCTGTTGTGTATTTAAGATTTTTGAATAAATTAACAAGTGAAAATCGTCAAAGCTTTATGATTTCTAAAGATTTCACATTTGTGACCTGATAAAAATCAGAGGAATTATAATTAATTTACTGTGAAGCCCATATCACACTTCACAACATTACAAACCAACAAACCAACTTTGTGCACTGCAAAAAATGTGTTAAAATGTCTGAAAACCTGGATTTTAATCTTTATGTTTTCTTTTTCAATCATTCATTTGCTCTACTAATAATCTGCTTTGACATGCTTGATCAAATGTTTCATTGAATTTTGATTTTAATAATCTTGGGAAGTCCTCAGAGACGACTGTTGTTGTGATTTTGGGCTATACAAAAATAAATTGATTTGATTTGATTAGATGATTTTTTGTTAAAATGGTTTTACTTGATGGACCTAGATTTATTATATGACTTGTTTTCTGCCTTGTATCAATAAATTTGTTCTTATTTCAAGTCAAATCATTTGCTGGTGAAGTACGACATTTTTATGAATTTGAGTCCAAGTCATATCTCTTAAACACAATCAGAAATGTCTTGCAACAAGCAAAATAAGCTGCCAAATTTCTAGTATTAGTAGTTTTAACCGAGACTAGATAACTTTTGGCAGTGTGATTGTTTTTTTTTACTTTTTGTACTTCAGTTAATTTATATATGTTTACTTTTTTACTCAAATAGGACTAATGTGCAATCCAGAGCACTTTCTGTCTTTAGCACTTTACAAATATTACATGTAACTTACTCAAATTTACAAAACATGCAAAGAACATATAGATTTTTGGATTAATTTCCTTAAGTTTAAAGATTTTCACAGCATTGTAGTCTTTTATCTTCCTGGTATTTGTCCAGTGTCCCACAGGAAAACTTCCCAAATGATTTTTTTGGAGCTGACTTCCCAAGACTGTGATGAATAGATGTAACAGATGAGCAGATTTCAATGTCAGAATTAAACCTACACAAGCAAAACATCAAGGACAATGTTTGTAATGAGTCTTTTCTGATGTTTTGGTTAGAGCGGCTTCCGTTGGGATCATGTTGTTTGAGATGGCCTTCTTCTTGGACACTCTTTTGGTGACGTGTCTGATGTAAGTGCACCTACATGTATATTTAGGACTAACAGTTACTTGTTTTTAGTCATTTTGTGTATTTTGTCTTTGCTCAGCTGCCCTCCAGACTGGCAGATCTTCGTGCTGTGGGGTAAAATGGCTCGTGTTGGAGGGTTTCATAAGTTCCTTTATTATTCTATTATGTCTGTGGTCTGCTTCCTGCATCCGGTGTTGGTCTGGCACGCCACAATACCAGGTAACAATTAGTTTTACTAATGTATTTCATCTGGCAGGATATTTTAAAACATGTTTACAAATAAAGAAAATGTATCCAAACATAGAGGAAGTTCAATTAATAGGACAGTATTTGTGTTCAGTAGTTTGGCAGAATACAAATTTAGACACATGTGAAGAAATATTTAAAATTATGATCATTGTTTCATATATTGTTTTAACATAATGTTGCATGTTGGACCCAGAGTCTAATTATTTGAATAATTGTTTGTAATTAGTTGTAAGTAGACATTTTAGTGTGCTTATACTTCAAATGCAGGACAACACAGATTTCTCAAATTAACCAAGTAAATAACGAGTAAATAAACTAATGATAAGGGAACATAGTTATGACATGATCATAAGTACAGTTTATTTCTCAAAACATTAAATTTAAAGCTTCACACAATCAAACATTCAAAGGGCACCTGTTACTGTTAAATCTTCTTTCCTGAGCTTTTAACCATGTTACAACAGTGATTTCTCTTCATTAGTTTACCCAAAGTTGTATTTGAATTGATTCCTGCATCTTTGAGTATCTTGTATAGTCTTGCAGCCGATGCTCCAGTGTTCAGAAAATACCCATCTTCACCTACCACCCAACCCCGCCCACCTGTCTGTATTTACTTGTGTTTACTCAAAAATTAGGTTTGAGAGTAAAACATCTAACATGTATTTAAGTGAAAAAGTAATTTAAATTTCAACTTCACATTAGTTTGTGTGAGATCTTTAGACTCTCCCCACACAAGATGGCTGCCGGAACTGAACATTTGTTCCTATAGGTTACCATAGCTACACTCTCACTAGTCATTATAATAACTCATTGGTAGTAGTAAGCTTTATTTGTACAGCGCTTTTCACAGACACAGAGTCACAAAGAACTTACAGTAACACCTTCGCCCTCAAGCCTAAAACTTAGAAACTGTAAAATTCAGAGACTGGTTTTACTTTAACTGTCACTAAATCTATTTGAGATTGTCCCAAAAGACAGACAAGCCAACAAACAGGAAGCTAACAAAGCTAAACAGGAAGTGCCAAAAGCTGCCAAAAGTGGGCGGGGCAGAATAAGGTGATTTCTTTTTAGAGGGGACCTAATGCAAGAGGTCAATTTACTTCCTGTGCGAAACTGATAAGCCCCGCCTCTTTATTGTAAGATTTTAATGTAACAAGCAGCAGATGTTAAATGTGTGCTTTTTATTGTTGTAAAGTGACTATATGAATGAATGAATGAATGAATGAATATTTTATTTAAATGTCATGCACCAAGGTTAACAGTCCACATGGGCTTATATGACACTGATTTCAAAATAGGTATAGTGGCCATCACAAAACAATCTTTAACACATTATAATAATCAATACACAACCAAATCAAGTCACGTCGTCTCTGAATACAAAGCCTCTTGTCTTAGAGTCCAAGCTTATTGCTTATATTGCCACACAAAACATTTCTTTTTCAAATAACCAACACATTATTTTTTCTTCAGGCATCCAAAATAAATCAGGATTTATCCACTGAATTATCTTAAACATATCGTTTTTTGCGCTATTATACAGTGGACAATGAAACATAAAATTAAATTCCATGAACCATTATAGTTTGATACAATTCATGCTTTACTATAAATCTGAATTTATTGAATAATCACAATTAAATACAGACAAGTGGGCGGGGATAGGGAATAGGTGAGGAAAGGGCTTTTCTGAGCACTTGTATTGTTGTATTGTTGTACAAGATTACTCAAACATCCATTAATAATATTTAATACAACTTTGAGTAAACAAAGGCAGGTATAACTAGATTAAGAACTTTACAATTTCCATTTTAACATTCTTCTATATACTGTATGAACTATTCCTTGTAGGAACAATGCTTCTGGTCACAGCCCTTTTCAACTTTATATTGAGCAAGAAACCCAAAGCTTCCACCGATGAGCAGGAGCGCTACAGTGAGCCAAACCTGACGACTGTCTGCATCACGGAGCAGACCGACCAAACATTATCATTTCTAAAACTGGTGTGGAGAAGCAGGAAAGAGGACAGACTGGCCTTGACCGACTGTAAGGAGGAGGAGGAGGAGACAGAAGGCGATGTCCAGGTCATGTTAGAGCCCAGCGACAGACAGAGGAGGAGGGGGCGGAGGCTGGTGTTTTTTCGGGGGAGTAA